>JAQQTP010000064.1:4462500-5117500 GCA_029884605.1 Ormosia emarginata
TAGCCATAAGAGAATGTGTTAAGGAAAAGAAAGTGGTCATTGAACACGTTAGCACTGAGTTGATGATTGTTGATCCTTTGACTAAAGGCATGCCACCAAAAAATTTCAAGGATCATGTAGTACGAATGGGACTTAGTTTTATGATGTGATTTTCATTGTACGTACATTTATTGTTTTCGATGAAACTCTTATCCAATTTGATATTTTCTCATATATTTTTGTGCACATATTTATTTATTTGAGTAATATCATTTGGTTTTGACCTAGAATAAACATAAGGTTTATTCATTAAGTTAAGGGTTAGTATTGAGAAACTTGATATATTGTGATACATGGAAGATAATACTCATTATTAGAGGACTTATCGCCATGATTCATATATTTTGTTTCTTGTTATGATTGATAATGGGTTAGATGGACCAAGTGGGAGAATGATAGAATTTCTCGTTTGTAGTTTGAACAAAAAGTGCTCTATTTTTTGAATTGGATAAGATTGAGATCCCTTGCTATTTTATCAGGAAATCAGTTCTGAATGTGGTCCATTTTCAGTCTTCATTAAACCCATTATCACATTAACGTTCATAAATGGTTGCCTATGAAAATCATGTGCTCCCACGCCCTACTCCACGTTCGTTGAGCTCTGTGATAGGCAGAGCTCTATAAATTGAACATGCTGCTCTCTTTTTTGGGTCACTAAGTTTGCTCCTCTATTCATAAAATCAAATACCATGGAGTTTGAGCGAGCAAAGGTTTGGAAAACTAAGGTAAAATTCGGGTTACATGTGAATGGAGATAACGTTTGAAAGCCATAGCAGAAACTGGGTCAGTGTGGTAGAGTAAACTTTAATTGCAATAGCTGGAGGTAGGTGTCCTTGATCTGTTTTAGCTTTTGCTATGTTGATCTGAATATATTGCTTAAGTTGTTTAACATGTTTATATCGATATTTTAGTATAATACTACCATCTATGCATCAGTGGTTCATTCACTAATTGGATATGAACAGCACATTCATCCATGGTGACTTGCAAGTGGACATTTATACGACTATACCCCAAGGTGTTTCTTGCCTTACTTTCAACAAAATTTGCAAACTTTTGAAGTCACTATATAGGTTGAAACAGGCTAGCCGAAAGTGGTTTGAGAAACTATCATATTCTCTTTTGGCTTGTGTACACACAGTCACATGCAAATCATTCTCTTTTCACTAAGATCACTGGGCATTATTTTACAGCTCTTCTAATTTATGTTGACGATGTAATCTTAACTAGTAATTCCCTTACTGAGATTGAGTCCATTAAGGGTGTCCTACATTCCTATTTCCATATCAAGGATCTCAGAGTGCTTAAGTATTTTCTTGGACTCGAAGTTACTCATTTTACTAAAAGCATCACCCTTTGTCAGTGGAAGTATTTCTTGGGTCTCCTCTCTAATTCTGGGTTTCTCTGTTCTGTTCTAATACAGAACCAGAGGAGTGCCTTAGATAGGCACGTGCGATGGTTTCCTCCTTGTGCAGCAGCTACCAAGCGTTTTGAACCAGAGGTGGGTACTTGTAAAAGGGACTCCAACGCTCAAGTCAGGTGGTGCACAAGTAGGGTTTATGCAATAAGGTAGCATATAATAGATGGATATTAGAGTGGCTTAGACTGGTATTTATAGAGCACTTGCAGAGTTCTCATGCAATCTGCATGGGGTATAGGTATTTTTAGGATTGTGGCCCGACAAAGGGTGCCCTCCCACGATCATTGAGGTTAATCCCTGAAATTTTGGGATGTTGCAGTAATGGCCATCCACTGTTACAGGCAGTTATGAGCCCCACACACGCAGGATCATGATTGGCAGTTATTGGAATCTATGCAGACGTCATGGTTACTGTTATGACCCACAGCTGAAGTCCGTGGTCAGATGGCCTAGTCGGGATATTGATGGCAAAGTTTGGTAAAGTGTATGCCGGGTCGATCCTACTTGATGGGATCCCGGATCACAGTCTAAAACAGTTGCCCTCAGCTTGGCGCTTAAGTATAACAATTAAGTGTCAAGATACAAAATTTTGTACGGAATCCGCGACGCACAATAGATATGGGGATTCATAAGGATCGAGGTCCATTACTGTGGAGTACCTCTGGGGTTGGCATATATCACTATCCCGTCAGCAGAGGTGTGTCATTTGCCCCTGTGCATGGTTTCACAGGGCTTTTTTGTCTTTTTACACACTTTGCAACAATACTGAACTTTCTTGGGAAACTGTTACCTTGACTTTATTGGGAATTAAAGACCCTTTATCAGTTTAATGTTGTTTCCTAACTGCAATTTTTCTTCGCGTCTAATCGAAAATGAGGAGAATTAAAATATGGTTTGTCTTATGCGATCAGTTTCACCTTTCTTGGGGCCAATCAGAGTGCTTCCCCGAATGTTGCCTAAGTTCCAGAAGGAGGGGAGGCTGAAGCTTGAGTTTTTCCTTCTTTCTTCTTTTTGCCCCCCACAAGGGGTTTTCAACTTTTTGTAAATACAATTACCTTAATAATCGGGATCTTTAATTTATGCACATTTGCTAATTGCTTCGCCTTGTTTATTTATTAGTTTTTCGCAGTCCATTCTGGGTCCAACGCCCATTATGGTATTTACCATAACCATTTTGTGGACTTAGGAAAAAAAAATTCATCAAAGGGGAACCATGGTCCAGGATCCCATACCCATAACACCGAGTATGTAGCATTCCACTTTACTTAGGTAAAAATAATACCTTAGTCTATAATCTAACACCCATAATAATGAGCACTTGGAATTTTGGACTTAAGGAAAATTAACACCTTAGTTCATAATCCAATGCCTATGATAGCAAGCATTCAGAATTTTGGACTTAGGAAAAAATAACGCCCTAGCTTAGGGTTTAATGACCAAGAGACTTGGCGCTCACGATCCCTTTTGCCTTAGGTATGTATTATCATTATTAGACCTTGCTCGGGGTCCTTCATTAACCGTGTTGGTTTTACGGGATCCCACTTGGCTTAGGTATGAGGATGGGCCATGAATCATTGAATCCGCACTGCCTCTTATTTTCCTAACCTTTAAACAGTCGGTGCCAAGTATGGAGGATGGGTGTTGACCCTATAAGTTACTACCAAGGTCTGGTGTGTTATACCTTTTGACTTGGGGTTTTAATGTCTTATGTAGAAAATAATATCTGAATAACTCTATTTCATTGATAAATCTTGGGGGGACAGAAGTCCATACAGAGCAAAATTAGAACAAATTAAATATTAGTTTACTAAAAGACTAGGCTGTTATAGGCATCTAGCTATAGTATTTCTTAAGTTTATCTGCATTCCACTAGTTCTTGATTGGGTTGCCTATTAGTGTTTCTAGTGTATAGGCTCCCTTGCCTGTCCTGACGACGATATGGTAGGGGTCTTCCCAATTAGGGCCTAACTTTCCTTGGGAGGCATTTTTCCCTCTGATATCTGCTCTTCTGAGTACCAAGTCTCCTGGTTGGAACTTTCTTGGGACCACCTTCTTGTTGTATCTAGTTGTTGTCCTTTGTTTAAGGCTGGTATCGCGTATATGGGCCACACATCTTCTTTCTTCTATCAGGTCCAAATCTTCTCGGATCAAACTAAGGTTACTAACGGGTGAAAATTGCGAATGACACTAACTCGGTTCCCCAATCTTTACCGAAATCATGGCTTCGCATCCATTGGTGAGTTTGAAAGGAGTTTCAACCGTAGTGGAATAGGGCGTAGTCTGGTAGGCCCAGAGAACATGATCAAGCTGCTCGGCCCAATTTTCCTTAGTTTCATCTAACCTTCTTTTGATTCCTTGGACAATAATCTGGTTAGCGGCTTCGGCTTGTCTGTTTGTCCTGGGATTCTCTACAGAACTGCAATGGTGCTTGATCTTCAATCCGACCGGCAACTTTTCAAAACCCTTATCCTTGAACTAGGCTCCGTTGTCCATTATAATGGACTCTGAAACTCCAAACCTGGTGACAACGTGATGCCAAGTAAACTTTTGAATCCGTGCTGAAGTGATTGTGGCTAAGGGTTCTACCTCGATCCACTTTGTAAAATAATCCACTGCTACTACCAAGTATTTTAACTAACCAGGGGCTTAGAGAAATAGGTCCAAGATGTCCATTCCTTATCTGTAGAACAGCCAAGAGATCGACATCGTGAACAACTTTTTCAAGGGGGCTTGATAATGATCCGAGTGGCATTGACACTTGTCACAAATCCGAATATGTGCATGAGAATTAACTTCCATCGTTGGCCAGTAGTACCCTGCCCTTAGTGCTTTTAGGGCTAAGGCTTTGCCTCCCAAATGGTATCCGCAACTTCCCTCACGAACCTCGGCCAGAATATATTTTGCTTCCTTCAGAGTGAGGCATTTGAGGAGGAAAGATGAGAAATCACGCCGGTATAACCGACTGTCATAGATGGTATACCTCACTACTGTCTTGATCAGCTTAGAAGCCTCTTTAGGATCTGATGGTATAACTCCAGACTGCAAATACTCCATAATAGGGGTGATCCAAGATGGTTCTTCCCTTTCCACTTGAAACACAGTGTGATCTGTGATAGATGGTTAAGAGAGGGTTTCTTGGATCACTGAATAGTTATTACTTGGGCTTTTGGTACTGGCAAGTTTAGACAGAAGGTCTGCCCTAGAGTTCTACTCTCTTGGGATGTGCACAACCTTAGTTTCTTCAAAGCCTTTGAGGAGTCCTTGTACTTTAACCAAGTATCTCTGCAGGAAAGGCTCCTTAGCTTGATATTCTCCTCGGATTTAGGAGGTCGTGAGCTGAGAGTCACTATAAAGCGTGATCCTGGTTGCCCCCATATCTTTTGTCATTATTAGCCCGACAATACATGATTCATATTCAGCTTGGTTGTTCGAGGTTAGGAACTTAAACTTCAAATAGTGCTCTAGCATCAGTCCCTCTGAATTTTTCAGAATTACCCCAGCACCACTTCCTTTGGGATTTGAGGAACCGTCAACAAAGATGGTCTAAGAAATTCTTTTTGGGTCGCTGGGGTCCAATGTGAGTTCTACTAGGGAGTTGGACAACGCTTGGGCTTTTATTGCGAGTCATGGTTTATATGCAATCCCAAACTCAGATAGCTCAATCGACTAAGCAATCATCCTTCTGGCCAAGTCTGGTTTGTGCAACACCTGGCAGATGGGTTGGTCCGTTCTTATTATTACTGGGTGGCATTGGAAGTACTATCGTAATCTTCTTACCATGGTAATTAGTGCGAAAGTAACTTTCTCAACTTTCTAGTATAGAAGCTCGGGGCCCTGTAGAACCTTGCTCACGAAGTAGACCGGCTTCTGTCCTTCGTCCGTCTCCTGGATTAGTACTGAGCTTATAGCTTCTTCATGAACTGAGAGGTATAGGCAGAGCGTCTCTCCAGGTTCTGGCCATGTCAAAATAAGGGGGGAAGATAGAAGGTTCTTTAAGGATAAAAAGGCATCCTCACATTCTTGGGTCCATTCGAAGCTCTTCCCCTTTTTGAATAGCTTGAATAAGGGAAGAGATTTATGGGCCGCCTTAGCAAGGAATCTTGTGAGAGTTGCTATCCTTCCCATGAGCTATTGTACTTCTTTGACATTCTGTGGACTCCTTATATTGAGTATGGCCTGGCACTTATCAGGATTGGCCTCAATTCTGCGGTGGGTTAGCATGAATCCTAAGAATTTACCAGCCTGGACCCCGAAGGCACACTTTTTCAGGTTTAGCCTCACATTGTACTTTCGGACTTGTGCAAATACCTCTTTAAGGTCCGTCGTGTGCGATCTACCCTGTGGGGTTTTCACTATCATGTCATCGATGTAAACTTCTAGCATCTTCCCCACTTGCTTCTTGAAGACTCTGTTCATCATTCTTTGATAGGTGGCTCTTGCATTTTTCAATCTGAATGGTATAACCTTATAGTAGTAGCTCGCCTTGTCAGTGATGAAGGTTGTTTTATCCTCGTCTCCGAGATACATCAGAATCTGGTTATACCTGGAGTTGGCATCCATAAATGATAACCACCTAAAGCTTGAGGAACTGTCAACTAATTTGTCCACGTTAGAAGTGGGTACGGATCTTTTGGGTAGGCTTTGTTTAAATCTGTATAATCCATGCAATTCTACACTTCTCGTTGGATTTTTTCACCAGGACCACATTGGATAACCATGTGGTATAAACAATCTCCCTGATGAAACCACAGCTTAACAATTTTTACTTGCTCTTCAATGACTTGCTGTCTTTCAGGGCCGACCTTCATTTTCTTTTGAGCGACCGACTTCATATCTTCTCTAATGGACGAGCGGTAGTAGATGACGGAGGGGTCAAGCCCCGACATATCAGACGACGGCCAGGCGAAAAGATCCTTGTTTTTCAACAAAAGCTCTATCAATTGTTACTTCTTGTCTTCTTCTAAATGTGCTCCAATCTTAGTAACCTGATTCGGCTTGGTTCCAAGTTAGAGAGGTTGCAACTCACCTTCTAGTTGGGGTCTGGTGCCACAGAGTTCTTTCCTAACATCCAACTCGGTCATAAGTATGTTGACCTGATCCAAGACTGGGTCGGAGTGACTAATTTTTCTCTTCTGAGCGCCCTGCAAATTCTCAAGCTCTCGTTATAACATTTTCTGGTGGCAACTTGGTCGCCTTTAACAGTGACAAGCTCATTATACTTGTTTGGGAATTTTATTACGAGATGGGTGGTAGACACGAAGACACCGAGAGCATTTAGAGAGGGGCGAACTAAGATGATGTTATAAGAAGAAGGGTAGTCTACGACCAAGAACCTGACTTTGACCATCTTGAAAAGCTTAGAAGATCCCAGCGTCAAATGCGTTTCATAGTACCCTACTGGGGTGATCTTTTCACCTGTGAAACTTATTAGTTCCCTGTCATAGGGGGTCAAGTCTAACCGTGGGAGCTCTAACTTTTGATAAAGATCCAGGAACATAATGTCTACTGAACTTCCTTGATCCACAAAAATTCGGCGGACATCGGCATTGGAAATTATTCTAGGATGATAAGCAGATCATCATGGTCCAGGATAATTCTGTTGTAGTCCTCGTTCGAGAAGGTGATGGAGGGTGTCTTTCTTTCCGCGGTCCGTGATATGGGTTCAAAATGGGAAATGCTAAACACTGCCATCCTTAGAGCTTTTTTTTCGTGCTCCGTTTGATGGCCCTTCTCCAACGAATCCTCCCGCAATGGTGTTAATTGTTCTGTTTGGCTCAAAACGACGATCGTCGTTGTTATTTGGCAAGACTTCCCTGTTTCTATCCTACTGATCATTGCTATCACTGTTGGGTGGAGTCTGAGACCTTCTCCTAGGACTCCAGGTCCTTCTTCTGTGACGAGGAGATAGGCTTCGATGGCATGGTGCTCATCATTCTGGGCACGGAAGATATACTACTTTAATTATCCTGCCTTGATCAGGAATTCAATGGCATCGCGCAGTTGGTAGCAATCTTCAGTATCGTGGCTATAGCCTTTACGCCATGCACAATGCTTAGAGTGGTCTTTTTACTTATGCTTCTTAATGGGGGTGGCCTCTGGATATTCTGAAACTCGGTCTACATAACCTCCTTCAAGATTGTTTCTCGGGGGGGTGTTCAGAGGAGTATAATTAGAATACCTTTTCTGGGGTGGACTACCTTTGGAATGCTAAGACAGTGAGGAATTGTGATTGGGCTTCTGATGAGAGGGCTCATCTTTATCCCATCTCTTTTGGTCCTCTATTGTTTCCTCGAGGTTGACATACTTCTGGGATCGTCTTTGAAACTCACCCAAGTTCTCTGGCTTCTTTTTCACTAGGGACCCAAAAACTCAGAACTCACTCGGAGGCCGCTTCTGGTATAATGAAGGGTTATCTTGTCATAGAAGTTTTCCATATTAGTGCATGTCGTCATGAACCATCTTACATAATCATGAAGGGGCTCGTCTCATCTCTGTCGAACCTTGGTCAGGGATTCGATGGATTTGGGTTGCTCTTTGCTGGTGGTGTATTGAAGCAGAAACTGTTGTTTTAGATTTGACTAGTCCACCATAGACCCTCGTGGTAAGCCGGAGAACCACTTAAGGACTCCTTTTTTTAAGGAAAGATGGAAAGCATGGCATAACAACTCCATGGATCCTCCGTGAAAACACATGGATTGTTCAAAAACATTTACATGCTCTTGGGAGTCTATAGTTCCATCATAAATCTCTAAGTTTGTTAGGAACTTAAAGTTTTTGGGAACGCGGTACTCCATAAGTTGATCAGAGAAGGGGTGTTCCTGGATGCCACGGTTCAAGTTATTGTTCCCAGCGTTGGACACTATGACATTAGCATGAACCCTCCTTTGATTGTTTCCTGCATTATGTCCTCCGTCACGATGGTTTGACATAGGTTGGTTTTCATGCATAGCTTGTTGCATGTCCTCCAACTTTTGATACTATTCATTCAGCATAGTCATGTGTTGTTGCAGCATGTCCTGGAATTGACGTTGTGACATACAGAATTGAATCTTGCGTTCTGAGCGAGACAAATAATCGTCAGCTTCACCATTTGGAATTCCCAAGCGCTGGCGTGCTGGGATTCTGCGTTTTTGGATATTATGGTTACTTTCTCGACATGGGATTCCAAGTCTTTCTCTTATAGAGACTCTGCGCGGTGGGTTGGGACTTTCATTGGAGATTAAAGTGGAGTGCCTATCACGCTAGTGCTCTGCATTGAGTGCTTAGTTTCTCACGGCAGAGGCTTCAACAGCAAGTGGTAGGACAAGATGAAGATGACGTTGTGCAGTAGAAACCTGCCTTTGGTTAGTAGAGGTTTGCGCAACATCTCTCCTTGAGTTTTGTCTTGTGTTCACTATGATTGGGTGGGATTAAAAGTTTATCTTTTCCACGGATGGCTCTAATGTTCTGATGTAGAACCAGAGGAGTGCCTTAGATAGGCACGTGTGGTGGTTTCCTCCTTATGCAGCAGCTACCAAGCGTCTTGAACTAGGGGGTGGATACCTGCAAAAGGGATTCCAACACTCAAGTCAGGCGGCGCACAAGTAGGGTTTATGCAATAAGGTAGCAGATAATAGATGGATATTATAGTGGCATAGCATGGTATTTATAGAGCATTTGCAGAGTTCTCAAGCAATCCGCGTGAGGTGCAAGTATTTTTAGGATCATGGCCCAACAAAGGGTGCCCTCCCACGATCGTTGAGGTAAATCCCTGAAATTTCGAGATGTCGCGATAGTGGTCATCCACTATTGCAGGCAGTTATGGGCTCCACACTAGTAGGATCATGTTGATAGTTATTGAAATTTGCGCAAACGTCATGATTACTATTATGGCCCACAACTGAAGTCTGTGGTCGGATGGCCTAGCTGGGATATTGATGGCAGAGTTTGGTGAAGCGTATGCCAGGTCGATCCTACTGGATGGGATTCCGGATCACGGTCTAGAACAGGTTCTAAGCCTGCGAAAACTCTTATTGAGTGTGCAACCCGGTTGCATCAAGATCAGGGTGACTGCACATCGTAGCCAACCTTGTGTTTCAAGAATGCACACCACATGCACGAACTTGGACTTAACCTAAGCACAGTATTGAGCAAGGAGACTGCACAACTCACTGATACACGTGGAGATGATGAGTTATAACTAACCCATTGATTAGTTAGGGTTTTTCTGTAATTAGTTAATTAGTTAGATATTAGTTAGTAATGGTAAAGAGCTAGGATCTAGTGTAGCCGAGTTTTTAGTTCTTAGCCTGCATTTAATGTTGTTCTTATTAGAATTATAATATGAAAAATGTTAGTCTTACACCCCCTTTTTAGGGGTGTATTACTATTCACACCCTTTTTAAGGGATGTAATTGAGTAAGAGAAAGTGATAAGAAAAAGTATGTATAATAAATGGTATTAGATGGAGTATGAAAATGAGTGTATATACTGTTTGATGTAAGAATATAAGAGTTGTTATAATATACAGCAAATTCTTCACCTTGTTCTAACGATTCTTCTTTTCTCTGAACTCATTTGATTATTTGCACACTTACACTATTTTTACACCTTTCTTGTTTATAAAACAAAAAACAAAAAAACAAAAAGACTATGTAATAAAGTAATGTAAAAATGTTGTAATGAAAATAGTGTACAAAAAACATGTTTGTTTTTGAAAATTGAAAGCCAAGAGTACTTGGTGTAAGGAAAGGGCATTGTCTAAGACATTAAGTTAATTGGTTAATTTGAAAGTGTCTATCATTTGGATACATTTTCTTGTTATTCTATGTTTGAATGATAAGTAATGAAAGAATGAAAAATGTAATGAGAGAAATGGAAATAACTTCTCTTATTTATGAGTTTTAAAATATATAGAAAGTTGAATGAACGCATGGAAAATTATTTTTCTTCTCTTCTTCTCAAAAGCTTAACATTAGTTTTTCCTAAAATTGAAGTAGAACTATTTCCATTCTGTTATCTTATTAATCTTCTAAATAAAAGAAATATAATTATATTTTATTCTTTTATTTTTCTTTTCAATTTATCTCCACTTATTCTATTTCATTCTATTAATAAAAAAATATTCAAGCCAACATAGTAAAAATTGGCCCAACACAATCAAATAAATGACTGACACTACGACGCCCAAGCCAATATAGTGAAAGATAGGCCTAATCTCTTTCTCTCTTTCCGTGAAATGGATCTTGGGCTTGTGTGAAAACAAGCACTGTCGAAATTTGGGCCTACAAATTTATTACCAATATTTGTTATATTTTAATTTTCTGAAATATGCATCATACATAGATGTGGCAGCGAAGTAGGGTTTTATAAGACTTAAAGAGATATGTAAATAATGACAGTTACTAAAGAATATAGAGAACTTGTAAAATCTGGCTTGCCAATTCCATGTCATATTCAGGATTATATATGTTCAACTTTAAAATTGCTAGCTATCTCTAGCAAAGCTATTTAAGTCTGGACTCTGTAGAAATGGTATGTCGTTGTTCTTGATGAAATAGATTGGATTATTACTTTGAGACCCACTAGAGAACCAAAACTTGCAATAGCTTGAGAAGAAGGGAATTTCTCCCATACTTGCAAATGATGGCATGGACAGCTAACCCTGCTTCCCATTGGAATCAAACCAAGATCTGGAGACTGGAACTCACCTGTAATTAATGCACTAAATCTAAGTCACTATACTAAGGCAACACAGACACTACTACCACTACCAAACTTCCGTTGTCTCTAACTCAATCTTGATGTCCTCCACATGTGGTCTTTATCATGCCGCCACTAGCACAGCTTGCCCGAATTTTCCAATCGTTAAGCAAAAGCCAACACCCCCACCCAACATCTCCATCACATGGACTTTATGCTATATACATATAGCTTGGTGAAGTTTCTTTACATAATGGATTTGCACTAAAATAGCTAGCGGTATGCGGCCAAGCCAATGACTAATCATTTCACAGGAAGCGTTACATATATAATTAGCAGACAAACAAAACTAAAGCTCAGAAAAGAGAAGACTTAAGCGCACTTACTATCAATAAAATGCAGCTTGCTTTGGACTAAAAGTTCCATGACATTTAACATTTTCGTAATTACGCCAATATATATGTAGCTAGAAAAGGTATATATATGGTGATCTAGACATCATCATGGTCCTACCATTTTTAGGCGCTCTGCTTCATATATGTTTATGACTTAGATAATGGCCATCTTAAACCGGTAAGATAGATATTCATGCTTATTAACTACTAAAGCCCGGCATGTTTGGGTGCTGCATGTTAGCATATTTTATATAAATTAATATAAATTATATTATAATTTTATAAAATTTAAATTAATTAGATGTTAAAATTATAAGAGTATTTTACTTAACACAAATTGAGATCATTATTGTTATTGGACCTGTTGTTATTAAACACTGTTCATATGTGAGTTTTGTTTATAAATCTTGTATATGAACTTGTCATAATAAGTAGGTTTAACTCATTTTAATTATTCTATAGATATAAAAAAAGATCTTATTTCTAACAACTCTAATGTATATAATTGTCTCGTTAATTCTGACGTATGAGTGATTACTGTAAAATAAAAATAATATCTCTCTCATTAAAATCGTTTTCAAGAATTAAATCATAACAACTTTATCCGTATATTTTCAAAGTAATCCTATAACTTATTCTATATTATTTATGTATGACATAATTTGAGGTTAATATATCCGAAAACTCTAAAACTGCACTTGTCAGACAACATTTTCAAAGAAAGTCAACTAACTAATAAAAGAATTGCAGTGTCAGTTATTATATGGGAAAAGATATTTAAACAATATTTTTACATCTTTTTCCATTTATATCTATTTGAGAAAAAAAATAAAGAGAATGTGTATTGAAATATATATTTTTTTATTTTATTACTTAAAAAAATGATATAAGAATAATGTAATAGAAATCATGTGCAAATAACATTGTTCTTATTCTATTCACAAATCAAGTGTCCTGGAGAGGCACTGGACAGAGAGATTTTACGTACTAGTGTTATTATATATTCTCAATTGCACTTCTTATATCACTGCATAGCAAATAAGCAGAAAAAATAGAGGTGGGGACAAATTGCACTTCAAGGCAAATCAAAGGGCTATTCATCATCGCTGTGGCCTAACTTTAGCAGCCTTATGGAAGGGTTATGGGCTCTTGTAGCTTGGGGTTTGTTGGTGTGGGGACAACTTCATTTAGCTCTATCAATGGGAATTACGAGTACGGCTTCAATGCGATGGGTATAAAAGGGTGTTATCAGGTGTCTAGTGCTATGCATCGTAGGGCATGCATAGCCTTTAATTTGCCAAGACATGGAGATGAGAAGAGTGTTTGGGGTGCTTCTGGTTGTTGTGGTGATCTTAAGTCCTTGTTTGGCTAATGGCAGAAATGATTTTCAAGAGACAACGGATGGCATCAACTCTGCCACTTCCACTCCTGAAGTTTATCGTGAAAATCATAGTTTGGTGGAAGAAGTTCGTGGAGGTAAGACAAACTCATCCGACAAAATATTAGTCCAAAGGAAATTTAATAGGAGCAATGGCGCAAAAGGACGAGGTGCTGCTGGCGGTGGAGGGGGACAAGGTGCTGCTGGCGGTGGGGGTGGGGGTGGGGGAGGAGGCAGTGGAGGGGGAGTGGCAGAGGTGCATACGAAGGACACCAAAGAAGGAATGGCGGTGGTGGTGGTGGAGGTGGTGGAGGTGGTTGGGGTGGTGGTGGCGGAGGAGGAGGTGGTGGAGGGAATGGGAAAGGTCATGGTTGGGGAGGAGGGAGTGGTGGAGGAGGAGGCAGTGGAGGGGAAGTGGCAGAGGTGCATACGAAGGACACCAAAGAAGGAATGGCGGTGGTGGTGGTGGAGGTGGTTCGGGTGGTGGTGGCGGAGGAGGAGGAGGTGGAGGGAATGGGAAAGGTCATGGTTGGGGAGGAGGGAGTGGTGGAGGAGGAGGAGGTGGTGGTGGTGGTGGTGGTGGAGGAGGAAATGGTAAAGGTCATGGATGGGGGGGAGGAAGTGGAAGTGGTGGAGGTGGAGGTGGAGGTGGAAGTGGTGGAGGTGGCGGTGGAGGTGGAGGTGGTGGTGGTAGTGGAGGAGGGGAGGCGGAGGAGGAGGCGGTGGTGGTGGAGGTGGTGGTGGAGGAGGGGTGAGGGCTGGGGTTGGGGTGGAGGAGGCAGTGGCAGTGGCAGTGGGAGAGGTAATGGAAATGTTAGATGTTGGGTGTGGGGATGTGGTGAGGAGAGGAAGTCAGAGGAAAGGAGTAGCATTCATTCCTCAAACTCCAAGGGATGATGGCAAAACCATGTTGATTGCTGAATGAGCAAGGCAATACCACCACTCTTGTCGTCTTGGCTCTGCTTTCTCGTGGCTTCACTTTTGTGTACATTATTGACGACCTCGTTTCGTTTGGACCTAGTTCCCGGAGCAATTTTTTTTTTCCCTTGAGATATACCATATTATATTATACCATGTTTGAAGGCAGCAATAATAAACTTTAAAAAAATAAAAAAACTTGTTTTAAATTAAAGAGTGAGACGTCTGCTTTACAAAGTTTTGTACACGAAATTCATAATAAAATGCAATTTTTTGCTTGGTTTTGGGTGCTATATATGTTGAGTCGTTGCTGTTTGTTTCATTCATTCTCTTCATCATCTTGTTTTCTTATTTCATAATTATATATATATACACTTTGAGATTAACATATTTATATTATTTAATATTTTATTTTTTTAACAATTTAATATATTGTTCAGAACTATAATAAATGCGTTGAAGTATAATAACAAAATGTTCATCTTTATTAAAAGAAGAGGGAGGAAAGATTTTCTTCCTCCAGTATCTTTTTTACCCGTTGATTTATGTGAATGTATCAGCAAGATTCATATGGTAGGTAAAATCTAATGGTCAGAATTCTTCGGGAGGAGAGTATATAAGAGTTTTTCTTATTAAAATTCTAAAGAATGCATTACTTTTGTTTTTGATACAGGATAAAGGTATTACTTTAAATTGAGGTAAAAGGTACAAATTGTAAATTAGTCATTTTGCAATGATGGAAGGTGTCAATTAATTTAGTTAATACAAAGATTTGGGTTTGAATCTTCACTTCATTATTGAGAAAAATAATTATTTTGGTTGTACAAACTCTTAAAAAGAAACAATAAAACAAACATGCGCTATAAAATCACGGGACTACCTTACATATGATTCTCATCAGTTTCATAGTTTGAGTTTTGAGAATACCATAGCAAGTACATAGAATAGTGGATCACGATCCTTTGCAGTTTCAAAAGAAACTACAGGAATTTAAGCCTTTAAAATTTTAATTTTTAATGATAAAAAGTTAAAACTTAACGTAAACTTTTATTTTTCCACTGTCAGATTTGGAACTGTAGGAGGTGCAGTTGATTTTTGAACTGCATCTGATCCAAATCCTAGAATAGTGGACTTCTGTAAACTTTAATAGATGGTTTCGGTAGGATTCGCTCCCAACTTGAACTTGATTTGTGGTTTGATTCACCCTATTAATACAAACAAAAACACAAATTACACCATAGTATTGTTGACCTCACAAAGTAAAATCATAAACTACATGCCTTTGGCATCAAGAACATTTTAGAACAGAGCTTCTTTCACTCTAAAAATACTATGGCACTCAACCTATTCAACTGCCATTAACTTTACCTATACTCTTACTATTCATTTCTTTTTCTTGCGGTTTAAGACACTACATGCTACATGTAAAGGGGTGCTTCACTACTACGTTACCTAATCAACCCCTCCTGTTCGTAGCAGTTGGAGCACAACAGTTTGATCTAATAATCACTTTAACACCATTGGACATTATTCGTCTTGCCCAAAAAGTTGCTATTTGATACAGTAACTTCATGTGCATCATGGTTTTCCAGTATATTTCTTCTCTAAAGAGGCATATGATGTGGGGAAATGATAAGTCCTTGTTCATAGTTCCCACAGGTCCGAAAGGAGTTGTAAAGCTTGCAAATTTAATGGAAAAGAGATGGCCTAGCTAGGGCTACAATGCAAGTGAACCTTTGGTGGATGGAAGTCTTTTGACTTCCCGTAGATCTCAATGTGCCAATTCTCAAGTGAACCTTGGGTTCGATTTCTAAGGATATACTTTTATTGATAGGTTATATATAAGTATCACTGTAAGTTTTTTATGAAGCTTTTGACATATCTTTACCTTAAAATAGAGCAACCCCCTCACCTTCAAAGCTTTTATACCGAAAAAAAAAAATAATAAAAGAGACAAAAGCAAAACAAAACATTTTAATTCGAACCCACCCCCACCACTATTTTAAGTGTGATAGTTGCACATAAACTTTTTTCACGGAATGCTCATAGACTTCGAGTGAATGGATGAGGCTTTTTCGTCCATCATTTTATGGCAGTGTTTGTTGCACAAACAAAAAAAAAATACAAATCTCACATACTTATTTTTTTGGTGTCCCTCTCTTCTCTAGCACCGTGGAAGAACATTAAGTTAAAAAAAAAACGTTGTGAGCTTGTTTACCAAAATATTTCGATTATCTTTAAAAAATTATGGTAAACCCTTTGTTTATGGACAAAGTTTGATTCTCGATTTCAATTCGGGAAAGAGAATCGCTTCCTCTTTGAGTTCTAGCCTGAATATCTTAAAGGAATGGAATAGATGGTTTCGATTTCAACGAGTTACACAAATCTAAAATCGAATGTATCCTGTATGAGTTTAATTTGATAAAAAATCAGTTTAAATAACAAACAAGAGGTTTATTTTCGAAAAGTAAAAGAAAATTAATATAAATAAAAATAAGTTAACGGTAAATGACTGAAACGAAAATGCATTTGAAGTAAATATGATAAATAATGTAAAAGACTTAAAAGAAAAGTGACTGCTTTAAAACAAATGCAATAGAAATTAAACGTGCAAGTATATAAATTGCATGAAAATAAAATAGCAGAAAAGTAAATAAAGCAATAAACAGAACTCAAATGATTCTTAAGAGAATCACTTGATCAGGAGTAGAAGAGATTTTGCAAAGAAAATAAAGAACTGGAAAATGTAAAAAGGAACTGAATTTAAAGTTACATTGAATTTGTAAAGAATACATAAACAAAAGTGAAAATGGATGGAAACATACTGAACTAAACTTATGTACTGTTTGCTCGAGAAGTCGATGGACGTGAGAACGTGAGTTTACAAGTGTTTGAGTATAAAATTTCCAAGCCCTAAATGTTTCTATCATTTTGGTATTTATAGACTTTCTAAGTAACTTCCTAGTTTATAAGATTTTGACATGTGTTCACAACAAAGATAACTGCCTAAATGATTGGTAATTCTTTGTCTAATAACCACTAAATCTCTATCAGCAATCCTCGTGCCATCAACAACTGCTCAACTTTTGTCAGTAATCCATGTGTTGTCTTGATTTCACCTCCAACTGCTGCTAACTGCTACTTCAAATTCAAAATCTTTATTTTTGAATTCAAACTTGTATGTTCGAACCTTTGTTGATTCTTCACTCGAGGTTTCTTGTTTCCAAAAAAATTTACTAAGTGTAGCTACTCTCCAAACCTATTGTTTCGATTTAAAATCGAAACTATCTCTCTTAATAAGATAAAATGAACAATCGAAATATATGTTTCGATCATGTCAATCGAAATCTATGTTTCAATCAATTTTAATTCCAGCTTAAAACTTGTAAATTCAAGAATTATGTTCATGTCAATTTAAACTATCGAAATAGTATAAATCAAAAAATATTTTATTTTTATACCAACAGATGCCCTCCAATATTTATTCTCAAAATATGAGAGATAAATATTTTAACCTTTCGAATACTGCTCTTCGACTAAAATTGGACTTGAAAATTTTTGTCTTTCTATCTCAGTCTACCATAATACAAGCAACTGAAAGGTCCAATGGTAAAATCTATAATTTTGACAAACAAATCCTTGCTCACCTGAACGGTTACTACGTGGTCAATCCCCATTAATTAACTAACCCCCACTTTTTAGGGAATTACAAAGCCAATGATGGCTTTTAATGGATAAAAACGGCTTTAGCCATACTCCATCATGTTAACATTTAATGGGAGTTTTTCCCATGCACGTTCTCCCTCTCTCTCTTTCTTCCCTGACTCTATAAAACCCCTAAAAAAGGGTTTTTCTCCTTTTTTACCTTCTCTTTTCCTTCATTCTCTGCAATTTCTGCCATTGTTGCCCCCTGAAGCTCCTTTCGTTAATTTTCTTATCTTTTCTTCTTCTTTCATAAGCTTTCTTGACTTTTGGGGTTCAATGGTCTCTTCTTCCAATCAAACTGCTCCTTCTGCTCAAGCTTCACACTCGAGCTCTGAGACGCAAGAAACAATGGTCTTACCAAATGCTGCCACTGTGACTGCCCCTTTGCTAAAAGATGGGATTCTTTATGCCCCTGACCCTTCTACGGACAATTCTGAACTTTGGAAGTCTCAGGTAATGATCCCTTTTTCCATTGACACATAAAAATTTGCCTTCTTAGGTCCAACCCTTCCCATTGATGAGTACGAACCCATTCGATCATTTTTTCCTTGCATAAAAGGAGAAGAAATATTTGCTTTCCATTCTTCTCTTAAGACTGATTTCTTTGCTAATTTCAATAGAGTGTTTTGAAGCTCACCCCCTATGAGTAACTAAACGAAACCTAATTACATTCGTTGGCTGAATCGAATCGAAAATGTCAAAGGATCCGCATGGAAAACAACTGACATTTTTTATCTTATCCAGCTGAGCAGGGAATGTCTCGATTATAATGCCTCTATGCTGATAAGTTCCTTCTTCTTCTGAAACAGATCCACTAACTCTTTCCATGTTCCTTATGGCATGTTGACTCCAACTCTTTTCGACATGGCTGCTATTACTGGTCTTAAACCAGTCAGAAGGATAATCAAAAGTACTTTAAGCTTTAAGACCTTAATTGAGCCTGATTTTCAAAAATTGACCTACAATGCTTTTATTCAGAATAATCATCTCGAAACAGCTACGGTTTCTAATGAGGAGCATGTGGCATTCCTTATTTTTTAGCTAAGTGCTTTTGTATTTTGTACCAAATCACTTCAAATTCCAAAGTCTCTCCTTCATTTAGCCATTCTTCTTCACGAGGGAGCCCCTCTCTGTTTAAGCAAATTGATTCTTGCTCAACTTTATTCTTCAATGTCAGAAGTAGTGGGCTTACTTTGATCAACTGATAAACCTCTCAACAACCTTGGTGGCCCTTTCTGGTTATTACAACTCTGGCTTAATTCTGTTTTCGAGCCTCACCTTCAAATTGCAAATTCGACCACCAATTATACAAAGATCAAAGGTCCACGATTGTCTCAACTTCAATATTCTTTGAAGTCAGGTAACAAAGTTGAAGACTTCAAAATTTTCTTTTCATTATTCATGACCATGAAACGTCAATCTGATAATTTCAATTTTTCACCTTTCGCTCTTCGTGATTATGGTCCTGAGTGGTTTCGAGAACCATTTTTTCGTGACAGTCCAGGAGCTCAATTCGACAACTTGGACATCTGGGCTCATACTTTAACTACCCAAATACTATCCCCTGGCCTCCCAGGTTCAAATGACTTTAGCCTTCAACTCTATCTTCCTTCATGTGCCTCACGGCAACTTGAGTTTTCCCAATGCATTCCATCTCCTATTGCTTTAAAAGATGAGTACCAAATTTGTGAATCTGAAGCTCGAGATCTTAAACAATACCAATTCTTTCTGAAACAAAATATCCAAAGGAGATAGGGTTTCAATCCTTCGAATGCTCTCCATCATTTTACTCAACCTAAGGGTTCGAAAGGTGGTGGAGAGAATATTATTTCACTCAGAAACCTACAGTCGAAGAATGCTTCTAACGGTTTACTAACTCCAATTCATCTGTGCAGACAGGAGTAGTAATCAAGAAGCCCAAAGGTATACATCTTAAAGAAATCTCCAGATTTGAGAAATTCTTTAAAGTTAAATATGATTCAAAATATTTAAGACTGGTGGTTCGAGCGGCCAAACAAGTCCTAAAACAAAAGAAAGCAGAACATTATCAATTCTGTTACGCTCGTTTCATTGGTACACTGGTTTCGAATCCTTTGGTTTCGTTCAAACGATTCAAAACCCCATTAAAGTTTCCTCCACTCCCCAATGCTCCTTTTGGCATAGCTAACAAATATCCAGATCCCAAAGGTGGAGCGTTGGGTGTTTTTAAGGAATCGAAGAAACGAGAAGTAACTTTTGCCAATTGCTATTTGGACACTTGCCGAGTTCCAATTTATGGATATACTCGAATAATAAGATACCCACCATATGGTAAAAACCAGAGAATACTTCGTAATTATTCGTTTTCGATCCAATCTCTTAATGCTGAATCATATATATATCTTGTATATTTGTAGTTTCAAAAAGAACTAAAGTAATGGAGGCTGAAGAAGACTGAGATGACGAACCTCATAAACCCAGCAAAGTTCAAAAAACACAGACAAAGGTCTCGGGGGCCACTTCATCATCTCATATCTCGAAAAAACCTCCTCTAGTACCTCCAAAAACAAAGATTACTGAGAAAAAGAAAAAGAAAGAAGTGATTAAAAAAACCACAACTGTTGTTCCCCAACAATCCCAGGTAAAGGAAATATATATATCATTCTATTTCCAGATTTCAAATGCCTTCGATTTCTTGGCATTTCTGACTTCAATTTCCTTGTTTTTTTATAGGAAAAAACAATTGCTGAGAGCCCGATAAAGACTGGGCGCATAAAGCATGTTGCGTCGAAACAAGCTCAAGTCATTCTATCCGAAAGCTCTACTGAATCATCGAAACGAGATGAAGATCCTGTTTCTTTGAAGGATGCAAGACCAACATCAAATGCAATGAGAGCTGAACCATCACGAGTTAGTTATTTATATTAAATTATATTTTTTGAAATATTGAAAATAGCTAATATATTCTACTTCGAACAGGAATCCTCTCCCTATGAACAAAGGGATTCTACCTCGATTTCCATGAGAAGATTCAGAACACCTTCCCCTATCCCTTCTCCTCCAAGGGATTCAAATTTTATTCCAAACCAGGTCACACCAGAACCAACCTCAGCATTGAGTTCCCGTTTCGACAGGATGTTTGATGCTGAAACTTTGGTTGAAAAAGAGACTAGTACTGTGGCTCAAGATATCCCTCTTGAAGCTAATATTTAGGTTTGTCGCTTAAGATTTGTTTTACATAAATCTCGAAAAATATTAATTTCGTTCTTACATTTTTTCAGGGAAATAGAGCCTCTGAAACTGGACCTAGTTCTGAGGTCCCCATTATCGAAACGAATGTTCAGGTTTGTATTTATCGAGATCGAATGTCCATGCATTGCTTCGATTACTTCTAATATCGAATTTTCTTATTCTCAGGAGAACATTCCTTACCCTGAAACCATTGCTACTGAGATCAAGGTTCCCATCTCGATTGAGGTCATCCCTTCAATTTCTGCTAAAGTTCAGTCAGGATAGACTGATATTACTTTCAAAGAAGAAGCAAAAGCCATATGCCTTGATGACGATGAAGACGAGGATGACGTTCAAAAAAGGTTGGAGGATATTTTATCGAAGCGATCTTCATCTTCCAAATCCCATCCTTCTGCAGCCCATTCTGAAGCCGAAATTCAAAGTATTTCTGCCCCCAGCTATTAAAAGAACTGGTTAATATTTCCGTTCTTGGGGTAGAACAAGTAATGGCTGCTAAAGATAAACAAAAAAAACTGTTTGGGCTTCTTATTCAACTAAACCAAAATAAACATCTTTTGGATTCGAATGCCTAATCAGCAATTCAAGAACTAGTTGATCTTACAAAAGACTTGCCAACACGTCTTCCCAACCTTAACCAAGTCATCACTAATAATCAGCAACTGCTTGAAAATAAGAAACAACTAATGGTATCTGTTGCTAAGGTCAAGAGAAAGCGTTCGAAGCTTACCTCTATTCTTTCCTCGACTCAGAAGAATATCGATCAAAACGAAGGAAGAATTGCTGAACTTAGACAACAATTGTCACTACTGGAAGATCAGCAAAGTGAACTTCGAGCCCTTGCTTCGGATTATGCAAGTAGAGAAAAGACTCTTAACGAAGAGTATTCACAGTTGGCTGCTGAAAGAAATCAAGTGAAGCAAGCTATTCAAGAATTAGCTCCATCCATCAAGGCTGCTTCCACAGAAAAAGATAGGATTTTGGATGCTTGGGTCTCTTTGTTTTCAAGACTCCAATAAATTTTGTATTTATGATAATTTCTATTTTTCGATTTGTTTAGAATCGAAAACAATATTTTTATAATGAAATCTTAATTTCATGAATAGCTGGTTTGTATATTTTTAGATATTTGCCATTTATTGAAGTAATTTTTTCGTTTGAGTTAACATTCGTAATCGAATAAGTATTACCATAATAAACTTTTCCAATTCGATATGGCCCCTCCCAATTCGGAGAACATTTGCTAAATGATTTCGACTTTTTCTCCATAGGCAAAATAACTTTCCAGACTAAATCATCTAAAACAAACTCTTTCTTCTTGATTCGATGATCATAGAATTTTGCAATCCTTTCTTTTTGTCGAATCAAATTCTCAAGAGCAGTTAATCTTACCTCATCTAATTGATTTAATTCATCAAACATCAAGTCCCAATAATATTGAGTAGGAATTTCATCTTGACGTTGTAATCTAATTGACTGAAGATTAATTTTGATTGGTAACACCGCTTCGTGTCCATAGACTAAATGATACGGTGTAGTACCAGTAGCTTCCTTAGGAGAATTTTGATAAGCCCATAGAACTTGGCTCAAAGTTTCATGCCAACTTCTTAGTTTTCGACCAATATGTTTCTTTATTAAACTAACTAAAATGTTATTGGCTGCTTCAACCTGTCCATTAGCTTGAGCGTAATAAGGAGTCGAAGTAAGTAATTTGATATTCCTTGTCCTAGCAAACTCTGTAATATAACGACCAGTAAACATAGTACCTTGGTCAGTATTTAAAGTTTGAGGGATACCAAATCTATAAATAATATTTTCTTCAACAAAATTAATAATATCTTGTTGGGTAACATCCTTTAAAGGAATAGCTTCGACCCATTTAGTAAAATAATTAATAGCCACTAGTATATACTTGTGCCCTTTTGAAGATGGTGGATGAATCTGACCTATCAGATCGAGAGTCCATCCTCGAAAAGGCCAAGGCTTTATAATCGAATGTAAATCGCTCGCAGGAACATGTTGAATGTTTCCGTGCTTTTGACATTCTTCATAAGACTTGGCATATAAATGACAATCTTTAGCCATCTTAGGCCAATAGATTCTTTGTCTATGCAATACCCATTTCATCTTTTCACCAGCTTGATGAGCACCACAAATGCCTTCATGGACTTCTGCTAAAGCTGTGAATGCTTCTTTCTCACTCAAACATGTCAATAAATTCTCATCTACTGACTTTTTATAGAGTGATTCACCCAATATAACATAATGTAAGGCTTTATATTTGAATCTCCTTTCGACTGCTATGTTTGGGTTTTGTAAATAATCCATAATTAGCTTTCTCCAATCAGAATCATCCATATCATCTATTAGACATACTTCTAAATTTTCAAAAGGATACAACTTTTCTCTGATTTCGATTAGTTTGAGCAAAGTGGAGCTCGAAATTTTGTACCCTGAAGCTATTTGAGCACGTTCATTAGCTTCATAATTTTCTTCCCTCGGAATGTGTTGCAACATAACCTCATCAAACTCACATAATAATCTAACTGCAAAAGCAAAGTATCTAAACAAATTTGGGTTAATGCATTTATATTCTCGAGTTAATTGCTTAATAATTAACTGAGAATCACCCATTATTTTAATACTTTTGGCTTTAAGTGAAGTTACAACTTGTAAGTCAATTATCAAAGCTTCATACTCAGCCTCATTATTCGAACACTCATGTTTTAATTCGAATAAAAATTTAGTTGGAGTTCCAATTGGCGAAACAATTAGAACTCCAAGACCAACACCTCCACTGTGTTTTGATCCATCGAAAAATAATTTCCATGGTTTCAAACCCACGTACATAATGTCTTTTTCTTCGATGTCAACACAAGGATGGTCAGTCAAAAAGTCTGCCAACACTTGACCTTTCACAGCTTTTTGTGGCACATACTTCAAAGAAAATTCTATTAAAGCAAGAGCCCATTTTTCCACTCTATCATGCAACATAGGCTTAGATAACATGTACTTTATTATATCAGTTTTTGACACAATGAGTACATCATGTGGCTTTATATAATACTTTAACTTAGTGCAAGAGAAATACAAAGCTAAACATAGTTTCTCTATTGCACTATATCTAGTTTCAGCATCTATTAAAACCCTACTAAGATATTAAATGGCTCTTTCGATTCCATTCTCATCTTCCTGGGCTAGCATGCACCCAATAGTTTCATTTGATGCTGAAATATACAACTTCAAGGGGCGTCCAGGCATTGGAGGTGTCATTACTGGAGGATTGGTCAAACAATGCTTGATTTGTTCGAATGCCTCTTGATATTCTTTACCCTATCGAAATTCCTCCTCATCTTTAAGCTTCAAAAGTGAAGAGAAGGCTTTGGTTTTCCCCGATAGATTCGAAATGAATCTTCTCAGGAAATTAATTTTTTCAAGCAGAGGCTAGAGTTGCTTCTTATTTGAAGGAGGTGATGTTTCCAGAATAGCTTTAACTTTGTTCTGATCTACTTCTACTCCTTTTTCTGAACCAAGAATCCAAGGAAATTCCCTGCAGAAACACCAAAAGCACATTTAATAGGATTCATTTTCAATCCATGTTTCCTTATTCTTTCGAATGATTGTCTTAGATTTGCCAGGTGTTTTATTTCTGATTTCGATTTAACCACCACATCATCAATGTAAACTTCCATGAATTTACCAATAATATCATGAAAAATGGTATTCATGGCCCGTTGATATGTGGCTCCAGCATTCTTTAAACTGAATGGCATAACTACCCATTCAAAAGTGCTAATTGCTCCAGGACATCGAAAGGCTATTTTTGGCACATCTTCTTCTGCAATATAAATTTGATTATACCCAGAATAACCATCCATGAAACTTAAAATTTCATGACCTGAGGCTGAATCAATCAGCATGTCAGCAATAGGCATAGGATAATCATCCTTAGGAGTAGCAGAATTTAAATCTCGAAAATCAATACATACTCTTAACTTACCATTTTTCTTCATAACAGGAACAATGTTAGAGATCCAATCAACGTACCTGGCAGTTCAAATGAACTTAGCTTTTAATAACCTTTCGATTTCTTCCTTGATCTTCAAGACCACTTCAGGGGCAAATCTTCTTGGAGTTTGCTTGATTGGTCTATGTCCTATTCGAATTGGTAGTCTGTGTTCTACCAAATCTCGACTGAGCCCAGGCATTTTCTCATATTCCCATGCAAAATAGTCTTTATATTCTTCGAGCAGGTGAATCAACTCATACTTGAAATCAAATTTTATTAAACTACTAATAAAAGTAGGTCTATATATTACATCATCACCTAGATTAATCTCTTCTAAAGGATCTTGTACCTCTACCTTTTTAACATCAGAAGATAAAGGGACTTATTCAAATCCTAAAGAAGAGTTATCATAAATACAATCCAAGTTGGTGTCTGTAGTAACACCAAATTTTTCAGCCATATAGGCTGAGATTTGAGTTTCATGACCCGAAAATGCACTCTCGGTGCAATTTTCAGCCATGTAGGCTGTAATTCGAGCCATATGGCTCTTAAGTTCCTCCATTTATATTATAACTTGAGGCCGAATACACTCGGCCTGAAATGTTAAATAGGCTTCGATAGGCCCTAGCATCATTACAGTTTCGAGGCTTAAATGAATCAGCCTTTGGAATTATAGAAAAACCTGTTGGTGTGATGGCCACCATCTCGACTTCCTTCCTGTCGAGAGCTGTCGAATCCCATATGCAGAATGATTTGACACCTGGTATGTATATTTATAGATCTGCATGATTCTGATTTACATGGCAGAGAGTATCATCAGCCTCCACCATTTCGAGTTCTCTCGCCTGATTCCACAAGAACATCTTCTGATGAACCATCGAAGGGACGACACTTACGGCATAAATCCATTCTCTGCCCAAAAGGAGATTATAGCTGGCCTTCAAAGGAACCACTATGAACAAAGTTGGCCTTGTGACTGAGGCCACCTTAACGTTGAGAACAACAGCTCCCTCCAATGTGGAGGATCTGCCATTGAAATCTATTACCACCATGTTATGAGACAATAAATCTGCCTCTGTTTTGTCAAACTTCCTTAGCAAATTTTTTGGCAACAAATTAATAGTAGCCCCCCCATCTATCAACACATTGCCCACTAACTTACCATTTATCGTTGCCTTGACAAACAGTGGGCGTAGGTGACTCTTCATTTCGAGAGAGGGAATGTTGAAAACTATAGAGTTCTCCATTACCTCGACGGTGTCTTCTTTGACCAAATACCAACTGGTCTCCTCTGAACTGTCTTCGAAGTCTTCTTCTTGATTCAATTCTTGATTTCCTGCAATGAAAAAATTATAAAGGAGAAGGGACACCACATTGACACCAAAAATGGTATCCAAGTCGTCCTTAAATCCAGATTCGAAAGAATCTGTAATGACGTCTTCCTCCATTGGACTGGGAGCTTTTTGTTTTTCTTTTCTCATGGATGGTCCTTGGACCACCTGGGCATAAGATCTCTGTTGCTGCTGTAACTTAGCCAATGCCTGCTGCTGTTGTCGAAACCTTTGGGCTTTATGCCATTGAGATTTCGAAGGGAAGGGATTAAAGCTTTGGTTCGAGTTCGAACCTTCCCCCCTAGACCATGTATTAGGTCTTCCTATAAAGGGACTCATACCATACTCCAAATTAGGCCAAAATGGCCTATTCTGAAATTTGTGAGGGTGTGGACTGTTCCTCACCCACTGATTGGGTGCCACACTCGAAGGGGGCACTCTAGTTTTGCCTTTCTACAAACTTTGATTTTGATCCGCTTGAGAATTTTCTTGTCAATTCTGAGTTTGATTCTATCAGTAATCCATCTGATGTAGTTGATATTTGTACTATTTTTTATATAAATCAGGATCATGACACTCGGTCATGGCAACCAAAGTTTAAGGAGTTGCCTAAGAAAGGTTGGAGTATTGCTGATAAAAAACGTGTTCGTCTCCTGATCTATTCTCATAAAATTAATTTGGAGAAAGGTAAATGATCAGTGGTTAATGCCATAACTTGAGTTGAAAGATCCAGATGTAGCCGAGACTTTAGTAGAAGATCTTATCTACCAAAGTTGAGGTCAGTTTTTAGTATTTCGTTTGTGTTTTTATTGAGTCGGCTTAAGTGCCTCCCAGATTTCGGAGCCTTTGTATGGGGATGTAAATAATGTCAGCCAACAAAAAAAAAAATTAAAACGAATTCAATATCTTTAAAAAAAGCAAAACAAAACAAAACAAAAACAAAAAAAAAATATGTGTTCCTTTACTTTTGGTTTTATTTATCATACTTTGTTTTTGTTTAAATTTGTATCAAGTTTTTTTTTCAAGTAATTCCCGTAACCGGTAATATCTTTTATTATTTACTCATCTATATTTTAAACATTGAGGACAATGTTGTGATCTGGTTGGGAGGAAGGATAGTTGAGAGTTGACAAAAAAATTTTTTTTTTTGAAATATGATATGATTGTCATGGACTTACTAAACTAATGAATGATGGCAGAGTAAGGAGTAATTTTACTCTTGAGATGCATCTAAATTGAGAAGTATGTTTAGTGATATGACTGTCAAAAACCTATTCGTAGTAAAATCAATTAAGGATGGCAGAGTAAGGAGTAAATTTTGCCTTGGAGGTAAGTTTACTCTTGAGACGCATCTTAGTTGAGGAAATAATTATTTTGTGTAGAAGTAGCAAATGGATTCTTAGATCTTAGCATAAATTATCTTTTTTCTTAAAAATCACAAGCTTGGATATGAATGTTGATATGGTGGATTGAGAATCATAGAAATATGCCTTGTGAGATTTTGAGCCTATTGATGAATTGATTGAATATTTGTATCATTCTTTTCTTTCTTATGTGATTTTCACTCATAGAATTAATACTCTAAAACTTGCTTTGATTCTTTTTGAGGCAACATTTTCACATGCATACATAAATATGATTGAGGCATTTTGAAATAGCTACTTTGACTAAATAGTCATCCTTATATATTTTTCCTTGTGTAACCCCTTTGAGCTTATTTGACTATTCCTTATTTTTAGCTCATTACGTGCCTTCAAAAAAAAAAGAGAAAAAAGAAAAAAAAATATTTTTACTCAACCTTAGGGAATAAGAGAGCATTGGCCTTGTTCTTGAATAAGTATGGGGTGTGTGTGCAAAATGATAAAAAAAAAAAAAGAAAGAGCTGACCACCACTGTAATCAAAGGATTATCAGAGTCTCCTGATACACCATGTGACATATCCATACCTAGAGTAAAGATGGATGCTTGGAAACAACAAGAAGAGAAGGAGAAGGTTCAGACTTAACAATGAATTTAATTAATCAATTTGGGATTGATCTTCAACAAAACATTAGTCAAATATTGGTCATTGTCCTTTATGATGAATGTTCTCAAACATCTTCTCCACTCTAACTATACCATAATGCTATTTTATTCTTTGTTATTTATCTTCTCATATCCATATTATCCCCTCTCCTTTACCATTACCTCATTACAACCTTGAATAAAGTCCTCTTGATTTTTGTATGCATGTGTTTTGAGTAGCGGAGAAGTAGAAGATAAGCAAGCTTATGGTTGTGCAATTGTTCATGGGTTGAATAGAGTGAAATACTTACCTTTTAAACACTTGAGAGATTGAGAGTAAATTCTATGGGGATCTATCATTCTTGATTCATTCTTTTCAACCGAAGTTTCATTGCTTGTTGGTTTGAGATATGAAGAAATGTTACCTCATTAATGCTTTGATCTCTTGAATTTCTGGTTGCTCTTCTTATTTCATCAAGTCTTTTAGAGTTTTTAGCTTTTGAGTCTATGTCATTTTTCTTTGTTTCCTAGCTTTGGTCTTATATGTTTTGTCCAAGAGTACAAAAAGTTAAGTATGAGGGAATTTGATAATCACATATGTTATACATTAATAAACCCTCATTTTTAGTCATTTACACTCTCCATGTACTTAATTGATTAAGCCTGGTTATGTTTTGTAAGTTTGGATTCAAATTGGACTTAATTGATTTTTTCAGCACTATTTTGGTCTTACACTATTTTTGTATTTCGGTCATATCTTGAGTTATAGATGTCTTATAATTATGTGTCTTACCTTGTAAGAAAGATAAGAGAGAGTTCTACGACTTTCATGAGAGTTTTAGGCTCAATCAGACATCTAGTGGAGCTAAATGAGCTTGGAAGTCAGAACACGAGTTTTGTGACTGGAACCTAAATAGTGTGCAGTAATCAGAGCATAACTCGGGCTGTAGGAACTTCCTTAGGCTGAAATTTGGATACTTGAAAGTTAAGACTCATATCTACAACTTTCATGAAGAATACAAAACTCAGATCAGACTCCTTGAAGGTGATATTGGGCTTTGAAGTCAGAATAGAGGTGTTGTACTTGGGCCTAAATACTGTTTAATAACTGGATTATATCTCGGGTTGTAGGTGGCCTTTGGAGCTGAAACTAATGCCATTGGAAAGATAAGACAAAATGCTACAACTTTCATGAAGACTATATTTTATAAATCTAATGGCATCCATGAGATCAACACTAAATGATTTTGGAGACAAAGAATCTCAATAATTTTTCACTCACCATTTGGCATTTTTCACTCTTCCACCCACTCCTCACCTACTCATTAATCACCCCTTTATCATTTTATATCTCTAATCCTCTATAAAAGGCTCCATTGGCTGATCATTTAGGAGACTTTGGTTTTAGGCTTGGTTTAGAGAAATTATGTTCATGCTTGTATATTGTCTTCCTTTGTTGTAATTTTCTTTTGTTTTAATTTGAAGTTATGTTCATCTTTCTCTTCTATTCTTTTTCTTTCTTCTTGATTATGAGTACTTAATTTTTATTTTGCTTAGGGTGAAAGAATGAAGCTCTTGGTAATGAAATAAGGTAAGATTATTCTATTTCTTGTGCTTAAATGATATATTATAAATTGGACATTATATGTGTTGTATTTTGTTTCCAATCAATTTAGAAACCTTCCTTGTATAATGGAGATCTTGATTTATTGTAGATAAGAGGATTGGCATAGTGAATGCATGACCTCACTTACAATTGTTAGTAGATAATTGAAGGAATCATAATATAATTACATATATAATTAAACTTTGAATGTTATATTTTCCGATTGGAATCTCCTTTATGTGTAGATTTCAATTGAGTTATAAAGAAAAATAATCTTGCCTCTAATTTATTGCCAAGAGTAGATCTCCTAACCTAAGCAAATCCTTTTTCATCTGTGAACAACTTTTATTACCTTTGGTGTTGTGACAAATTCTTTTCTTACCTCAAATAATTTCTCTTCATCAATTCTCTGTGGATCGACCTCGGACTCCCGAGAATTTATTACTTGAGACAACTTGCACTTGGGTTTGCATCATTTAATCTGCATCAATAGGTTTAACCAGGCTTGCCTCAATGTCCGAGATCTCAACTATCACGCGGCCATGCACGCAATTATAGGCAGACTCAAACACTAAAAGTTCACCAAATCATTGGTCAAGAAGAGCCCAGAGAGCCTTAAGGAGCATAAGCAATGCTCCGAGAAGTTTATCAATATGGAGAAAGTCCTTCAGGCCAAGAGTGAGGCCACAAGGACAGAGACACATATTAGACGAAGGATAGGGAGCCCAAGTCCAAAGGTCCCAAGAATGGCCCAAGAGGACCACCATGGGAAAAATTTGATGAGTACACCCTCTCAAGATTCATTGAAGCAAGATCTTAGAGGAGGTGTACCTTACGAATCTCTATGACCTCCCAAAGCCAAGAACTTTGAGGCTATAAGGACAAGTAGACAAATCCAAGCAGTGCAATTACCACCATGCCTATAATCACAACACAAAGGATTGTGTGGAACTTCGTTATGACATAGAGATCTTGATTCAACGCAGGCAGCTACAAAGTTACGTCCAAGGATCCAAAGGGGACAGATCCTCGCGCTACCCGAGGAAAGATGAAAGAAGAAGAAGAACAATAAGTCCACAATGTCAGACACTATCTCTGGAGGATCGCTCGCCACCATGGGAGCATGCCCCATATTAGAGGAATGACTCCTTTTAGTGGGAAGCAAAGCAAGACAACGAGATAATAAGGGCCATAAACACCATCTCTAGTGGCTTTGCTGGGGGAGGGCAAATGAGGTCCACTTGAAGAAGACACTTGAAGGTCGTGGTCAGCATAGCATCATTCCTAATTACCAAGAGATGCAGCAGATCTCAAACCCTGTGATAAGTTTTTCTGAATAAGACGAGGAATGAGTCATTCTGGGCCATGATGACCTGATGAAAATGCAAAATGTCATATTTTTCTCTCTTAATGTTTAATCTTTTATACTTATTTTGTGCCTAAATATACTCATTATTCTTATATTTTGATTTAGGATGCAAATAGAAGTGTTAAGTGTAAAACTAATCTAATTGGGCAATTTTGAACAGTTTTGATATCGCTTCATAATTTAGGAAATTCCTTAGCCTGTAATTCTAATGCATGAATCTAATGTGGTGTATTTTTGAAGATTTTTAGATCTAGTGCACAAAAATTCTAGCTGAAAATACAAATTTCCTAGTTATATTAGGATCCTATTTTATTTTAAATATTTTCTTTAATTAGTTAGATTTGGATATTATTATCTTATGATAATATTTAGAATATTTATAGGAGATTTTATGAGAGATATTTATATAAGATTTGGTAGGAGATTTGATAGGCTTAAATGTAGATACTTAAAGGATAAAAGGGAGGAGTAATGGACAAATTTTTCTACACGCTACTCCCCCCTCTTCTCTCTCTTCTTCTTCAAGTTTTTTTTTCCATGGTCTTGTGTGACTAAGTTTTTAATTGGTTGAAGGAAATAGAAGCCTCAAAATTAATAAAACTATGAGATCTAATTTATTTTTATTGTTCAATTTATGCTTTGAGTATCGAATGTTCTTTTGTAACTATTTTCATGATTGTTTCGTTTAATTACTAAGAGACCTACTAGTTTATTATTCACTACAATCTATTGCTAAATTAGAAATCAAATACGTAATTGTTTGATCCTTCTAATTTGTTAAGTAACTAAAATATAATGATTTGCTACATCAGAAATTATTAGATTTTAGGAAGAACATTTGACTAAATTAAATGCAGCCATTTGTGTTTTTTTTTGTTTAGTTTCATTGATCTCTCTAATTCTTAAAGCTACTACTATATTAAACCTTTAGCACTTGTCTTGGGATGTTTAGTAGTTATGGTTATTTAGAACATTTGTTTTCTAATTAACTACAACTAAGGAGAGATAGGAAAATAGTTCCAATGGTGAATATTCAAATTGTGAATTGATATATACCTGCATCGATGATCAGTTGTAAAATTCCGATGGTGGATGTTGACTTAGATCAAGGTTTGTTTTTTGATTAATTTTGATAATTTAATTTGAATTGTTCCTTAATTAATTTTCTTAAAATTATTTTTGTTATACTCAAAACTCCATCATCCACATTTACGTAGTATAAAACTAAGTTAAAAACTCTTCGTAGGAACGATCCTTATTTACAATATTACATGTATTTTAAAGAGTATAAGTTTTATTTTTAGTTATTTTGTGATAACATGATAATAACCTAATTTTTATATATTTTTCTATATAAAAAAATAAGTATTATTATATCTCATTATATTTAATTTTAGTGACTTTATAATATTATTGATTTATTTATTAATTTAATTATTGTGATAAATTTTAAAACTAAATGTGTAAATTTATTTGACTTGTGTAGCTTGCTACAAGAGAAATAAAGTGAATGGAGTCCATGGTCTGTTTTGGATACAAATAATGTTTGGGCTTGTGGCAGCAAAGAATTGATGAAAGGAATTAAGCCCATTAGTGCCTATGTGAAAACGGTGTACCGATGAGATATAAAAAGAAAGCCCATTGTTCAAAGCGAATAGCAACAACATGTTAGAAGAAAAGAAAGTGGCAACCAATTTAGATCCAAGGTTGATAAAAGTCAAGCTGCTGGGCCCACGGTTTGTGAAAGAAAATAGACCTAATTGAAAACTATAAAAAGGGTGGACAGAACAAAATTGAACGATCAAGCACAGCGGCGTTGAGGGAGAACACAGAGCAGGAGTGAGCAGAAAAGAAAACAGATTAAAGACGCGCAACACAGTGATGGAGAGTGGCACAACAGTGGAAAAAATTGCAGAGAAGAAGAAGAGAAGTGTCAATGAAGAATATTAGCGAGATAAATTTGTAGTGTTCTAATCTTTTTATGTCTTGCTAAATTCTCTATACTAAAGAGATGATAAAATCTTGATTGTTTTGTTATTGTTATGTTAAATTATTTTTACTCAATTTTAAAATTTATTGTTTATTAATTCTATTTTCCTATCAGATTGTATGAATATATTTTTAAATAAGTTCTGTCATATTTTTTTATACTTTGTAATTTATTTGTTTTATCTAAGAGTTAATTGGTAATTGTTAGATATCAATGTGATTTTTGTTAAGAATACATTTAATAATTTGATAATTTACTAATAATTAAAAAAATTTATTATACACTTGATTATTATTTTTAGTGTTTCATTGATAATTTGTTTTTTTTTTTAATTTACTTTTTATTTTGGTTATTTATTTAATTTTATTTTTATATTTTTGACTCATCAATTTGTGTGACTAAATTAGCAAAGAATTTTTCAATACTTAAAATTAACTCTAAATCTCTGTGGGATCGACCTCATACTTACTTAATTTGTATTTCAAGATATCAGACTACATGTAAAGTATTTTAAGGCTTGATAAAAAGTCACAACAAGCTTTTAGCGTCGTTGCAGAGGACTTAGTTAGTTAAAGTTAAATATTTGTTAATTTTTTCTCTTCTACTAGTTGATTTTTTTAATTTTTTTTATTTGCCTTATTTTATTTTTTATATTTAAATCTAATTACTCTATTTTCTTTAATTTTATTTTGTTGTTGTTTGAACATTGTATGACAGCTTGAGTTCATGATCATACACATAGATTAGTGAGAGTTATTATAGAACCCATAACAGATATGAATGTGACTGTGCAAGGTGTTAATGTTGAAAACATAATAGAGACAAATGTGGCTGTGCAAGGAGATGATGTTAGACCACTTAGGGAGTTATTTTGTTCAATATCTGTGAATTCACCCTCATGCATTATTTTGCCTGCTATTACTGCTACCCATTTTGAGATTAAACCTCGAGTTATTAATTTGCTTCCAATTTTTCATGGTTTAGATAGGGAATACCCATACTTGCATGTCAAGGATTTTTAAAAAAATTGTGAAACATTTAAATTTCAAAATTCTTCTATAAAATCTGTGTGTTTGCATCTCTTTCCTTTTTCATTGAAAAATAAAACAAAAATTTGACTGAATTCTTTATGTTTTAACTCTATTACATCATGGGAAATTTTGTACCAAAATTTTTTATTTAAATTTTTTCCCATGTCAAAAACAAATTCTTCGAGAAGGGAAATTTTAGATTTTTGTCAAGAAGATGATGAAAAATTCTTTGAAAGTTGAGAGAGGTTTAAAGATTTGCTTGTGAAGTGCCCTCACCATGGTTTTGAAAAATAGTGACTTATAGTATTTTTATAATGGGTTGACACAATCTAATATGGGCTTGGTTGAGTCTATGAATGGTGGCACAATTTTAATTTGAATGCCTTGGATGGTTATCGGTTTTTTGAGGATTTGTCTGAAAATTCTCAACAGTGGGACTTTACTAATCGTAGGGATAGATCAAACCAACCTAAGAAGGGAGATTTATATGAGGTTAGTGACGATATTGATATCAAAGCTAGACTAGATGCTATTGCACATGAAGTTAAGTCCTTATCACTCAATAAAGGAGTTGGTCAGGTTAATAGTGTCCAACAGGAAAGTTGTGTTTTTTTGTGGGAGTAATATGCATGCTTCTTCTATGTGTTCTTTTTTTGCGTCTAATAATGATTATTTTGTTGAGCAGGGAAACACAATTGGGAGATATTTTGCTAACACTTCTTTAAATAACTATAATCCTAATTAGCAAAATCACCTTAATTTTTCTTGTAAGTAAAATAACTTTTCAGGTAACTTAAGTGATTAACCTATGGAGCGTCAGACTCAGTTCTAGCAGCCTAATCAAGGTTATCAACAACCATCATATTTCCCAAATTAAGGAGTAGGTTAGTCTAAGCAACAGTCATCACTAGAGGAGACTCTTGGCCAATTTATGCAAGAGATGAGAAATATTAGTCAAGTGACTACCAATGTCATTCAAGAGATAAAGAATGTTACCCAATTGCACACTAATGCTATAACAAAGTTAGAAGTTCAGATGAGTCAGTTGGCTAGTTAGATGGCAGAAAGAGAGAGAGGAAAGTTTCCTAGTTTGCCTATCCTTAATCCCAAAGGACAGTATATAGTTCATGAGACATTTAACTCTAATAGGGAAAATGAGTAGGTTTACTCTATCACCACTCTTAGGTCTGGGAAGCAAATAGATAATCAAGTTGTAGAGCCTATGAGGGATAATTGAAAGTTAGAAGCCAGTAGTTCTAGGGATAAGAATAACTCAGTTAAGGATAATGTGCCCTCAAAGCTTAATGAGTCTACTCCTAAAGTTGTAGAGCTTGAAGTTAAGGAGTATGCGCCTAGGGCCCATTTTCCTCATAAATTAGTAAATCCTAATAACACTGTGCAGTCATATTATATTTTGGAGATTTTTAAATTGTGCAAATTAACTTGCCTTTTTTCGATGCTATTAAACAGGTGCCTGCATATGCTAAATTCTTAAAGGATCTTCTCATTGTGAAAAAGAAGTCTAATGTTCCCAAGAAGGCCTTTTTGACTGAGCATATAAGTTATGTGATTCTCAATAAATATCTTGTTAAGTATAAAGACCCTAGATCACCCACTATTGCTTGAAAAATTAGGGATCATTATGTTGAAAGAGTTTTGCTAGATCCAAGTGCAAGTGTTAATTTGTTACCTTATTCTGTTTCCTTGCAGTTGGGTTTAGGGGAGTTAAAACCAACTAAGATGACACTCTAATTAGCTGATAGATCTATTAAATATCGTAGGGGCATTATTGAGGATGTGTTGATAAAGATTGAGAATTTCTACTTTCTTGTTGATTTTGTTGTACTTGATACTGAGTCTATTTGTGCTCCATATCCCCCAATTCATGTTATCTTGGGTCGCTCATTTCTTGCTACATCTAATGCATTGATTAATTGTAGGAGTGGTGTGATGAAACTATTATTTGGGAAATGACTGTTGAGCTTAATATTTTTCATATCAGTAAACAGATGCCTGAAGATAATAATAATGAGGTGCATAAATTGAATTTGATTGATAGTTTGGCTCATGACTCATTTATGTATTCTAGTTATGATGATCTATTATTGACATGCTTGAATCATTTTAATGTTAATTTTGATATTGATTCAGTCATTAGGGATACAAATTCTTTGTTAGATTTTGTTCCTATGATGAATGTGGATAGATGGCGACCCATGGTCCAGCCAATCACCTTGTCTTCATCCCCACATTTTCCATCCATTGTAGAGCCACCCAAGTTAGAGATGAAACCCTTACCGAGCACCCTCAAGTATGCGTTTTTAGGCATCAATGAGACATTACCTGTCATTATAGCTTTTGATTTAGATGAGTCCCAAGAATATCAGTTAGTGGATGTGTTGAAAAAGCATAAAGAAGCTATAGGATGGTCAATTGCAGATATTAAGAGTATTAGTCCTTCGGTAGTGATGCATAAGATTCATTTGGAGGAGGGTGCTAAAGCTACTCGTGAGGCCCAAAGACGTTTGAACCCAATCATACAGGAAGTAGTTAGAAAAGAGATGTTGAAATTGTTAGATGTAGGAGTTATCTATCCTATCTCTGATAATAAATAGGTTAGTCCTGTACAAGTTGTGTCTAAGAAATCTGGAATAACTGTGATTGAAAATGAGGCTAATGAGTTAGTTCCAACTAAGGTACAAATATGGTGGAGAGTGTGTATTGATTATAAAAAATTGAATATTGTAACTAGAAAAAATCATTTTCCTCTCCCTTTTATTGATCAAATTTTAGAAAAACTTGCTGGTCATGAATATTATTGTTTTCTAGATAGATATTCAGGGTATAATCAGATTTCCATTGCACTTGAAGATCAAGAAAAAACTACTTTTACATGTCCATTTGGTACTTTTACATGCTTTTTGGGTTATGTAATGCATCTGCTACCTTCCAAAGATGTATGATTAGTATTTTTTCTGATATGGTTGGTGAATTTTTAGAAGTGTTCATGGATGACTTTTCTATTTTTGGATCTACTTTTAATGATTGTTTGTATCACTTGTCTCTACTTTTGGCTAGATGTAAAGAAAAGAATCTAGTGCTTAATTAGAAAAAATGTCATTTCATAGTTAAAATGGGTATTGTGCTTGGTCATGTCATATCTAAAGATGACATTGAGATTGATGAGGCTAAAGTTGACTTGATTTCTAACCTTCCTCCCCCTAAATCTGTGAAAGAAATTAAATCTTTACTAGGGCATATAGGTTTCTATAGGAGGTTCATCAAGGATTTCAGCAAAGTAGCAAGGTCATTATGCAACTTTCTTGGTAAGGATGTTCCATTTGTTTTTTATGATGTATGCTTGCAATCTTTTAATAAGATGAAACTTAAAGTGACTTATGCTCCGATTATTAAGCCACTTGATTGGACTTTACCTTTTGAGATTATGTGTAATGCTTCTGATTATGCTATTGGTGCTGCCTTGGGGCAAAGAGTGAATAAGTTGCTTCATGTGATTTATTATGCCAGTAAGACTTTAAATCCTGTCCAATCGAGTTATTTCACCACTGAGAAAGAATTGTTAGTTATTGTATTTGCTTTAGACAAATTTAGATAATATGTTATCGTATCAAAAGTTGTGATATATTCTGATCATGCTGCATTGAAATATCTGTTTGCTAAAGTTAATGCAAAAGCTAGAATTATTAGGTGGGTTTTATTTTTACAAGAATTTGACATTGAAATCAGGGATAAAAATGGTGCTGAGAATGTGGTTACTAATCATTTGTCGAGATTGATTGTTGAGCATGATAATGATACTTCTCCTATTGTAGAATTTTTTTCCTGATGAGCAGTTACTGTATGTTTCACAAACCCCTTGGTACGTTGATATTGTGAATTATTTGGTTGCTTTGCAGATGCTAAACAGGATAGATTGAAGTTCTTGTCTCAAGTAAAGCATTTCTTTTGGGATGATCCATACTTGTTTAAATATTGTCCTGATCAGATTATTAGGAGATGCATTCCTGAATGGGAATAACAAAGTATCATATTTTTTTGCCATGATTATGCATGTGGTGGCCATTTTAGCTCTAGGAAAACAGCAGCCAAAATTTTTCAGTGTGGTTTTTATTGGCCTTCTATTTTTCGTGATTCTCATGCTTATTGTTCTGCTTGTGAAAGATGTCAAAAGTTAGGGAGCATTGGTAAAAAAAATATGATGCCCTTGAATCTTATTTTAATTGTTAATATATTTGATGTTTGGAGTATTAATTTTATGGGACCATTCCCTGACTCTTTTGGTTATCTATATATTCTTGTTGATGTTGATTATGTTTCTAAATGGGTTGAGGCAAAATCATGTAGAAGCAATGATCACAAGGTGATTGTCCAATTTTTGAAAGAAAATATTTTTGCACGTTTTGGGACACAACAAGCTATCATTAGTGATGGGGGCAATCATTTTTGCAATAAGCCATTTGAGCATTTAATAAAAAAAGTATGACATTACTCATAAGGTAGCTATCCTTTATTACCTGCAAACTAGTGGTCAAGTTGAGATATCTAATAGGGAGATTAAAAGAATTTTGGAGAAAATTGTAAATCCCTCTAGGAAAGATTGGTCTTTACGTATAGATGATGCATTGTGGGCATACTGCTCGACATTTAAGACTCCCATTGGAATGTCTCCATATAGACTTATTTATGGTAAGGCTTGTCATCTCCCGGTTGAGTTGGAGCATAAAGCATATTAGGCTGTCAAGTATCTTAGTTTTGAGTTGGATAAGGCTGGTAATAAAAGGAAACTTCATCTTAATGAATTAGAAGAAATTCGTAATGATGCTTATGAGTGTGCAAAGTCTTATAAGGATAGGATGAAGAGAGTGCATGATAGTTATATCTTTAGAAAGTCTTTTCAACCTGGTCAAAAAGCCCTTTTGTACAACTCTACCTTACATTTATTTTCAGGTAAATTAAGATCCAAGTGGTCTGACCTATATGTTGTGAGGACTGTCTACCCTTATGGTGCTGTTGAGATAGAGAATATCAAGGATGGTAATACTTTTAAGGTAAATGGTCAGTGGTTAAAGCCGTACCTTAAGTTGAAGGATGCATATATAGAAGAAACTTTGGTAGACGATCCTATCTACCAAAACTGAGGTAAGTCTTTTAATTTGAGTTTTGTTTTTATTGAGTCGGCTTAAGTATCTCCCAAATTTTGGAGCATTTGTATGAGGATGTAAATAGTATCGGCCAATAAAAAATTTAAACAAAAAAATAAATAATTTAGTTTGTGTGCTTGTTTATTTCATTTTACTTTATTTTGTTTTTGTTATTTTTGTCATTGTTACCATTGTTAGGGTGTAGTTATCCTCTTCTCGTCTTCTCTTTTTAATTGCTAAGCATTTTAGGTATATGATTCCTCTCATTACTCTATTTATTTTTGTCCCAATAATATTTTTGATGCATATTAATGATTATTTATTAAGTCTGGATTAAATTTGAAATATTGAGAACAATGTTCGATTTTGATTGGGGGGTAGGAGTTACTTAAATTTCAGTTATGTTATCATTATGCCACTTTTGTGAGGAAATTTTTTGTTATTATCTTGCTCAACTTTTTCACATTATTCATAGTTGCTTCTGCATGTCTCTTCGTTGAAAAAAATGAAATAATTAGAGAATTTGATGAGAACATGCAGCTACCATATTTTTGCCAAGTGAGTTTTGAGCCATTCATTTTTATTGTGAGAGTATTTTCTTGACCTTCTAATATTTTTTGTTAGTGCTCATAATTTTTTTTTTTTTACTAGATCGTTTCATTATTGTTATTTTTGGCTAAAGAGAAATTTTATATCACACTTGCATTTAATATGAAGTCATGGAAGTTGGTAAAATTTTTTATTTCCTTGAGAGATGATATTAGGTCATGTTTCTTATTTTGAGCCTAGAAATAATATTTTTGTTCTTTCACATAATATCGCTAGTCATCTCTTTGAACCTATTTATTGAGCATTTCTTTCTTAACACTTTTCCTAAAGTGTTTTAGGAAAGAAGCAATATTATTGCAATATTAGAAGGTATAAGGAAAGAAAAAAAAGAAAAAAAGAAAAAAGGCAAAGTGAAAGTGATAGAAAAAGAAAAGGAAAAAAAAATCTGAAAAGCTACAAAGTTGGAAAAATTGAGAAAAGAAAAAAGAATCTAGTTTGAGAGTTTAAAAAAAAGGTGATTTAAAGAAGGTAATGAAAAATTATGTTGAAAGTATAGAAATCATACTTCTAAATATTTTCTGAAACACTTTTAATTTTCATTGTTTCCCTTACCCTTTGTATTTTCCCTTTTCCTACGTTACAAGCTTAATAAACTCCTATTTGATTTTAAGAGATTGCATGGTTCTTCCAATGTACATGACTAATCTTAAGGTGTGATGTAAAGTATTTTCTTGGCATCTTTTCATAAAACGATATTTGTTATATTTTCTTAACGTTATTTCTATTATTTTGTATGTGAGATATTTATTTTCATTTGTACCAACTATTCTACTCACATATACTTACTATGAGTGACACCATACTTCTGAATGCAACTCTTGTAAGGATTGAATATGGTTGAAAGATGTTTTCAGATGGAGACTCCAATTGTGATATTTGGAAACAATAAGTATATGTCATAATAGTTATATTATTCACACACTCTGAGTTTGATGATGGTAAATTTTTTCTGCCAATTGTGGTGTTCTAATACATGATTGATATTTTTGAGTAAGATGATTTTCACTTTGAGCTTTGCTTTAAGTCACTTTCATTGTCAAGGACTAACAATAAAGCTGATTAAAGATTGTGATAATACTTAATTTTTATATATTTTTTTATAAAAAATAGTCATTATTATATCTCATTATATTTAATTTTAGCAACTTTATGATATTAATGATTTATTTATTAATTTAATTATTGTGATAAATTTTAAAACTAAATGTGTAAATTTATTTGACTTGTGTAGCTTGCTATAATAGAAAAAAAATGAATGGAGTCCATGGTCTATTTTGGATACAAATAATTTTGGGCTTGTGGCAGCAAGGAATTGATGAAAGGAATTAAGCTCATTAGTGCCTATGTGAAAACGATGTAATGATAGGATATAAAAAGAGAGCCCATTGTTCAAAGAGAATAGCAGCAACACGTTAGAAGAAAAGAAGAGGCAACCAATTTAGATCCATGGTTGATAAAAGTCAAGCTGCTGGGCCCACGGTTTGTGAAAAATAAATACACCTAATTGAAAACTATAAAAAAGGGTGGACAGAACAAAATTGAGCGATCAAGCACAGCGCCGCTGAGGGAGAACACAGAACAGGAGCGCCACAGAAAAGAAAACAGATTAAAGACGCGCAACACAGTAACGGAGAGCGGCACAACAGTGGAAAAAACTGCTTAGAAGAAGAGAAGTGTAATGAAGAATATTAGTGAGATAAAGTTGTTGTGTTCTAATCTTTCTATATCTTATTAAATTTTCTATACTAAAGAGATGATAAAATCTTAATTATTTTGACATTGCTATGTTGAATTATTTTTACTTAATTTTAGAATTTAATGTCTATTGATTCTATTTTTCTATCAGATTATATGAATAAATTTTTAGATGAGTTCAGTCATACTTTTTTCATGCCTTGCAATTTATGTGTGTTCTCTGAGTGTTGATGGTAATTGTTAGATATCAATTATGATTTCTTGTTAGGGATACATTTGATGATTTGATAATTTACTAATAATTAGATAAATTTTATCATACACTTGATTGTTATTTTTATTGCTTCATTGATAGATTTTCTGTAGACACATACTTTGTCGCTAGATGTTCATGAGATAAAATATTTGAGTATTATGATTTGACATAGTTAATGTTAAAATTAATCTTAGTGAATTCTGATCCTTAGTCATTTACATCTAGTAGAATCCTTATTCATATATTTGCTTTCTTTTAATTTGTTTTTTATTTTAGTTATTTTTTTTTATATTTTTGACTCATCAATTTGTGTGACTAAATTAAAAAGAATTTTTCAATACTTAAAATTAACTCTAAGTCTCTGTGGGATCGATCTCGTACTTGCTCAGCTGTACTTCAGTATGACTTGTGCACTTGCAAATATTTTAAGACTTGATAAAAAGTCACAACACAGCACACCATGACCCAATGGTGATCATAGTCAAGATGGTCAATGCAAGGTTAAAGAGGCTCTTTATGGATGAAGGGAGTTCTACAGACATCCTATTCATGGAATGCTTTAAGAACATAGCCATTCCTACATCCTATTCATGGCCAGTTGTTGGACATTCAACTCAGGCAATGGCCTAATCAGATCACCAAGGTCGGAGCGGGTTTGACCGATTGAGAATGGAAAAAGCTGACAGAGTTCCTCCAAGAGAATAAAAGACTTGTTCGCTTGGAAAAGTTAGGCCTAGAGAAAGAGGAAAGTAGGAACCAAGCGTCAAAAGGCTATAGAGGAGGAGGTCAAGGAACTCCTTAAAGCTAGCTTTATCAAGGAAGTATTGATAAACACAATTTTTATATGTTAGTTAACCCTCATATTCAGTCTCTTAGATCTATTGTAAGCTTAATTGATTAGTTTTTGCCACATTTTATAAGTTTGGGTATAAATTGGGCTTAATTATATTTTTTTAGCATAATTAGGAATTTTACACTATTTCTGTATTTTGGGCATAACTTGAGTTCTAGACATCTAAAAATAATGAATTTTACCTTGTAGTAAAATTGCGAGAAAGATATACAACTTTGATGAAGAACTTGAAAGCTAAATTGGATGTCTAGTAAGTCAGCTTAGGCCACAAAATTAGAACAGAGATATTGTCACTGAAACTTAGATGACGTAAAAAGATTGAGTCATAATCTGTGCTGTAGGTGTTATATAGAGATGAAATCAGTGCCATTCGAGAGCTGATACAAAGATTTTCAATTCTTATAAAGACCACTTATAAAAAATGTATCATTTTGATGGTGTCTTTACCCTTTGAAGTAGGCTGACGGGTTTAGAGAGTTGTTATGAATGTTTTGGGCATAACTCTCTTATCCTAAGCCTAAATTATGCAAATTAAGTATCTAATTAAAGCTAAGAAGAAGATGATTAACCCTAAGCTGAGTAAAAACTTAGATTTTTAATTTTAGAGATAGTTATTTAAGCAGCAACAACAACCACAGAACTCAATCCTAATTTTCTCCTAGCTGCTCTTTCATACACTTCCTCTCTTCATCTCTCTTCCTCTCCCTTCCGTCTAAGTTTCTTTCTTTTTTGTTTTTCCCTTCCATCTATGGAAGGATTAACCTTTTTTAATCAATCATAGGGATTGATAATCTTGATATTTAATTCTGAGATATTATTTTGATTGATTTACATTTAATTGCTAATCAAGTTTCTCTTTTACTTGTTAATCAAGTTTCTCTTCTACTTCTTTTGATTTAGTTAAATCTGAATTGAATTGCTTAATTTGATTTAGATGTTGATGTGATAATTTCATAATTACCACGTGTTTAATGAAGATTACAGAGAATAAATAATACATCAAAGTTGTTTGTAGGATTGTTTCGCTTGGTTGAATTTTGGGTTTTAGATTAATTTAGGATTAGATGGGTGCTTAATTCATTTAATCTTGATTAATTAAATTCTGGATGCTTATCTAGTAAAGAATTCATGGATCATCTTAAGGCTTCTTGATATGATCTAAGACCAAGAACTTGGTTAGCAATTGAATAGATTCTTAGTGATCAAGGATGGATTAAATTCAATATTACTTGATTTCATTGGATTTGTTGTTTACTTAATTCTGTTTACAGTTTTTAATTGCTTATGCTTAATGAATTCTGTAATTTTCACTCCCTTTGTTAACTTCTTAATGTGATTGCTTAATTAGAGTGATCTAAGGGCTCGATCTGTTTGTTTCTTATACTACAAGTAATTTGGTCAATTAGTTTATAAATTGATATAATTTGATAGTCTCGACAGCTACCAAGTATCCTATATCACTTGGCTGTCCAAACATATTTTGGTTAAGAAGTCCTCATGGAAGTGGCATATGTGTGTAGATTACACAGACCTTAATAAGTTCTATTCTAAGGACCCTTACTAATTGTCTACTATAGATAGATTGGTATATGGATCTTCTGGACATCAATATTTGTCTTTTATGGATGCCTATTTAGGTTATAACTAAATCTTAATGCATTAAAAAGATAAAGAGAAAGCCAGTTACTACTACAAGGTGATGCCCTTCGGGCTCAAGAACATTGAAGCCACCTACCAGCGCATGATGAATAAGGTCTTTGAAGATCACGTTAGAAGAGTCATGAAAGTTTATATTGATGACATGATTGTGAAGACCCCAAACACATGTGACCATGTATCTAAAATCACTTAAGTGTTTTGGTAGCTAAGAAAGCACAACATGAGTCTTAGCCCAGAGAAGTGTGCACTTAGGGTCCAGGATGGAAAATTTTTGGGTTTTATGCTAACTAATAGAGGCTTTGAGGCCAATCCTGACAAATGTGAAGTTGTTATCAACATGAAAAGTCCCAGCTCTTTGAAGGAAATTCAGTAGCTGACAAGTCGGAATGCAGGGCTCACCCGATTTGTCTCCAAGTCAGCTCAGAAAGATCTACCTTCTTCAAACTCTTAAAGAAGGGGAAAGATTTTGAGTGGACAATGGAGTGCAAAGAAGCTTTCTAGAATATGAAGAACACACTCGTTACTTTGTCTATTTTGACCAGGCCGGAGGATGGAGAGACTCTATACCTCTACTTTTCGATAACTGCTAAAGTGGTTAGTTCGATCCTTGTCAAAGAAACAAGCGAGGGCCAAAAGCCTATTTACTTTCGTCAATATTTGCAAGGACCCAAACTCCGCTATCAGAAGATAGAGAACTTACCATTCACACTGCTTATTTTAGCACAAACGTTAAAGCAATACTTCTAGTGTCACCTTATGGTTGTGAGGACGACCAACCCATAAGATATGTTCTCTACAAGCCTGAGCTCACCAAAAGAATAATAACTTAGTCTGTGGAGTTGTTAGAGTTCAGAATTAGATATAAGCCCCACCAAGCAATTAAGGCATAGGCCTTGTCTAATTTCGTGGTGGAGTTCACACATTGCCTAACGTCTGACCACGAAAGGGAATGGACTATTTACATTAATGAGGCCTCTAATCCGAAGGGAAGCTGCATATGTATAATTATGGAAAATTCCAATGGAGTCACGCTTGAGCAATCCCGCATATTTGAGTTCCCTACCTCGAATAATCAAGCAGAGTATGAGGTAATGATAGTCGGACTCCTTATGACCAAGCATATTAGTGCTTTGAAGGTTAGATTTTGCAGTGACTTCTAGCTGGTAACCACTCAAGTGTTGGGGGAGTACCAAGTAAAAGACCCTCAACTGCAAAAGTATTTGTTGAAGGTAAAGCAACTTATAATGGTGTTTTCCAAGGTCAAAGTTGTTCAAGTTCCCAAAGAGCAGAACTCTAGGGCAAACATTTTATCCAAATTAGTGAGTATGAAAAGCCCTGGTAATAATAATTTTGTGAATCAAGAGATGCTACCCACCCGAGCATCTTGGATGACGAAGTGGTGATAACAATATCAGACGAGGACAATTGGATGAAACCCATAGTAGCTTGCCTCAAGAACAGAGATCTCCCCGAGGACCAGGCAGAAGCAAATAAGGTGGTTAGGAAAGCAGCGTGGTATATAATTTTTTATGATAAGCTGTATTACAAAGGCTTCTCTCTTCCATTGCTAAAGTGTCGTACCCTAGAAGAAGCGCAATATGTTTTAGCATAGACTCACGAGGGATACTATGACAAACATCTAGGGGGGAGGAAGAACCTTAGAAAGAAAAGCCATGTAAGTTGGATACTTCTGCCCTATGATGATGGTGGACATCATGTTCTATGTATAGAATTGTGACAAATGTCAAAAATTTGCTTATATCTAGAACACATCACCTGAAGAGCCTTCCACAATCTCTGTGCCTTGGCCTTTTTGTAGATAGGGCTTGGATTTGCTGGGACCTTTCCCCCAGGCCCCTAGTCAACTAAAGTATTTGGTGGTAATTGTAGACTTTTTCACCAAATAGATTGAAGCATAACCCATAGTCACCATCACAATAGAAAGAAACAAGAAGTTTTTGAAGAAGCTTATTTGCAGGTTCAGGATCTCTAAGTCCATTGTCATGGACAATGCGACCTAGTTTGTAGACAATAGATTCCATGAGAAGTGTTCCAACCTCCACATTAAGCAACATTTCACCTCGATGAAACACCCCAAGCCAATGGGCAAGTTGAAGCTACCCATAAGGTAATCCTCCAAGGTATAAAAAGAAAGCTCGAGGATGCTAAGGGTGAATGGATAGAGCAGTTGGATCACATACTCTGGAATATCGGATGACCCCTCGCTCAACCACTGGCGAAAAACCCTTCAAGCTTACTTTTTGGTGTGAAGCCATGACCCCCTTCGAGATCAGACAACCAAGTTATAGGAGAGAACACTTATGTAGCAGCCTCAATGGTGGATCACTAAGGGATGAGCTCGATCTCAATGAAGAGCACCGTAACATGGCCAACATTAAGAAAGTCGTCTTCAAACTCTGTACTGTGTTGAGGTATAATAAGTGAGTCTCTCCACGAAGACACAAGGTGGGAGACCTCATCCTTAGAAAAGCCAGTATCGAAGGGCAGAATGCGAGGGATGGAAAGTTGATTGCGAATTAGGAAGGCTCATACCAAGTAACAGAGGTCTTAGAAAAAATGCATATAAGATTGTTGACCTGTCAGGATAGGAGCTAACTAAATCTTAGAATGCCTCAAATATATATATAAAAAATAGGTTTAATTATTTTGTAGGTCTCCAAACTTTTTAGGATAATTCACATAGGTCCCTAAAATAAAAAAGTTTATAATTGAGTCCCTAATGTTTTAAAAATTTGTAATTGGGTCTCTAACCGTTACTGGATCTAAGGACCCAATTACAAATTTGTAAATGGATCTAATAACCCAATTATAAATTTTTAGAATATTAGAGACCCAATTACAAATTTTTAGAACATTAGGGAACCAATTATAAACTTTTTTAGTTTAGGGACCTATTTGAATTATTCCAAAAAGTTTCGGGACCTGTAAAGTAATTATCCAAAAAAAATACTATAGTTGATTTTCACCTTTTTTAGTTAGATTATTCATTTTGTAATGGCAGAAAATCCTAACAAATAAAATGAGAAAATTCAGTGATATAACGTGTCTTGAATCCCCAATCCACTCTTCTCACATCCTCAACTTGGATGGATTGCTAAAAGGACATTGGATCCCTAAAGCATTCAAAAAAAAAAAAGAAACAAGTTAAGGACCACGAATACTAACTTGGGTAGATTGCTAAAGTGTCATTGGATCCCTAAAGTATCAAAAAGATAAAAATAACAAGTTAGGGACCACGGATCCCAACCTAATATGGAACTACAGATCCTAACTTGGGTAGATTACTAAAGGACATTGGATCCCAAAAGCATCCAAAAATTCGCGAGTGTGGGACATTAGATCCTAGTGTAAGGATAAGTTCAAACGATGAGGTTTAAGGGTGTTGGACCCTGGAGCACAAAAGAACAAAACAAGAATAAAAACTTAATAGAAACAATAAAAAAGAAAAGTACTAATTGTCATAAAGCCCTCAAATTGGGGAAATCCATTTTCATACAAAAAAAAAACCCACATATGGGTTAAAATGTAGAAAAGATAAAAAAAGAGAGAAGACTTTAAGCAGGAGCTCTGTCCTCGTCACCACCCGCAAGCTCCCCTGGATGCTTAGCGTTCACCACCATGTCATCCTCAAACTAACCATCATCTGCTTTCAGCCTAGCATCCTCTTCATTGTCCAAAGAAGGGTCATTGACCGCCACGATATGGTGATGTGTGTGAAATAACATCATATTTTGTTCTTGTTTTATGTGTATTTTTATGCATTTTAGGCATTTTAGTTTCTCTTTTTATTTATTTTTCCGTTAGTTCGGATAACTGCGGTATTTGTGGTGTTGTTGTGTAGGATTGGTGCTGAATTGGTCTTGAAATGGATGGAAAGCTTGCACGATTGAAGTTAGAGCTTTACGGATAGCAAATTGGGGCAAAAAGCTCACTCCAGATAGTTTCACGGCCTGCCTGTGGAATTCCCTATGGTCATGCATCGAGCAGCTGTGTGAAGAAGCAAAAGAAAATTTTCAGAGAGTTTCACGGCTTGGCCGTGGAATGATCCACAGCCGTGGAACTCAAACAGCAAGATCCACGACTAACCCGTGGAATGATCCACGGCCGTGGGTCGCAGTACGAGACAGATTTTTAACTTTTGTTTTTATTTCTTTTTATAGGCTGAGACCAAAGAAAACCCCTAAGGTATTTATAGATGTTATGAATACAATATTAGGATTCTAATTTGGTTTTGAAGGAGGCACATTGAGAGGCTCTTGATCTTCATCTTTCTCCTCTCTTCTCTTTTTGATTATGGGTTTGGATGTTCTTGAATTTGATTTCTTGTTTCTTCTTCTCCATGTCTAAGTAGTTTTTTTTTTTTGTTTCTAGGATTGAGCAATGCCCTTTGATACATTGATGATGATTAATTGACTTTGTTTACCCCTTTTATTAATCTTGAATGTTCTTTGATTCAATCCTTATTGCGCTTATTCATGTGAATTTGCTGGCCACATATTTGCATGTCATAGATATCTAGGAACGTACTGAGAGGTGAGCCTAAGTGTTGGAACCATAAGAATTGAACTTAAGGTCTAAATCACGAGAGTAGGTTTAGTCTTTCAAGGATTTAATGAATTACCATAAAGTGTAATGTGTTTAATTTAAATTCAATTACCACGAGAGTAAGAATTGGTTTCATTGGGCACATGTTCTTGTCTCTTGAGAAAGAACATTAACTAATTTAGGGTAATTCACCCTCAATTGAATTTCAATTTTAATAAAAGGGTTGTCAATTAGGAATTGTCTTGTATCATTATGGTTATCCCCAATCTTGGAAGTTTTCTTGAATTTGAAAACCTTTCCTAACAACTTACTGCTTTTGTTCTCAACTCTGCACTTTAATATTATTTATTTAATTACTCGGTTACTACATTCTTATCTCTTAATAATTTTATCCCCTTTGTTTAATTGAATTGAATTAATTAATTAATTGGTATTCATAGACACAGTCCTGTGGATTCGATCTTTTTATTACTTGACAACGAAACTGTACACTTGCGAATTTCACACACCATGTTTTTAGTGTTGTTGCCGGGGATTGCGTTTTTCTTGAATATCAGTTTAATTTTTAATTTAATTATTTTAAACCATTTTACTACTTTCTTGTTTTCTCTTTGACTTTTTGCAGGTAATTTCTCTTGTTTATGTAAAGTACTAGATGTTCTGGGACTCTTGAAGAAGCAGATCCTGAAATTGAAAGAACTCTTCGTAGAAGGAGAAGACAACAAAGGCAAAGAGCGAGAGAAATACTTGAACTAACACCTATCATGGCTGAACCTGTGGACAATAAACTGTTAAAAGAGTATGCAGCCCCAAATGGTCGGGGTTTACGATCTGGAATTACGCGCCCAGTCATTGAAGCTAGACAGTTCACCATACCACATGCCTTACTCTCTATGATAAGGCAGAACCAGTTTGGAGGATTGCTGTAACACCCTAATACAGATATCTAGATATATCTTAGATAGACAGAGATATATAAAGATAACCAGTACTAGAGACGTCACTTCTATACTACATACTAACATATATTTATAATCACAACTGAGTAATTATAGAAAGCCTTGAGAGATTGTGGAAAAACTTAAACTCATACATATATATAAATATACAAACTTAGCCACATGAGGGCTTATTGTAATACATATAACATAAAACTTGCAGAACAAATATAAACTGATTACATAAGTTCTGTCTACTTAAAGCAATAAAACTACTCTAGTCTTCATGCTTTGTCTTCTTACCCTAAGCAAGGTCTGTACCATCGTACCTGTGCCTTTGCGTCAATGTTATATATGAATCGGTTTAAATATATTTTTTGAATACGATTCTCGCATCGGATTTTTACATGGAATAACAACTAGGGTGAGAATTAACATTCTCAGTAAAAGCAATTCCAATACCATCTAGCTATAACATTGTATATAACAATTATATAACAGATGCTATAATTCTAACTTAGGAGCTTCCTCCTCTTTTTCTCATATCTGCACACTTTCTTATAGTGTGATATCAATCGATAACCTACACACTGTTAATATATACAATACCCATACAACTGTAAATACTAATAGTGACGGACAATGCCCATGCAACTGTCCGTAAATGCAATGAGAATGATATGTAATATGAATATGCCTAAGGAAACCCTAAGAGTATGTGGATGAAATACAAATGCAGGGTTTTGTTTTGAAATACATGTAAAAGCTTATTTTGAAAACAAGGAAGTTTGCTAGGAACTAGTCAGTATATCATCCAGTGGTAATTAGAGGAAAAATTCATCCTCACATTACACATATCCTGGCACGTTGAGAAATTCGAGCTTCATCCTTGCTCAAAGAGCGTCTTTGGATTTCCCACTTATCTCCTTTAGCCTTGGCACTATAGAGACATCAGGGTTATGTCCTTCTCAAAAGTCCTTCGGATACTCATCTATCTCCTTTTGCCTCCATGAATGAACATCAAAGGATATTTACCAAGATCGATACTACTTGACTAATTCGTAGACTTACATACGTACTTATATACTTAGTTCCTTTATGATCTAAGCATATTCTCTTAGGAACTTTGGCTTCTTATGTTTACCCTTTGTAATGAGGAGAATTTGTAACCTCATACTATATGTAACCTTAACATTTGGTTAGAAATACTTGTCCCCTTAGGAACTTCTCTGATTTCTTACCCTCTTAACTAAATGACCTCATGCTATATAATGTTACATTCTTAGGTAAACATTACCAAACCATTTCTCATACTTGTACCTAAACTCCATCTCATCACTCATATCTCTTAAGTGATTTCTAATGCAACACTATGTTACTGAGGTGTTAGGTACTTACCTATGGCAAACCACTTTTCTTGATTGCACTAAGGTTCTTTCTCTTCATATACATACTAGATTAACTAACTAGTGTGTGAAAAGCTTAGTGTTATGTTTATCTTTTACATAAATACCATCTTAACTTTCCTATAGACTCAACTCATCATAGTGAAAGAGTCTATCTTAGCTAATGCCTCATCTACCCTTTCTTAAGGAAATAAATGAGCATTTTTCTAAAACTTTGCATAATGAACTCAACTTTAACTAAAGTGAGTAATTCATGCATCTATGTGACTAATTCAGACGGTAGATAAGATAAGTATAACATACTTATTCTGGTTGTATCTAGCTTTCCCTTCTATCACACTTCTAGTAGTAGCTTATACTACACTTGTGTGCTTAAGGTTCCAGATACCTCTTTAATTATTCCAAACTTATGGAATGCTTAAGAACTTAACTTCCATACTTTCATAAATGCCTAAGGAAGTAAATTCCCTTTATCTTACACTTCTAACTCATCTTTGCTAATACATGAGTTATTGCACATTTCTACTATACCTTATGATTATGACAACTTATTAGTCATAATTCATCTTATTGTGAATTTAGCAATACATAAAGTCCCACTTAACTAGAGACTTAGTACCTAAACATTCCCTCCTTGGAACTAATACACAATCTTGTCTCCACTCAAGTGAATCTAATGCAAGAGTGGTTCTTACTTGCAACTCTTTATTGCTTAAGGTTCTAGGTACCTTCCTAAGGTAATCCACTACTCTTAGATTTCCTAAGGTTCATACATTTCTTATTCTCTACTAGAGTGAATACTACTATTCATCCTAGTATACTTATCTCCATTGCACTATCTCATCACATCTTGAGTGATATCTATTGCAACGTTAAGTTGCCTAAGGTGCAATGTCATTACCTAAAGCAAACCTTTCCTTTAGGATGCTTAAAAGCCTATGCTTTCTCAAACTTGATGGGTAAATATTTGCCACTTGAAAATATCCCCATTTGTGTCTTAACACACTTTAGGAAATATATATAAATGATTCCATTAACTATAGAACCTTAAAACATCCAAAATCAACATTTTGGAATTTCAGGGTCTCACGTCGCGGCACGGCATTGGCACGCTGCGGCGCCCTGCTCTCGGGTGCTAATACTGGGCTGATCTTTGGTCTCACGTCGTGGCACCACTCAACACATCCTGCGGCGCCCATAACAGAACAGCAGTTCTGCAAAATTCTGCAGCTACGGGATCACTGTTTTATTGGTCATTTTCTTGGATTCTGGCTATTTCTATCCAAATTCTAAGTGATTCTAAGTTCCTAACTAGTTCCTTAACACTTAGGAAACATCAATCACTATCTTAAACCTCTTAATTTGGATTATGGATCAAAATCCTTCCTTCTTTGACCTAAAGCTCACTTTGTGAATCAATGGTCTAAATGAGTTGTTCTAAGTTTCTAACTTAAACTTATGCTATGAACAAGTCATAAGTGACCAAAGAAACACGTCTATGCAAGCCAAACACATCAAACTCATATAAAATTCAACTTAGGATATTAGGTTGTTTATATGCATACATAGAGAATCTAGAGAGAATAGATGAGTAGAAATCTTAAACCCCTACCTCTTGAAGACTCTTGATCCTGAAGCTTGATCCTTGATCTTCTTCCTCTTCTTCTTCCCTTCTTCCCCTTTCTCCTTCTTCTTCTCCCCTTTCTCCCTTTTCTTTCTTTTCTTTCTCTGTTTTTCGGTTCTCTGCCGAGGGAGAAGAGAGAAATAGGGGGGTGGGACGTAGAGGGAATTAAGAGAAAAAATTAACTTAAGTTTCTACACTGAAACTTATATCTGTTAAGGACACCCGAATCATGCTAATTCAAGTTTCCCAGCTTCCAACAACTTTAGAATAAATCATAGGATTCATCTAAATTGTTGTTTCACCATTTTCATGATTTTCTATATCTGCTGCTAGTCATTCGGTATTAAAACGCACAACCAATATGCCTAAAAATACCAAACTGACTCTGATTTTCTTGAAACTTTTACCACATCTTACTTGGCTTATTTGTGACCTAGAAATAAATTATCTATATTTATTTCCCTCAACTTAGCAACTTATGCTATTATCTGAGTCATTTTAAACTACTTTTCAACTTTTGTGTTGCAACTAAGTGCCTAAATGAACTCAGTTTGTCACAAAACTTTACTGACATGCTAAACAAGTCAAATGCTACCTTTGGTAACCATTTACTAGTCTAACATATGTTTAAGGGTATTACAATTGCCACAAGAGGACCCAAATGATCATGTGGATATGTTCTTGGAGTTCTGTGAGACCCTTAAGATTGAAGGTGCCTCTGTTGATGCTATTCGCCTTTGCCTATTTCCATTATCACTAAGAGATAGAGCTAGAGCTTGGTTGAAGTCTGTTCCAGCTGAAACAATCACTACTTGGGACTAGTTAGAGCAAGCTTTCTTGGATAAATTCTTCCTACCTTCCAAGACTGCTCATCTTAGGACCCAGATCACGAGCTTTGTGGGAGAATTTGATGATCACATATTTTATACATTAATAAAGCCTCATTTTTAGTCATTTACACTCTCCATGTACTTAATTGATTAAGCCTAGTTATGTTTTGTAAGTTTGGACTCAAATTGGACTTAATTGATTTTTTTTAGCACTATTTTGGTCATACGCTGTTTCTGTATTTCGGTCATATCTTGAGTTCTAAATATCTGTTAATTATGAATTTTACCTTGTACGAAAGATAAGAGAGAGCTCTACAACTTTGATGAGAGCTCAAAGTCTCAATCAGACATCTAGTGGAGCTAATTGGGCTTGGAAGACTTTAACACGAGTTTTGTGTCAAAACCCTAAACAATATACTGATAATCGAGCATAACTCGGGCTGCAAGAATTATCTTGGGCTGAAATTTAGACATTTGATTAAGACCCAGATCTAAAACTTTCATGTTAAACACAAAACTTGATTCGTGCTCCTTGATAGTGATATTGGGTCTGAAAGTCAAAACAGAGTCTTTGAAACTAGGCTACCGAATAGTATCCGTAGTAATTGGGTCATATCTTGAATTGGGTGGGGCTAATTTTTGGGTGATTCCAGAGCCATTGGAAAGCTTAGACAATTTCTAGAATTTTCATGAACACCACTTGGCTCGAAAATAACAGAATTAATGACTTAAGCAATTAATTATTTCAGAGACAAAGAATCTCAATAATCCAACTACTCATCCAATCATCCAACCACTCAACCACTCATCCAACCACTCCACCCACTCATCCACCTACTCTTAATCATTCTCCTTGTCATTTTGTATCCCTACTCCTCTATAAAAGGCACCATGAGCTGGATGTTAAGAGCTGAGTGTTGGGCACTTGGTGTTAGGCTTAGTTTTTACAAGTTATGGTTATGCTTGTTTATTGTTTTCCTTTGTTGTAATTTTCTCTTGTTCTAAATTGAAGCTATGTTTATCTTTCTCTTTTTCTCTCTCTCTTTCTTCTTATCTATGAGTAACTAAATCTTCATCTTGCTTGGGTGAAAGAGTGAAGCTCTTGGTAATGAAATAAGGTTAGATTATTCTATTTTCTTGTGCTTAAATGATATATTATCAAATGGACATTATATGTGTTGTATTTTGTTTCTAATCAATTTAGAAACCTTCTTTGTTAATGGAGATCTTGATTTATTGTAGACAATAGGATTGGCACAGTGAATGCTTGAACTCATTTACAAATGTTGGTAGATAATTAAAGGAATCATAACATGATTACATATATAATTGAACTTTGAATGTTATATTTTCCGATTGGAACCTCCGTTGTGTGTGGATTTCAATTGAGTTAAAAAGAGAAATAATCTTACCTTTAATTTATTACCAAGAGTGGATCTCCTAACCCAAACAAGTTCTTAAATTTATTTGTGAACATCTTTTATTACTTTTGGTGTTGTGATAAATTATTTTCTTACCTCAATTAATTTTTCTTCATCAATTCCCTGTGGATCGACCTCGGACTCCCGAGAAATTTATTACTTGAGACAACCTGCACTTGGGTTTGCATTCTTTAATCTCGCAGTCAAGTTTTTGGCGCCGTTGCCGAGGACTTGATTTGAAGTTTTAATTTATTGAGGTTCGTTTTCTTTAATAAAATCTATTTTCTCTTCTCCCTCACCGGAGCAAAAGATCGGCTTGCCAATCCTTCGGTTTCTTTACTAACTCTCTAACTTTCTAACTTACTAACTTGCTAACATACTAACTTTCTAACTTTTATATTTATGTCATTTATTTTTACTTTTTAATTTTTTAATTTATTTATTTTTGTCATTTTTTTTCGTCATGGGGTAACTTTCTCTTTTATTTTACGCACTAACTTAGTGGGGAAACTCTCCTTTTTACTTTTCTCATTATTTATTTTTCCACAATCTAACTTAATGAAATAATATTTCTTTCTCTCTTCTCTTTCGCCGGCTCTGTGGGGCTCTGTCACTCTCCGATTTTCATATTTTAAATTTACTTTCTGCACTTTATTTTCTGTATTTTAATTTTTCGCATTTTATTTTTATTTTTATTTTCGGGTGGTTGGTTTATACCACATCCTTGTTAATATACCACTAAATCTTGGACATAGTACTAACACTTCTGAAAATTCAATTAGATCTAACCTTACAAGTGCTAATAAAGGAAAATATCACCTTAGTCAAGAGAAAGATCTAAATGCTAGATTTGTCAGTTTGGCTAGAAAGGTTGAAGCCATGGAATTAAGAAAAGCAAAAGAAATCAAATCTGTGCAAAATGAAGAAATTTGTGGCATTTGTGATGACTTAGGACACTCAACACATGAATGTCCTAAGATACCTGTTTTTAAAGAAGTTGTACATGAGCAGGTAAATGCAATGAATAATTTTAACAAGCCATTAACTTTTTCTTTTTCAGATACATATAATCCGGGATGGAGAAATCACCCGAATTTCAGCTGGAGGAATAATAATCAGTCACAATTTGTGCAACCACCACCTCTTCAGGCACAATAGGACTCTCAAAATTCTCAAGGATATGCACCTTATGTCCCACCATATAGGAAAAACCTTGAAGAAACACTGCATGCATTCATGGAAAAGCAAGAGGCCATTAATAAACAAAACAATCAAACCATGAATGACATAAAAGACACTCTTGCTAAACTTTCTTCTGCACTCACCATTCATGAGAAAGGAAAATTTCCTTCTCAACCTCAACCAAATCCCAAAGGTCAGTACAGTCTAAATGAGGGGAGTTCAGAAAACTAACAAATGGACTAAGTCCGATACATTTTGATAACTCTTAGGAGTGGAAAGGTTGTTGAAAAAAAATCCCCGAATCTTGTGAGAAAGAAGATGAACCAATTCCCCAAGAAAATGAAGAAGTTGACCAAAGGGAGACTAAACTCTCGCCTTCACCCCCATTTCCTCAAGCATTAAAAAATCCAAAGAAATTGGACCATAACACTGGAATTTTTGAAATTTTGAAACAAGTGAAAATCAATATTCCTCTGTTAGATGCTATCAAACAGATTCCTTCTTATGCCAAATATTTGAAGGACTTGTGCACTGTTAAAAGGAAATTAAATGTGAAAAAGAAAGCATTTTTGGCTGAGCAGTAAGCTCCATTCTTGAGAATAATAATGCGTTGAAATATAAAGACCCTGGTTGTCCTCTAGTTTCATGCATTATTGGAGAACATAAAATTGAAAAAGCTTTACTTGATCTTGGTGCTAGTGTCAATTTGCTTCCATATTCAGTTTATCAGCAACTCAACTTGGGTGAATTAAAACTAACTTCTGTAACTCTTCTACTTACCGATAGATCAATTAAAATTTCAAGAGGAATAGTGGAAGATGTGTTAGTTCAAGTTGATAAATTCATATATCCTGTGGATTTTATTGTCTTGCATACTGAACCTATGGTTGATAGTTGCAAGTCAATTCCTGTTATCTTAGGCCGTCCATTTTTAGCAACATCAAATGCTTTGATAAATTGTAGAAATGGAGTGGTGAAACTAACATTTGGAAACATGACACTGGATCTCAATGTTTTTAACATGTACAAGCAACCACAGGAAGTCCTTGATGAAAATGAGGAAGTTGAGGGAATTGAAGCCATTATAGATAATTATATTCAAAAAGGGAATTCTTCTGACCCATTTGAAGTTTGTTTAATTAATTCATTTAATTTGCTTGATTGTACATAGGAAATAGAATACAAAGAAAGAAAGCCAAAATTTGAAGAGCTAAAACCCATGAATGATAATGCCCATGAAGAAGTACCCACACCGGAACTAAAGTCATTACCTGTTGGGTTGAAGTACACATTTTTGGGAGAAAAACAAAGTTTTTCTGTGGTAATTTCCTCGTCTCTTACTGAAGAACAAGAAGGAAAGATGTCGCCTCAATGGACGCATTTTAAGATAGGAAGAAATTTTTAACAGAGGTGAAAAACTTTTATTGGGATGACCCATACTTGTTCATATATTGTCCTGACCAAATCTTTCGGAGATGTGTGCTTGAGAGTGAGGTAGGTAGTATCATTAAATTTTGTCACTCAGAAGCATGTGGAGGTCATTTTTCTTCAAAGAAAACAGCTGCGAAAATCTTGCAGTGTGGATTTTGTTGGCCCACTTTATTTAAGGACTGCTATATTTTTTACAAAAGTTGTGAAAAATTGTCAAAAGATGGGCTCAATTTCAAAAAGAAACATAATGCCTCTGAATCTTGCAATCATGATGAAGAAAAACCTTACAGTCTTGGGAATCTGACTCTAAAAGACCCTGTTTGCCAATTTATAAGAAAGTTAGATGGGAAGCTTATCCTCGACTCATAGAAGGCATTTAAGTCGTTACTGGACATTAAACCAGAGGCAGATATGAGCCATATTCACGACAATCTGTATATATTATCTTCTTCTTCTTCATGTTTGCTAAAAATAAAAAAATAAAAAATAAAAAAAAGTCTGAACAAGGGCGATTCGGAAGGAGTACCATGGCTTTAATTAGTTGTGGAGCCTTTGACCTTTGTGACCGTCATTGACTCGGGTGGACCTTTACATGTTTTGGGTCCTTAAAATAGTTCGTGTACCATGCTCTAGAGAGCCGCACTCCATAACCCAATGTTTACCATCTAGGCACTGTGGAGTTGATGGACAGGCAGAAGCGTCTCACTCTGGTTATTAGTGAAAAGTAACCCGCGGCTGTCGAAGTGTATGAGGCATCTGAGCTTGATCCTCTCTTTTATTAGAAGGGGCTCTTAGCGCCCTGGGATGAGATGTTTTGGATCTTGGACATTACGGGTTTCAGATTTTAGCATCTTTGTTGATGTTACGAGCCCAAGTGTGAGCGCTCCAGGTTCCAGACCCAGGATGGAAACCCACGATGGTTTCTTCTTTCTCCTTTCTTCGAATAAACGGACGTGAGTGTCTACTGCATTGGTGACACGCAGTATAAAGATATGCCACTACTGCACTCATGACGCGCAGTATAAAGATACGCCATGAAAGTTGTACATACATGTATGTCATCATCTGCTATTATATTTTTTTTATCATTGTATGATTTTATTGTATTTTAGTTTTGGACAGACGATCCTTTGAGGGCTTAGGTGGTCCTTGGAATTGGGGGGTTTAGACTTCTTTACCCCGATGGTTTTCTTGAAGTCAAAAAAAAAAATTCCTTTACCTTTGATCTTTGATCCCGATCCAAAGAATAACTCGAGATAGATTGGTTAGCTAAAGGGGAGGCGAGAGAGGCAAACAAGATGAAAAAGGAGCCAGATTTGACACTTCGTTTATAGCTTTTCTTTACTTTTGATTTTATTTATCGTACTTTGTTTTTGTTTAAATTTGTGTCAGATTTCTCCAACAGGTAATATCTTCTATCCTTTACTTATCTATATTTTAACATTGAGGACAATGTTGTGATCTAGTTGGGGGGGAGGATAGTTGACTACCAATTTTTTTCTTTTCTTTTTTGGGAAGTATGATATGATTGTCATGGACTTACTAAACTAATGAATGATGGCAGAGTAAGAAGTAATTTCACTCCTAAGACGCATTTAAATTGGAAAGTATGTTTAGTGAGATGACTGTCAGAAACCTATTTGTAGTAAAACCAATTAAGGATGACAGAGTAAGGAGTAAATTTTGGAAATAACTTATTACTCTTGAGATGCATTTTAGTTGAGGAAAAAATTATTTTGTGTAGAAGTAGCAAATGAATTTTTGGATCTGAGCATAAATTGTCTTCGTTCTTAAAAATCACAAGCTTGGATATGAATGTTGATATGAAGGATTGAGAATGATAGAAATATGCCTTGTGAGATTTTGAGCCTATTGATGAATGGATTGAATATCTCGTACTCATTCATTCTTCTTTCTTGTGTGATTTTCACTCATGGAATTGTTACTCTAGAACTTGCTTTGATTCTTTTTTAGGCTACATTTTCACATGCATACATTAATATGATTGAGGCATTTTGAAATAGCTACTTTGACCAAATAGCCATCCTTGTATATTTTCCATTGTGTAACCCCTTTGAACTTATTTGACCATTCCTTATTTTTAGCTCATTTCGTACCTTAAAAAAAATGTTTTTACTTAACCTTAGGGAATAAGAGAGCATTGACCTTGTTCTTGAACAAGTGTGGGGGTGTGTGTGCAAAATGATCATAAAAAAAAAATTAACCACTGTTGCAATCAAAAGATTATCAGAGTCAAAATAAAGGTGGATGCTTGAAAACAACAAAAAAAAAAAGAGAATGTTCAAGTCTAACAATGAATTCAATTCACCAATTTGGGATTGATCTTCAACAAAACATTTGTCAAATATTGGTGATTGTCCTTTATAATGGATGTTCTCAAACATTTTCTCCACTCTAAGTGTACCATAATGCTCTTTTATTCTCTTTGGTATTTATCTTTTCATATCCATATTATCTCCTCTCCTTTACCATGACCCCATTACAACCTTGAATAAAGTCCTCTTGATTTTTGTATGCATGTGTTTTGAATAGCGGAGAAGTAGAAGATAAGGAAGCTTATGGTAGTGCAATTGTTCATGGGTTGAATAGAGTGAAATACTTACCTTTTAAACACTTGAGAGATTGAGAGTAAATTCTGTGAGGATCTATCATTCTTGATTCATTCTTTTCAATTGAAGTTTCCTTGCTTGTTGGTTTGAGATGTGAAGAAATGTTACCTCATTGATGCTTTGATCCCTTTAATTTCTTGTTGCTCTTCTTACTTCATCGAGTCTTTTAGAGTTTTTAGCTTGAGTCTATGTCATTTTTCTTTGTCTCCTAACTTTGGTCTTATGTGTTTTGTCCAGGAGTGCAAAAAGCTAAGTGTGGGAGAATTTGATGATCACATATTTTATACATTAATAAACTCTCATTTTTAGTCATATACACTCTCCATGTACTTAATTGATTAAGCCTAGTTATGTTTTGTAAGTTTGGACTCAAATTGGACTTAATTGATTTTTTTTAGCATTATTTTGGTCTTATGCTATTTCTGTATTTCGGCCATATTTTGAGTTCTAAATGTCTGATAATTATGAATTTTACCTTGTAGGAAAGATAAGAGAGAGCTCTACAACTTTGATGAAGAGCTCAAAGTCTCAATCGGACATCTAGTGGAGCTAATTGGGCTTAGAAAACAGAACACGAGTTTTGTGTCTGAAACCTGAATAGTATACAGTAATCAGAGCATAACTCGGGCTGCAAGAATTATCTTGGGCTGAAATTTGGACATTTGAAAATTAAGACCCAGATCTAAAACTTTCATGTTGAACACAAAACTTGATTCGGGCTCCTTGATAGTAATATTGGGTCTGAAAGTCAAAATAGAAAGCTTGAAACCGGGCCTGAATATTTGGGACCGTAGTAATTGGGTCATATCTTGGGCTGTAGAACGAATTTTTGGGTGATTCCAGAGCCATTGGAAAGCTTAGACAATTTCTAGAATTTTCATGAAGACCACTTGACTCGAAAATAACGGAATCAATGACTTAAGCAATGAATTATTTCAGAGACAAAGAATCTCAATAATCCAACTACTCATCCAATCATCCAACCACTCAACCACTCATCCAACCACTCCACCCACTCATCCACATACTCTTAATCATTCTCCTTGTCATTTTGTATCCCTACTCCTCTATAAAAGGCACCATGAGCTGGATGTTGAGAGCTGAGTGTTGGGCACTTGGTGTTAGGCTTAGTTTTTACAAGTTATGGTTATGCTTGTTTATTGTTTTCCTTTATTGTAATTTTCTCTTATTCTAAATTGAAGCTATGTTCATCTTTCTCTTTTTCTCTCTCTCTTTCTTCTTATCTATGAGTAACTAAATCTTCATCTTGCTTGGGTGAAAGAGTGAAGCTCTTGGTAATGAAATAAGGTTAGATTATTCTATTTTCTTGTGCTTAAATGATATATTATCAAATGGACATTATATGTGTTGTATTTTGTTTCCAATCAATTTAGAAACCTTCTTTGTTAATGGAGATCTTGATTTATTGTAGACAATAGGATTGGCACAGTGAATGCTTGAACTCATTTACAAATGTTGGTAGATAATTAAAGGAATCATAATATGATTACATATATAATTGAACTTTGAGTGTTATATTTTCCGATTGGAACCTCCGTTGTGTGTGGATTTCAATTGAATTAAAAAGAGAAATAATCTTACCTTTAATTTATTACCAAGAGTGGATCTCATAACCCAAGAAAGTTCTTAAATTCATTTGTGAACATCTTTTATTACTTTTGGTGTTGTGACAAATTATTTTCTTACCTCAATTAATTTTTCTTCATCAATTCCCTGTGAATCGACCTCGGACTCCCGAGAAATTTATTACTTGAGACAACCTGCACTTAGGTTTGCATTCTTTAATCCCGCAGTCATAATGCTGTAAGTTTGAGAAGTGGTAAGAAATTAGAAGATCCTAAGGATAAGGGGGAGAGTGACAAAGATAAGGGGAATGAGGAAAAAGATACTAAGACATAACCCTTAGAGGAAGAGGAAACTAATGAGAAGGTGCCTAAGTATGTACCTCCTAAACCATACTAACCCCCAGTGCCCTTCCCTCAATGATTAGCTAAGGCCAAGCTAGATAGATAATTTGGGAAGTTCCTAGAGGTTCTTAAGAAATTGTACATGAATGTACCCTTCACTGAGGCATTGCAACAAATGCCTACCTATGCAAAATTTCTTAAGGACATTTTGTCTAATAAGAGAAAGCCTGAGGAACATGAGACAGTAGCTCTAACTGAAGAATGTAGTGCTTTAATTCAAAATAAATTGCCTCATAAGCTAAAAGATTCAGGTAGCTTCTTTATTCCTTGTTTGATTGGTAACACAAGTTTTGATAAAACTTTGTGTGATTTGTGGGCTAGTGTTAGTCTTATGCCTCTTTTTGTGTGCAAGAAATTAGAGGTGGGTGAACTAAAACCCATAACTATCTCCCTTCAATTGGCTGATCGATCTGTCAAATACCCCATAGGCATCTTGGAGGATGTTCCCATTAGAGTGGGTAAGTTTTTCATACATGTTGATTTTGTTGTGCTTGACCAGGAAGCAAATGCTAAAATATCGATCATACTTGGGCGTCCATTCCTCGCCACTGGAAGGGCAATTATTGATGTCCACGAAGGGAAATTAACTTTGCGATTGAACAATGAGGAAGTAGTTTTTAATGTTTTCAATTCTGAAAAAAACCCTAATTCCTTTGATTCATGTAATCGCATAAATGCTACTGATGTTGTGGACAATGTTGTGCTTTCAGATATGCAGGAATCTGTGACTGATGCTATGTTAGAGGAGACCTTGCCCAAGGCTGCTACCAAGTTCAAGAAGGCCAAGCCCTGCAAGAAGGGACCAAAGAAGCAGAATGACAAGTGTATCACGCAGCATGCGTTTAAACCAGGGGATAAAGTTCTTGTCGATAACTCACTTTTACGTTTCTGTCTAAGTAAGTTATGGTCAAAATGGTCAGAATCATATGAGATTGTTTGAGTCTTATCCTACGGTGTGCTTGAGGTGAAGAAAGAAGGCAATGAGCCATTCATGATCAATGGCCAAAGTGTGAAACACCTTGAAGAAGGAGTGGGGACTGAAGACTACTCCATTGACATCACCTGAGCACAGAAACCAGACTAGAGTCGAGCTAATAACTTTAAACAAGTGCTTCTTAGGAGGCAACCTAAGTTTCTTTTCCTTTTTGAAGCTCAAATTCGTAGGAGAGTGAAGTTAGAAAGATCCATACCCAGGCCATGGAAAATTCCATGGCCATGGATTGAAGATCAGAAGAAAAATGTAAAAGTCAGAGAGATCCACGGCCTGGCCGTGGATCCAACCATGGCCGTGGAATTTAAGGGGCCCAAAAAAAAAAGGAAGCCAACACCCTTTCCCACCACCACAGTGAGTTCTTTTCTTTTATTCCTTCTCCAGTTATAGATTTGTACATTGGGGACAATGTAAGTTCTAAGCTTGGGGGATATTTTTATTTTTATTTTCATTGTAGATCATTAGTCTCATGTATTCTCATGTCTCATATTGCATTGCATCTTCTTATTGCATTCTCACACCATCATATCTCTCGGCTTTTTAGTTGAACCTTGTGCCCCCTCTCTTTTGAGGATTTTGAGATGGTATAGATTTGGAACCCAATTTGTTGATTCTTGTGGTAGGCAATAGGCATTGTTTTAATTGATAGTGGAGGTGATTTCTTGATAGTTGATAATTAACATATGTTCTCTGAATTTGTGCTTCTCATTGATTTTTGAACCTCTAAATGTGAGTTTTGAGTCTGTATGTGATTTATGCACTATATGATTTTTGCTCCCATTCTTTGTGTTGAGTGATAATTTCTCATTGATTTTGTGCTCTAGAACTTGATTTGAAACCATTTTGAGGTGAAATTTTTGTTTGCATGCTTTGTCAAAATGCTTGAATGCCCGACAAAATGGAGGTGTAAAAAATGAGCCAAGCCGAGCCGATGGGGGCCAACCCCGAAGTTATTACCTAAACTTGTAGTATAGTGAACAACACCGGATCGTCTCCTCAAGGACAATTCGTCGAGAAATCTATCCGAGATTGGGTGGATTCAATCATAGACCTTTCAACAAACACCTGAAATCATTTGAATGGGATCAAATCGATCGGGCTAGCACCATTCAAAATGGAAACTTCATTTCTAAATTTCATCACAATACTTAATCTTAAACCAAGATCAAATCGATCAAACCAAAATCATTCATGCATTCAAGATTAAGAGAACAAGAAGAAGAGAAGGAATTCAAATATAAATCAAATACATTGCATAACCGTCTCAAGAATCAAGAAGCTGACTAGAGTTTAGCTCTCCACTACAATGAAGGACAAATATACAAGAACTATGAAAGCCATAGAAGAAATAACCGAATCAAATTTTGGGTGGATTAACATGAAAGTTGTACATATGGGGCTAGGCAATTCCAAATAAGCACCGAATTCATTAACCTAGGCCCAGTAACCTAACCTCTTCAATTTATTATAGCCCAAACTCCAATCTATCTTTAGTTATGTGATTAATTGGATCTCTTTTAACACTATTATAAGGCTAAATGGGTTGAAGACAAATATACAAGAACTATGAAAAGCTATCTCTAACACCAAGTTGTGTTTTCCTAGAGCTCTCCACATGCTTCCTTTTATAGAGGATTCGGAGTAGTTTGGGTAGATGGGTAGGTAAAATAGGTACCAGAAATTCTTCATTGCTGAAATGATTTCGTCATTTCTGAGCCAAGTGGTCTTCATTATCCAATGGCTCTGGAAACACCCAAAAATTCGTCCTACAGCCCAAGATATGACTCAATTACTACAAACTGTTCAGGACCAGTTTCGGGCACCTCTGTTTTGACTTTCAGACCCAATATCTCCATCGAATCAAGTTTTGTGCTTGACATGAAAGTTGTACATATGGGTCTTAACTTTCAAATTACAAATTTTCAGCCCATTTTATATGCCCAAAAATGCCCAATGAAATTGTCTTTGAGCTCTTTATCAAAGTTGTAGAGCTCTTTCTTATCTTTCCTACAAGGTAAAATTCATAATTATCAGACATTTAGAACTCAAGATATGGCTAAAATACAGAAATCGAATGTGTAAGACCCGAATAATCTTTGAAAAAAATCAATTAAGTCCGATTCGAGTTCAAACTTACAAAACATAATCAAATTCAGTCAATTAAGTACATGAAGAGTGTAAATAACTAAACATAAGGGTTTCTTAATGAATAAAATATGTTTCATTAATTGCAGTTCCGAAATGGCCTACGAAACCCTAATGGGTTGGCCCGAATAGGCCGGCCCGCCCCGTTTTGACACCCCTACTTGAATGTGATTAAGGCATCTTAGGTATTTTTTTTGGCCTTCTGAAGTAATTGTTACACTTTCATCCACTAGTTACCTATTTTGAGCCTATTGCATAATTGTTTTTCTTGATGCCTATGATGATACATTGTCGGTGATCATTTAGAATATTGAATGGAGCAAATTGGGTTTGAATATTGTATTGGGAATCATATGTTTTTGAGAATGAAGTTTTTCCCCTATGTTAAAAAAAAAGAGCAAATATAAGGGAAAAAGGAAAATAAAATAAAAGAAAGGCATGAGATGAAAGCTTGAAAAGAAGGAAAAGAAAGGAAGAAAATGCAGAGTTATGCTCTTGATTGAAAAATGCCTTTGCTTCATTTATGTTTTATTGGATTTCTTGTGCTTATTGAAAATTTTGTTAACTCTTTATGCATAATTTCCTTTCTTTACCCTACCTAACATCATTCCCATGGCCCCATTACAACCCTTGAAAGATCTTTTGATTTTTGCATGCATGCTGATTATTAGTGAAAATTTGGTTTCTTATCAAGCTTATGGAAGTGCATTTTCTTTGAGGAATCTTGAGCGCATTGTCTTCTCCCTCAAACACTTTGAGTGTGGTTAGTAGAGTGAATCTAATTCAGTGAGGATACATGATTTCTGAGAACTTAGCCTCTAATTGGACTTGATTTTGATTATCTCTCTAATTCTTGGTTTGCCTTTGCCTATTGCTTGGTTGGATGTTTTCTCGGGTTCGTCATTCATTATTGTCTTTTGATCCCACTTCTTGGTTTGGCATTAGTTATTGCTTGGGGACAAGCAAAATCTTAAGCTTGGAGGGATTTGATATGTGTGAAACAACATCATATTTTGTTCTTATTTTACGTGTATTTTTATGCATTTTAGTTTCCCTTTTTATTTGTTTTTCCGTTAGTTCAGATAACTGCGGTATTTATGGTGTTGTTATACAGGATTGGTGCTGAATTGGCCTTGAAATGGATGGAAAGCTTGCACGATTGAAGTTGGAGCTTTACGGATAGCAAATTGGGACAAAAAGCTCATTCCAGAGAGTTCCACAGTCTGCCTGTGGAATTCCCCATGGCCATGGATCGAGTAGCTGCATGAAGAAGCAAAAGAAAATTTTCAAAGAGTTCCACGGCCTGGCCGTGGAATGATCCACGGCCGTGGCACTCAAACAGCAAGATCCACGGCTAGCCTGTAGAATGATCCACGACCGTGGGTCGCAGTACGAGATAAATTTTTAAGTTTTGTTTTTATTTCTTTTTATGGGCTGAGACCAAAGAAAACCCCTAGGGTATTTATAAATGTTCTGAATACAATATTAGGGTTCCAATTTGGTTTTGAAGGAAGCATATTGGGAGGCTCTTGATCTTCATCTTTCTCCTCTCTTCTCTTTTTGATTACAGGTTTGGATGTTCTTGAATTTGATTTCTTGTTTCTTCTTCTCCATGTCTAAGTAATTTCTTTTGTTTCTAGGATTGGGTAATGCCCTTTGATACATTGATGATGATTAATTGACTTTGTTTACCCTTTTTATTAATCTTGAATGTTCTTTAATTCAATCCTTATTACGCTTATTCATGTGAATTTGCTAGCCACATATTTGCATCTCATAGATATCTAGGGACGTACTAAGTGGTGAACCTAAGTGTAGGAACCATAAGAATTGAACTTAAGGTCTAAATCACGAGAGTAGGTTTAGTCTTTCGAGGATTTAATGAATTACCATAAAGTGTAATAGGTTTAATTTAAATTCAATTACCACGAGAGTAGGAATTGGTTTAATTGGGCACGATTCTTGTCTCTTGAGAAAGAACATTAACTAATTTAGAGTAATTCACCTTCAATTGAATTTGAATTTTAATAAAAGGATTGTCAATTAGGAATTGTCTTATATCATTGTGGTTATCCTTAATCTTGGAAGTTTTCTTGAATTTGAAAACCTTTCCTAACAACTTGCTGCTTTTGTTCTCAACTCTACACTTTAATATTATTTATTTAATTGCTTGGTTACTACATTCTTATCTCTCAATAATTTTATCCCCTTTGTTTAATTTAATTGAATTAATTTAATTGAATTAATTAATTAATTGGTATTCATAGACACAGTTCCTGTGGATTCGATCTTTTTATTACTTGACAACAAAACCGTACACTTGCAGATTTCACACACCATATGGCCATCGACTATGACGCTCAAAGAGTCCACACCGGGGAACTCAATGATGGAAGGGTAGAGGATGGAGACCTTGGCGATGGTGTTCTTGAAGGAGTTCTCAATTGAAGCTTTCTAGGTCGCAAGATAGTTATCCAGCTCCACCGTTAGCTTTGCCTTCTCCTCCTCCCAAGATTTGGCCCTCTCCAGGTGCTTCTTAACCTTTGAGGCTCAAGACTCCAAACTTTCCTTCGAAGTCGTTGACCATCCTCTTCCACCTCTCCGCCCACTGTTCGGCTTCTATAGCCATGTTCTATGTAGTTTTCAAGTCATCTCAGAGTTTAACTATTACCTCCTCGACTTCTTTGTTCTCGTTCTCCTAGGTGGCGGCCTTCTCCCAATGAATCCTATTCTCTAACTCCACTATGGACATCATTTTTGTATCCAGTGTCCTCTCTAGATAGCGGATAATACTGACCGATTGTTATTGGGTCTTCTGCAGATGAAGGAGAAGCCCCGCATGCCATATTTGACTGATCACCCCGATGTTCTTCTCCTTCTAGAAGAAGGCAACATAATAGCCCCAGACGTCGAAGGCCTTGCTCCATATGGAGGTAGACGAGGACAGAGAGCCCTCAATTAAGTCAATGATCCTTTACTCTTAGTCCTGACTAGAAGACTCGTTGGTGTCTTCAGCAATTAGGGGTGGAGGTGCAACCTCTGAGGTTTGTACTCGTTTGAGCCTGTTGTCCCCCTTGGTCGCATTGTTTGCGCTTTTAGCTCTGATCCAATGAGGCTGGAGGGCCACAGCCAGAGGCAGCCTCATTTGACCCAGCTGCTTGGCCGTTAGTAGATCCCTGTACTCCGGAGTATGTTCGGGTAGCTTCACAGAATGAGGGTATGCCTTAAGCAGTAGCCAAGGACTCCTTCTTTTACTTCTTAAGGTCTTTTTACAAGGACCTGACATCCCCGAGCTTAGACATGCTACTTGTAAAACAACCACTGAGAATGACATTAATGACAGTATAATTCAAAGAAAATAAAATAGTTCTAATTCAAATAAATACTAAGTTACAAGGTTTGGATAACGACACTTCAGATGTCGAAACTCACTTAAAGTGGCCCTGACTTCCTCAAGAACCCAATTAATCATCTTGGAACATTCAATGTTGCCACATTTCTTTGTAATAACGATGAAGAAGTTATAGGTTTCCTGGTCGACCTTCGACATTCTCTCCCACTTGGTATAAACTTTACCTTGTACTTGAAACTTTTAATCAAATGCAAGTAGAAATTTAGTATTAGGTCAGAGTTGATGAAGAAGGGAGTACAACCATGTGCACCACATAGTTTAAGGTAGATCTCTTTAAAGTCCTTATTATGAAGTTGGCACCAACCACAAGAAGGGGAAATAAATTGTGGTCGTATTTTGTAAACTTAATATTGTAACGCCCCTTTTTGGGAGGGGACGTCACATTGCCAAATAAAAGAAAATGCGGAAAAGTAAAGTTTTAACCATTCAAGACCCGGTTCATTCGTTTAAGTTTAACTTGTTCAATACTTAAGTACGTGAGCAAAATAGCAGAATATTTTTTTTTATTGATAATCATTTTAACCATGCAAAATATAAATGGCGGTGAAGAAGAAAATAGTAGACAAAATTCACATCTAAATAGCACACATATAGATATATATATATATATATATATATATATATATATATATATATATATATATATATATATATAATGTCTTCGACATCATTTGTACACACAGATACAAGCCTGAGATATCCAAAAAGCAAAACTATACCTGCCCCAAAGGATTATACAAATATACCCCAGAAATACCAAAATATACAGCCCACCAAAAATAATACATCAGGCCCTAAAATAAAATACTGGTAGCCATCAGTAGCTACCAGTAAACTCAGTCTCTCAGATGAGGAGGGACCGTTTCTGGGTCCTCAGCAGGATCCTCCTCTTCAGAGGAAACCTCCATGGGAACCATGGAACCACGGGCAGGAGCCTGAGCAGTTGAATCAAAAGAGTCCTCCCAAGGGGTGTAGTAATGGTCACCCCACATCTCTCTGATGGGTAGGTAGAACTCCAGCCGCAGGCTGACATGGCAGGTGAGGACAGGCACCTCATGACGTCTCCAGGCTAGGGCAATCGACACATCTCCCAAGTAGACGCAGCGATCAGAATTCAAGTTGATGTGCCAACACTCTAGCCCTCCGAGGAAGGTCAGACGCACATCACCTAAAAATCCGCGCATACGTGTCACCATCGTCTCAGTAGAAGCTAATCTTGTTCGGGCCAGAAGCCAGGAAAATCGGGATCTTCCGCCTCCTTACCATCATCTTCGATCAATACAGTGCACACACAGGCAACAGATAATGGAAACACAGAAAGAGGTAAGACAGCCAGAAACAGAACGGCGCAACGTGCCCAAGTAGCCATTCAAGAACAGTATATCCAAATAACAAACAGTAAATTCAACAGTAATCAGATAAGCAGCTCCAAGCAGACATTCATTACAGTAATGATCAAACAAGTCATAGTTATGGAAAATAATGATTTATAATGACAGAATATATCATGATACACATGCATGCTTTCCCAAATTCCTACTCCATGGAGCTAGACTCAAACAGTCAGAGAGAAAGATCAGGAGACGTGTCCGCAACTCGGCTACCATGGCCAAAGTGCTATACATCAACAATTTTCACGTGCACATCAGGCATTGTACGGACAGTCCACGCTCGATCACGATATAGGACAGTATCAAGTCTGAATCGTCGGTGCGTTTGTATCGGTTTGCCCCACAGGCAGAGGAGCTACCAACTACCCATTATGGAGGACCCGCACCCCGACGCCCCCGAGGTCATAACAAGACCCACACTTGTCTACTCGCACCCGCACAAAGGTGTGTTCAATTTCCTAGGCAACTTGGCCTTACAATAGTCCACAGGACATTCACAATGCATATGACACTATGCATGGACATGTATGATTCACAATCTCATACAGTTACATAACATGCCACAATAGGCCAATATAAGTATCAATATACAAATAGTCACCCACATAGACCCATAACGTCACAATATAAGGATCAAATCAATTTGTTCATTTTTAGGTCCATTATGAATCCTAACTTAGAAATTTGTTTCCCTTTTTAAGGTTCACATCCAATCCAATTCTTGAAATTAATTAATCTTCCAAGGTAATTTAATTTCTCATAGCTTGTAATTGATTTGAGTCCTTAGGCCTCACACTCTCTTGTTCTTCACTCACTTAGAATTACCTTAAGTCTTATGATAATTTCATTCTTGGTCCTTTAAAACTTATGAAATCTTGATTATATTAAATCCTTCTAATTCGTCAATTGTCTATCCCATTACATAGGTTTTTAGTCACATAATTACTTATGCTCCCAACTTGCCAAAATTACCTACTTACACCTAAAAATGCCCTAGAGGCCGTGGCCTCACAATGGTTTCAATTCCAAGTCCTTTCAAGTCATCATACTACATACCATTCCCTTATTTCATTTAAGTGCTCCCTTGTTAAATTAGTTCACCAAGAACCCTAATTTCCATGACTCAAAACCGTGGCCCCCTAGGGATTCCCATTTCAGGTTTTTCTTCCATTGCATTCATTTTATCCCTTAACTAATTTAAGTCTTATGCTCATCATACTTTGTTCACAAATTTCCCCTTTTTCCAAGCTCAAAACCGTAGCCCTCCAAGAGGGGTTTCCAAATATTTTTCATCCATTTCCAATCACATAATTCAATCTAATATATTTCCAATTACAACCAATCAATCCAAGGTCACAATCATCACAAATTTAGCATATAAACATAATAATCAATCAATTTAAAGAATAACCCTCATTAGGGTTTTTCCACAAATCATACAACCAAGGTTCCTAGATGCTAATAAAGGTTGAGGAGGAGTGTCTTCCTCTTACCTTAATGAAGAAAATAAAAGAAAAACACCAAGAATTTTCTTTGTAATTTCGGATTGCTCCCTCCAAGAACCCTAGAAATTTCAACTTTGTTAAATCAATACCAAGGCTTGAAAAAATAAGCCATGGATAGCCAACATAAAGACCATAACCACGAAAATGAAGGGAAAAGAAGAATGGTCTTGAAACTTACCCAAAAAGCTCAAAGCTTGGAGCTTGGAGAAGATGGTGAAAATGGAGGAATTTCAAGAGCCTCCAAGAAGAAAAGATGTTTAGAATGATGAGAGGATTAAGAAAATGTGTTTAGTTTAAATTTTTGTGATGGATGAGTGGGGAGAGGGAGGGGCTGCCGTGAGGTGAGGGTAGAGAGAAGGAAAGAGAAAGAAAAATGAAGAAGAAGAAAGGATGAGAGAGAAAGTGTTTTTGGAAATTATGAAATTTGTGTGGTAAGATGAATAATTGAATTGCAATTTTTCCCTTGCATGGGCTGCTTCCAGCCGTGAAGAGAGAGAAGAGAGAGGGGGACAGTTGGCTTCTCTTGGAAGCCAAGGGCCATTTGGTCATTGCTTGGTCAAAGCTTCTCAAAGAAGCTTTGATTATTTAATCATTAAATTTGAATTAAAGTGGATGGATTAGACATAAAGTAGATTTCATTTAGATAATGTGATAGGATTTTTACTAAACACTATTATCCAATGGATAATAGTTACAATTGACAGAAGTCAGTATTTAATTAATCTGACAGATAAATTTTTCGCAGTATTGATTTATTTTATTAGTTAAGATTTCTTGAAAATTGTGAAACCTCGTAAATTGTGTCTAATCTCGGGTTTAGTATGATCCCCCGTCGACATGTCCATAGTTCAAGGTTCGCAGAGGAAACATCGCGTTTCTCCGGTTCTGCTCAATGCGCACGCGAAACGAGGAATATATTAAAATATTCGACATTTCTAGAAAAATCCTAGAAAATTCTCAAAAATTGCAAATATTATAAAACGACTATTCGTCATATAATTTTCCAATTTTTGAAGCGTTACGGTCGTTTTTCGGACTCTGCTCAAGTTTTACGTAAAACGAGGAATATATTAAAATATTCATCATTTCCAAAAAAATTCCAGAAAAATTCACATAAATCACAAATATTAGAAAATGACTATTGGTGGTGAAATAATTAATTTCCGGAGCGTTACACTGACCTCAGCAATTCTCAGCTCAGTGTGCACGTAAAACGAAAAATATATTAAAATATTCGTCATTTTCGAAAAATTCCAGAAAAATTCCTAAAAATCAAGAATAATATAAAATGATCATTTATACTTAAATAGATATTTTTTGGGATGTTACAAGTATCTCCTAAAACCAAAGGAATAAGTTTGCTCCACCCTACTCAAGCTTATAACTTGGTGTTAAGCAAATTCTCAACAGTTTCTCATAGATGATGAGTAGACAAATAGGAAAGATACTATTTCAAAGAACTAAATCAGAAAAATTTAATGAATAAAGAATGGTAAGAATGAAACTTATAGTCCTTTTGAAAAACTTAGTAACTTTGATTAGACTCAACACAAGACTCTAGCAAGAAATTGAGAGCACTTGTAATGATTAGATCTTCTTACATGAATGCACTTCGGTTAAATCTGTAATATGGTGTTTCTTAGTGATTTTTCTAGATGCACTTCAAAGACTTAGTAGTCCTGATAAATCTAAACAAAACATATGCTGAAACTCAATTTTGAAACAGATTTAGACACTTAAGAACTAAAGATTAGAGGGATAAAGTAGCTAAGGACGCTGGTTTATCCTGGTTCACCCTTAGCCACTTGGGGCTACATCCACTTCCCACCTTCCACCAAGATTTTGTTCACTGTTTCAAGTATTGTTTGTACACCACAACTACTCCCAACTACAAATCGAGTATTCTTTGTTTACAACAGCCACTCCTGTCTTCTAAACGCATTTTTCATCATGGCTAGCACACACTACTAGGTCACAACACTCACCACTAAGGTAAAAGTGTATAAATAATAAGGTATAATAAGGATTTGTTTTGTAACAACACTCCTAGAGTGGATAAACTTGGTGATAAACTTAGAGAAATAAACCTACAGTAGAATATATCCGAAAGCTTAATGTAGGTTGAGAACGTATGAGTAGATAGAAAGAGTTATGATGAGTAGACATAGTTCTTGAACTATTATATTGGGCAATCATTGTTCTAACCCTTCATTCTTCGTTGTGAAGGAATTTTATAGGCTTCCTTAACTTAGCTATTGGGATTTTACTGTTCCTGACACAACAAGGACAAAACTAGCTATTACTGATAGAAGTTCTTCTCATCTGGAACTATTTTGTCCCGTAGTGCATTGAGTAGACTAAGCTTGGTAAGTCTACTCAACTCTTGTAACTCAGCCAATCTCTTCTAAACTTTGCAAGGTTCTCTTTCCTTTTTGAACATCATAATATGATGGATTTTCTATGTAATGAACACAAGGAAAGATGGTCTATATGGAAAAAGAGATGGTGTATTTCATTCTTAATGAATTTTCTTTCAATTGAGTAACACGAGTATACTCATCCTTGAACTTCAGATAATGACCACGCTACTCATGAGTTTCTTAAGTCTTCACATGTTTGTTCATGACTTCATTGAGTTTACTTATTTGTGTACATGTCTTCATGTCTTCATTGGATTTTCTCATGATTTCCTTGAGTCATCTACACTTCAGAGCATGTCAAATTTTTGAATCTTTAATGGTTCCCCTTTAAAGTTCAATTCAGCTTAGAAGCTACAAACCAAATACAACTCAACCACAAACCAAGTTAGTTTATCTTATCATTATGAGATCATATTTTCAAATATGGTTTGTTACTCATCAAAACTTATCTCAAAGAGGACTTGGATCTTAAATGTTGGACTCATCGTATAGCTGGAAGCACTTCCTCCACTGGTGGTTACAAATAGTGATCCATGCCAACTTATCTCTCCCCTCTCCCCCCGTGTGGATCTAACACATCAAACATATAGAAAAAAAGGTTAGCAGAGGGCTCTATCTTAAAGTGTTTGCTCACAATCTCGAAAGACTATATGTACAACCAGTTGTTGAAATGAAGCTGGGAGGGAGCCACTTCAATCCAATTCAAGACCTCAGCATAGAACTCGAGGAACAGAATAGGGAGCTTGAGTCTAGTGAAGAAGGTTTCGTACATGTACATGTATGAGGGATCGGGCCTAGGCAGGTTGTATATACTTTCGTCCTCACCATAGGGCTGCACCAAATAGTGCTCATCCGAAGTCCCGATCTCCATCATGTTCATGTACCACCGAAGATCTTTGGCTTTTTCTTGTGTCTTGATCAAAGAAGGAATATCCAGAGGCTCATAGTGAATCTAAGAGCACTCTTTCACATTGGAGGACAGAGGATACAACTTAGCGTGATCATCTGCTAGTAGCTTCTTTCTACCCATGGCCTAAAACAACGGAGTTGGAAAAATACCTATAGAGGGCAAAGAACTATTAGAATCACTACTCATAGGATGAAGTAATCTCTCCAAGGAAGCCGTGATCTCGGAATACAAATGAAATCCTTGTAGGATGTTCTTATCGTAGAAGCCTTTACACCCTTTCTGCCTTAAACATGAAACTTAATAGATTGAGGAAGCCTCTGTCCTCTAGGGGTAGAAGCACCCTTTGAGATGATGGTTGCTCCAGAATCTCTAGAGAAGACTCCTATTCTCCTTCATTCCCCAACTTCCTAATCTTAACCATATGCTTAAACAGAAATGGATGAAAAATGGAGGAAAAGGTAATACCATAAGGAGGAAGAGAAAGGGCTGAGTGAGGAAGAGGATGTAGAATTGTATTTGCCCTAATAGTTTAATGTGTTAAGTTTTGATGATGACAAATGCATTACAAAAGGATATTGATCATGTTACATAGATGTGCTCAATGAGATATGTGTAGCATTCTTTATATAATATATCCAATATTACTTTATATGAGTTATAATGAATTAATATTGGATTTGGCTCTATTTAAATGAAAATATGCAAAGTGTTCTTTGTTGCATCCTATATAGAGAATATCCATTAGTAATTGATAAATATCTTATTTGGATGTGTTTATGAAAGTCTTATATGCATGCTAGACTAACTAGAGTTATACATTTATGAATCATGCATATGAAGATATTAAATTATGAATTTGGACTAACTATGTTTGTTTAAGTGAGTAATACTTTAGATGATAGTCCAAGTACCAAGAGTGAGCATTGCAACAAGAAAGTAAAAGATCATAATTATGCTTAATTCAAGAAGAATGAGAATGATAAGATGTTCCAAGAATTTACAAGATTTGAAGAGAAGATTTTTTTTGGAAGCTTGGATTACATCAAGAAGCCTAAGGATTAGAATTGATGATGGCAAGATCAAGTCCAAGATCTTCAAGAATAGCTTATAGGACTTGGATCTTATGTAAAGGTAAAGAGGAATCACACTGAGCTCAAATATGTTTTTAAATCTTTATAAATGATTTTTACATGCTAAAATGCCCAATAAACTATTTTTGAATAACAAGTCTTAGTGGTAGTTCATTTGGATGAAAATTTTGTCAAGTTTACATTTTACAAAACTAACCTTTAGTTACTCTTTTGACCATTTCTATCAAATTATTTTGAGTCTTGATCTGAAAGTTATTTCATATAATAGTAGACTCAAAGATCTTTCTAATGAGTGGTTATTTGTTTTAAACGGATAAGTAACAAAGGTGTTATGATCTTTTAAATGTCTTTTGGTCATAAAAAGGAGTGGAATAACCGATTAGGAATATCCATAATCGGTTATTCACCAAGTCAGAAGCATAGGCTTCTATTTTTTAAAAGACCATAACCGGTTATGAGATTTCCATAACCGGTTATTGGTTTGTTTTAAAAAGACCCTGTTTAGGCCATAACCGATTATGGAATAGTCATAACCGGTTATTTGGAAACCAGAAACAGATTTCCAACAGCTATAATTGGCATTTAATGCTTCCCAACTACCACCAATGGCTCTAAAAAGCTTTAGGCTATAAATACAAGTGTTTGGACATCAAAGAAAAGTTGGGAAACAATCTGAAAATAATTCTTGAGCATTGAATACTAGTTTTAACTATCATTTCTCATAAACCCCTGTTTTGAGCTTCAAAGTGTGAATCATTGATACCCATTGTTCTTCAATTTGTATTATCCATTCTTGGGAGAGTTTCTATTCATCTATACTTTGTGTAATATGTAAAGAGGGTGAGGTATCTCTTGTTTGTAAAGAGGGTGAGGTATCTCTCAAAAGTTGTAAAGGGTGAGGTATCCTTATTTTGAGGCTCAAGAACAAAGGGTGAGGCATCCTAGAAGTGTGTTGAGTGCTCTTGGTTATAAAGTTTTGAAGCACCTGTTTAAGCTTGAAGGTTTAGTAGAAAATCTCGAGTGGTTCACTTGAGGACTGGACGTAGGTCACGAGGGATGGCTGAACCAGAATAAATCCTTGTGTTTACTTTTCTCAACTCTATCTCTTTACATTTATGCTTTAATTATATATGCTTAAGTTGAACTTGATATCTAGCTTATTTGTTTGATTTATCCTATAGTCCAAGTGGTATTTGAGAAATCTCTAATAGTTGTACCTTTATTAGACTTATTTCGCTGCATGTGTTGATTAAAAATATCAAAATGCATAATTTTTTAAAATTATTTTAAAAATTTGTAATCACCCAATTCATCCCCCTTCTTGAGTAATAGTTTCCATGGCTAGCACAGGAAACCATTGAAAGAAATGCATCATTGCAGATGGTGGCTTAAGAACGCTACTGATTCGTCAGAGAATAAAAAGAAGACACTCTAGAAGAAGCTAGGTTTCTGAGAAAGCTAAGTCTCAGAGGAACTGAACAGCAAAGGAATGCAAAAACAGGACTCGACTCCCTTTTTTCCCTATTTATTAGGGAGGGTCGCATTAAATGCCACCTACTACTGGGGGGTAAAAATGACCAAATGCTTTGAATCTCAAAATGATTGTTGGGTGTGCAACCCGAACACTAACTGCATAGGAACGAATCATTACACGCCATATGGTAGAAATGATGGTGGTTCACAAGCGAAAAGACATTCATTCAGCAACCAAAATGTCTCTATTAAGCCAAAGGTCACAGACCCAAAACACAATAAGCCGCTCCGCTTCGAAATACGACCACAGAGGTTCGAGGTCACGACCACGGTCTAAAGTGTCGTTAGTAATAACACAAGAAAGGGGGTTGAATTGTGTTCCCATTTTTCCTAAAAAACTAACCTTTTCACAAAATTTTCAAGTTGTTCAAAATTGGAGGTGAGAAGGTTCAAACTTGAATTAGAGTATTAATGAGAAGGTTTAGAAATAAGTTTATCAGACCACAGTGAAAAGGTTTGTGAGAGAGTTGACTAGTTGAGTTAAAGTAACCTTCTCACCACTGAATAATGATCTTATAAAATATATTTAACATTTAAACTTCCTTCTAAGTGTTGTTTCATAATAAGATATTAAAAAACAAGGTAAAAGCACTTAGATTGTAGTTAGATTAAGGAAGTTATTTATGCAAAACCATTTTAAATAGATTCAATTTTCTCATTTTTCAGTATCAGCCTTTTAAACTTGTTCAAACTGATATAAGCAAATAAAGAGTAAAGGAAGAGAAGCTTTGCACCAGGATTTATATTAGTTCACCCTTAAATCGTGCGGGACAATGTCCAGTACCTAGCAATCCCCAAGATTTTCCACTAACTTAAGTATTATTTTAACAACCAAGCCTCTCCAGGCTTCAGTATAAGTATTCTTTAACAATAACCTCTTCAAGCTCAACACCAAGTATTCTTTGACATAGTCTCTTCAGCCTCACTACCTCAGAATGAAGTTACTTGTACAACCCACGAGATCACTCATAGCAAATAAGAATCAACATATGATATGAAATGTTTGTTTCAATCGAGTGCCTCTCGAAAACACTCTATGAGTGGATACAAACACTTACTAATGATTAATAACAACACCTACTAGAGATTTCAGAAGCAGTAAGTAGAGATGATAAGGTTTGGTTTGTTGTGCACTTAGTAAAATTGACTTCAAAGTTCATAACATTTTGATCTTCAAGCTTGGATCTTTTTATAGGCTTTGAAAATATGACTGTTGGGGGGTTCAAATGGTAACTATACTTGCTTGTTGCTAGTTATCTTTATTTTGTCATTTTCTTGTTGAGTTAGCACATCAAACTTTAAGTGAGAAGGTTGAGTGTTTTTCTCATAGTCAACATTCTCATGAACTTTCTCAGCACCAAGCTTCTCACTAAACTTTTTAAGCTAACTTTCTTATCCAACCTTCACAAGCTTGGAAGACTTATCTTCTCATCTTTTAATTTTCCTTGAGAATTTGATGTGATTGTTTTAATTTCTCTTGAAATCATATGATTGTTTGAATTTCTCTTAAAATTAATCTTTGTGGGAGTTCTTCATTTTCTTGAACTTTCTCACGATCTTCTCAGGACCTTCTTATGTTGAACTTTCTCATGTTCTTCAGAAACTTTACCAGGTTGCACTTGAACTTTCTTAAGTTAGAATTTGATCTCCTTAGCCTTTTCTAATTAACCAGAAAGTTTCCTTGAAGCTGGTTTAATCCTAAAAACCGTAATAATACAAAAAAAACACTCCACAAAGATTATGTAAAACTGATTTAAGCATTAAGAATATTCAAACATTATTTTAACATAGTTGTTACCATCAAAACTTAATATGCAAACTAAAGCACAAAAATGCTTTGGAGCTTACGTAAAGCCTTGACATCCGTAGTCATCCATGCTCAATGACAACTTGTAACATCCTAATACCTATAACTGAGCATATCTGACATATACCTAGATAAGCAGTATTAGCTATGCTACTTTTAACTTAAAGCATTAACTAATCCATAACATTTATACAATTATTATGGAGAGCCATAACTAAAAAGTCATACATATATACATCACAGCCTCAAAAGGGAAAAGAGATATACATATAATACTAAACTTATTCAAAGCGAATATAAATCATTATACAAGCTTTAACTACTAAAAGCATTAAAAACTAAACCAGTCTTCATACTTCTACTTCTTTCCCTTTGAAGAGTCTTGACCTGGATTTACATAGAAACACAGTGGGGGTGAGAAATCATATATTCTCAGTATAAGCATTCCAAAACCAGCATTGGCAATATTCATAAAGAATAAATAAACCAATCTTTAATAACATGATAATACTCGAACTTAATAGTAATAGATTATGGTTGCAACGAGATATTAAATCTCTATTTAATATCACTAGAACATCCACATATTACTCTTATGTTAAAGGTTCACTAAGCATAACACACAATCTATAAACATAAGTTCATTTTTCATATGATAAGAACAACTATCTATACAATTGTAACATATCATAGTTAGTTCATTTATAAACTTGTTATAAGTACTGCACATATAACCTTCTTCTATAAATAAACTTACTAACTTATGATTTAGAATTTATAACAGGCAATTGAGTTTTTACTCGATACCACTAGAATATTCACATTTTCTTACTCTATGTAAACATTCCCTAAGCCAATCCATAATCTTAAACTCACTTATATATAACATCAATGATATTGAACAATCGCTCATACAATTGTAAAATATCATCAACACTAGGCAACTGCCCATACAATTGCCAAGGAAATGCACATGAATATGTATGCAATATGTTTGCACATATGTAATGCTCGGGGATGATGATTATGAAATGCTATGTGATTGTGTAAGTGTGGAATTGTGTGTTTGTCACTTGCATATTCCACGTTCTCTTTAAACTTGTAATTAAGAAGACTAACTCTTCAAATTACTTGATAATGAGTGGACTGGTTCCTACTCACACTAGTCAGAGTACTAATTCCATTGCATAGAAACTAGTAACCTCGGCCCTCTGAGAAACTAGGGTTAAATCCTTACTCAAAGAGACTTTTGGACTTTCCAATTTATCTCTTTTGTCCATATGATTATACAACATTAAAGATTACTCTACTTGGGAATTAGCAAGTAATAGGAAGCTATGCGGCGTTTTATGTTTAACTCATACAAAACTACCATGTTAACTCATCATATGATTCTCTCTAATCAAGTGAAGAACTAAACTCTAGTAAACATGTACTTTCAACTCACTTCTAACTCATAGAGAAACATGTTCCATGTTTCTAGTTAAGTAATCATACTTATAATACTTGTATCTAACTTGCCTCATTATCACATCACAAGCGGTAAACTATGCCACCCTAGTGTACTCATGGTCCTAGACACCTACTTTAGGCAATTCCTAACTTATGGAATGCTTAAAGACTGGAACTTCTATAATATCTCCATACTAAGTCCATTCATGCATCACTAACTCCACTTTCACTCTTAGGAGCAACTCATGCACTATGGCAAGTAACTATTGCCAATTGAACTCAGCTTACTTGTACCTAGTATACCCTATCTTCATTACCTCATATGTGAAATTGAATGCAACTCTGTGCTGCCTAAGGAACTAGATAACTACCTAGGGGCAATCCAGTACTCTTAGTTACACTAAAGCCTCTTACTTTCCCATATATGTAAGGTGGTATTTCTTTCGAGGAAATAACCCTGCTAGTGTCTCAACACACTCTACAAGACATATAAAAGGGATCCTAGCAAGTAGGGAAACTTAATTCAACAAAATAAGCATTATGGTGAAAGTTGCTTTGGGCACCTGAGCGTCCATTTTCTAGCGCTTGGGCGCTTACTAGGCGCCTGGGCGCTCACTACCCAGTGCCTGAGCGCTGGTTGGGCAGAGCATTACTTTGTTCTCGAGAATAAAAGATAACGATTAGAGAATATGGAATTATTCTTCACCTCTTACTTCAATTGATAATATACAATCCTTTTAAGCAACATAAATAAAAAAGAATCAGTTAGCCTAAGAAATTAACTTAGTTAAAAGCCTATGTCTAGGTCATTCAACCATGCTTCATTTACCTAGGTGACTATATTTCCATGAGAGCTAGTGCAAACTCCATTCATTAAGAATGATTCTCAACAATAGTTATGTATGACCAATAGGTATATGTCTATCCCATTAGCTAATTAACTTATTCCACTATTAGAATAAAATTAAATATGCATTAACCATATCAATGATCTCAAACCTAAATCCCTATGTCTAGTTCAATAGATTTAATTAAAACACATTAAATGTTGGCCAAACTCTCAAGAGCATTAAGAGAAATATGATTAAACAAACCATGATCATCTATATTAACTCAAAGGGTTACAAAATCACTAATATTAATAGAAGGATCCAAAGAAATCCCTATATACAGCTTAACTACTCATGACACATGAAAATCTATCACAAATCATCATGTTCATGGCAATTGAAGAGAAGAAGTAAAGGAATAAGCGATGAAATCTCAATAGATGTGCTCTTTGATTCTTGACTCCTCTTTCTTGAAGAAGTTGACCTCCAATTTTTCTTCCTTTAGCTTCCTTTCAACCCAAAATATTAACCCTAGCAACTGTGTTCTGAGTTACAAATTTTTTTTTTTCTAAATTATCTAAAATCATTATTTATAAGCTAATTTTTCACTGTCACACCACGACATGAACCACCTTGCACTGTGATACGTATTAAATTTAGGTCACTATGTTGCGGCATACACTCCTTTGCACCGCGGCGTGCTAGCCTCGGGTTTTAGTATGCAGCAAGCTGAGTGCACCATGTTGCGACATGAACCTGCCTGCGCTGCGGCATAAGATGTTGAAATTCACCTTGGGCTTTCTCTTCTAATGTAGGTCAAAGTCTTCCACAAATTTGCTTGTTTGGAGCCCATCCTGCAATAGAGAAATCACCAAGTTAATAACAGTTACAAATTCACTTAATCATATGAAGAATATGCTAGATTTTCTCAAGATCATATAGGAAGATATCAAAATGGAATTTGATGAATATAAGCCTAAAATCTTCCATATATACATAATAATAAGGACTAAGCATTCCATATAACACAAATATAGGATATAAATAACTACATTTAATAGAGTTATCACACCCCAAATCTAGATTTTTGCTAGTCTTCGAGCAAAATAAAGTATGATTAAGTAAACCTACTTGACAAATCATGCTTCAACATACATTCAACATCTATCTTGAACTCTATTTTTACTGAAACCACTACTAGTGTAAAATGATTGTTCAAGACCTCAAAGAATGCTAATGCCACACAATTAGCTCCACACATATAGTATCCTTAGCATGTTAACATTCAAGGCCTCTTTTCATGCAAATCACACCTCCCACAACCATGCAAGTTAAACTTCTCCTAATCAAGTTATACATATTCGGATAAGTTTATGAATATACATGCATAAAAATCATATAATCCACAAGATTACTTCTAAACTCTCTTTCCACCAATGTAAATCACACACAATTGAGGATCAAAAGGGACTTCAATAGCTTGTAATGTAAGGCCAATGGTTATAGGCAGAAGAATAACATAGAAATGACTCAATACAAACATTAAGAAACATAAACATGCTATTTTCAGACTTGAGCTTCCAAGTGAAACTATTAGGGTATTCAAAACTAAAAGACTAGAACTTTCTATAACAATTCAAAGCTTTTTGTATTCGACTTTTCTTCTTTTATCCATTTGCTTATTTATTATTATTTTTTAAACAAAGTAATGCTTTTTCTTTCACTGCATCTGGTTCCTTCAAGTTCATTTTTGTACTTGAACCTGCATTAATAGCCCTAATCACTGGACTCACTTCAAGAAATAACATATTATGTACTCAACAACAATGATGGTAGGATGAAAAAGCAATGTTTTCACATGCATTAGAATGGCTACATGGTAAGGAATATAAAGGATGTTGAAAAATATAAAAGGCCAACATTTATAAGGCTCAATCGGTCCAAACAATGCCCTAATCATTTCCTCAATCACACATAATATAGGATTTCACTACAAGAGAGTTTACATACAATTTCAAGGATAACCAAAATCTCTACATGTACTTTTCATACACCTCCACTAGATATATACTCATATCATTCTCAAAGTTCAACAAGCATACGAGTGGGATCTAAATCATGCATTAAAAAGTGACTAGATTGTTTTAACACTCTTCATGATCGCATATGGTTTCACTTAAAATAGGGCAATTCGCAAACAATATTATCATGGGACAATCAAAACTACCCTAGCGATTGGCAAATTGTGATGCATTTTATAAGATTCAACTTTGTAATGAATATTCAAAATAAGCATTCCATTTGGCTCATGTGTATGAAACATAAAAACTATACAATCATTGTACTGTAATAACCAAAACACTATCTAATCATGATAATATATACATTAAAACATAATGAAAATTGTTTAAACATTATAACATACTTTATAATCATTAAACATATTATCCCAAAAAAAACAAAACATGTTATAATGTTGCTCCCCCAAACCAAAGGGAAATAGTGCCCCCACTGTACAACAAAATATCAAAATAAAAGATGAAAGAAATTGCCTTGTATATGCAACAGGGCTAGCCATCATCCTCGTGATCAGCACCATCTGCCTCGGGGTCCCGCTGTGGCTGGGAAGGGTCTGGTACTGCCTTGAGTAGGAACTCAGGCACCAGAAAGTCCTCCATAGGGAACCTAATACACTTTGTCATCCACCACTGTATTTGGATGGTGTACTGGTACTAGCAAGTCTACATAGTAGCTAATCATGCCATCTGGGCCTTCATCTGGGCGCGCGTTGTTGTATGATTTTCGCAGCGCGGTTGTACAAGTGGTGGGGCTACTTTGGGCTATTTCTTGGCAATGGTGGAAGCTATATTTAATTTAATGCGAAGAATTAAATATCAAAGTAAGCAATTAAAACTAGAAAATATGAGATTGTACCCCTATAATAAATTATGATTATATCTCTGTCAATGTTAAATTACGTTCTTGAAGGTGAATTGGCCTAATGTCTTGGCACTAGAAATATGCTCATCCTTTCAATGATATAATCATTAAGATTCAGACAATCATTTTTAACATCAATGAGATCTAAGTTCTCGTGTAGATTTCATCTTTCGATCCTTCATCTAAAGCACATGTAAATTGTGCAACATACCACAAGCTACAAAATGTGAACAATAATTTGTGGATGACAAGAAGGGAAGAAGAGGCTCTTGTACTCATGGCCTATTACAAAGACAAACAAGATTAAAGAGGAAAGATACAACCATAATCCCAAGCAAATGATGAAGATGAAGTAGAGCTAGATCTTGGTCTTGCCTTGTCGATCTTGTTTCCTCTCAAGTCAAAGAGCAACATCTATAGAGCGATTCTCAAGAATAGCATATATAAGAATAGCCCGGTTGCGGGTCACCTCGTATAAAATCAAAAGTTCGCTAACTTAGATTAGGAGGCAAGCTTTCCCAAGGTTAAACGTCGTGTTAACACACCGTGTGAGGGTTCATAATGCTTTAATGGATGAGACACGGAGTGCTTGAATAGGAGACCATGCGTCCCAAAACTCTCACTAATTTTCTTCCCAAATAGGTGGTCCCCAAATGAAGGATTGAGATTCAAAGGCCGCGTTTATCGCGTGGGGCTAGAACTCGCGAAGGTGCGGGGCTGGAGTTGCTGTTATCCTTTCAATGATATAATCATTAAAAGGCTATTTAACATCAATGAGATCCTCGTGTGGCCCCCACTGCACATGTTGTCTACTACAAAGTGTGTGGATGAGAGAAGGGAAGAAGGGTGTTTGGCAAACATACCCCAATTATGGTGGTTAATGACCCTTCAATCTCCTAGTATATGGCTTGTGAGAATGAGAAGCCACGCTCTAAAATTACCGTGGTCCCCGGGGTGAAAAGGCCGGTCGCGTCGCGAATACCTCCGAGTTGTGTTTGGCAAACATACCCCGATATGAACTTTCTCCTATCGAACTCAGGAGAAGGAGAAGAAGGCTCCCTGTTACGCTAGCTGGTGGAAGCTCTTTGGCATTTAGGAGGCATTGTATCAATAGAATAAGGTACCTAAACCTGTCAAAATATAAACAATATCAAAATTACTCATCGAAAAGTATGAAAAAGATATAAAATAGAATAATTTTGCACATAATGGTATCCCACGCCGTGACATGCACCTCTTTGTCGCAACATTCATCAACCTTCAAGCTCACGCCACGACATACAATACTCACGCTATGACTTTCAAGCTTAAGTTCATCAGTACGTTGTAGTATGAAGTTGTTACACTGCGACACTCAACAAAATTCAAGGTTATGCAGCAGCACGAATCAATCACGTCGCGACATTCATAGCAAAATCAACCACACGCTATGGCATCAAGACTCCACGCCGCGGCACTCATGACCCATGCCGCGGCTCAAAGACCAAAATTTGTGCTTTTTGCCCAATAGCAAGTAGGGCAGCACCAAAACACACTATAATATATACTACTTTAGCAAAAACCGGCATAAATCAAATAGAAATCAACCCAAAATAGAAAAACAAACCAAAAATTAAAACAAAATAACACAAAAATGCAAAAGAACTTGAAAATACACAAATAAATACCAAAAATAAACTAAAGTAAATATACATATCTTGAAAAAGTGAAGGACTTAGGCTGAAATGAAAATTACGGGGTGGGGAACCAAGAAACAAGAGAGAAAAACTCAAAGAATAGGCAGAAATCTAAGAAATTGGGTAAAAAAACAGAAGAAATGCGGAACGTTATGGCATTTAAGACTAATTGTCGCACCGCGCCGTGGCATGGATATACATGCGCCGTGACGTGCATTAATTTCCCAGCTTAAAATTTAGTTAAATTTTTATACAATTTTATACAATTTTTTAATAGGCACACCGCAATGTGAAAACATAGTGCATCGCGTGACGCCTTACTCTTTGGTTTTTGGCCTGAGATGCACCAAAATGCACTTGCGCCGTGACATGACAAGTCTTACGGCACAACGTGAGGAGTCTATCTGCATAATTCTGCAGAAAAGTCCATTCTGGTGCCATTTCTACTTCATTCTGGTTTCCATCACCTATAAAATTTGTCTAGATAGTCAAATTACAGTTTGTAACACAAAAATATAATAAAACCACAAAATCAAAGTATTAACATATTTAAAGACTTAAAACTAAAGGATTAAACACTTGGGTTCTCTCCCAAGAAGGGCTTTATTTATAGTCCCAACAGGACTTTGCAGCCTCATTTCATCATGGATTTGTTAATGTGAGGAAAGTCTTCCTCCTTTCAATTGCTCCTTCATGATAAGGTTTTAGGTGTTGGCCATTAACCTTAAAACTTGATGAGTTATTTGGTGGAGCAATCTCTATGGCTTGGCTCTATGGGGGAATGCTTTCATCATCACAAATGGCCCCGACCACCTTGATTTCAGCTTTCCAAGAAACAATCTAAGTCTTGAGTTGTATAGCAAGACTTATTGTCCTGACTCAAATCACTTATCAATAATAAGCTTATCATGTCATCTCTTGACTTTCTCTTTATAAAGCTTCGCATTTTCATAAGCTTGCATACAAAATTCATCCAGTTCATTTAATCGGAACAGTCGCTTCTCACCAGCTGCTTGAAGATCAAAATTGAGCTTTTTAATAGCCCAATATGCATGGTGTTCCAATTCAGCTGGTAGATGATAAGCCTTTTCAAACACCATGTCATAAGGAGACATGTCAATCGGAGTCTTAAAAGTAGTGCAATAAGCCCATAACGCATCCTCTAATTTCTTAGACCAGTCCTTTCTTGAAGGACTTACCATTTTCTCTAGGATTCTCTTAATCTCACGGTTGGAGATTTCTGCCTACCCACTTGTTTATGGGTGATATGTAGTGGCAACCCTATGAGAGACTCCATACTTCCCTAAGGGCTCTTGAAACCATTTACTGTAAAAGTAAGAACCTTCATCACTTATGATTGCTCTTGGGGTTCCAAAGCGGGTGAAAATATGCTTCTTTAGAAACTGCACCACCACTTTTGAGTCATTTGTGGGTAAGACAACTGCTTCAACCCACTTAGAGACATAATCAACCGCTACCAATATATAAAGTTAACTAAAGCACGATAAGAATGGCCCCATAAAGTCAATCTCTCAAACATCAAATAACTCAACCTCCAAAATGATGTTCAATGGCATTTTATTCCGTTTTAAGATATTCTATGTTCTTTGACACCTATCACATCTGGCCACAAAGGAAACAACATCTTTAAACAACGAAGGCTAATAAAATCTTGCTTGCATTACTTTAGCGGCGGTTCTATCTCCTCCAAAATGGCCACTATAAGGGGAAGCATGACATTGTTCAAGGATAGCCTTAGTTTCCTCTAAAGGCACACATCTCCTGATTAAATGATCAACATATTGTCTAAAGAGATACGACTCATCTCATAAATAAAACTTAACATCATGTGGGAACTTTTTCCTTTGATGGTGAGTAAGATCTTGTGGTAAAACACCGCTCACAAGATAGTTGGCATAATCAGCATGCTAATGAAACTCATAGTGTTTTACTAGAAAAAGTTGCTCATCAGGGAATGAGTCATTGATCAAGGTTGAATTACCTTAACTTGACTCTCCTTCCAATCTTGACAAGTGATCAGTCACTTGATTTTTAGCCCTCTTCTTATCGTGGATTTCTAAATCAAACTCATGAAGCAAGAGTATCTACCGAATCAATCTTGGTTTTGCATCTTTTTTGCTGATGAGATACTTAATGGCAGAATGATTTGTATATACAATAACCTTTGTTCCAACAAGAAACAATCGAAACTTATCGAACGCAAAAAACACTGCTAGTAATTCCTTCTCAGTAGTTGCGTAATTCAATTGAGCATCCGAGAGAGTCTTACTAGCATAGTAAAGAAAATAAAAAATTTTATCCTTCTTTTAACCCAACACAACACCAACCGTATAATCACTAGTGTCACACATCAATACAAATGGTATAGTCCAATTAGGACTAGTGATAATCGGTACTGAAATGAGTATTTCCTTCAACTTTACGAAGGCATCCATGCATGTCTCGTCAAACTTAAAAAACTCATCCTTCTCCAATAAATTGTAGAGTGGTTTGGCAAGCTTGAAGAAGTCTTTTATAAATCTTCGGTAGAATCCGCTTGCCCCAGGAAACTCTGAACTCCCTTCATCGAGATTGGTGGAAGACGTTTCTCATCAACTTTTATCTTTGCTCTATCTACCTCTATCCCTTTCTGAGACACTCTATGGCCAAGAACTATGCCTTCTTGGACCATGAAGTGACATTTCTCCTAATTGAGCACCAAATTTATCTCTTCACATCTTTGCAAGATTAAAACCAATTTATTAAGGCATTCATTGAAAGAATCACCAAAGTCTAAAAAGTCATTCATGAAAATCTCCAAACACTTCTCTACCATGTCGGTAAAGATTGTCATCATGCATCTCTGGAAAGTTGTCGGCGCATTACACAAACCAAATGGCATCCTTCTAAAAACATATGTACCATAGGGGCAAGTGAAGGTTGTTTTCTCTTGATCCTCAGGGGCGATTGCGATCTGATTGTACCCTTAAAATCTATCCAGAAAATAATAAAATGTGTGCCTTGCCAACCTGTCCAGCATCTGATCAATAAATGGTAGTGAGAAATGATCCTTTCTAGTCGCAGTGTTCAGCTTCCTATAGTCCATGCAGATACGCCACCTTGTTACTGTCTTGGTGGGAATTAAGTCATTGTTTTCATCGGCAACAACTGTCATTCCTCCTTTCTTGGGCACACATTGAACAGGGCTTGCCCATTTGCTGTCAAAGATTAGGTATATGATGCCCCCATCTAACTACTTGATGATCTCTTTCTTGGTCACCTCATTCATTATGGGGTTAAGACGCCTCTGAAACTCAATGGTTGGCTTAGCATCAGCTTCCATCAAGCTTTTATGCATGCATATTGTAGGACTAATGCCTTTTATGCTTGTAATTGTCCAGCCCAGAGCTTTCTTGTACTCCTTGAGTACTCTCAATAACTTTGATTCTTGTTCTTCTTATAAAAATGAAGAAATGATAATAGGCAATGTAGATGCTTCACCCAAGTACGAATACCTTAAATGATCAGGTAGTGGTTTCAGTTCCAACTTAGGTGGGGTAACTATAGAGGGTTGGAAAATGGGCTTATCAGTGGATAAATTTAATGGCTCAAAACTTGTTTTCCTGAAATAGTGAGCAGAAGAATTAAGCAGCTTAATGCATTCCCTAATATCATTCCTATCTACATGCTCATCATTAGATATCAAGGATAAAGCAAATGAATTATCAGGATAACATGCATGAAATATAGTATTCACTACTTGATTAATCAAACCAATATATGAGCACTCTTCTTGATCATCGGGGAATTTCATGGCCTTATAAATGTTAAAAGTTACCTTCTCATCATTGACTTACATAGTAAGTTCACCTTTTTGCATGTCTACCATTGTATCAGTGGGACATTCTGGTCCTCCTCCATGTCAAGTATAATGAAATCAGTAGGGAAGATAAACTTGTCCACTTTGACTAATACATCTTCAATGACCCCCTTCAGATAAGTAAGGGTTCGATCTGCTAACTGCAAAGTAACTGAGGTTGGCTTCACTTCCCCCAAACCTAGCCTTTGGAAGATGGATAGGGGCATTAGCTTTATACTTGCCTTTAAGTCACACAAAGCTTTACCAAAAAATTGAATTCCAATTGTGCATGGTATGGTAAAGCTTCCTGGGTCCTTTAACTTGGGGGATAACTAATTCTGCAGGATGGCACTACATTCCTCTGTAAGTGCCACTATTTCATAATCCCCAAGTCGTCTCTTCTTTATCAAAATATCCTTCATAAACTTCACGTAACTTAGCATTTGTTCCAAAGCTTCAACGAATGGTATGTTTATGTGAAGCTTCTTAAAAATTTTCAAAAACTTCTGGAATTGGGCATCCAACTTTTGCTTAACCTGTCTGTTTGGGAAGGGTAGATGCTATGTATAAGATTTGTCCTTTTTTTTTTCCTATACTTTCTTCTTGTCCACCTCATCAGTCTCCTCTGCTTCCTTATTCTCCGCAACATCTTTGCTCACTACCTGTTAGTCTTTTGTTACCTCAGCTTCTTTTTGAAGCAACTTTGTCTTGGGATTCCCTTCTATGTATTTCCCGCTCCTCAGTGACATGGCTTTGCAATTTTTATTGGAGACCCCTTTAAGGTTGTTGACAGTATCACTTGGAAAAGTCCCTAAGGGTCTTTTGTTTATAGCATTTGCCAACTATCCCACCTGTGTCTCCAATTATCTTAATGAAGTCATTTGGCTTTGAATCATAAAATCATTCTTGGCTAAATGAGCGTCTATCTTAGTCATGTAGGAATCTGTCTTGACCATCAGCTGCATAAACATGTCCTTTAAAGATGGTTTCTTTTCCTGTATAGGTTGCCTTGTTTGTGAGGAGAAACTAGGAGGATAGTTTGGTCTTTTATTCCCAATCGATGAAAAGGAAGCTCCTTGATTATCCCTTCATGAGAAGTTGGGATGGTTTCTCCATCCTTGGTTATAATGATAGGGCTTGTTCTGTTGTGGGTGATAGTTCCTAACATATTGAGCACTTTCTGACATAGAAGGGCATTTATCACTTGCATGATTGTCACCACACTTGTCGCAGAGAATAAATGGGCTCTGGTGAGGGCTTTGTCCCATATTATCTTGCTTGTTTGCAATTGCTACCACTTGAGCTGATAATGTAATAATTGCATCGACCTCATGAACTCTTGCCATCTTCCTTGTAGCATTTCTCACTGAAGGCCATTGGTAGCTGTTTGTTGCCAATTCCTCTAACAATTGAAATACAATATGGAATGATTTACTCAATAATGAACCTCATGCAGCCGCATCCATAATAGGATGATGATGTGGCAACAAGCCTTTATTAAATGAGTAGACCTGATGCCATGAGGTATCTCATGATGGGACATCTATGCAGAAGATCCTTGTACCTTTCCCAAGCTTCGTACAAGTACTCAGATTTAGATTGGGTGAATGATGTAATATCATTCACCATTTTAGCAGTCTTGGCTGGTGGAGAATATTTATTGAGGAATTTGCTGCAGATATCGTTCCATGTTGCTATTGATCTCACCGATAGAGATTGCAACTAACTCTTGACTCTATCTCTGAGAGAGAAAGGGAAGAGTCGTAGGCGAATGACATCCTTAGATACTTCATTATAACTAAAGGTGTCACAAATCTCCTGGAAGTTAGATAAGTGAGCATTAGGATCTTCACTAGGCAAACTGTTAAACTGCACCAAAGTTTGTATCATTTGGATTATGGCCGGTTTGATCTCAAAATTGTTTACGCGAATGGGAGGCCATCTTATGCTTGACTGTAAATTCTCCATTTGAGGAGCTACAAACTTCCTCAAAGGCCTCATGTGGTTATGATCATCCGCCATGTTAACTATACCTATAACAAATAAAGAACAGAAACTAAAATTAATATCAACAAAAAAAAACTTAAACTAAAACTAATTAAGCTTGTTGTTAATATTAGCACTATAGAAATTAACTTGTTTTCTTGGCAACAACACTAAAAACTTGTTTGTCCATTTCTAGGCCGCAAGTGCACGGGTCACGCAAGTAATATAATGATCAAAAGGATATCGTTTCCATGAGGATACGATCAATTTTTAACGCTAAATATCAACCAATAACTTACTTAATTCTATTCAAGAATATTCGAATTGGGAAAGATTGGTGTAAGTTAACTAAAAACTAAAATACTTAAATACTGTAAATCGAGAATAAAAGATAAAGATTATAGAATAGGGAATCCTTCCTCACCTCCTACTTCAATTGGTAATAAGCAATCCTCTTAAGCAACATAAATGAAAATGGATCAGTTAGCCTAAGAAACTAACTTAGTTAAAAGCCTATGTCTAGGTCATTTAAGCAGGCTTCATTTACCTAGTTCACTATGTTTCCATGAGAGCTAGTGCAAACTCCACTCATTAAGATTGATTCTCAACAATAGCTATGCATGACCAATAGGTATATGTCTACCCATTAGCTAATTAACTTATTCCACCATTAAATGAAATTAAACATGCATTTGCCATATCCATGATCTCAAACCTAAATCTCTATGTTTAGTTCAATAGATTTAGTCAACACACATTAAATGTTGGCCAAACACTCAAGAACATTAAGAGAAATATGGTTAAACAAACCCTAATCATCTATATTAACTCAAAGGATTACAAAATCACTAATATTCATATAAGGATCCAAAGAAATCCCTATATACAGCTTAGCTACTCAAGACACATGAAATCTATCATAAATCATCATGTTCATGGCAATAGAAGAGAAGAAGTAAAATGATAAAATATGAAAGCTCAATAAATGTGCTCTTTGATGCTTGACTCCTCTTTCTTGAAGAAGACAACCTCCAATTTTGCTTCCTTTACCTTCATTTTAACCCAAAATATTAACCCTAGCAGCTGTGTTCTGAGTTACAAAAAACCCTTTTTTTTGAATTGCTTAAAATCAGTATTTATAGGTTAATTTTTCATTGTCACGCCACGACATAAACCACCTTGCGCAGCAGCGCGTATTAAATTTAGGTCACCACACCACGACATACACTCCTTTGCGCCGCTGCATGCTAGCCTCGGGTTTCAGTATGCAGCAGGCTGAGTGCACCACACCGTGACATGAACCTTCCTGCGTCGTAGCGTGAGATACTGAAATTTACCTTTGGCTTTCTCTTCCAATATAGGTCCAAGTCTTCCACAAATCTGCTTGTTTGGAGCCCATCTTGCAATAGAGAAATCACTAAGTTAATAACAATTGCAAATTCACTTAATCACCTGAAGAATATGTGATGCAGGATTAAAGGATGCAAACCCAAGTGCAGGTTGTCTCAAGTAATAAATTCTCGGGAGTCCAAGGTCGATCCACAGGGAATTAATGAAGAAAAATTAATTGAGGTAAGAAAAGGATTTGTCATAACACCAAAAGTAATAAAAGTTATTCATAAATGAAAAAGGATTTACTTGGGTTAGGAGATCCACTCTTGGTAATAAATTAGATGCAAGATTATTTCTCTTTATAACTCAATTGAAATCCACGCACAACGGAGGTTCTAATCGGAAAATATAACATTCAAAGTTTAATTATATATGCAATCATATTATGATTCCTTCAATTATCTACCAATAATTGTAAGTGAGCTCAAGCATTCACTGTGCAAGTCCTCTTGTCTACAATAAATCAAGATCTCCACTATACAAGGAATGTTTCTAAATTGATTGGAAACAAAATACAAAACATATAATGTCCACTTTATAATATATCATTTAAGCACAAGAAATAGAATAATCTTACCTTATTTCATTACCAAGAGCTTCACTCTTTCACCCAAGCAAAATGAAGATTTAGTTACTCATAGACAAGAAGAAAAAAAGAGAGAAGAAGAGAAAGATGAACATAACTTCAATTTAGAACAAGAGAAAATTACAACAAAGGAAAACAATAAACAAGCATGAATATAATTTCTCCTAACCAAGCCTAAAACCAAAGTCTCCTAAATGATTAGCTAATGGAGCTTTTTATAGAGAATTAGAGATACAAAATGACAAGGGAGCTGATTAAGAGTAGGTGAGGAGTAGGTGGATGAGTGGAAAATGCCAAATGGTGAGTGGAAAATTATTGAGATTCTTTGTCTCCGAAATCATTCAGTGCTGATCTCATGGATGCCATCAGAATGAAGCAACATGGTCTTCATGAAAGTTGTAGCATTTTGTCTCAGCTTTCCAATGCCACCAAAATCATCCAAAAATTCATCCTACAGCCCAAGATATGACCCAATTACTGCAGACTATTCAAACCCAATTTCAGCACCTCTATTTTGACTTCCAGACCCAATATCACCTCCAAGCTGTCCGAATGAGCTCTTATGTTCTTCATGAAAGTTATATATATGTGTCTTAACTTTCAAATATCCAAATTTCAGCCCAAGAAAGTTCCTACATCCCGAGTTATGCTCTGATTACTGCACATTGTTCATGTTCCAATCACAAAACCTATGTTCTAACTTCCAAGCCCATTTAGCTCCACCAGATGTCCATATTTTACCTAGAGCTCTCATGAAAGTTGTAGAGTTCTCTCATATCTTTCCTACAAGGTAAGATACAATTTTTTACACATCTATAACTCAAGATATGACGGAAATACAGAAACAATGTAAGACCAAAATAGTGTTGAAAAAATCAATTAAGTCCAATTTGATTCCAAACTTACAAAACATAACCAGACTTAATCAATTAAGTACATGGAAAGTGTACATGACTAAAAATGAGGGTTTATTAATGCATAAAATATGTGATTATCAATATGTTAGATTTTCTCAAGATCATATAAGAAGATGTCAAAATGGAATTTGATGAATATAAGCCTAAAATCTTCCATATATGCATAATAACAAGGATTAAGCATTCTATATAATATAGATATAGGGCATAAATAACTATATTTAATGGAGTTATCACCTAAGCGCTCAGTACCGGGCACCTCAGTGCTCAATGCCCTGCAACACGCAAATTGGTCTCTAGCTATGGGCGCCTAAGCGCCCAAATCTCAGCGCTTGAGTGTTAGTCGCCTGAATCAGAATTTATAGAATTCTGTTACTATTCCATTGGATCATAGCAAATTCCAATCTTCCAAAATTAACTTCTAGGTGATTTCTAACACCACTAACAACCTCTAAACATGTTGTAATACTCATTTAACTCATTAGTTAGCTTAAACATGGATTAATGGTTAAAACCATAACCTAAGATCTATGTTCTAACTTGAGGAACCAAATGGGTTTTTGTCCAAAGACGAAGCTATCTTGAATCCATTAAGTTGAAAATAACTCATTTCAATCAAAGGAGCTAGGAACTAACAAGGAAATAGATTTTCACTCTTAAAAACCCATTTTCTCCATTTATGTGACCTAACTTCAACCTTGGAGTGGATGAAGGAATAAGATGAGATTAAAGCTTAAGAACCCCTACCTCTTGTAGATAAGATGATCCTCAAGCTTTCCTCTTGATCTTCTAGTTCCCCTTACTTCCTCTTCTTCTTTCCTCTCTTCTTTCTCCTTTTATGTTTTCGTTTATGTTTTTCCTCCAAAGAGTCATGTGAGAAAGGAGAAATAAGGATGGAAAGTCAAGCAACAAATGAGACTAAGGCCACTTGAACCAAAAGCTGAAACTTTATTTCTGCTAAGAACACTTAAATTATATTAAATCAAGTTTCCTAACTTCTAACAAGTTTAGAATAAATACTAGGATTCATCTAAATTATTGTTTCACCATTATCTTATTTTTCCATATCTACTACTAGTCATTCTAGCATTAAAATGCACAACCAGTATACCTAAAAATACAAAACTAACTCTAATTATTCTCAAATTTTAACCGCATCCTCTTCCACCTATTTGTGACCTAGAAACAAATTTTCTAGATTTATTTCCCTCAACTTAGCAATTTATGCTACTATCTGAGTCATTTTAAGCTATTTTTCAATTTTGAGTTGCAATGAAGTACCTAAACTAACTCAGTTTGTCAAAAAAACTAAATAGACATGTTAACCATAAACTAGTCTAACATAATAAAAATAGGATGTTACACAACTTCTATAAAATTGCCTTCTGTGGTCACGAACCATTTGATTTTGGCCATCTGAAGTCCATTGCTATAGTAACTTTAGCCTAAAACCCCAACAACATCGGAGCTCAGCATCTTGATAGCTATTAGAGTACCAACTTGGGTGCAGTGATCTAGACTATGATTTATGCCCAATATGGCCAAACCCAATCTCTAAAGGAGATGTGATCTCACTCCCTTGGCAAAAGGAATTCCACCCAAGGAACTAAGCACAAGCCTACAGGCGATCTTAGGAAAATGCTACAATGACCATGATACTTGATAGTTGCTGAAACTATCAAATTATATCAATTTGTAAGGCGATTCACCAAATTACGTGTAATATAAGGCACAATAGGGTCAAGCCCTTTGATCACTCTAATCAAGTAATCAGATTAAGAAGTTAACAAAGGGGGGATTGCAAAATTAATTAAACAAAAACAATTAAAAATTATAAATAGAATTAAGTAAACAACCAATTCAAGGAAATCAACTAATCTTGAATTTAATCCATCCTTGATTAATAAGAATCCATTCAAGAATCCATCCTTGAAATATCCTTATCAAGTAATGTATATGGTCGCTTGCAAGTAGACCTCCTCCATTGTGTCCTCTTAAGTTCCATCATAGAATTGCTTGAGGTGATGTCTATTGTCTTTGAAATCTTTGTTAGTTGCCTCACTTGTGATCTTCACTGCACCATAAGGAAAAACCTTAATGACTATAAAAGGACCTAGCCACCTAGAACGAAGCTTACCGGGCATGAGCTTGAGGCGAGGATTGTAAATGAGAACTTTTTAACTAATCACAAATTTTTTTCTTGCAATGGTCTTATCATGAAAGGATTTGGTCTTCTCTTTGTAGATACGGGAGTTCTCATAAACTTACAACTGAATCTCTTCAAGTTCTTGGAGTTAGAGTTTTCTTAGAGATCCGATTGGTTCAGATCAAGGTTGCACTTCTTTACCGTCCAATAGGCCTTGTGCTCAATCTCCACTAGAAGGTGACATGTTTTGCCAAAGACTATCTTATAGGGAGACATGCCTAATGGAGTCTTGAAGGCAGTCTTCAAGACTATACGCCCACAACGCGTCTTCAAGCCTTTTGCTTCAATCTTATCTATTCGGCTGGACTATTTTTTCTAAGATTTGTTTCAACGGTTCCCTATTCGAAATTTAGGCTTGCCTATTAGTTTATGGATGGTAGGGAGTCAAAACCTTATGTATTACACTATATTCCTTCAACAATGTCTCCATGTTTTTATTACAGAAATGGGAGCCTTGGTCATTGATTATAGCTTTCTATCTCCAAACCTACAAAAAATATGAGACCTAACAAAGTCTCACAGCTAAAAAAATTGCTCATCTGGGAAAGTCTCTCAGATAAGAAGAGTGTCCACTGTCTGTGGGATCTGGCTCATATGATCTGCCACTAAGTTCTCGACTCTGCTCATATCTCTAATCTCAATGTCAGACTCCTGCAAGAGTAACATCCATCAAATGAGTCTAGGCTTCGCCTCAGGCTTCTTTAGCAAGAACTTGAAGGCTGCATGGTTAAGGAAAACAATAACTTTAGTGCCTAGCAAATAAGAATGAAATTTATCTAAAGTAAAAACAATTGCTAAAAGCTCCTTTTCAGTGGTCATGTAATTAGCTTGGGCAATATCCAAAGTACGAGAGGTATAAGATATCACATGAGGTTGCTTACCAACTCATTGAGAAAGGATGGCGCTAACTGCAAAGTTGGAGGCGTCACACATTATCTCAAAATGAAGTTCCTAACTTAGAGGTTGAATAATGGGAGAATAGGTCAGGTTCTTCTTCAACTGATCAAATGCTTTCTTGTAATACTCATCAAATCTGAATTCTACTTCTTTTTTAAGAAGCCTGGACAAAAGAAGGGCAATTTTGCTAATGTCTCTGATGCAACGCTTGTAGAAATGGGCATGACTAAGAAAGGAACACATTTCCCACACACAAGTGGGGGTAGGGTAAAGAGGCAATAACATCGATCTTTGCTCTATATCTACTTCAATGCCATTGCTAGAAACTACATACCCTAAGATTATGCCTTATACTACTATGAAATGACATTTCTCAAAATTAAAAACAAGTCGTGTCTCAATGCACCTATCAAGCTGTAACACCCTTCTTAGGGTATCACATGTCTGACTTCCGACACATAATCTGAAAAGAAGTTCGCACAAGGTTTGAGTTATAAAATGTGAGTTTTAAAATTTCTTCTTTACTAAAACATAAACTTACTGAAATTTATAGGTATTACTGAAAATATATTTAATACACAATATTGTCACTAATTAATATTTAACAATTTAAAGAGAAATATAAAACTAACAGACTCTCTTTTTAACAGTAGCAAACCCCATGACGGGTCCTACTTAATAGCACGGTACAACACTAACGAGAAAACTTAACATACTTATTCCTTCTTGTATCCATCTGGATGCATCAGACATCTGTTCTATGTCAACACTGCACGTTATCAAATCTGGAATGGTCATTCTCTGATGTTGTCTCCGATCTCAGAGTATTTTTCACCCGTATGTCTAAGACAACTCGTTCCTTCTACTGTATAGTTTTAACAATACAGACACAGCAAGATAATATAGCAAAAAGGTGAGATCACCTACACCAGTGTCAACATGGTAGCACAGAGATAACACAAACAACATATCATACCGATACATCATACCATAATTAAGATCATACCATCAACATTAATCAACTATCATCATCTAATCATTTATCAATTCAATTATCATAAACAACAATTACGATAATATCCTCAACATTGTCCTAATTATCATCATCATCATCCAAGTATTCAAAACAATTGTCATAGCTAATATTCCTCAATTAATATATCATATAGATATAAATGCTCAGATTCATGCATGCGTACATAGACTCAGTTTTTCAAAAACAACTCCATGGAGGTTTTCACAATTTCGAGAAGAATGCTCTGGTTAATTGCCCAGCCTAAGCCCACAGACAATCTCCCAGTTGTTAAAAAGAATCATGTTCTTGTCGAGTATCGTCAATGCGTTGCAACGGACTGCATCGCCAAGTGGCATATGGTCCAGCCTTAGCCCACAGACAGATATCCACTAGTCGACCGCCGCGCCTTGACGCCCCCAAGATCCATCATAGATCTCACTATCAATTCTCATTCCCTCTTCAACCACAAGATCCAAAATAGCTTATTAGCTATACTTTATACAATGCACGAATATATCAGTGCAAGTCCAACCACAAGGGCCAAATCTTTTCAATTTCATTTGTTCAATTTAATCATATGCCTCAATGCATATTTTTCTAATGCATGTATAATGCACCAATGCCAATCACAGGCATATCATTCCAATGCATATAAAATGCACCAAATACCAATCACAGGCAAAACTTGTCATTTTCTCATACAGTGTTCATACTATACTTTCAACAGTGAAAATCATGTTATCACATTTTCATAGTAATAAAATACTTACGTCGTGTTTTCACAAAATTGCGCAACATTCCCGTTACGTTTTCACAATTCCACAACACTTCTGTTGCATTGTCAAAATACCGTAACACTTTTGTTACGTTTTTAAAATTCCCAAAACGTTTTTATTACGTTTTCACAATACCGTAACACTACTGTTACGTTTACAAAAATTTCGTAACACTTATGTTACGTTTTCAAAATGCTGCAACTCTTCTGTTGCATTTTTAAACCACATACTAATTTTTCAACGTTTTTCTTAATCGCGTAAAAATATACGTTTCTCAAATCGCATAGTATTTTTCCACTGTTTCAAAATCGCGTAACTTAAAAATCATTCTTTTAAGTCGCGTAAATCATTTTCCATCATTCTCAAAATATTTAAAACACTTTCCAAATCACATAACGATTTTCTGTCATTTTCACAATCACGTAAAAATATTCTGTCACTTTTAAATCACATATTGATTTTTCAATAGTAGTTCAAATTACGTAAAATACTTAAACGTAATTCAAATCGCGTAGAAATATTTTAACATATTCCAAATCGCGTAGAAATATTTTACTGTATTTCAAATCATTTTTAAGATACGTAAAATATTTTTTAACATTTTACAATCATATAAAATATTCCTCAATATTCCAAACATTATTTTGGACTTAAATAAATCAATATCATTTTCAACACATTTTTTCAAATTGCGTAGCTTAAAAATCACATTTTTAAGATACGTAAAACATTTTTCATCACAATTTCATTACAGAAAATATTTCTTAACCTTCGAAAATTCCTTTTCAACCTTTCTCAAAATAATATGACTTTGTATTTCATTTTTCACATTTTCTTACTCAAGAAAATCTTTTTCCATATTTTTTTACTCAAGAAATCCTTTTCCAAAATATAATCCACAAAAATCACTTTTCCATTGATATAAATCAACGTTTCAAAACTTAACATTTTCTAACGTATTTCAAAACTCGAAAATAAATTATATGTTAGTAAATTTTCAAAACACCATTATATTCTCCATTTTTCCTAAATCATTTCCAAAATTAGTCTTCTTCAAAATAAATTGAAATTCAAACGTTTTCAACCTCTCTTTGTTTTCCGTTATGAAAATTTCTATTCTCTCAAGTGAAAAAATGCTCTAATTCCCTTTTCAAAATTCTTTATACCAAATCAATTATATTTCCACTTTGTTTTCATAAAAATCAAGGAAATACAAGTCCTCAAAAACATGGACATGACTATTGAAATCATCAAAACATTTTTCCTTCTAAGTCAATAAGGTTTTACACAAACAAAACCATTAAAAATCCTTTACAAAAACCGTGAACGTGTTCATTGAAAACTGTCAAATCTTTCGAGAGACAAAACACTTCGTTTTATAAAATATCACTTTGTTCTATAAAAATTTAGGCATTACAAGCCTTCAAAAACGTGGGCATGACTATTGAAACCTTCAAATATTTTTCCTTCTAAATTGATATGGTCTTACACAAACAAAACCATTAAAAATCCTTTACAAAAATCGTGAACACTTGGTCTTTGAAATCAAGTCATTTGTTCATTTTCATTTTTTACTTTCTTTGCAAATCCATTTTCACTTTCTTTACAAATCCTTTTTCACTTTCCTTGCAAATCTTTAAAATCAACATTGCTATTTTCATTTAAAACTCATGTTTAGTAAAACACTTAGAAACTTTTTACACAAAATAAATCAATAAAAATCCTTCTAAAACCGTGTTCATGTACTCTTTGAAAAATAAACCCTTTGTTCATTTTCCTTGTTTTTTTTCTAAACATCTCATTTCATCATTCATAAAAATATTAATTTGTGAATACCTATCTTGAGGTGTCTTGGCCGAAATTCACCATGTTCTAGGGATCCAAAAATTAATTCCTTTGTTCTTGAAAAATTTCAACATGAACCCAAATTAAGGGCATCAAAAACCGTAGCCTTCTCCCTTAGCCATTGGAGCCAAAAATTGTTTTCCTTTCCATCAACACATCATGGCACACACATACATATTTCATCATAAATACTACAAGCATGCCATATACTTATCATACATATTTTAAGCATACTATCAAAGCCATAAAATCATGCAAAGCATACCAAGTATAGACAAATAATTAAAGCACATAAACACCCACAAATAAATTACAAGACCATGGATATGAATCCTCACATGGATTCACCATCCACCAAATATAAAACCATCTCTCACTACCATACTTGGTTGGTGAGGTGGATCTCCCTCTTACCACTTGAAGATCCTCAAAAGCTCTTTATTTTGCTTCTTTTTCCAAGTCCTTTACCACCAAGAGCTTCTCAAATACAAAACAAAATACATAAAAATTAGTATACTAAGCTTGATTAAGAGGAACCATGGATCAAACATGGTTTAGATCATGAAAAAGAAGAGAAGAAATGAAGTTTCCTTACACTTCACCTCAAAAATCTTAAAACTTGCTCTTGGAAAAACTCCTTGAAAATGAATGATTTAGAGAAAGTCTCCAACATGAAAGTTGCTTAGAATAAGGTAAGGATTCAAGAAATATGGTTGTTTGAAATTAAAGAGTGATGGAAGGTATACTTGGAGTGCTTGGCCGAAACTTAGAGGAGAAGAGAAATGGAGAGAAATTTTGATAACTTAGCTTCTTGAAAATGAATCAACAATGACCAATAATGACCAAGACAACATATAATTGGTGTCTTGAAACTTGGCTAATTTCCTACACCATCATAAAACCGTCCCCCCTCCTTGCTTCTTCAAAATGTGACTAATCTCCAAGCCACCATTATTTGTGCATTCTTAGCCATTGATTAATTCAATGGTTAAGATTAAGGTAGACTTTAAGTTAGAAGACTAAATCTAGGCCATTGGATCTTTCTCCTTTAAATCCTAGCCCTTAGATGTGTCTCCAAAATGAAGAGTTAAGATTACTCCTTCAAACTTTACATCCAAGGGTCATAAATGGTCTTTGTCACTTTTTAAGACCAAATCTCCACCATAGATTAAATTAACATCCAATGGTCATAAATGATTCTTGTTACTTTGCAAGACCAAATCTCCACCCTTGATCAAATTTATATCCAATGGTTATAAATGGTCATAGCCATTATATTAGATTTGTCCTACACCGTTGATTAAATCAACAGTTGATATCAAAGTCTCCAATATTAGACTTGTTTCCTATTGGTCCATTATCATAACTACTAATGTTGACTTAATAGTATAATATTTATTTTTATTTGTTAAACCCCACAAAAATTATATTTACTGTATTTTTATTACCCGATAATTAAATACAGTACAAAACACAGTACAATAAATTTTCTAAAATTGTTTCTAGATTCAAGTTTACTAAGATCTCCTATCTCCGTCTAAACAGTACAAATTTTTTTATGCATAGAAAAATTTTCACTTTGCGGGATCCACCTGGGCCCACATACATCCCTTGGGCCCACAAACAGTAAAAAAATTTCATAATCACCCATAAAAATCACAAATATTAGAAAACGCACAAATATCAAATCAGATTACGTAAAATAATTAAAACCTAACGGTAAAAATTAAATTACGTAAAGTTTTTCCAAGCCCGAAAATTTTTATTTTCCTGACACGGAGTAAATTACTCAAAACGATCAAATATGTTGACGGAATAATTAAATAATTTTACAGTATCCAGAAATTACTAAACAGTAAAATTCTATTAACTGTCAAAATTACTGGTTAAGAGATACGAAATTTTTTTTAGGATGTTACACAAGCACCCTAACAAGGCTATCTAAACATGTATCAAAAGAAAATCCATGAATTGTGAAGTCATCCCTAAAAACTTTCATGTAGTGTTCTAACAAGTCAGAGAAAATGCTCACCATACATTGTTGAAATGTACCTAGGGCATTACAAAGCCCAAAAGGCATCCTCTTATAAGCAAACGTGCCAAATGGACAGATGAAGGTTGTCTTCTCTTGGTCCTCCAAGGCTATGTGAATCTGAAAGTAGCCTAAAAATCCATCTAGGAAGCAATAGTGTGACTTGCCAACCAACCTTTCCAACATTTGATCAATGAAGGGTAAGGGAAAGTGATCCTTCCTAATGATTTAGTTAAGCTCCTTGTAATCAATACAAACTCTCCAGCTATTCTATACTCTAATGAGGACCAGCTCATTCTTTTCATTGACGACCATAGTCATCACAGTCTTCACCAGACTCACTCACTTGCTATACGAAATGGGGTAAATAATGTCAGCTGACAACAATTTGCTCACTTCTTTCTTCACCACATCCAAAATCAGAGGGTTAAGTCTTCTTTGAGGCTGCCTCACTAGTTTGGCTTCCTCTTCCAATAAAATCTGATGCATGCATAAGGATGAACTAATCCTAAGAAAGTCTGCAAGTGTCCATCCAATGGCTTTCTTGCGCTGCTTCAAGATTTGCAACAATTTCTCTTCTTGTTTAGGTTGCAAATTATTTGTTATTATCACTGTTAGCTTCTCATCCACTTCTAAGAACACATATTTCAAATGTTTAGGTAAAGGCTTTAACTCAAGGGTAGGTGGTTCTTGCCTTGAAGGTAATTTTACTGATTTAACTGTAGCATCACCTGTAATTTGTGCATAATCTTCTAAAATAGCATAATGATATCCCATAAGATCTAAGAATTTAGAACATGCAATATCTTCTCCCATATATGTAGAAATATCAGAACATGTGGCACATATACTAGTCTCATCACAAACAGAAATAGAACATCCAGAACATCTAGAAAAATCAACACTATCTAGAAATCTCACAATTTCAGGAAACTCAGCTAGCATATCAATATGCATATCATCAACAAGTAAATCAATGACATCTAATTGAAAAATAAAATGTTCTTCTAAATGATATTTCATGGCAACATAGATATTAAATTAAATTATGTTATCCCTAAATTCCATGGAAATGGTACTCGCATGCATATCAATCTTAGTTTTTGCAGTTTTCAAGAAAGGTCTACCTAAAATCAATGGGGGTTGACTAAATACAAATTTATCTTCCATGTTTAAAACATAAAAATCAGCTCAGAATATTAAATTATTTTCCTTTACCAAATCATCCTTAAACACTCTTGCAGGATGAGTTGCATTCCTATTTGTTATCTTAATGATAACTCCAATTAGCTTCAACTCTCCACTTTGTAAAGATTCATAAACTAATTTTGGCATCACATTACTTGAGGCACCTAAATCTAACATTTCATATGTAAATTGCTTGTTGCCTATGGTGCAAGGAATGATTAATGTTCTACGATCCTTGCATTTAGGAGGCATATTTGGTTGGATCAAGGCAGAAACATTTCTTCTCATTCTCACTTTCTCATTTCCTTTCAACCTCCTCATATGAGTGCACAATTCCTTCAGAAAATTAGCATATTTTGGAATTCACACTACAAGAAAAATCACGATTTGCGAAGGATAAATCCACTGCAAATCACCTAAAATCCACCACAAATTGTCAATTTGTGGCGGATTCATGACCGCCGCAAAAACGGTCATTGTAATATAATTTGTGACCGATTTTAGTTTCCGCCGCAAATCCACCACAAACTCTCTGGCGATATGCTGGATTTGTTGCCAAAAATGGGCTATTTGCGGCGGATTTAGCGACGGATTGACAAAGCGAATTTAAATCACAGAATGATTTTGCGGCGGATTATGCCAATTATTTCTGCTGCAAAATTTGTGGATTAAAAAAATAAAATTAAATGTTGAAAAACTACAATTACATAACAAATCTTATCAATGCAATTCCTGTCAATGATTACAACCGGATCCATAAAACAAACATAGCAAACTACAAAGTTTGTTCAAATACAACATAATCCATAGAAAAGTTTAAAAGAAATATAAGAGAATCCATACAACACTTAATAACAAATAATTGAAAATGTGCATAATCAGTAGCAGTACCAACACTCAAACATGGCCACTAAATTTGAAGCAACTCAAGGGTGAGGGCGTGGAGCAGCGGCTGCCAGCGGGAATGGACGAAGGTGAAGGTTCGGCGTAGGCGAGCAGCGACGAGAGAGTGGGTGCGGCGTGAGGAGCGAGCGCGGTCGGTGGGTGCGATCTTCGGGTTGCCGCTTGGTGGTTGTCAAGGGTTGATAGGGAGAAGGAGAGAGAGAAAGAAGAAAATGATAAATGAGAAGGGAGAAGGGAGAGCACGTTTTAAATCTGGAAGTCTATTTTTTAAATAGCGACAGATATAAATCCGTCGTAAAATTATTTTTAAAATTGCGGCGATTTTTTGCGACGGAAACATTTTTTAAAATTTTTTATGTTGAATTTATTATTATATTTATCAATTTTGCGGCGAATTTTTAAATTGTGGCGAATATTTAGGGCGGATTTTTCCACCACAATTTTGTTTATTTTTTTGCCAAATTTTTTTATTATATTTATGCAAATTTATTTTTGAAATTGAGGTGGATTATTTACGGCGGATTTTTCAGCTGCAAATATTTTTTAATTTTTTTGCCAAATTTTTAATTATATTTATCAATTTTGCGATTGATTTTTAGTTGCAAATTTATTTTAAATTACAGCAGATTATTTGTGGCGAATTTTTTTGCCACATTTTTTAAATTTTTATTTCAAATTTTTATTGTATTTTGCTGTGGATTTTTCTGCCGCAAATTTATTTTTTAAATTGCGGTGGATTATTTATAGCGAATTTTTTCACAGTAAATTATTTTAATTTTTTTATTTTTTCTCGAATTTTTGTTATATTTATTAATTTTGCGGCGGATAGTTCCGTCGCAAACCTTTTTTTACAAAAACAAAAAAAAATATTCACGATGGAAGTGTCGCCGGAAAAAATTTGGGAAAAAATTCCGCCGTAAAAAATCTGCCGCAAAATAGTTGTTTTCTTATAGTGTCGCTTTATTGTTTCCCAGATAAGTATATTGACTTCTACCTTCCGAAAGGTATCCATAATCTCCTTGTTCAATTCAGTTTAAGTTATCTTCTTTGATAAAGTCATTCTGTTGGGAAAAGAAAGAGGAATGCTGAGAGTATATTTTTCTTTGGAATTTTCATTGACTTCTGATTTTTCTTTGAATTCTCTGCATGTTCTATGTTTTGCTGTATTGAATCTTTTGCAAAATTCTTGTTTGCTGGATCTGATTTTTTTGCACAATTTTGCTGCATAATCTCTTGTTGGAGTTGGGTTGCACCACTCACTTCTTTGCTACTTCTAAAGGTTATGGCACTCACATTGCTTTTAAAATTTTCATTAACTTCTGATTTTTCTTCAAATTCTCTGTTTGTTCTATATTTTGCTATATGGAATCTTCTGCAAAATTCTAGTTTATTGGATCTGATTTTCCTGCATAATCTTGTTGCACAATTTCTTGTTAGAGTTGGGTTGCACCACTCACTTCTTTTCCACTTCTAAAGGTTATGACACTCATATTGCTTCATAGATTATTAATTATTTGGGAAGGCAATTGACCGGAACCTTGAGTCTTTAACTCATTGATGGAAGTTGCAAATTGACTAATTTGAGTCTCCAAGTTTTGAATGGTGGTCTCAGTTCTCTATTGAAACTGAAGGTTATTGATTGCTAACTGGTTCACCAAGTCTGCCAAGCTAGGTTCCGAATTGCTACTTTACTGCATGGGTTGTTTCACTGGTTATTGAAATTAATGCTTGCTCAGGCATGTTGTATTATATTCAGTTTGTTGTTGAAGAAGTTGGCTAGAATTGTTGCCATATCGTAGATTGCAATTATCTTTCCATCCAAGGTTATATGTGTTAGAATAAGGGTCATACATTGGTTGTTGCTGGTATGGTCTTCCAAGAAAGATGTCAGCCACTACTTCATTGTTTTCTTGGAGTGCATGACATTGGTCTGTTGGGTGATTTGGCAAGGAACAGATTCCATAAAGTTTTGCTGGGGACTTAATTTGTTTTTGTCCCAATGCTAGTTGCCTAACCAAGGAGGTCAGCTCCTCTAATTTGCTCTCAAATCTCTGTTGATCACCATCAAAAACCCTTACTTCATTGACTCATCTAGTTGAGGTAATGACTCGTGTGCCAAATTTTTGTGCATTTGTTGTCATATTTGCTATTAAGTCTCTTGCTGTAGCATAGGTTTTGTCCACTAAACTCCTCTAGAAGTAGTATTTACCATGCTTCTATCCACGAGTAGAAGTCCATCATAGAAATGCTAGATTAGCAATTGGTCACTAATTTGGTGATGACGATAACTTGCACATAACTTCTTGAATCTCTCTCAATACTCATGCATAGTTTCTCCTAATATCTGACTTATGCCACATATATCCTTTCTAATGGCAACAACTCTAGAAGCAGGGAAAAACTTCTCTAAGAATAGCTTTTTCATATCATTCCAGCATATTATGGTAGCTGGCTGCAAGTAATACAACCAATCCTTGGCTGCTCTGTCTAATGAGAAAGGAAAGGCTCTCAATTTAATGTATTCTTCAAGAATGTCTTGTGGTTTTATGGTGGAGCACACCACATAGAACTCCTTCAAGTGCTTGTAGGGGTGACTTGCAAGTCCATGAAACTTTGGCAGCAAGTGTATCAATCTAGATTTCAATTCAAAATCAACATTTAAATTAGGATATTGAATGCACAAAGGTTGGTAATTCACATCAGGTGCAGCTAGTTCCTTAAGAGTCTTATTATCTATATTATCAGTCATATTTGCGGTGTTATTTAAATTCTTAGGTTTAGTTTCAATTTCAATGTCACTTTCAATTTCATAAATTATCCTTTCACTATGACTACGAACTCTATTAAGTGTATGCAAGGTCCTCTCAATATTAGGGTCAATGTCAAGCAAATGATTACTAGAAGACGTGGTCATAAAATATGTAAAAGTATAGAAACACAAGATATGCAAAATGGACTACACAACACTAAAATTCTACCAAAATAACATTACTTACCCTATCTACACAATTTTATAAATTATGGGACCACCATAGGCTGAAAACTACTCAAAAATGGTATAAACGAGGGAATTTGGACAAGTGGAATAAACGAGGGAATTTGGACAAGATAGGGTGGACCTCATTGTAGTGAGCCTTATAGAACACAAATTTTCTTTCAACTAACCAATTTTCAAGCCAATCTAAAATTGTTTATCAGTACAAAAATCTAAAAAATAGTCTAATTCTACTGAAAATTTCCAAAACAAAGCGAACAAGGATGTTAGGGGTTAGACAAGTACTTGATATGATCAAATACCATCCAAACACATCCAATAAGGTCCTGTGCTTGCCTACCAAAATGCAGCTCAATTAGAGATGAGTTGGGTTGTACACTTGTTCTTACACTTGAAGACCAAAATGAAGTTGAAAACTACCTGAAACAAGGAAAATGGGGGTTAGTGAATGGTTAGTAGTTAATTATACTCCTAATATGATTGATTAAACTTAGAATCATCACCGACAATGGTGCCAAAATTTGATAGCTATTGAGACTATCAAATTATATTAATTTGTAAGTCGATTCACGAAATTACTTGTAGTATAAGGCATAATCGGGTTAAGTTCTTGGATCAATATAATTAAGCAACTAGATTAAAAAGTTAACAAAGGAGGGAATTACAAAATCAATTAAACAAAATCAATTAAAAATCGTAAACAGAATTAGGTAAACAACCAATCTAAGGAAATTAACTAATCTTGAATTTAATCCATCCTTGATCACTAAGAATACATTCAATTACCAACCAAGTTCTTGGTCTTAGATCACATCAAGAAGCCTTAAGATGATCTATGAATTCTCTACTAGATAAGCATCCAGAAGTAAATTAATCAAGGTTAAATGAATTAATCTAAACATCAAGATTGTCAATCCCTAGGATTGATTAAAATGGGTCTAGCCTTCCATGGATGGAAGGGAAAAATATAAAACAAAGAAACTTAGAGAGAAGGGAGAGGAAAAGATATGAAGAGAGCAAGTGCAAGCAAGAGCGGCTAGGAGAAAATTAGGGTTTAGTTTTTTGGGGTTGTTGCTACTGCTTAAATAACTATCTCTAAAATTAAAAATCCAAGTTTGTCCTTAGTTTAAGGCTAATCCTCTTCCTCTTAGCTTTAATTAGGCACCTAATTTGCATAATTTGGTCTTAGGATGAGAGAGTTATGCCCACAACATTCTTAACAACTCTTTAAACCCGTCAACCAACTTAAAAGAGTGAAAACACTATCAAAATGTCACAGTTTTGATAAGTGGTCTTCTTAAGAATTGAAGGTATGTGTCTTAGTTTTCAAAGGGCATAGGTTTAATCTCCATATGACACCTATAGCCCAAATTATGGTCCAATCATTGTACATCATCCAAGTTCCAATGACAACATCTTTGTTCTAAATTTATGGCCTAATATGACCCACCAGACATCCGATTCATCCTTCGATCTCCCATCAAAGTTGTAGATATTTCTATCAGATTTTCTAAAAGGTAAAATTCATAATCTTTAAATGTCTAGAACTCAAGTTATGCCCAAAAAATAGAAATAGTGTAAAATTCCCAATAATGTTAAAAAATACAATTAAGCTTAATTTGAACCCAAACTTGTAAAATGTGGCCAAAACTAATTAATTAAGCATATAAGAGGTCTAAGAGACTAAATATAAGGTTAACTAATATATAAAAATTATGATTATCAATACCTTTGATTCCTACTTGGTCCCTAAGACACATTTTACTATAAATATCTACAGTAGCCATGAGGGTAAGAAACTTTTTTCACTCATTGCACTTACCTTGCACCCTCTCCAATGCCTCCAAGCTAGAAGAATGTTGCAGTAGTGAGTTGGTTTTGACCCAAGGAGCCCAACTATCAAGGATAGAACAGTACACTTACTCTTAGACTAACCAAATAAACCCTTTGAAAACATGTTGATAAGCATGTTCATTGTTGAAGATGCATGCATGATATATGTCACCAAGGTTTAACAGTTCTATTTTATATACTACTATTAACATATACCATGTTATATATAAATGTACCCAAAAAGTGTATATATTACAACCTAATAGATCAAGCATAAGTTTGATATACTAGAAAAAAGGCTTTTAGCGACTGAATTTTATCAGTCACAATAGTGACTAAAATAGCGACCAATGAAGAATAGAAAATAATAATTTCCAACCAAAATTATTTCGATCGCTAAATCAATCGCTAAATATTTTATCGACCAAATTTGCGATAGATAGTTTAAAAAAATAAAATTATAAATAATTATAAACTTTTTTTCCTTATAGAGACCAATTTTTGGTTGCCAATTTTTTTCAAAAATATTTTTTTAAGAAAAGATAGCGATTGAAAAATCAGTCATTAAAATTTTTATTTTTTATGATTTTATATTTCACTCAAGTAATAACTATTTTTGAGAATGATTTTACAACAACAACTAATAACAACAACCAAGCCTTTTCCCACTAGGTGGGGTTGGTTATATGGATCAAATGATGCCATTGTGCTCTATCATAAATCAAGTCTTCAGAAATATCATACAAATCTAAATCTTTTTTAATCATTTTACCTATAGTCTTTCTTGGTCTCCCTTTACCTTTAGCTATTGGGCTATCCTCCACCTGATCTACTATACTTACAAGAGCTTCTAAGGATCTTCTCCTTACATGTCCAAACCACCTAAGATGAGATTCTCCCATCTTTCCCACAATAGGTGCTATCCCTACTTTCTCTCTAATGCATTCATTCATAATCCTATCTTGTCTTGTATGGCTACACATCCAACGCAACACCCTCATCTCAGCGATACTGATCTTATGTGCTTGTTAGCTTTTTACTACCCAACATTCAATACTTTACAACATCGTAGGTCTTATAGTTGTGCAGTAAAATTTACCCTTAAGTTTGAGAGACACTGTTCTATCACAAAAAAACTCTTGAAGCACTCCTCCATTTCATCCATCCAGCTTGAATCCTATGGTTTACATCTCCCTTTATGTCTCCGTCATTTTGTATGATAAATCCAAGATACCTAAACCTTGTGACTTGTGGTATAGTATGGTCTCCAATTTTCACCGCTAAGCTAGTATTAGCATGCTTCTTACTGAACTTGCATTCCATATACTCCGTCTTATTCTTGCTTAGACGAAAGCCATATTCTTCCAAAGTTCGTCTCCATAGCTCTAGCTTCCCATTTGTTTCCTCTCTCGACTCTCTAACTAAGACTATATCATCTGCAAAAAGCATGCATTATGGAACTGGCTCTTAGATATGCGCAGTAAGCATATCCAAGACCAAGGTAAAAAGATAAGGACTCAAAGTTAACCCTTAGTGCAGTCTTATAGTTATAGGAAAATCTTTTATGACTCCACCATGTGTTCTCACACTAGTTTTAGTCCCATCATACATACATATTTAACAATTTTTTAAAAATTTATTATTTATTATTTTAAAATCTTATATGATTTTTTGATAGCAATCGATTAGAATCGGTCATAAGATTAGTCACTAGAATTGAAAAAAAAAGAAAAAAAATATTCTCTGATAGATAGTTTCAATCGTTATTTTTAATTTAAGAAATTAAAAAGAAAAAGAGATTAGATTATCAGTCGTTATAACTTATTTTAACTCCAATCCCAGTTCCTTTCTTCTCTTTTAAATAGAAACCCTAAATTAAACTGACTATGCTCCCCCCTCCACTTTTCCACCGTAATCTGTCGACCCTTCATCGGTCCATCCACATCGCCAGCGGCTCCACACAACTTGTTGAACATGCAACCCAGCCATCACATCCACTTTTTATTTCTCCTTAATCATTTAAACCCTTACCATCCACATTTTTTTCTCACCCGTGCGACCCAACCAAGCAGATTTCATGTAATTCTTCTATTGGTTCAAGACTCCATACCACTTTCCCCTTATGTGATCCAAAAAAAAAAAACTCTTATGAGATTGTCTTATTTCCAATCATGGTTCAACCTTTGTCAAGCAGCAAGCTTCTCGTAGAGTACATAATTCTTGTTTGATTTAATTTTGGAATTATATTAAAGGAGTTAAAGGCTGAGAAAGTTGAAAACAAAAATTGAGGGCTCATGAAACCCCTCATGAAGAGCCTGGATCATGGCCTTAATTTCATTAGTCTTGTGAGTTTGCTCTATCATCTCTTGTGGTTGTTAGAGATGAATTTTAAATTATTTGGAGTATAAGTATAATCTCTAGCCATTGATGTTCATAAGAAACAGAATGCGTATCAAGGATAAAGAGATTGTTAAATGGACATTTAATTATTGTTGTTTTAGTATGTATTCGAGGTGATAGTTCTAATTTTAGTGTCCTTACAATAGAAATAGGTTTATCTTCATGTTGATGTATGTGTTGTTTCTGACTGAGTTCCAACGATTTGGCATATTTAGGACTTAGTCCTATGGAGTTTAGTGGTTTATTGTCGCAAGCAACTAAAAATAAAATGTATACTCTTAAAAATATATGTAGTTGTGCGAGTAAGGATCGTTCTCATGGAGAGTATCTAGTCTAGTTTTATACTACGTGAACGTGGATGAGGGTGGGTCTGAGTATAACAAAAATAATTTTAAGAAAAACAACTAAGAAACAATTCAAATTAAATTATCGAAATTAGTCAAAAGAACAAACTTTGGTCTAAGTCAACATCCACCATCAGAATTTTATAACTGATCATCAATGCAAGTATATATCAATTCACACTTTGAATATTCATTGTAAAAACTGTTTTCTTATCTCTCCTTAGTTGTAGTTAATTAGAAAACAAACTATCTAAATAACCCTAACTACTAAACATCCCAAGAAAAGCGCTAAAAGTTTAATCTAGTAGCAGCTTTAAGAATTAGAGAGATCAATGAAACTAAACAACACAAGCATAACTGGTTGCATTTAATTTAGTCAAGTGTTCTTCCTAAGATCTAATAATTTTTTACGCGATCAATCATTAAATTTTAGTTGCTTCACAAATTAGAGGGATCAAACAATTATGGATTTGATATCTAATCTAGTAGTAGATTACAATGAATAATAAACTAGCAGACCTCCTAATAATTAAACGAAACAATCATGATAATATTCACAGAAGAACATTTGATTCTCAAAGCATAAATTGAACAATACAAATAAATTAGATCTTATAGTTTTATTGATTCTGAGACTTCGGTTTCCCTCAACTAATTAAAAATTTAGCCACGTAGAGCCATGGATGAAAACTTGAAGAAGAAGAAGAAAGAGAAGAGGGGGGAATGGGGTGTGAGAAATCTCATCATTACTTCTCCCTTTACCTATTATTTATCAACTTTTCAAGCCTACCAATTCTCTTATCGAATTTCCTACCAAATCTCCTATAAAATCTTCTACTAAATCTTCTATAAAATCTTCTATAAAATCTCTTACCAAATCTCCTCAAGATATTCTAAATATTATTCTAAGATAACAATATCTAAATCTAACTAATTAAAGAAAATATTAAAAATGAAATAGGGTCCTAATATAACTAGGAAAGTGGTGTTTTTAGCTAGAATTTTCGTGCACAGAATCTGGAAATTTTAAAAAATATGCCACATCAGATCTGTGTACGTCCTAGAATGTCAATAGTGCAGGTGCTGCAACTTAAAGCTTGATTTCGACCATGATGCAACTAATATCTCTCAAAACTCAAAACATGAAAGTTATAGAGTTTTCTTTCTTAACTTTCTATATCATATTGAATCATCTCAATCGAAGCTTGTATGATAGAGTTATGCTAAGATTATGAAGTAATGTCAAAACTGTCCAAAATCGCTCAATTAGCTTTATTTTGTAGTTAATGCTTCCATTTGCATCCTAAATCAAAATATAAGAATAATGAATATATTTAGGCACAAAATAAGTATAAAAGATTAAACATTAAGGGAGAAAAATATGACATTTTGCATTCTCATCAAATTCCTCCACACTTAGCTTTTGTTCGTCCCCAGGTAAGAAAAATATAAGCACAAATAAGAGAAAACATAACAAATGCACATAAATTTTCTTTTTGAAAGAGAACTACAAGAAATTTGACATGTTAATATATTCAACTCAAATGCGAGTCATCAAACCAAGCTTGCTTTCAAAAACAAATCCTATGAACTCAATTACTCTGTTGACGAACATGCATACTTAACAACTCATAAATACTTCCCCTAAGTCAAATAGACAAAATTGCTACTCAATTCTTTACTAATTCAAGTCTACACCTTATCAAGGATCATTAGGATTTTTTTAGGCTCTTTTTGTCATTTTTCTATTTTTTCCATATAGAGACATAGACTTGGCAACATTCGTACTCATAATAGTGCGCCTCCTCCACACATTACGAACTCTAGCTAAAGACTCGAATTCTTGACCGTGCGCCTAACCCACACATCAAAAACTCTAATCCCTGCCTAATCCATACTCTTTATTTTTTATTCCATTCACATTTCAACTTTCACCACCCCAAACTTATTTTCTTTTATGCATTTGGGTGGAACATATAATTTCTCTTTCTTTTTTTGTTAATTGCCTAAATCGCCTTAACTCAGTGCTTCTTAAAACTTTGCTTTGAAAAGAGTAGAAAAATTGTCTAAAGACTAAGGAAGCAAAAAGGAAATCACATCATATACATATGCCAACTCAAGAGCTCATAAATCCAATGAAACAAGTTTTATAATCATAAACTTAAGTTGATAAAATCCATGAAGTGAACACAAATAACAATCATGAATTTTTCACTTTCACTTCTTAAAGATATTAACACATCAAACCTCTATTAGCTCTTTTTAATCATTTATCAATGCAAAATTTTCTCAAAAGGGTGTGAATTTTGAAAAAAAAACAAACAAACAAACAAACTAATTTTTTTTATTTTCAATTTTTTTTGTTGGCTAATACTATTTGCATCTCCCTAAAAAGGCTCTGAACTAGAAAAGGCACTTAAGCTGACTCAAAAATAACAAAAAGAAAATAAAACAAACTAAAAACTACTATAGTCTTCTCCCACACTTAATCCTTACATTGTCCTCAATGTAAGGTTAAATGCAAAGAAAAGGCAAAAATAACCAAAATATAAATGTGAAAATAAAAAAAAAATGACCTCCCTTTGGGTTGCCTCCCAAGTAGCGCCTTTGTTTATTGTCAGTGGCTCAACTCAGTGCTTCCTTCTTCAATCAATATAAATTGGATCCTCAAGGCCTAGTTCTGTCACATTCTCTACTTGGAAACCTTCATAGAAGGGATTAAGTTTATGGACATTCACCTTGAATGCTTTGAAAGTTGCTAAACTTTGAGTTTTAACTGCACCATGAAGAAAAACATTAGTAACAACAAAAGGTCCAATCCAACGAGAAGGCAACTTACCCGGAAACAAACGAAGTCATGAATGGTATAGAAGGACTATTTAACTAACTTTAAACTCCTTCCTAGAGATCATCCTGTCATGAAAAGCCTTCGTCTTGTCCTTATAAATCCTTGCACTCTCATAGGCATCATTCCGAATTTCCTCTAACTCTTGTAGTTGCAACTTCTTATGTTCTCCACTTTCATCCATCTTTATGTTGAAACTTTTGATAGCCAAATAAGCCTTGTGTTCTAACTTAACTGGAAGGTGTCATGGTTTCCCAAACACCAACTGATATGGTTATATACCAATGGACATCTTATAGGTAGTCCTATACGCCCACAAGGCATCATCCAAGCGCAAACTCCAGTATTTTCTACTTGGATGGACCATCTTTTCAATGATGGACTTGATCGCTTGATTTGACCCTTCCACTTGTCCACTAGTTTGTGGATGATAGGAAGTTGACACCTTGTGGGTCACATGGTACTTTCTCAACAAAGTCTTCATAGTTCGATTGCAAAAGTGAGTGCCTCGATCACTTATTAGAGCTCTTGGAATTCCAAACCTGGAGAACATGTTAGACTTGATAAAATTTGTAACAAGTTTAGAATCATCAGTCTTAGTAGCTTTAGCTTCCACCCATTTCAAGACATAATCAACAATAATCAAAATATAAACAAAACTGAAAGATATAGGGAACGATCCCATGAAATCGACACCCCAAACATCAAAATTTCGCAAAATAGTATAGGGGTTTGTGGCATCTCATTCCTTTGAGATATATTACCTGTCTTTTGACAATGGTCGCATGACTTACAAAAAGAACATGAATCTCGGAATAAAGACGACCAATAGAAACCACATTCCAGCACTTTTCTCGTCATCCTCTTAGCTCCAAAGTGACCTCCAAAAGCATAAGAATGACAAAAAAGTGAGAATAGAAATGATTTCATTTTCAGGAATGCACCTTCTTATCACTTGATCTGCACAATGCTTCCCTAAGTATAGGTTATCCCACATATAGTATTTAGTATCACTCTTAATCTTATCTCTTTGAGCTTTAGACAAACTAAGAGGTAACATATTAGTAACCAAATAATTTACAATATTCACATACCAAGGTGATGGCACACTCGTGGAGAACAATTGCTCGTCAAGGAACGTTTCCTATAAATGAAGTACATCCTCCACATGAATTAAATGACTCAAATGATCAAGAAGCATATATAGAATATGACATGACATTGATAGAAGCTCCTAAATCTATCATGGCCTTCTAAAATCTAGTCCTAACTATCATACAAGGGATAGTAAATGCACTTGGATCTTTGCACTTCGCAGGAAGTTTTCTTTGAATAATTATAGAAACATTCTCCCTAACTTTCACCTTTTTACATCCTTGAAGTTTCTGTTTCCTCTTAATTGTACATAGTTCTATCAGGAATTTAACATAACGAGGTACTTGTTTAATAGCATCTAAAAGTGGAATATTTACTTTGCATCTACGAAAAGTCTTATATAAATCTTTATTTTGTTCATCTTTTTTAGATTCTGCTAAAGCCTGAGAAAAAAAGGTACTGGTTTATAATCAGAAAGAGGCAAAAACTTATGCTTAGGAACGTCATCATTATTAGGAACGTTCCTATCTACAACAATGTTTTTATCTCTTTTTTGCTTCGACGATGCAGGGGTTGCCTTTACTGGAATCTCAACATCTTTACCACTTTTCAAAACTATTGCACTTGCATTTTCGTTTAGATTTAATACTATTTGAGAGGGTAATTTCTCCAAACTTTGCACCTTTAGCCGACTAATTACGGTTTCCATCTAGCCCATTTGATTGTCCAAATTTTGAATACTGGCCCTCGCCTCTTGTTGAAATTGTTTTGTCTCCTATTTAAATTACAAAGTATTAATGGCAAGAGTCTTAACAATATTTTCTAAAGACATACCAGAATTAGAAGTTTGGCCCGACTGTTGTCTAGCAGGTATGATTGCTTATATTGTTAGAAACTTGTGCAGTCTTGAGTCGCGGTCAGATTTACTTGTGGATTCCCATTACTAAGATTGGGTTGATCCCTCTATCCCAGATTATACGTGCTTGAATAAGGATCATATTTCCTTTGCAATTGTCCAAGAAAACCACCTCCCCCATTCACTTGCTTAATGGGTTCCTCTTGAAGTGTTGGGCACATATCAGTTGGATGTCCTACTACAGAACAAATCCCCAAGCCTTCGCCATTTGCATATTACCTACAGCCATTTGACAAACAAGAGAAGTTAGACTCGTAAGTTTTTGATCAAGGGAGGAAATATTTATCTCATTAACATGCTTAGATGAAGGGTTAAGCCTAGTGCCAAATTGTTGAGAATTGATCGTCATATTTACAATCAAGTTTCTTACAGCCTCGGGAGTTTTATCCACCAAAGCTCCTCCATTAGCAGCATCAATCATGCTCCTATCAGTGGGTAGAAGGCCCTCATAAAAACACTAGATAAGTAGCTACTCACTAATTTGATAATGGGGGCAACTTGCACATAATTTCTTGAAACGTTCCCAGTATTCGTGTATGGACTCTCCCTTATGCTGCCTACACCACAAATTCCTTTTTGAATGTTGGCCGCCCTTGAAGCTGGGAAATATTTCTCCAAAAATAATCTCTTCATCTCATTCCATGTGGTAATACTCCCAGAGGGTAGATAATAGAGCTAATTCTTAGTCAAATACTTCAAAGAAAATGGAAAGACTCTTAATTTAATTTGCTCTTTAGTCACCCCTATTGGTTTCATACTTGTGCATGCCACATGAAACTCCTTTAGGTGCTTATGGGGATCTTCACTAATAAGGCCATGAAAATTGGGCAAGAGATGTATTAGTGCATATTTTAATTCGAAAGTAGTAGCAACATCTAAATTAGAGAACATTATGCATAAGGGTTGTTGATTCAAATCAGGGGCAGGAAGCTCTTTCAAAGTTTGATTTTCATTCATGACTTCCTCCACTTCTAAATTAGAATCGCTAGCAAATAGGGAATCAAGAGCTAGACCGTTCTCTTCAAAATTTCTCCAAGCTTTCCTCCTTAACCTGTGCAAAGTTCTTTCTATTTCTGAATTGCACTGCAAATCACCTTGATTAGAAGATCGAGTTACAGTCATAAGCAATCAAGTAAACTCTAATAAACCATGAAAAATAAATTAAAAAAAAATCTATAGTAATGAAAATAAATAAATATTCTATGCTAAAACAAAAAAAAATGTCTGCAAAATGGACTACATAACACTAAAATTCTACTAAAATAATACTAGTTAACCTATTTAGACAATTTTAAAAATTATGAGACTACCACAGGATGAAAGGTACTCAAAAATTATACCCAAAAGTTAAATTAAAAAATATTTAAAAATTGAAAAAGTCGTTTAAACGATATAATTTGACCAAAATAGGGGTGACCTCACTATGAGCCTTACTCTAAATAATGTCATCTACTTGCCTACCAAAATTCAGCTCAGTCAAAAATGGTTGGGTTGTACACCTTTTTTTTTTTTTTTGAAAATTTCAAGAACAAAATAAGGATCACAAGAAGTACAAAAATTAACTAAAATCACTTCCCGGCAACGATCCCAAAATTTGGTGTGTTGTTGCAAGCAACTTAAAATAAAACGTATACTCTTAAAAATATATGTAGTAGTGCGAGTAAGGATCGTTCCCACTGATAGTATCTAGTTTAGTTTTATACTACATGAACGTGGATGGGAGGTTTTGAGTATAACAAAAATAATTTTAAGAAAAACAACTAAGGAACAATTCAAATTAAATTATCAAAATTAATCAAAAGAACAAATCTTGGTCTAAGTCAACATCTACCATTAGAATTTTACAACTGATCATCAATGTAAGTATATATCAATTTACACTTTGAATATTTACCATTGAAACTATTTTCCTATCTCTCCTTAGTCGTAGTTAATTAAAAAACTAGCGATCTAAATAACCTTAACTACTAAATATCCCAAGACAAGCACTAAAGGTTTAATCTAGTAGCAGCTTTAAGAGTTAGAAAGATCTATGAAACTAAACAACATAAGCACAAGCAGTTGCATTTAATTTCGTCAAGCGTTTTTCCTAAGATCTAATAATTTTTGACGCAACAAATCATTAAATTTTAGTTGCTTTACAAATTAGAATGATCAAACAATTACAGATTTGATATGTAATCTAGTAGTAGATTGCAACGAATAATAAACTAGTAGGTCTCCTTGTAATTAAATGAAACAATCATGATAATAGTCACAGAAGAATATCCGATACTCAAAGCATAAATTGAATAATAAAAATAAATTATAGAAGAATCCATTTTCTTCAACTAATTAAAAATTTAGATACTCTTGAAGAAGAAGAAGAAGAAGAAGAAGAAGAAGAAGAAGAAGAAGAAGAAGAAGAAGAAGAAGAAGAAGAAAGCATAAATTGAATAATAAAAATAAATTATATCTCACAGTTTTATTAATTTCAAGGCTTCCATTTTCTTCAACTAATTAAAAATTTAGTCATGCAAGGTCATGGATAAAAAATTGAATAATAAAAATAAATTATATCTCACGGTTTTATTAATTTCAAGGCTTCCATTTTCTTCAACTAATTAAAAATTTAGTCATGCAAGGTCATGGATAAAAAAAAAGAAGAAGAAGAAGAAGAAGAAGAAGAAGAAGAAGAAGAAGAAGAAGAAGAAGAAGAAGAAGAAGAAGAAGAAGAAGAAGAAGAAGAAGAAAGAGAATAAGGGGAGCGGCGTGTGAGAAATCTCATCATTACTCCTCCTTTTACCTATTATTTGTCAACTTTTCAAGCCTACGAAATCTCATATAAAATTATCTATAAAATCTCCTACCAAATCTTTTATAAAATCTCCTACCAAATCTCCTCAAGATATTCTAAATATTATCTTAAGATAACAATATCCAAATCTAACTAATTAAGAAAAATATTGAAAATAAAATAGAGTCCTAATATAACTAAGAAAGTGGTGTTTTTAGTTGGGATTTTCATGCATCAGATTTGAAGATTTCTAAAAATACATCACGTCAGATCCGTGTACGTCCCAAAATGTCAACAGTGCAAGTGCAACAACTTCAATCCCTATTTAGACCTTGATGCAGTCAGTATCTCTCAAAACTCAAAACATAAAAGTTGTAGAGCTTTTTCTTAACTTTCCATAGGATCTTGAATCATCTCAATTGAGCTCGGATGAGAGAGTTATACCCAGATTACAAAGCGATGTCAAAATTGTCTAAAATCATCCAATTAGCTTCGTTTTACACTTAACACTACCATTTGCATCTTAAATCAAAATATAAGAATAATGAGTATATTTAGACACCAAATAAGTATAAAAGACTAAATATTAAGGGAGAAAAATATAACATTTTGCATTCTCATCATTCAATTATTGAATTTCAAGGCTGAAATATAATGTCAATCAGGAAGAATTGCATGATGGAATATGCTTAGTTATAAGTATAGAGTTGTAATATTGGAAATTCACCTTTAGGGAGTAATTTAAGTTCTTTGAGGTCGAAAGTATGCAGGTTTCTGATAGGGATTTTATATTTTTATATAGTTTAGGTTGTAATTTGAAACCTTATGATTAAAACTTGAGGATACGTTTCTATCTTGTCAAGAGATATTTACTGATTAGTGACATTTTGTTTATCATGTAAGGAATTTAGAAATATATTCTGTTATGGATCAGCAGTAAAATGTTACAGAAGTGTTTTAAGTGAGGTACTTTATCCTAAAAATAGAGTATTCCCACAAGGATGATGTATTCATGCAACTGTTATGGCATTCTTAAATCTTAATGTATTCCTATCTTTGATTGTTTGTTGCTAGTTTCTATTTTGAAAGGAAAACAGAACTTGTTTGTTTCAGGTTTAAATTTGATGATGAACGAGTAACGAAAGAAGATGCAAAGCTCTCTATAATTTTCAAGCAAGCTAACCAAGGTAGATAGCCTTAAGTTTTGCGAGTTTTGTATGTAAAACTGTGCATCTAATCTACTCATGAATGCTGTTCTGTTTTAGCTATAGCCTTACAACGGTGCTTTTTATGTGATAATTTTGCATTTAAGTAGCTCATGGTTGCAGTTCTGTCAAAGTGAAGTAGAGAGCCATAAAGATTGTGATTTTGTACGAAGTTTTATGCATCTAAACTAACTCCTAGTTGTTGATCTGTTTATTGAATTAGGTAGCCACAAAATGGTAAATTTTCATGCATTAAATTATGCATTTAATTTTTCATGTGGTTGTTCTGTGTTTTGGTGAAATAGATAGTCATAGGATTTGTAAATTCTCAGCACCAAAGTCTGCATATGGTTGTTATCCTTTATAATTCTTGAATGCAAAGCATGGTTTATGTTTCATTATAGTAGTAAAAGAGTTACCTTGTGGGCATATGTATTTGCTTGAAATTGACTATCTATTGAGATATATGTATATATCTCATTTGTTGTGTTTGATTCTTAAAACTACACATAGAACAAGTATGGCTGTTGCAGGGGGAAAAACCAAGACTCTTAGTTAATGCTTTGCATGTACAAGAATTGTTCTATTTTGAGGGTTTTGCGTACTAAGCTGCCGCATAAATGCGGGAAGAAAAGTAGTATAAAATAATGTATTTTGGTGGTGTCTAAAGAGTTGCTCACTGTGTGTACGTAGTTAACTTGTTGAATGTAAATATGTAATTAAGGACTGAATGTATGATAAGTTTGACATTAAATCCTTGCTGTCTTTTTATGATGATCATGTTATATAAATTTTATCTAAATTTTGTGTTTTGTTATATATGATTGTAGTTATTTTGCTGTATATCTATTAGGTGTTTTAAAAGACTAAATTTTAATACACTTAAAAGTGTTTTTTAAACTCATAACACGAAGTAGAGATCGATATAATATATTTCTAAAATTAAATTTGAAATTCAGTGATCAATTTAGCTACTGAAAAATAAAAGAACATATTAGTGACTGAAATTGCGATTGAGAAATTATATTTTTAAAATTTAATCATGCTTCAAGTGATTGATTTAACGACTGAAAAAATAAAATTAATATATCAATGACTAAATTAGAAACTAAAAAATTGGTTGCTAATTTTTTAGTCGTTAAATCAATTATTAATTTATTTTTTCTAATAAAAAACCAAAATCTAACCGAAATTAGTTACTAAATTTTTTAATTTATCAATCACTATATTGGTCGCAACATTTAATGACTGATCAAAATGGATCACTAAATATTAGCAACAAAAGTATTAACATCTTCAACAAATCAATTGTTATATTATTTAGCGACGAATTTTAAATAAATAGCGATTGAAAAATTGGTCGTTAAAAGACCTTTTTTCAACTATATCCTACCGACATCTTTATATTTTCCTTAGCTTCATTGGTTATATCTTTTTCATTCTCGAACATTTCATCAGTCCCTATACGAATACTATCACAATGATTTTTTTTATATATAAATATACTAGTAATGATGATGATTGGAAATATGCAATATAATATTCATTTGGCTAGGAGTTCTGTTACTCTGATAGACAATTTTTTCACATAACTCATAAAAGTTTCATTTCCACTATCTTTTTTCTTTTTTTCTGTTACTTTTTTTCACCATTAATGACTCGCGTTGAAATTTTGTGTGCTCCGTGAGAATTATGTTCCTTTTTACACTCATTTCTCTTACGCTAATCTCACATTGACAGCGTTGCAAAACCTTTGGGCTGGGATGTGGACAATTCAATAGTACTCCACCAATCATTCCCCAAATCATTAAAAGCCCAACATCTAAATGAGCACTTTAGTCTGGACTATTCTTCGGCTTCATGCGTCGGCCATACAAGCTCGCGTCCTCTTATTGCTTTCTTTTTTACTCACTTTTCTTTTGAGTCCTCACTTATCTCAAATTAGGTATTTTACGTAAGCTCATAAGGATGGCTCAAGTAATAAAGGAGCCTAGCAACAATTTCAGTTAAGAGAATATTAGTCTCACATCAAAAAAAAAAGTGAAAAAAACCTGATGAAAAAAAAAACTTCACATCATAATCACTCCAAAGTGTAGAGTTTAATTATCTTTTATTTTTGTGCATTATTTAAAATTTACTATCAAATTTTTTTAGTATTTGACTAGGTATACTTACAGATATTATTGTGACACTAACCCTCGGGCACTTTCAAGATTAAGAGGTTCTCTTAACAACTATCTTTTTCAAGATTTAAACTTTAATCATCTTCTTAAAATTGCAGATCGCTTACCAACCATAATATTTTAACATTTTTTTTACCTACACAATTTTATGTACATCATGAAATTTGATTTTGTAAAGAAATAATATTTTTATATTATAATCACTATACTTAAATTATGATTGTTTAATGTTGTCGAATAGTTATACCTACAAAGTTCATCAGTATTCTGAGGTAGAACCAGAGGTGTATTTGAGATAGACATACGTACGGTGGTTTCTCCTCGCACAATGGCTAGCTACTGTCAGCGTATTGAACCAAAGGGGTGGGTACCTGCAAAGGGATTCCAACGCTTAAGTCAGGCAGTGCACAAGTAGAGTTTATGTAATAAGATAATAGATACCTTTTAGGGTGACTTAGCCTGATATTTATAGAAGTTGAAAAGATACATCCTCATAATAGAGAGATACGTTCCCATAATAGTTGTATGAGAAAATATGTTTCTTATTTAGTTATCGAGAATCCCTATATCATCGGAATATTGGTATGACAATTATAATGCTATTATTCCGTAAGATTATGATTGACAATTAAGATATCTTATAAGATTCATCCTTTGCGCGGATCTTTCGGTAAAACTATTACTATCCAATATTGGGTTCTCAGGATAAGCAAGCTCGGCTAAGGACATGGATGACGTACCTCAGCATTTGGTGCGTCAGTCTAGACTACAGGGTTGGAGTCAGGATTACGATCCAAAACACTCAAGCATTTTGTAATAAAAATATAAAATAATACTGACGTATGATAATTATATTTAAAATTTTAATTTTTTTATTATAAATTATTATTATTGAATAATTTATAATCAATAAAAAACAATGTGCTTATATAATATGGTTGTAACATGAATATCATGTCACCAATAGCATCTATGTCAAGGAAAAAAATAGTCTACGCACATTGGAGCTAGCTTATAATGTTGTTAGCGATTAAGTTTTTGAAAAAGTTAGTTCTTGAAATATTATCATATTCTATAATTAATTGATCTGTAGTTTGATTCTTGCAATCTTCATTCTTTTAAATAATAAAGTTAAATTTTAGTACAAGGTATGATAGACTTATGCATTGTCCATACTTCAAATTCAAATGACCCTTGTGTGAGAGGCAACTTCACCTATTAGCTTAACCTTTCAAAAAAGTTTGTCCTTTGACAAGAGTTACCATTGAATATCATTGTATACTTCCTTCATTCCTAAATAATAGCCGTTTAAGGTTTAAGTTCACTAAAAGAAACTCATTAAATGAATAAAATTATAGGAAAAAAATTGATATTTGACAACATTGTCCTTGAAAAGATAAGAAGTAACTAACATGATAAAGAAAAAGGTTGTTAGTGAAGATAACAATAAATAAGGATAAAATTGAAAACAAGCAATAAATATTTTCTTTATTTTATTGAAGTGACAAATAATTTGGAACAAAATAAATTTTAAAAATGACTATTATTTAGGACTGTAGGGAGTAACTTTTATTTTAGACTTCAACCAACAGTAAGGCTGAGACGAGATGATAAATGAGAACGTAGACATTATAAAAGATTCACGAATTGTAGGCAGCATATCTGTCGATAATTCCTTAAAATTTGTCAAAATTTTGAATTTCTGGCAGATTTCCAGTGGATTTATGCTTTCTAGAAAAACGCTTTCAAGAAACAAAAATCAACGGGAAATTACTGGTGGATTTGGTCGCCAAAAAAAAAAGAACGACATGTCAAATTGCGACATTTTTTGGCATATATTTAGCCAAAAATAACCTGGTACTGTAATTTTTTCAGGCAAAAAATCCTCCAAAATCACTAATATAAGTGACTCTGAACAGTTCGAGATTTGACTACTCTACTCATCTTTCGTCTTTCACTGATAGTGAGGATGATGAATCTAATAATAATATTTTCAAGCGGTTGATATGATCGAAAGTTTGCACACTAAGAACGATTCCACCTCTTATGATAATGAGGACAAGACTAGGGAACGAGATATAAAAAATGAAGGAAAAAAGCATTGCAGATTATAATAATGAATTTACACTATTTTATGAAGTAATTTTTTTGGCGAACAGAAGCCCCCTAGTGGAGAAGTCAGAGAATAAGAAAGAAACCAAAAGCAAACAAAACTTTTTATCAAGAATGATAACACCATCGAAAATGACATTGTACTAGAGTATTATGGAGAGAAATATCCAGATAATATTATCTGCTCAACATTATTAGAACTAGGATAGTCGAGAAGGCAACCCCAAGACCATTACCCTCATTGGTGACACAAAAAGTATGTGTCTGCTTGCAGTCGTCTAACAATTTTTAAAAGACACTGCAAGAAATTCATGTATTATCAACAGCTACATCCATCGGTAATTGGCCAAAATCTGTCAAAAATTTTGATTTCTAACAGATTTCGGCTAGCCGATAAAACCCTTGCAGGAAACTCTTTCCGACAGAAATTCCCGTTGAAAATTTTTGGCGGATAAATCGACAAAATATCACTTGAAATAAATTTTGGGCGCACTAATCAATAGAAACCATTACTTTTAAAAAAAATTAAAATTATTCTTATTTATTATTTTCTTCAAAAAAAAAATCCAAATTAATATAATATTTTTTAAAAATAATTTCCCTTTTTTTCTTATATATTTTTTAAAAATATTTTTGGTGGATATTTTCGCTAAAAATTAAAAATTCGGGTAGACTAATCAATAGGAGCCATTGATGTATTTTTTAATTGTTTAAAATTTCTTTTTTTTTTTTATTTTTTTAAAAAAAATTCGATAGATTTGTTGCCGAAAATTTTTTCCCTCAGAAAATGTAATAATTATCAGTGGATATATATCCACCAGTAATATGCGAATTTTTTATAGTGAGAGTAGCAGAAAATTTAATTTCAAGAGAATTTAGACAAGAGTGAAATTAAGATTTCGAGAGTGATAATGATGAAAAGTGAAAGCACATATAATCTTCTTTTTAAATATAATACAATATGAAACTCAAGGAAAGATTGTCCAAATTTAACGAACCAATCTAGAAACTATGCGAGTCAGTATAAAAATAATCATTTTTCTTTTGAGCTCTTAAATCGATTGTGCTCATGTGTTTAAATTTTTTTGTGTTGGTTTCTCTTCTAATGAATTTAGATACCAATCTTGCTCGATACAATTTGAGAAGTACAATTTTTCTAAAAGTGATGTTCATTGTGAAATATACCAATCATTATCATTGTCTTCAATTGTTAAATAAACGAATTTTATTAACATTCTTATGCACGTTCTTCTAGACAATCAATAATATTCAAATCTTATAGAAGTTAACTCATATGTCTTCTCTAATCCAGAGTTCTGAACCACACAACCTCTCTAATCCAAAGAGGTCTCTAGATTGGAGAAGGAATCTGAGTAGAACTATACATTGTGATTATCATCAAGCATAAGGAAAAGTGCAAGAATGTTAAGAAAATTCAAGTATTTAACAGTTGAAGACAAGAATGAAAATTGATGTATTTTGTAAAGAACATTACTTAGAAAAAAGAAAGTACTTCTCGAGTAGTTGCCAACATTTTATCCTAACTCACCAGGAGAGATCTAATATGAAAATCTTTAAACACAAGCAAGAACAATTTATTAAAGATCAAAAGAAAGTTTACTTTTCCTCATACTGACGCTCCTAGTTCCTAAACTCATTCATTAAACAAGGATAATCTTCTCTTGAGTTTCCAATTGTTTTACATTTAATAAAAAAAATTACATCTACTTCACTTGTCATCACAATTAGTATATCTCAACTTCAGCCAAATACCCCTTAAATTATTTTTCTCTCAACTACTCTCCAAAATTCGATAGACAAGTGCAAGGAGACACACGCTTTCATTGTCACTAGCAAGGGAAATAGTCTAGGCACTACTCACTCAACTTTCCCAATCCTAACAATATCGATTTCACAATTTTATCTAGCATATCATCTCCACAAGACTCTTGTATAATGTTATTTTTGTTATTGAAATCACTCTTTATATCAATTTCATAAACTTTCAATTTTTATCTTATTCTCTAACTACTCTACCATGCGACTTATGTACGTCAGAAAATCTACTTCACAAAAGCATGCAAATTTTTTTTAATCCACAATATTTTTCTTCTTCCTTTTCTTACATCACCCTACCTAGTTTTCTCCTTATCATCATATGAGCTAGATTCATGTAACTACTCAAACTTTCTATCACATTTACTATATAATAATCTTATCACTAGAGTCATCATCATCACTACCAATGGATGACAAAAGATAAGTTACTGGAACAATGAAATCCCGAACTACTCAAAACCACTTAACCTATCAATGCAAGACCAATATTGTCTAACTTAAAGTTTAGAGCTTCCTAATTCAGTAGAACATTAATTATTTCAACAATTCAAACACATCAACATGCATGCAAATAAGTGTTAATAACAATGACATATTATTATATTACACAATTCATATCACCGTAACAGAGGGTTCTTATATATTCATCATTTCTCTTAGTAGTTTGAAGCCATCATTCGTTTGTAAAATCTGTCACACTACCTTAATTAGTTTGAAGCCATCATTTGGCTACAAAATTTGACACATTGTTTTATGTCTCCAACCTATGCGTATACATCGTAGTTTCATAGTTGGGTGCACATTTTTAAAATTTATCATTTCATGTAATTAATTAATTATTTGTTATTTAATTAATTATACATATAGTTCACATTTTTACTTTATTTTATTTTATATTATATTATATTATACTTTATTCATTTATTAAAAATAATTAATATTATATTTAATTTACTATATAAATTATTAAATTAATTAATTAAATTAAATGATTTATCAACATCTTCACTTAAAATTTTAAATATTTAATATTTCATATTACTATTTTATCATAGTTTTTTAATTTTAAAATTAACACAGTAGCATATAATATTATATTATTCTTATGATAGATTTGTGTTTGTCTTATACAATGTAATGCTATTAATCAAATCCTATAACATCATAGTAGAGAATTATCTATCATAACACTCAAACACCAACAAATAAAAGTATACCATGCATATAAATATACATTCAAATATACACATAAATACAAATATTCAAATTATAAACTCAATATATATACATTCACACACACACACACACACACACACACACACACACACACACACACACACACACACACACACACACACACACACACACACACACACACAGAGTATCTAATGAGAGTAGTGTTTATTGTAAGAGGTGAGAGGAGTGAATCTTGACTATTGAATCTTACATGAATGGTCAAGATTAGTACATAAATAGGAGTGAATCTTTAAATAGGATGCTTGCCCATAATGTTAGGCATTCAAAAGTTTTAGGAATCCCTTAAAGAAAAGTTAGTGAGAGAAACTCTCCTATCTCCCCTCTTCAATCTTGTAATCTTTTCTGTTTAAATAATATTATCTCAATCTTGACTCTTCTCTTCTCTCCCTCTTGTCGGACTTCGCCGTCTCTGACGCATTTTCGATTTTCATTTTTATGTTTTAAGTTTATTTACTTTATTTAATTATCTATATTTAAGTTGCATAACATGTGAGCAGTCCGTCTATTTCCTACTTCTCTCTATCCTTCTCCCCTTCTGTCTTTTCCCGTAAAGCAACTTTGTTATTGCATTAACCTCGGGTATCAAAGCTTGATGGGGAAGTAGGAATATATTGGCAGAATTTAAGTTGCTTTTATCTTATTGAATTTGATATTAATGTTATAATTGTTATTATTTTCATTGATTTTATCTGATATTGTTATTATCTCTCTGATTTGTATGGTAACGTATTAATATTGAACTATCATAACTAGATCTAGAAAGTCCGCAGTTTATGTTACCCTTTCTTGGACTGGATGGTACATAATGCCCGTATTGGATCTATTCTGTGGGGCTATAGCTGTAAGTCCTAAAGGAGGTAGTAAGTCTAATTTGACGATGTCGCCACAGGTAATGATAATTTGGGAATAGTGGTGACCTTGGGCCAAGATCTGGTAAATGTTTACAGTGACTATATATCTAGTTAACATCTAAAAATACAGATTAGAAGATAAAACTTACTTAGATCTAAATCAAAGAAGGATAATTAGTCGATAACTTTAAGATCTAAGTTCAAGAGATAAAATTAACTTAATCTTAATTAATATAAGTCTATGGATCTAAATGATGGCAATGATATCGGGCGTTGTTGATTATATTTGCTTTTGTTCTTTATTTCTATCTTTTATTATTCTGTTCTTTTATTTTCTGTTATTATGCCACGATCTTTGTCTTCCAAACTTTCTTTTCGATCTTCTTAATCATCTTCTTTGTCTTTGTCTGAAGAACAAACTAAATCATCTAAAACAAGCATCTTTAATGAAGAAATTTGTTTGGAAGATATCAATCAAGATATTGATAAATGGGAATCCCTAAAATATCAACAAACGAACTCTACAAACCTGAAGGTAAATTCTTTAGGAGTTCTGATTGCATTATTAGGACTGTAGAGAAACAAATCACAATCGAGAGTGGTGATGAAGAATTTCATCTTCTCTCTGAAGAAACCCTAAAGGGGCAAGCCCAAAATTATAACTATTTGTATATTGGATATGTGCAAGTGGTCGTCAAACCCTTAATTCGTGAATGATTAAATGCATATGTTCTTCTTTGTCTAAGAGACATAAGACATAATCAATTCCTTGATTCCATGCTCAGAACTGTAGAAACCAGCCTAGGACATAGTACAATCTACTTCAATTATTATCCTAATAGGACAGTTAGCCTAAAAGACAAAAACATCTTAGACATTTTATTCTTAAATCTTAAAGTCTGTGGCTTAGACATGAAGCTCAGATCAATCCCTTTAGCCTTGATCTATAGAATTTAGTACAAGATTATGAATTCTTTGCATTCTAAGGTCTTAAAACCAGAAGACAGTGGAGTAACAACATTATTCCTGACTGACGTAACTAAAACAAACTTAGTTGTTCCTAAAATGATCAGATGGGAGGATGTCATTCTTCCTCAAAAATGGATAATGGATGAAGTTGTACCAGCTTTGCCCGAGAATCATCAGAAATCCAAGAGATAGCCCAACACCAAGATGGTAAAGTCGAATTAGTCTTCAACAAGAGAAACTCATTTAGTTCATCTAGATCTTTTAGGACAAGTTCCTCTAAATCTGAAGACTTCAAGTCTGCCTTGTCGAGAAAATCCTTCTCCACGATCAGATCTACCTCATCAACAATTAATCTTCAAGGGTTATACACATCTTCATCCTTGCCCAAACTAATTTACCATCAGGAAGATGATGAAAACTGTCCCAGATCAATCCTTTCTCCAACCTACACCTCTATGAATGATGTCCATGATTAGTGAATTCATCATAGATAAGGAAACCTTTAGAAAATACTTCTTTTCCGCATATTGGACTCCGCAAAGGAAATGGTTTTTCAAAAATTATAGGGGTAAAAATCATGAAGAAATCCAGGAGAAATGGCACTCTTTTATAAGAAATGTTAAACAAAACGTCTCATTCTTCAATTGGTTTCATGCTTACATGATTAGGAATGAAATCCAGTATCCAGAGAGTATAGGACTTATGGAAGATAAATCAATTAATGTTCTTACTATCAAGCACCGCATAGATGGCAACTTAGTTAAATCTGATCTTTCTTTTACTGGTCAATTTTATCTTGAGAAAAAAGATATGAACAATAATCTGGTTGTCACAACTCCTTTCAAGTCTAAGGTAGATGATGAACTAATTAATTCTTAAGATATTAAAAGTCTTATGAAACAAAATAATTATACAAACAAATATTTGTAAGTCTTAGGAGAAAACCTAATAGGGAAAGAACCTAAGAATAAAAGTAAAATCCATGAAGATAAACCTTCAATCTCTGGAATTAAAACTAACAAAATAGTTAAAAATTTAATTGATAAACCAATTTTCAAACCGTTTAAAGTTTCTAAACAACTTAAAGAAAATCTTAAGCTTCTAAAGAAGTAAGATTCCAAATCTGATATACCAAACCCAAACACTGAACTTGCCAGTGAAATTGTCCAAAAATTAAATCTTATTATACCTGACACACCTCAAGAATCTAAATCTTCAACCGAACCTCAAGACAAAGATAAAATATCTTTAATAATCAATACAATTAAATAATCTGAATCACAGTCTGAATTAGATGGTCAATCTGAGGCTAGTTCTGTTATCAAGGTTAACCCAGTAATTAGCCAAACTCTTAATTGGAAAAATCCATCAAAACTATACTATCAAATAGCAACACCACCAGATTTGTTGCTTGAAGAATGTGACCCAAACTTTAGGTCCTTTAGTGCAAACAATGTCTATGTTTGGAACATAGATGGTAAAATTGAGTACTCTATCTTGAATACTCTCCAAGAAATGACAATCCCTTATGAGCAATTGAGTTACGGTTAACTCATTGCCATCATACAAAAGGTAGCTCTTAAGATATGTTAAGACAACAAGATTCAAGCCCAATTAGCTAAAGAAAAAGCCCAAACCAAGTGGAACTTAGGAACGTTTTGTGAACAATTTGGCCTTCCTTGTGCTAGGAAGAAAACTAAACCTAAATTGAAACATATTCAAAAAATTAAGTATTACAAACATAAAGCTTCTACGAAACCCAGAAGACTTAAACAAGAATTTAAGTCAAAACCTCCAATTGATAACATTAAAGCTCCAAACAAGCCTATAATCTGCTATAACTGTGGTAAACCCGGTCATATTAGTAAGTATTGTAGGTTAAAGAAAAAGATTAAAGCTTTAACTCTTGAACAAACTATTAAAGAACAAATTAACAATTTGTTAGTTGAATCATCCGAAGAAGAATCTGATAAAGAAACTTCTGAAGATTTAAATCAAATCCAAAATTATGACATATCTTCATCTGATGAAGATTATGAATCTCCATCAGTCAATGTCTTAACAAAAGAGCAAGATCTCTTATTTGAAATTCTTAACTCAATTCAAGAGTCTGAAGATAGGAAAATCTATTTCTAGAAGACAAAATCTTTAATGGAAGCAAGTTCTTCTCAAACCACTAAGAATCCAAGTATCAAAAATAACTATGATCTTATTGAAACTCTTAAAAAACTTGAGAAAAAATCTTCTAAAACTCCTATAGCAATCCAAGATCTTCAGTTTGAGATTAATAATCTTAAAATTGAAGTTAAAGAACTCAAAGAATAGCAAAAGCTGCAATATCTTATTATATCACTGCTAGGTGACGTTCAAAGTGATTCTTCAGATTTTGAGAAAATCTTTGATAATCAAAGTCAAAAAACTAAAGAAGAAGAAGAAGAAAAATTCTAAGAAATAATTAACCAAATTAGAATTCAAAATTTTTTTTATAAACATTAACATCAAAATCGATGATTTTGTCTTAAATACTATTGTCTTGTTTGATACAGGTACTGATTCAAACTGTATTTTGGAGGGATTAGTCCCAACAAGGTACTTAGAAAAAACAACTGAATGCCTTAGCACTACTAGTGGTTCAAAACTAAAAATCGAATTCAAACTCTCTTCTGCATTCATTGAGAACCAAGGTTTTCAAGTTGAAACTTCTTTCTTTCTTGTCAAGAATCTCAAAAACGAGGTAATCCTAGGAACACCGTTCATTAGATCTCTCTTTCCTCTACAAATCACTGATGAAGGTATTACTACCCAACATCTAGGTAAAACAATCACTTTTCAGTTTCTTAGGAAACCAATCTTAAGAAATCTTGATATGATACAATATAAACAAAAACAGATTAATTATCTCAAAGAAGAAATTTCTTATAAAACTTTTGATTCCCAGCTTAACCAACCTCAAATCTAGAAAAGAATCCAATCTCTTCATTTGCAAATTCAAGATTCAATATGTTCTGATCTTCTGAACACCTTATGGGAAAGGAAGAAACATATGGTAGATCTTCCTTACAAAAAAGATTTTAATGAAAGACAAATCCCAACCAAAGCTAGGCCAATCCAAATGAGTCAAGAATTACTCCAATACTGTCAACAAGAAATCAAAGATCTTCTTTCTAAAGGTCTTATCCGTAAGAGCAAAAGGCCTTAGTCATGCTCTGCATTCTATGCTAGCAAACAAGCCAAAATCGAAAGAGGTACTCCTCGTTTGGTCATAAATTATAAACCTCTTAACCAAGCTCTCCAGTGAATTCTGTAACACCCCAAACTTTCTATGTATTAAACAGTAATTTTGACCGTTAACAGAAATTTATTTTCCAGTGATTTCTGTGTGTTGTAAAACTATTTTGAATATTCTGTCTGCATATTTGATCGTTTTGAGTAATTTGCTCCGTGTCAAGAAAATAATAATTTTCGGACCGGAAAAATCTACGTAAAATAATTTTTACTGTTTAGTCTTAATTAATTTACGTAATCTGATTTGATATTTGTGAGTTTTGTAATTTTTGTGATTTTATGTGTGATTTTGGAATTTTTATCGTTAGTGGGCCCCACGAGGTGTATGTGGACCCAGGTGGCTATACGTGGGCCCAGTGGGTCCCGCAAAATGAAAAAATTTTCTACGATAGAAAAAATTTGTACTGCTTTGTTTAGACGGAGCGGGGATCTTACTAAACCCGAATCCAGGAAACAGCTTTTAGAAAATTTCTTTTACTATCGTATTTTGTATTGTATTTAATTATCGACGATAAAAATACAAAGTAATTATATTTTTGTGAGGTTATAATGGATAAAAATAAAATTCTATATTATTAAAATATTATTAAGATAACATTAGTGGTTTGGATATCCACTATTAATTTAATTACGTTAGAAATTTAATCTTGATTTAATTAACGGTGGAGATTTGATCTTAAAAGTAAATAGGATCAATTATAATCCGTTGGATTGAAATTAAATCAAGGGTAGGGATTTAATCTTCTAAATGGCTATGACCATTATCAACCCTTGGATGTAAAATTAATCAATGGTGGAGATGGATCATTAATGACCATTGGATTTGGATTTAGATCAATGGTGGAGAATTGGTCATCAAAAATGATTACAACCATTTTGGACCCTTGGATGAAAAGTTTGAAGGTGTAATCTTGACCATTCATTTTTGGAGACACATCTAAGGGATGGGGTTTAAAGAGAAAAGATCCAATGGTCCATAATAAGTCTTCTACCTAGAATACTTTTAATTAATATCTATTCTACCTATAATGCTTTAAATTAATACCTAAAATGACTAAAAACAAAAATGGTTATCAAATTGTCATATTTTGCATGCATGAAGAGGGGGGGCACGGTTGAAGAAGCAAGGAAGGAAGGAGACCAAGATAGAATAGGCTTTTAGGCCAAAGAAAAAGGATAGAAAAGGTTAAGGAAAATTGCCAGAGTGTTAAGATTAAATTACTATTGACCATTAATGTGTATGTTTTTCAAACTTCACTTTGCTATCCTAATCAAAGCATGCTACGGCAATGCCTCTTGGAAGACCAAAGAATATGCATTTCTATACTTCATTTATCATATCCTCACTTTTACACTTAAGTTACAAGAATCAACCAAAGAAAAAACTCCATCCTATCTCCCAAAACATAACCATTCGCCAAGTCTCCAATTCTCTCTTCCATCACTTTTTAATTTCACACAACCTAGTTTCTTGAATCCTTTCATCATTCTAAGAACCTTTGTAGTTCACACCAAGTTCTAATTCTTCCATTTTGAAGGACTTTTACCAAGATCAAGTTCTAGAGCTTTTGTTGGTGAAGTATAAGAAAACTTCATTTATTCTTTTCTTTTTCATGTTCTAAACCATGTTTGATCCATGGTTCTTCTTGTTCAAGCTTGATATACTAATTTTCTTGTATTTGTTTCATGTTTAAGAACTTGTATTGGTGGAGATCTTGCTCCAAAGACAAAGCAACAAGCTCTTTGGTGGTTCTTCAAGAGGTAAGAGGAGATCCATCTCACCAACCAAGCATGGTGGTGAGAGATGGATGGTATATTTGATGGATGGTGAATCCATGTGAGGATTCATATCCATGGTCATGTAATAATTTATGTGTGTTATGTGCTTTAATTTATTTTTGCCTATGCTTGATATGATTTGCATGATTTACTTGTGTATGCATGCTTAGTATAATTTTTATTTGTTTATATGGTATGTTTAAAATATGCATGATGATATATGTTGAATATATTATGATGGATGTATGTTGAAATAAGCAAAATTTTGGCTCCAAAGGCCATGGAGGAGGTCACGGTTTTGAGCTTCCAAGTTTAGGGTTTTTATTGAAATTTTTCAAGAACAATGAAGTTGATTTTTAGTCCTTGAACTAAAATAAATTTCAGCCAAGACACCAATTAAATTAGTGTTCACAAAAATGATATTTTCATAAATGATAAAATTGAATGATTTGAGAAGTAAAGAAATTAAACAAGAGGGTTTGTCTTATAAAAAGAGTGTATACGGTTTTTAAATAGTAGTTTCATGAATTTATTTTGTGTAGAAACAAAAATGAAGTTTACTTAAGTTAGAAGAAAAATATTTCATGGTTCCAATGACCATCTATAAGGTTTTGATAATTTAGAAAAAATGTTTTGATGCAATAAAATATAAGAATTTTCAAATAAGGATTTTGAAAAGGAATTTAAGTGTTGAACTTTAAATTATCTTAAGAAGAATTAATTTTTAGAAGTGATTTAGAAATATAAAAGAAAACGTTTGTAACTTAAACGTAGAATTTGATTTAATGTTTAGAAGTGATTTAGAAATATAAAAGGAAACATTTGTAACATAAAATTTCTAACGTAGAATTTAAGTATTGGGTTTTGGAAAATGTTAGGAAATTTAAATTTTGAAATAGTAATTAAATCAATTAAATATGATTTGGTAAGATTAAATCAATAAAAAGTGATTTTGAGAAAATATAGTACGGAAGGGATTTTTGATTGAGAATAGAAAGAGAATAATGTAAGAAATTATATTTTTATAAGAAATGTTCAAAATAATATTTTTAAAGTTAAGAAATATTTTGTGAAGGGTAAAACGGTGAAAACGATTTATTTAACTCAAAAACGTAATTTTTAAGTTACGCGATTTGAAAAACGTTAAAATATTTCTCGCGATTTATAACGCGTTTAAATATTTTACACGATCAAAATGTTGTGGAAACATTGCTATGCGATTTAAAAATAAAAGATTATTTTTACGCAATTTAGAATACAAAGAGAAAATAGTTTTGCGATTTTTAAACGTAATGTAAAATGTTACAAATCATTATTGTACGTAAAAACGTAACGAAAATATTTTGCGAATGAGAAAAACACAGTAAAGTGATTTAACTATTAATTATACAGTAAATCTTACAATTAAAAGTAGTATATGAATACTGTACAAGAAATTGAGAAGTTTGCCTGTAATGGCATTAATCCATTTTTTACGAACGAAAAACAAGATCGAATCTGGAATGAGAAATTATGTGATTTACCTTTGGTTGGTAATTGGTGCATTACACATGCATTGAAAATGGTCCAACGGACTGAATATGGCTAATTGCTCAGGAGAAACGTACACCTCTTGAGTGGGTGCGATATGCGTAGTGTAGGTCACCTTTGGTTGACCTTGGGGCATCGGGGTGCGGGTTGCTCGCAATGGGCAGTTGGTAGCTCTTTCCGTATCGTGAGTTAGACCGATGCAACACACCGATGATCCGGACCGAGACACTATTCTTAATCGAGATCCGACAAAGATCTGTCGTGTATGTGCTAGATGTGCAAGATATAATTATAGCACTTGGTCCGAGGCACGAGATGAGATCTTTTCGATCAATTTCTCCGACTTGAGTATTAGCTCCATGGAAGTCTATGTTCACATGCATGAATTTAACATATACATATATGGTAGCATTACCGTAATTAATTGTGGTTTGAAAAGTTGATGATGGCATGATGGTAATTATTTTTACACTATGATGATGCCATAATTGTGATCATGATATGATATTTTTGCATAATATGTTGTCTCGTATTATCTCGTGCTATCATGTTGGTATTGGTGTAGGTGATCTCACCTCTTTGTATGTATATCCGTTTATTGTATTTATATTGGGTGAAGACGTTGAGAAAGATACGGTACTAGAAGGAGAAGAGGAATTACTTCTCACATCGAACGCAGAGTTCGACAACATGTCATCGGGAGCTAGTTTCTTCGGATATGTACGTTTACGTTTCATGGAGGAGCTAGAGAGTGGAGGACAAGTCCGGATGAGCGAGGACTTATTTATGAGGGGTTGATCGTTAGTATTAGTAGGTATCGTGGGGATCCGTTTTTCGTGTGACGATCTTTGTTCATGTTGAATTTCCGTTGCATATCAAAGCGACATTGGGACACTAGAAATTATGTCCCAACGGAAATCAAGATAGTATCGTCACTTCGGACACCGTCCGTAGGGCTAATCGTCACAATGGATTCCTACCTGCTGAGGAACCTGAGGAGGACCCGTCTGAGGGGTCTTCTGCTTAGTTAAGCTTGGGCGAGTGTGAACTCTGATATAAGTTATGTCCGTAATTATTTAAGTGTGTTTATTGTTTCAATAAATGGTTTGTAATAAATAAACCTGACAGCACGTGTGAAATATGTATATGATGTAAATTATGTGTGAGATTGTTGTATCATAGTTTTATTTTCCGCTAAGTTTATTTTATTGTTATTGTTAAAAAAAAATTTACAACTCATATTTTTATCACAATATCACACTTTATGACTATTGAGGGTATTTGGGTAATTAAAGTAACATAAATGTGACATCCTACGGTGGGTGTTACAAATTCGGTATCCAATTCCCAACAAGAAAGATCTTCTAAAATGTCTTCACTCTGTGAAAATCTTTTCAAAGTTTGACATGAAATCAGGTTTCTGGCAAATCCAGGTCAAGGAGAGTGATCGCTACAAGACAACTTTCACTGTACCTTTTGGGCCGTACGAGTGGAACGTGATGCCCTTTGGTCTTAAAAATGCTCCTTCGGAATTCTAGAGGATCATGAATGAAATCTTTAATCCTTATTCAAACTTTACGATTGTCTATATTGATGATGTTCTAGTCTTTTCTCAATCTGTTGATCAATATTTCAAACATATAAATATTTTTATTGGAATTATTAAAAGAAATGGTCTTACCATTTCTAAATCAAAAATAAATCTTTTCCAAACTAGAATTAGGTTTCTTGGTCATAATATTCATCAAGGAACTATCAATCCTAATAATTGAGTCATTGAATTTGAGGATAAATTTACAAAAATCAATTACAAAGATTCCTTGGTTGTTTAAATTATGTCGTTGACTTCTTCCCTCAGCTAAGTAATCTTATCAAACCACTCCATGATCGCCTGAAAAAAAATCCCCCTTCTTGGTCAGATGTTCATACAAACATTGTCAAACGGGTAAAATCAAAGGTAAAGGATCTTCCATGCCTTTATCTTCCAAATCCTTAAGCTTCTAAGATTGTTGAAACGGATGCCTCTGGCATAGGTTATGGTGACATTCTCAAGCAAAGAGTTGCAGACAAAGAGCATGTCATTGCATATATATCAAAACATTGGAATCTTGCATAACAAAAATATTCAACTGTCAAAAAAAAGATTTTATAAATTGTCTTATGCATCACAAAATTTCAATCTGATTTGTTAAACCAAAAGATTTTAGTCCGAGTCGACTGCAAATCTGCAAAGGATATTTTATAAAAAGATGTTAAAAATCTTGCATCCAAACATATTTTTACCCGTTGGCAAGCAATCTTAAGTGCTTTTGATTTTGATATTGAGTATATCAAAGATACCTCAAACATTCTACCTGATTATTTGACCAGTAAATATTTAAAGGGAAAATGATCAGATGCCCAGATCGACCAAGTCATCCTCTTCCCAAGGAAGAAGCAATGGGAAAAATGTCCTAGCACAGCCAGTCGAGCAATCATCAATACAATCTGGGTCTTCAACCCTTCAATCTGGGTCTTCCACCCAAGGTCAAGCTGGATCATCCATCCAGACCCATCCAAATAACCAGAACAAAGAATCAAAGGCTGATTATGCTATACCCATTCAAACACTTATGGCCTTACAAGATCAAGGTATCACCAAACTCCCAGATAAATCCTGGAAAGAAATCTTTTCCCAAGAGTCGGAGTAAGAAATTGACATTCAATCCTTAATCCAAGAAATGAAAGGCAAAGCCATACAAGTCAATCCTCCAATCAAAGAAATTATAGCCAAACCCAACCCAGAAAACCTCAATCCTGATAAACCTCACTACATCCCAAAAGAAAACTTCTGGCCAGTTATCCAGATGGAACATGAAAGGCATATCTAGTGAGAGAAGTTTTTATTGTGAGAGGGTGAGATGAGTAAATCTTGACCATACAACTATACATGGATGATCAAGATTGAAAGTTAATTAAAGGTCATGTGACCACTTAAAAAAGTCACATGTATTTATGTTCTAATCTTGACCATTTGTGTAAGATCCAATGGTCAAGATTCACTACTTTCAGCTCTTACAATAAACACTTCTCTCACCAGATACGTTCTTTACACACATACATCTAATGATGAAATTATGGATAAATGTAATCAATATATTGAAAAACTAAACTTAGTTGTCCCAAACACGCTCAAACTCAAGAGTCTAAAGCAACAAACAAACCCCCGAGATAAGCTAAAATCCTTGGTCATAAATACAATCAAACAATCTAATTCATAATCTGAACCAAAATCTAAAACTACTAGTTCTATGATTAAGGTTGACCCAGTAATTAGTCAACCACTCAATTGGAAAAATCTATCAAAACTTTACTATCAAAGAGTAATGGCCCCAGATCTATTGCTTGAAGAACGTGATCCAAACTTTAGAAGTTTCAGTGCAAACAACATCTATGAATGGAATATAGATGGCATGACTAAATATTCTATAATCAATACACTTCAACATATGACCATGGTGTCAACAACATATCAAACCTTTCTTGATTGCCCAGAAGAAGTAATTGTTAGTATTCTTGTATCATGATTTTCTAGACAACTCAAAGGTTGGTGGGTTAATTATATCACGGCTGACCAAAAAATTGAAATTGCTAAAGCAATTAAAAAAGATGCTGATGGCATTCTAATTCTCTGCGATAGGAAACCAATTCCTGATGCTGTAAATACTCTAGTCTTTACAATTGCTCAACATTTCATAGGAGTTACATCCTTATGGAAAGATAGGTCGGTTGAACTCCTTTCAAACTTGAAATGCAAAACCTTAACTGATTTTTGGTGGTATAGAGACACCTTCTTAACTAAGGTTTATGCTAAAAAGGATAATCAACAACCTTTCTAGAAAGAAAAATTTCTAGCTGGTCTTCCAAAGTCCTTAGGAGATAAGGTTCGTGATAAGATCAGAAGCCAATCCCATAATGGAGAAATTCCATATGAATAATTAAATTATGGACAAGTCATTGCTTTCATCCAAAAGGTAGCCCTTAAAATCTGTCAAGATGATAAAATCCAAACACAACTTGCTAAAGAAAAGGCTCAAACCAAGCGGGACTTAGGAACGTTCTGTGAACAATTTTGTCTTCCTTATACTAAGAGAAAGATAAAATTAAAGCCAAAACCAAATCAAGTTCAAAATACAAAATATTACAAACATAGGGCAAATACTAAGCCTACAAGATTTAAGCAAGAATTTAAGTCCAAACCTCCAATTGACAACATCACAGTCCCAAAGAAATCTATAATCTATTACACTTATGGCAAACCAGGTCACATTAATAAATATTGTAGCTTAAAGAAAAAGATAAGATCTTTAAATCTGGAGCCATCCATTGAAGAACAAATTATAATCTGTTAGTTGAATCATCTGAAGAAGACTCTAAAAGGGAATCCTCCGAAGATTTAAACTAAATCCAAAATGATGATTTATCATTATCTGAAGGAGAATCAAATTCTCCATAAATTAATTTCTTAACTAAAGAGCAAGATCTCTTATTTTAAGCTCTTAATTCAATACAAGATCCTCAAGATAGGAAAACCTATTTAGAATAATTAAAATCTTTATTGGAAGCAAATTCTTCTAAAACCTATAAAGAACCAATTATTAAAAATAAATATGATCTTACAGAAACACTTAAAAGACTAGAAAAGAAGTCTTCTAAAAAACCTGTAACAACCCAAGACCTCCAATACGAGAATAATAATCTCAAAATAGAGGTTAAAGAACTTAAAGAACAGCAACAGTTGCACTAAATCATAATATCCTAACTACATGATATTCAAATTGAATCTTCAGATTCTGAAAAGGAGAAAACTCTAGATACGCAAAGTCAAAAAACTGAAGAGCAAGAAATTGAAGAATTTATTGGATTAATTAATCAACTTAAAATCCAAAAATTCTTTATTAACATCAAAATAAAAATTAATGATTTTGTCCTTAATATTGTCGCGTTATTCGACACAGGGGCAAATTCAAACTGTATTTTGGAAGGATTAATTCCAACAAATATTTTGAGAAAACTTCTGAACAACTTAGCACGACTACTGGTTCTAAGTTAAAAATTAAATTCAAACTCTCTTCAGCAATCATAGAAAATCAAGGTTTCTAAGTTGAAACTTCTTTCTTATTAGTAAAAAGCCTTAAAAATGAAGTAATCTTAGGAACACTATTCATCATATTGCTTTTCCCATTGCAAATTACAAATGAATGGATTATCACCCAACATCTTGGAAAATCAATCATTTTTAGATTTCTTAGGAAGCCAGTTTTAAGAAATCTTAATTTAATCCAATACAAGAAGAATCAAATAAATTATCTTAAGGAAGAAATTTCTTTTAAGAATATAGATTCACAGCTTAGCTAACCACATATCCAGAAAAGGATTCAATCTCTTCTTGAAGAAATTCAAGGATCAATTTGTTCTGATCTCCCAAATGCCTTTTGGGAAAGGAAGAAACATATGGTGGATCTTCCTGAAGAAAAAGATTTCAATGAAAGACAAATCCCCACAAAAGCTAGACCAATCCAAATGAATCATGAGCTCCTCCAATACTGTCAGACAGAGATCAATGATCTCCTGGCAAAAAGACTCATTAGAAAAAGTAAGAGTCCATGGTCTTGTTCTACCTTTTATGTCAACAAACAAGTCAAGATCGAATAAGGAACTCCTCAATTGGTCATTAATTACAAACCACTTAACCAAGCACTCCAGTGGATTCGATACCTGATTCCCAACAAAAAGATCTTCTAAAACGACTGCATTCAACTAAAATATTTTCAAAACTTGATATGAAATCTGGATTATGACAAATCCAAATCAAGGAGAGTGATCACTATAAGACGGCTTTCACTGTACCTTTTAGGCAGTACGAATGGAATGTAATGCCTTTTGGACTGAAAAATGCTCCTTCAAAATTCTAAAGGATCATGAATGAAATCTTCAATCCTTACTCAACCTTTACCATCGTCTATATTGATGATGAGTTAATCTTTTCTCAATCCATAGATCAACACTTCAAACATGTTAATATTTTCGTTGTAGTCATTAAGAGAAATGGTCTTGCGGTCTCCAAATCAAAAATCAATCTATTTCAAACTAAGATTAGGCTTCTTGGACATATTATCCATCAAGGAACAATTAACCCAATTAATCGAATCATAGAATTTGCAAACAAGTTTCCAAATCAAATTATTTATAAAAATCAATTAAAACGTTTCTTGATTGTTTAAACTATGTTACTGACTTCTTTCCTCAATTGAGTAATCTTATCAAACCTTTTCATGATCGTTTGAAAAAGAGTCCTCCTCCTTGGTCAGACCTTCATCCAAATATTGTTAAACAAGTAAAATCCCAAGTAAAGGATCTTCTATGCCTTTATCTTCCAAATCCCCAGTCATTCAAAACTGTTGAAACAAATGCTTCTGACATTGGTTATGGTAGCATTCTCAAACAATGTGTCACAAACAAATAACATATCATTGCATATACTTCAAAACATTGCAATTCTACACAACAAAAATATTCCACTATGAAAAAATAAGTTTTAGCAATTGTTCTTTGCATTTCAAAATTTCAATCTGATTTATTAAATCAAAAAATTTTAATAAAAGTATATTACAAATCTGCAAAGAACATTCTTCAAAAAGATGTTAAAAATCTTGCATCCAAACAAATTTTTACCCGTTGGCAAGCAATTTTAAGTGTTTTTTTTATTTTGACATAGAATATATCAAATGCACCTCAAATACCTTACTTGACTACCTTACATGTGAATACTTACAGGGAAATAGATGCATGCCTAAGTTAGTGACATCATCCTTTTCCAGAGGAAGGGAAAAATGATTACTAGTCTTGGCACAACCAACCAAACAAACAAACCAAATTGGGTCATCCATCCACCAACCTAGGTCATCCACCCAGAAAAACACTGAGTCATCCTCTCAGACTCATTCAGACAACAAACAATCAAAAGTAGACTATGTCATGCCAATCCAAACACTTTTAGCCTTGCAAGATCAGGGTCTAACCAAACTACCTAAAAAATCATGGAAAGAAATCTTCACCTCCGAAAAAGAAAAAGACCTAGATCTTAAAGTCATAATCCAAAACCTGAAAGGCAAAGCCATTAAAATCAATACCCTAATAGAATTGGTAGTCCAACCTACCCCAATCTCATCTAAAAAATCCCAAACACATTATGTTCCCAAAGAAAATTTTTAGCTTGTCACCCAAATAGAACTAGAATTCAGGGATTCCATTCCGAACAAAGTTCCCCCAAAATTCTCCCAAAAGATTTTCATTTCAAACCCCTATCTCCAAACAAAACTCAACAATTTTATGAGTTTATAGTTGCTGACTCTGATTCTATCTCTATTAAACATTATAAGGACTTAAAAGATCAAAAGAATATAACTCATTCAACCATCCAGATTTTGAAGGTCATGACACCAGCAATTTTTGGCAAAGATCTCAACTCTCTGAAAAAAATTTCTGAAAACTTTAATCCAATAGGTTACAATTACTGGGATTATATTCAGGCTTGGATTAACACGTTGTGGCTTCAAAACAAGTCCACTTGCCATTCATGGCTTATCTATTTCAAACAAAATGTTTGATACAAATTCCCTCAGTGGTTCAATTAGTGGTGGAGTTTCTTTGGACCTATTCCACAAATCCTCCCGATGAAGTAATTGAAGGATTTCAAACTTTTGAGCAGAGGATTGATCTAACAAATGATCCATTTCTAATTGATCTGTACTTCTTTTCAAAATTATCTTTGGCTTGGATTTTCTATGATCATCTTAATTAATTGTCCACTCTTCATAAACAAGCTTATGTCAAATGGTGGACTGAATTTGACGCCTCCAGAGCCACCCCTAATAGTATCAAACTCTGGTTCGAAAAGAACCACAAACTACTAAAGGTTGCTGATCTTGAAACATGTTTGTTTCTTAATCAGAAGGCCTAAATTACAGCTGCTCTTACTACATCCACCAGTAAAAAAAATTTTGTAAAAAATTTACAAAACATCATCAAACTCGTCCAAGAAGAAGAAATTGAAACTCAGCTTTCTCTAGACTCTCAATCATCATCAGTAAAATCATCTAGTTGCCAAAATGAAGATGATTGTTTTGGTATCAATCTTGATGAAGACTATTGAACAAATGACAAAAATGTCGGCAGGTTACTATAGCAAAAGTTGCTACTGTAGTAGTTACTGTAGATAATTATTGACTTTACTGTTGAAAATTATATGTCTATTTATATGATTGCCAGTCCTTGTTGTCGGCATCCTTTACTTTACGAGTTTTAGAGCGAGAATCTAGAGTGAGAGAGTCTCCCTCTATAAGCCTTCTCCCTCATCAATCAATAAAGTTCAATCTTTTCTGGATCTCTTTTCTTATTTCTTCTCCTCTCCCTGACTAGAGCGAAAAGGCGGTCTACCGCGTCTCTGATTTCTATCTCTTATGTTTTAGTTACTTTATTTTCTGCATCTCATTCTTTTCTTCTCTTCTCTTCTCTCATCATCGGTCCTATGCGGCACTGTCGTCATTACGATTTCTTCTTTTACGTTTTTTGTGTAATTTACTTTCTGCACTTTTATGTTTTTTGTTTAATTTACTTTCTACATTTGCATTTGCATACATGTAAGCAGTCTGACTGCTCTCCTACTTCTCTCTATCCTTCTTTGCTTCTGTTTGTTCCTAAGATCTTTGCCCTGCGCTCTAGTATCAAAGCCTGATGGGAAAGAGGAATGTATGGGTGGATCTGAGCTATTTGTTATCTTATTGAACTAGATGTTAATGTTATCATATTGTTATCTTGCTTTGATCTTTATCTGAATTATTTACTATATCTCTAAATATAACATATTTCTATCATATCTGCATCAGGATAGTACACATCTACATGTTACTCTTTCTTAATTGGAAGGTACATAATGCCTATATTGGACTAGTTTGTGGGGTTGATGTAGTAAGTCCTGGAGAGGCAGTAAGTCTAATTTATTGATGTCGCCATAGGTAGTAAGGTATGCAGCAAAGTGGTGACCATGGTTAAGAATTAGTAAATAAAAGCGGTGGCTAAAGATCAAGGTATGATATAATAATATTAAAGACTTAAAATATAGTTTAGAGACTAGAACTTGATTCATACATATATCAAAGTATGATACTTAAATGATAATACTAAGATCTAGTTTAGAAGATAAACCTTAACTTAGATTTTCCTTACAAATCTATGGAACCAAATAAGTGTAATGATATCAGGGGTTAAGATAATTGCTTGATTGTCTCTTTAATTTTTTGTTTTGTTTCCCATAATTTATATATATAAAACACATACTATAAACAAATATAACATTTAAAATAGAAAAACAAGCACACAAAAAAAGGTGAGAAGCCATGCTCCCACATCTCCCATGCACCATCCACGCACGTCTCATTTCTTTTGGCTTGAGACCTATTCCACAAAGGAACCTAGACATGGTAGCAATTTAAACTTCTCTCTATTCGTCACCTTCTTAGTCACATCTGCTAAACTTGGTAGTTGGGTCACATAGGCCATCAACCCTAATTGCACCCATGGTTAGAGCTTAGGCCCTCATGGCCTTTAGGGCAATAACAGTGCCTCATGGTCAGAGCTCTGTCTGTCACTTTCTTAGTCGCATCAGCCAAACCCAACAACTGGGTCGCAGAAAGGAGAGGGAGATGAGGGAGAATAAGAAGAGGAAGGGGGAGAGAAAACAGTAATAGAAATGGAAGAGAAAGGTGCCTCTAATGGCTCTTAAAAAAAATTCTGGTGGATAATTTTTTCTGATGACATTTTTCAAATTTCTGGTAGTTATACCGAAAACCTTGGAATATGTAACCGGTTCATTACTTGAGTAACTTGTGTCTTATTTTCGGAGGAAAATCCCCTAGAAATTGGTCGGTGCTCCTCCTTGGAAGTTTGAGGATTTTTCTGGCTGAATTAATTCGCTGGAAAACCTCAAGAAAAAAAATGATACATTTACTACCAGATTATTTGCCATAAATGTAAAAAATCTATAGCAGATTATTTTTCCAAGAAATTTATTTTCTTTATTATTTTGTTTTCAATGATTATTTTTTTTGGCTGATATTTTTGCTAGAAATTACTTGGATTACCAAGGGCATCAAATCTGCCAAAAATAGTTATGCTAAATGTTGAATTTCTTGCAGCGAGAGGCCAAATCATGTGATAAAACATAGGAAAAACTAAATGCATAGAAGAAGCATGTACAGAAACAACACAGATCAATAAATTGATGGCTCAAAATTTTTTAAGTTACAAGTGATGTAATGACTAGAACAATTTCACTCATTAATTTAAACTACAGTTTCACTCGTTAATTTAAACTTTGGAAGAATCTGTAATGCACTTTTTTTGTACATATAACACTACTCATGAAACATAATGGTAAAAGGTTGTGTTCCATCCAATCTCTTGGGTAGAGACCATGGGAGTAATGTGATAGGTTCTTGAATGAATTCAGCAAAAATCTCCCTTTCACTATGATGGTTATGGTTTTTATAGGGTCATAGGGGTGAGGTAAATGTGACCTCACCTCTTGGTTTGGTGATCATGAGGTAGTTATGGAATGCTCCTCTAGGAGTATGGCACATGACTGACTTTTTAACTAAATTGGTTTTAGAGATTTCACAAAGCTTTGTGAGTTTTGGTGTTTCCCTCTTGGGCCTATATCGTGTTCCCATGATAAGAGATGTATGGTCAATAGCCCCCTAAGCTTGAAGTGATGAAGGAGCAAAAAAGTTTAATGGGTTTTAGGCTACGAATCAGTTTTCTCAGCCCGCTGGACAAGTAGAGATATAGTCCATACCCCCCAAGCTTGGAGTAATGAAAGAGCGAACAAGCTTAACGAGACCTGGATTGGCTTATCATTAAATTGTGATCGATCTTTTTCTTAATTATAGCATGGTTTTATTTATAGAATCATTTATTGTTAACCCTTGATCATGCTAAATTGATCATCTACTTAACCATTTATGTAACAAATTAGGCCAAATAACTTTTGTCTTTTTGAACTAATCTTCTTCTTTATCAGCTTTATTCTTCCATGTCAATTATTACACTTTGTTTTTTCTTTCTCTTATTCATTCTCCTCTCTTTTTTTCTTCTTCCTTTTTTTTTAACTTCCAAACTATGTCTTTTGATTATTTCTCGATCATTTAGTCAATTTCTAAACGTGAAATAAGCTAAGCAACATTTGTTGATGTAATACAAAACATCATTTTTATGGGAATTTATTTATTTTTATTTATATCAAAGCCAATCATATAATAATACTTAAATTGATCATACAACAACACTTACTGGAAAAAATAAATAAATAACTTTCATTCCAAACATCATCTTAATTACATTTTTTGTTTATAAATTTACATATTTTCTACTATATGCTTTGGCCATGCTTTAATGGCATCTGCATCATCTGAGCATCTTTTGGCTTCTTTGTTGCTACTAATTCTCTGGAAATTTAAGTCCCAAAGATTTCCAAGAGCACCAAAAGGCCTTTGATGTTCCTCCCTCCTCATGAAGCTTTCCAACCCCGATGTGTTAGATTGTTGCATTTGCTTTGAATTGTCTCTTCACTGTTGATCAAGTTTGACCCGTCTTTTCCCTGTTGATTAGATTCACCACTCAGGTCATCATTTCTGTCCAGCCTATGCCCCCCGCCACCCATGGTATGCAATAGAAGCATGGTAACAGGTGATTCAGCAAGGGAGATCGTCCTTGGCTCCTCGTCTTTCTTAGAAACTTAGCAGTTGCTGAGACTCTTTTCCAACAACCATTTTTGCTTCAGTTATTTGTTTTATATGCATGGGAAGAGAAGCTCCCGCTAGCCTCTATGACATTAGCCAAAAGACAATTGATGTTAACGTAGGTTTAACTAGACCATTATGCTTGAGAAGAAAAGCTTCCGTTTCTATTTCTACCTTTTGCTATGAATATTTTAAGGTATTTTTTAGGAAGGAGGAGAGGTTTTGGGAACATTTTCCCCTCTTTTCTCATTGCATAAAATGATTTGTGATGGTGGTTACTAGGAACTCTACCCTCTATTTATAATGATATGAGCATTGAAAGTGATTCTTTCTTATTGGCTATACAGATGACACATTTTATTGGCTATTTTAATGGTAGAGTCTTTTTATTGCTTAAAAGAGTGATAGTTTCTTCTTTCTTGAAACTTGCTTTTCATTTATTCAGTTATTAATGACATAGATTCACTTGTCCTTCTTAAGCAGATTCTATTGGGATTTGCGTTAAAATTCTTGCCATCACAATCATGACAAGTTTACTCAAAATCGCGTAGGTAGAAGATTATTGAAACAAAAGTTACGAGTAACCAATCTATCATTCCACCCTTAGGAAATCAACCGATCATTTCTCCCTTAGTGAGAGTAGTAATATAATTGAAATCGATCATTCTAATAAAATAGGTCATTTTTAACTTGCTTATTATGATTGTTGCATTTGTTCCATTTTCCCAAGCATACGAATCATCTCTCTTGCTGGTCGTCTTTTACCATTACATGTTTCTTGCTTCTTTTTTTTATTTCTCACAGTTGTTTTCTTCTATATTATTATTAGTGCTATAGTCCCTCCTCTACTATTTTCGATAATTGCAAATGACCCTTCCTTTTGTCTTTCTTAGACACATCTCATCATCTCACTTCCCCAGACATGATTTTCTTTTTTCCAAGGGCCATGTCTTTTCGATAATGACCTGACAAACCTTTTTGAATTTCTTTCCCCTACTTGTTGGATCACTTTGCTATTTACTTCTAACCATTAGATCATAAATTCTTTTTTCCCCAAATTTCAAATGTCAATTGATATGACCTTTGAAATGCCAATCAGCATGTTCTTTGGGGTTTTCAAAATTGCAAATCATTATAACTCTTGAAAACCAAACCATCGTGTCTTTTAAAAGCCTTTAAATAGAGAGAGCCTCCATTCCACCTTTCTTACTTCAACCTTCCCTGAAAAGAGTAATCTTGTTCGTCTTTTTCACTCTTCTCCCAAATTTTGGTTCTTTCTTCTTGCGCCGGTCCTCCCTCTTCTATGCTTAAACTTTGCAAAGTTATCATCTGTTATTTCTTAGGTATGCTTTTACCCATTTTGCTTCTTTTTTTTTATGTCTATATTACCTTTGTTATGTCTTCAAAGATTACTTTTTTAATATTCTTGATGTATGACTCCATTGTTAGGTTGCAAGTTGTTAACACCCATTGCCTTTCTCCTTTTTCCCTTTTACCTTCAGGTATTCTTCTTGTTCTTCTTCTTTCTACTTTGTATCTATGGATTCTGATACCTCTTCTTTGGAGATTCTTGGGGAATTTCTTCTAAGAACTCCATCTCGTAAAGCCAACGTTCCTGGGACCTCCCGTGAGTTTCCCCTTGCAATTTCAAACTTAAAGATTCATCCTCCCTCATCCTCTTCTCCTAAAAAAAGATGCTTCCTATTTTATTAGAAAATTCTACTAGAGCGAGAGAAGATTAAAAAAGTTATTTAGTAACTTAAGGTTAAATTCTTCTGATTCATCTGACTCTTCTGTTTGTTCTCCTACTTTGTTGGATTTAGAGTTTGATCTATCTTTCAATAACACCAATCAATTAACGTTTTTTACAAGCAGGTTAGGATGAGCAATAATCCTAAAGCATCTACCTCTGATTGATCGGCTTTAGTATCTAAGCAGTCCAAGGTTAGCGAAGATGTGTTAAAGTACTCGTCATTGTATACTAATCCATCAACTCTTGAGTCAATACATAAAACTACTCACATTGCTTAGGATAACATTGAGGATTCATACATTCTAGAACCCTACCCAGTTAACAATCGTGTTTGTAGTACTACTCCTCTAATTTCCCAATCCGGTAATTTTACAATGTCTGAAGCTGTGTTCAATTGGATAGGGATTTCTTTACCTTTTTCAATATTTGAGGTGTATGTTTGAAACACTCTCAACATTGCTCCTTCTTAACTTCATCCAAATAGTTGGGCCTTTCTTTGCAATTTTGAGCTTTTGTGCAACTATATAAGCATAACTCCCATAGCTCCAAAGTTCTTCTATTTTTTTCCCACTTCTGGGTCAACTAATGGTCTAATCTCTCTTACAAGCAACTGAGGAAATAAAATACTTAAACTTTTTTATTCTTCTTTCAAGAGTTTTAAGGGTGTTTATTTTTTGGTTACTCAACTGCCTCATGTCTATTCCTCCTTTCTGGACCATGACGATCGACCCAAGTTTAACTTTTTCTGGGTTGAAGGATCATGAGAATCTCCCAAGTATTCTCAGTGCAGGTTTTCCCAAGAGGGTCATAAGGATATTGACATGTTGTCTACAATACCTTTTCCTTACCATTGCTCTAAAATTATTCGATATCAGCATGACTTGGATACTTTAACTTCTTATTTTCACGAGTTTGCTGTCATCTTTTTCTTTTCCTCTTTTATCTTTCTTCCCCTTTCCTATTTTTCATGCATATTCACATCAACTTTTATATCTCCTTGTATATGTTCTTACTCTTTTTTTGTTCGTGTTCTTACTATTATATACTTCTTTTTCAGAGAACATGAATACTCCTATTCCACCAAATATACCGCAGAAGAAATCCTTCTCAAGAAACAATTGAGGAGGAGGAGTCCGAAAACACTTGCTCATTCTCAACAGAATGGGTCCTCCAAGGACACCTTGTCCTACCGTGCATTAAAGCGGTCTAGTCATGAGGGGGATTCAATTAGCTCATAAAGGGTCTTGTCTGCTCAATAATCTATTGCTACTTCTGGTGATCGTGCTGCACCACCCAATGAGCCTATTCTTGTTTCCTCTTCTGCCGATGAACCAGAAGAAAATTCCATTGCCCGAGTTCATCCCTATTCCAGAGGAAAATAAAAAGAGAAGGTTTCTAAAATAGTCTCTTTTCCACTTAGCAATCTTGAGTTGTCCGAAAAAGCATGGAGAGATTATGTTTCTTCTTTCCAGGCTTCAACAGACAAGGTGAAGTCTATATAGGACCCTCACTTCCCAACTAATCATCTTATTGGGCAATACCTTTCCATGCCCGTTGACATGGAAAAGTATTATAATACAGGCCCAAGGGACTCAGTTTTTGGATTAAGAACTATAGTTTAAAGCTGGTTAGCATCGGCCAAAGGAACCAAAAAGATTTTGAAGCTTTGAAGCTCCAGAATGCCAAGCTTTAGGAGAAGTTAAAGTCTGAAAATGAAGATCTGAACAAAAAACTTGTTGGAGTGGAGGCTCGTTTGGGACAGGTAAGAACTTTGGAGAGTTTGAAAGTCAACTTGAACGAGTGGATTACTTCTTTGTCTCCTCTTGTTGAAAAGCTTCCTGGTGCTAAGAAAAAAGCCAAGCTTACTAAGAAAGAAACATATAAGCTCCATACTCGAAATGTTAATCTTATAGCTGAAGTCTTATCTTTGAAGAAAAAGGTTGATGAAGATGTGGCTTTTTTACAAGACTTGAGGCGAGACTTATGAGAAGCTGAGTATGAAGCTAGGCAGTAAAATATACTACGGTTTCAAGAAGGTCATTGTTTTAGTATTATTAGCCATAGTTGCAGTGTTATGTATATTCTCAGGTTCAGTTTCAATTTTAATGTCACTTTCAATTTTAGAAATTATCATTTCACTAAGCCTACAAGCTCTATTAAGTGTATGCAAAGTCCTTTCAATATCAGGGTCAATGTCAAGCAAATGATTACTATAAGACCTGGTCATACAATATGCAAAAGTGCAGAAACACAAGATATACAAAATGGACTACACAACATTAAAATTATACCAAAACAACACTAGTTACCTTATCTACACAAATTTTAAAAATTATGGGACCACCACATGGTGAAAATTACTAAAAAAATGATACTAAAAAATGCAATAAAAAATCTTCAAAAAATAGAAAAGTGGTCCAAATGATGGAATTCGACTGAGATAGGGTGGTTCTCATGACAAGGCATAAGTCTTGTAGAACACACAATTTTCCTTCAAGTGACCAATTTTCAAGCCATTCTGAGATGGCTTGTTCATACAAAAATCTAAAAAATAACCTACTTCTACTAAAAACAACCGAAAACAGAGAAGAAAGGGTGTTAAGGGTTAGGCAACGTCTTGATATGATCAAATAGCACCAAAAGATATCCAATAATGTCATTTACTTGCCTACCAAAATGCATCTCAAACAAATATGGTTTGGATCGTACATTTGTTCTTGCACTTGGAAACCACAATTGAGCTAAAATACAATAGGAAAACATGGGTTAGTGAAAGGTTAGAAGTTAATTATACTCCTAATGTAATTGATTAAACTTAGAATGATCCCCAACAATGGCGGTAAAATATGATAGCTGCCGAGACTATTAAATTCTTCAATTTATAAATCAATTCAACAAAATACTTGTAGTGTAAGGCATAATTGAGTCAAGCTTTAAGATCACTCTAATTAAGCAATCGGATTAAGAGGTTCATAGGGGGGTAAAGGTTGCAGAATTAATTAACAAAAAGTAATTAAGAACTATAAGCATAATTAAGCAAACAACTAATTCAAGAAAATCAACTAATCTTGAGTTTAATCAATCCTTGATCACTAAGAATCCATTCAATTGAAAACCAAGCTCTTGGCCTTATATCATATCAAGAAGCATTAAGATGATCAATGAATTCTCTAATAGATAAGCATCCAAAATTTAATTAATCAAGATTAAATGAATTAAGCACCTATCTAATCTTAAATTCACCTAAAACCCAGAATTCAACCAAGCTAAATAATCTATCAAACACCTTTGATACATTATTTAGTCTTTGTAATCCTTGTTAAACAGATGGTAGTTATGCAATTATAACATCCACATCCAAATCAAATTAAGCAATTGAATCCAGATTCAATCAAAATCAAAAGAGGTAGAAGAAAAACTTAATTAATAATTAAATATAGAACAATCAAAACAAGATCTCATAATTAAACATCAAGATTATCAATTCTTAGGATTAATTAAAAGGTACTAGCCTTCCATGGATGGGAGGAATAAAGGCAGAAAAGAAAAAAAAAACCTAGAGAAAAGGAAGAGGCAGAAAGATGATGAGAGAAAGTGCAAGCGTGGAGAAACATTCTAGGTCTATTTCGGAGCTACCTATAAAATTTAAAATCCAAGTTTGCCCTTAGCTTAGGGTTAATATTTTTCCTCTTAGCTTTAATTAGACACCTAATTTGTCTAATTTGAGCTTAGGAAGGGAGAGTTATGCCCAAAACATTCTTAACAACTCTCTAGACCCATCAGCTGACTTCAAAGGGCGAGAACATTATCAAAATGTCATAGTTTTGATAAGTGGTCTTCATAATAGTTAAGCATCTATGTCTTAGCTTTCAAATGGAATCTGTCACAACTCCATATGACTCCTACAGCTCAAATTATGGCCTAATCTTTGCATATTGTCAAGGTTCCAATGACAACATCTCTGTTCTAATTTCCAGGCTCAATCTGACCTATTAAATATCATATTCAGTCTGGAGATCTTCATTAAAGTTGTAGAGCTTTCTCTCAGCTTCCCTACAAGGTAAAATTCATAATTTTTAGATATTTAAAACTTGAGTTATGCCTGAAATACAAAAATAGTGTAAAATTCTCAATAATGCTGAACAATACAATTAAGCCCAATTTAAACCCAAACTTATAAAATATGGTCAAGACCAATAAATTAAGTACATAAGAGGTAAAAGAGACTAAATATGAAGGTTAACTAATGTATAAAAATTGTGTTTATCATTCTCCTTCTAGTTGCAGACTTATCTAGGTTAGACTTTCTCTAAGATCTAACTGGATTGAATTGACTCTATACTTTTACTCCCCAGGGCTTTTTGGTTTTTCTTCATCTCCAATCCTTAAACACTCATTATAACATTCCCTTGCTTTAATCTGATCGGCATGCACTACTCCCACCATGCCGTCAACTATTGGAAATTTCATAGCTAAATGTGGTGTTGAGACTATAGCTCCCAAGGCATTCAAAGATGGTATTCCCAAAATTGCATTATATGAGTATGACAATCTACCACCAAGAACTGTATATCAATAGTTCTGAAAAAAAGCGGCTTGCTTGCAATAGCATTCCTGTCCCCCATGAGTTGTACTTAAACCGAAGGTTGTACTAAACTCAATATTCCCTTTCACTCTCACTCTTTCTCTTGAAAATTTTAACAAACCCTCCGAAAATAGCTTTTGCTTATCTTTCGATAGTTGGAGTTTCTTAAAAACATCATAATAAAGTATATTGGTTGAGCTTACTTGATCAACCAACACTCTTCTGACAATAAAGTTTCCAGTAACAATCGAAATCATCATCGAGTCGTCTTGATTTCTATCCACTCCTTGAAAATATTCATTAGAGAAAGAAATGATCAGGTTGTTGCGGCCAGGAAAATTTTCCCTTGTCGATCCTCCCACCATCATAATCGATCGTGTTGCTCTCAAATGCTTCTTTCTTACAGACTTCGTTGCTCCACCTCCCACGAATCCTCCTAAGATAGTATTAATTACTCCCTGAATTTGATTTGGATGAAATGGTTGCTCTTCTACAACTGCTTTACCCTTATTATCTCTTTTCTGATCATCTTTCACATTTGAAACTCCTCATTCATCAAAATTGTTATTCTTTACTCAATCTTCATATCATGCTCTTTTCTTGAAAACATACTTCCCAAGATGTCCTGCTTTGATTAACTCTTCAATTTTGTCTCGTAAGACATAGCAATCTCAGGTAGTGTGTCTGTAAGATCAATGAAACTCACTTCTATTTGATTGTTCAGCATCTGGGTGGATTTATGTTGGTGGCATTGTGAACTGGATCAAACTAGTACTATACATTTCTTTCAATATTACTTCACACTTAGTGTTAAAGGGGTGTATATTCATCATATCGCGGTCTTCTTGTATTTTTTTCAGTAGGGCTCAGTTCATTAGTTCTGGTCTTCTGAACTGACTTGTCGGTGTTATTCTTTTGACCTAGTAACCCTTCTTCCTCTTTTTACGTCAAAAGTTCTTCGATCAGTAAATTGTGCCTGGGGTTTTTCCCTTGACTCATTCTTTCTTTCCTAATAAGCCTTAATTGATTGTTGAGCCTCTGCCCCCGTTCGATTAGCTTCTTCCATGTTGATGTATCCTTTCGATCTTTCAAGTAATTCTTCTAGGCTCTGTGGGTCTTTCTTAGCCAATGAATCTACAAAAGCACCAGCTTGCAATCTTGCCATTGTTGCATGCAAGGCCATCGTTGCATTCAGATTTCTGATCTAAGTCACCTCTAAATTAAATCGCTTCAAGAAATCTTTCAATGACTCGCTCTTGCCTTGGTGAATAGTAACAAGACTATAATACATCTTCTTATGGTTTCTGCTAATAGAAAAGTGATTCAGAAACTTTTCCGCTAACTCATGGAAATCACCTATGGACTGTGGTTCTAAAGAAGAGAACCATAACAACCTTATTTTCTTCAGTGTACTTGTAAACGCTCAGCATCTGATCAGGTTTGAATCTATAGCTAGCAACATCGCTAAATTAAACATATCAAGGTGCTCTTAAGGATCTGTCGATCCATCGTACAACTCCATTGCCATAGGCATTCTGAAATTTTAAGGAAGTGGAATCGACATGATAAGATCAGTAAAAGGATGTGGTGAGAAACTAGGGTTCCTAACTGCTTCACTTTTAACACTCCTTTGGACCGATCAGGAATTTTGAACTGGCTCCTCATTTGTTCAACGATCACTTTGTTGTGTCTCCTTTTCCTCCTCTTCTACGGGCTCTTGGCAAGATGGCTCGTTACGAGAACACTCCTGCCCCTCTCTAAGCCTAGCAATCTCTTGCCTCTACTCTTCTAGTTGGCACTACATTTCACGATTAGCTAGGTCTTCTGAGTTGCATTCCCTTCATCATTCTTCGGTTCATTCTGTCTTGTCTGAGCCATTTCTGCAAATCAACTGCTAGAAAAAGAACACCATATCCAACCTGAAAAGCAATAGATACATAAAATTGGAAATGTAACTAAACAACAATAACAACAACGCAGCAAACGATCCAAAACTAGCAACCAACGCATAAAACAAACCAGAACTAGCAACCAGCCATGAAATAATTTAAACAGGAAAGATCAGATTTACGCAAAAGTCACTTAAGAAATGGGTTTCCTAGAATGTGAAGCAAGAATGTAGCAGTTATAACACTATGCTGCCACTAATCTTTCAGCACACCAAAAACACTAAGAAAGGGGTAGGGATTCTCGTTTTACTGAAAATTCCCGCACACAGCACCAATGTTCTATCCAAGCTCTTAGGTAGAGACCATAGGAGTAATGTGGTAGGTTCTTGAATGAATTCAACATAAAGGTCCCTTTCTCTATGATGGTTACAATTTTTATAAGGTTTAGGGGTGGGCATGGTTCGGTTCGGCATAGAAAACCGAACCGAACCGAACCGGTAAAGTGGTTCGGTTCAAAAACCAAACTGGTTTTCTTCTAGGTCCGAACCAGTTTTGATTTTCTGAACCGGTTCTGAACTGGTTCTGAAACGGTTTAAGTTTAGAACTGATTTGGGTTTAGAACCGGTTCTGAACCGATTTGAGTTTTAGAAAACTGGTTTAAAAACCAGTTTTAAACACTGGTTTAAAAACTGGTTTAAAAACCAGTTTTAAGAACCGGTTCAGAATCGGTTCGACATAATATGTCTAAATTAAGTCTCCATTAATGGAGTATTAAATAGAGTACAAAACCCACCATTAAGTCTCCATCCTCAGCTCCATAACTATCTGTGTAACCTTCAAGATTTACATTAATCCTTCTCTTCCTAGTTGAATGTCGAAGATTGCCAGAGCCATACTGTGAATAAAGGCAAAGATGACACATCCCAGGAATTTAAAACGTATTGTATAATAAAATAGGAATTATTATTATGATATTATCATCTGATCTGACTAACTTCAACAAATGGCATGGTTCTAAGCAATGAGTAAAAGAAATACATAAAGTACAAGATTACAAAAATAATAAAATCTATTAGTGTAATTACATACTAATTTTGCTCTCTGCAACCTTACAATAATTATATCAATTCATAAAAAACAATTAGTTGCATCCAGCAAAGACATCAACAGAGGGCAAAGAATACTATACAACAATACTAACTATTATTATTCACTCTAGTGGTTTCCTTTCAAAGGGATTACCGAAATTGTCATGTCATACAAAAGATGGCAATGCTAGAATGCTTCCTTTTATTAAAGAAAAGGCTACAAAGGAGACAAATATTTCATCTTTAGATGTAATTCTTTTCTGTATATAAAAAAATTATTACGAGAAAGGAAAGAAGTTCAAAGAAGGATATTATCAGGGGCCCAAAGTTGCCAAGCAACTTCACAAATCACAATGTAAGAACCTAACAAGGTATAAAAATGAGATATTGGACCTCAATGCAAAGTGAAAGAAAATAAAAAAAGCAGGAAAATATCAGAAAAAGATAAACCTTAATATATAGTTATTTCATGAATGGCTTAACCTCGCTAGGCATCTTTTAATTAATAACTTCACTTGTTGTCAAGAAGCAAGCAAATACGTGAGTCAAAAACAAAGTTTTGATGAATAACGAATTTCATGAATCATTCCATTTTATGTCAGAATGATTTCTATACATAAATCATGCAACTTAAACAATTAAAAAGCAATCCCAAATAACAATTATGATCCTTGAACTTTTTTCGAAATGCAGATACATACATTAGTATTTGTGTTGTAATACAAGTATGGCTGGTCATACAGTTTAGCCTTGTCTTGATCCTATTGCTTGTGCGCACTTGCCCAGAAACATGGCCATTCCCTTGGCTCGCTAGACCGTTTTGGATACATGGAAGAACACTATTGTGATTATAATAAAATTCCATAATCAGCATACATCTCAGTCAGCTGCACCTGCAGAAATCTCATAAGTTTAACCAAATAACCAAAACCACTTAGAGAGGGAAGATATGCATGTAAGTGAAGGTGGTTAGTGTTTTAAATATTTATGATTTATCACCTTTGTGCAAATCAACCGACTCGTGAGCTACCTTTGTTCTAGTAATTGACTTTACATAGGTGATTTTTCTAGCCTGATTGAACTCTGATCATTACAAGAAGACAGATAGCTAAAAAAGTGGGCAAAGCACATAGATAGCCCCATCCCTGAACGAAATAAAAACCTGTTCAATAGCACAAAAAATAAAATGCTTAAAAATAAAAAGTAAAGTCACTAGATTCACAAGTGCTAGTAATTGCAACCTTGCATTAAGGATCTGATCCAATATATTAGGTAAAAGCACCAACTGACCTTGATTCACAAGTGCCTTTACTATAGACCCAGATCCACAGTAGTGGTCCTGAAAGTAAAATAGGCTTCCCAAATAGGGTTTGAAGATAGTCCAGATAGGGTCATTATAAGAATGATTAACAACACAGTTGTCCAAATCAAAGTGCAATTGAATCAATTGAATCAAGTTTTACAGTAAACCAATCAAATCAGACAACAAAATAATCTCATTCATTCAAAGTTTCAAACTTCAGATCTTCTCCATCTCAATTTCAACAAATGTAATAATAATCCTATAAAAGAAAAAAGTTTACTTCTCAAAATTGCTTGCTTAAGCTAATCCAATCTAAAAATCTGAACGGGGAAAGCTGGCAAGCATATAGCCCAAACCCAATATCTTAGAATAAGCATATATAAACTCAGTATCCCCTTCAATCATCAAGAGAAATAGTAGAAGAACAAGGAACATCTTGTGGAGAAACCATCTCTGCAAAAAAGAACACCTCATTACTTATGAAAACAAATGCCATTCAATAAAAAATACTCATGCCAACAAATAGCACCCCAGATTGAACAAACCCCAAATCCCCAACTGACGCTAAACCCTTCCAAATCAAACAAATAAATAAATATATTTATTTAGATACCTTTGTGCTGCTATGGAAATGGCGAGACACTGCAATGGAGATGTTGTAAGTAGCAAAACTTTCACGCACTTTTGAAGGATGAAAGAATGGTGTGCGAATCAGCAATGCAGGATGAACAAAGCGACGAAGTACGAATCGAAGTGCGGATCCAGTTTTGGAATGGATTGTGGGTGCGAAGTGGAATAGTAGATGGCAGAAAGAGGAGGGCTAGGGTTCTCGTAAACGTGAATTTGGGAATTTGAGATTGAGGAATGTTTTTGTGAATCTGGATGTGGTTTGGTTTTTACCAATTCACTGAACTGGATTTAATAAAAGGTAACCGAATTATTATAATACTACAAACCGGTTCAGTTTAAGAACCGATTCTTCTTAAAATGAATTTAAATGGTTGGGTTTGGTTCAATTTATAATGTGGTTCAGTTCTTTTGGATTTTATGCCCACCTCTAATAAGGTTAGAGGGGGTGAGGAAAGTGTGACCTCACCCCCTAGTTTGGTGATCATGAAGTAGTTATGAAATGCTCATCTTGGAACGTGCCACATGGCCAACTTTTTAACTAAATTAGTTCTAAAGATTCACCAAGCTAGTGAGTTTTGGTGCTTTCCTCTTGGGCCTATGTCGTGAGCCCAAGATAAGAGATGTACAGTCCAGGTTGGGTAAGCTGGGCATAATCTTCCCACGTTTAAATCAAGAAAGCAATGTTGTACCAAAAAATAGAAAATAAAATTTGGAAAGCATAGATAGAAAAAGAGAAAGGCCACAGCAATAAAAGAACTCTCCAGGCTTTTGCTAATTTCCCCTTTTAAGCATTCCCACAAAGCATAATAGAGAAAAACAATACGAACCATACCTTCTTGATTCATTTGGGCAAAGTGCTTCAACATTTGTAACTTAATTAGCTCATATGAATGTTTTCTTTTTCGTTTTTTTTTTCTAAATACATTCAGGGTGAGAAGAAATTGTTTCATTCCAAGGTCTTTGAAGTTATAAGCTTCAGGAAAGACTTACAATGATAATTACAAATAACTTATTAACGAAGAACCACTTATAAGTTTTAAGAAAAATGTTTTATGTATATTAGAGTATACATATTGTATTTACACTATATATTAACATGAAAGAGATGTCAAATTATATTATATGCGACTGTAGTAATTCCATCACATATATAATAATTTTATGAATGAATTTGATAAAATTAAATATATTTTAGTTGAACGAGTAACGAAATTAAAATTTTAAACCCAAGACCTTTTTTATTGATGCTATTCAATGAGAGTTAGTTTAGCTTGCAGGATCAACTAACATCGTTAAAATGGTCTTGATTTCATTTCCTACTTGTAGACTTTCATTGGTAGTACTGAAGCTTGTAGCACGTTTTAATTTTGAAATGGAACAACCTCCTCTTTCTACACTTTTAAGATAAATTCAGAAAAAAAAAAATAACGATAAATTGTCGATTTTGCATCATGTGTAGATTAAATCTTAAGGCCGTGCGTCTCTTGAGCTTAGAGGGGCCTTGCCCTGCCTGGTAAATATTTTTTAAAATAATTATATTTTTATATTAAATATATATATATTTTTTATATTTTATTTAATATTATTTATTATATATATTTTTTTATTATTTTATTTATTCAATTATATCTATTAAAAATAATATAAATAATATTTACATTTCTAAAAAAAGTGCATTATAATTATTTTCCTTTTTAAAAACTTCATAGTTTGCATACAAATTTTTTATTTTAAATTGTTGTAAAGACTGAAGATGCCCCCAATCATTAGTGTGTATAAGAACTGTGTTATTTACACAGACCCATCCCATCACAGGAATATCTCAATCATCTCGTCACCCTTTTTTTTTCTTTCTCTCTCTCTTTGTCCTTTTTTCTTTCCCATCAAAGGCTCCCAAGTGGTTTCTCTCGAATCTGTTTGTGAAATTTCTATGTAAAAACCAATTTAGAGTTTCAAAATGTACAAATCATTTCAATAAACTTTATGATCTTCATGTGGAAGTAAAAACATTATTTTGTTAACCAAACTATTAAATGTTTTACGGAATTGTCACGTAACTTGCACATGATATAAAAAAAAAATGTTAATGACAAAATTACAAATGATTTCTTAATCTAAAATGTAATGTGCTTTTGATATTTTAATTTTTGACAAGAACATAATTAAATGGCAATTTTATTTTCGCTATGTGTAAAGTTTACAAAATTATTTGTACCTTTTTAATAACCTCTAATTCATATATACACAAAAGTGTTAAAATTAAATATAATTTGTTAAAAATTAATTTAAAGTAATAGGCCCACGTCTCTAATCACCCTCTCACGGTCTCAGTGTCTCACCTTTATTTTTACTGCCATAATTATTCTCTTGCCTTTATTTTTTTACCCAGAATTCAAACTCTTATTGGTAGCGGCTCCAATAGCATTTAAATTTTGAACTATTGATCAAGTTCTTTCTTTCCCATTTGAAAATCAAATGCGACCCAACACCACCGCTTGAACTTGAGCCAAAACCGCGCAAGCACAAAGAATTTTAATATCTATTATATGCTTTCCGCTACCAATATAATTGGATTTAATTTGAATCCTTTTTAGTTTTGTTTTTCAAATTTTATTAATGAGTGAAGACTGAAGAAGACAATACGTAAGCAACGCACTGTCGCTTATGCAGCAGATGCAGTGCAGATGGAATCCCTCAGTAGCAGCCACGACATGGAAAATTCATTTACAATTTTCTCGACCCTACTTAATTTTTGAGCTGATATTATAGACATTACGAAAGTGGTTGGAAACGGGTGGGATATTGTCATTACGAGATTGCCGCGAAACTACTGAAGGTTTTATATTTTGGGTAAGTTTGATTTTGGTTGAATGAGAGGCCGTAAGTTCTATAAGCACTTGAAGTACCATTTTCATATGAGGAGATTTCTTTTAAAATAATGCTTGTTCCAATGTGATTTCTTTAGTCAGTCTCAGTCCAATATAACCACATATTTGAACAATTCTTGTTTGTATAATTAACAATAATAACAATGGTAATCAAACATGAAATTGACTTTTGCCATTATTCCACCTAATTAGATTTCACTAGAAATTCGAATGAGTGACTCCCAATTCCATTTGACTCGAAAATAATAGTAGAATACGCTTTGAGATTAACGACTCAATCATCAAAATATGTAATGCTAACACTGTCAAATTAAGACGTGAAGTGCAGTTGCAGCAAGCAACTGATAGTTTGACTTGAGAAATATCATTGAATATACATTACAGAGGGATCCTTTGGTGGACTTGTTTTCGGTTTTGAATTCCATGTGAGAGAAACAAGTGGTGCTGTATAAGGAAAGGTGCGGCACTGAATTGGCTCATGATACCTACCTCAAATTATTCACCTTCATCATGTATTTAAATATTTTTTTATTAATGAAACGAATTAGACTAGATGAAGATAAATTAAAAAAAAATAAAATATAATTATCATTTTTTTTATTTAGAAGTTTTATTAAAAACAGAACGAATTTTATTGCCTATATGTTTTCTCCATTTCACCTTAATTTTGATAAATAAAAGTTAGACATTTGAAGAGAAAAGATGAAAAATAATTTTTCATATATTTTGTTCTCTTTTCATGTATTTTTAAATTTTTAAATAAAAAAAATTATTTCTCTTCTCTTCATTCTATTTTTCTTTCCCTCATTATCTATCATTTAAATATTGTGTAACATAGACTTGCATACCGTTAGCAAATTTCTAATAACAATAAGATTAATAGGTCAAAGAAATTCTATATTTTACATGTACACTATTTATTTAACTACAAAGTGCATTTATTTATATATTTATTTTTTAAGGAAGGGAGTAATATTGGCCAACATCAAGACTTAAGAGTTTGAACTAAATTCTAATAGCAATCTACTTCAGCGACCAACGTCAATGGCAATAGAGAAAAAACAAAGGAGATTCTTGTTTGGTTTGAACCAATGAAACTGCACTTTTGTGGGTTGTGGCATTTATAAAAGTTACCGAGATCACTACACGGCTACTGGTATTAGTGACCCACCCAAGAATTTTAGTAAATTTGGGCAGGGTATATATACTAAAAATAATATTCAAATGTTTATATTTAATATCATATACTATTATTAAAAATACAAATAATAACAGGTTAATAAATTATTTAATCACTCATTTTTATATATTGTATATATAATTCTTTATGATATTTATAGTATATAAAACTATTTTAAACTGTAAGCTTAAAATCTTTAAAAATAACATTTAATATATAATCTATAAGTCTGTTTTTTTTTGTTTTCAGATTTTAAAAATTAAAATCAAGTCAAAATAGTAAAGTAATGTTAACTTGTAATTATCAAAAGTTTAAAGTTATTACAAGAAGAAAAATAATTTGATGAGTTGAGTTATTGTTATTTTTTATAACCATGTATGTAAACAATAGATAAATAAAATAATATAATGCGATGAATAGATATATATATATATAGAGAGTTAAAACATCAACTTATATCAAAGTGTAAGTCTTTTTTGACTTATACTCATTTTTAATTATTAAATCCACTTTCATCTAATGATTACTTTTAATAAAATAATCGAATTGTTTGATCCCCTCATATATATATATATATATAAAATACAAATTAAATTTAAATTTCACATAAAGGCCTGAATTGTTGAATGAAAATGTCTGGTGGAAACTTTATTCACCACAACCGAACTGTTCGTCGCATTGAATATCAAAATTTGAAAGACCACCTACTAAGACAAACGCTACCAAATACAGATAATTATTCAAATAACCAACTCTCTCCTAAGACGCTTAAGTTAAACCCAATGCAGAAACCTTGAGTAATGAGTAGGTTCGAAAACAATGTGCAACCTCCACCCTTTTCTGATGTTACTGGTTTACTTTAGACAAGGAACTCGTTTCTTATAGCTGATGAACTGTTCAATTTTTAACAGTGTGTTGGGAGGGATACATACTAATCAGTTTGGTTTCTTTTAATTACTAGAAGAATATAACACATTGCACTATTATCAAAAGTTTTATATAATGACTTAAGTATTAATTTTAAACAAAATGTTACGCAAGGATTATAAAGGAGTAAATTGTCAAATTAGTCTCTGAAAGATACATAGTGAGTGATATTAGTCTCTTATTGATGAAAAATACTCCCAAGTTTTTTCAATGTTCATTTCCTCAATCAAATTAACTCCTAACAACAGTTAGTGTATGGACATTTAAAGATTAATTTGAACGATTGAATACATATTTAAGAACTTCGAGAATAATTTTCATCATTTATGAATTAATATGACTGATGCTATATTTTTTAAGGACTATTTTGATTATTTACTCAATTATAAAATGTCATCATTCACGTAAGTATATGGAATTCAAGTATTTAAACTCAAACTAATCCCTTGTTTGTTTTAAAATTGTTATATTCTTCTATCTCAAATATATGTTTCTCATTTGGTTTAACTTCTCATAGATCATTGGAAGGAGTAGAGACACACATAACACAGCCATAGAACTCTATATATACTCCTCCCGAGGGTGGTTCAACCATAACAATGCTAAAATTTCCGGTTCTAGCAATACTATTATCATATAGACATCTAACTGCACCAAACAATTTTACTAGGAGCTTCAAAATAGCTAGTGATTGTTATGTGACCTTTTGTCACATTCCATGACATGGAAAAGTTCAAGTGCTTATCACCTTACTAAGTTTGGTGCAAGATTGTTATGTTGGATCAATGACAAATGGGATGAACTTTTTATCCAAAAGTTTTACTTTTCTTACCCGCAAAAGTCAAAATTACAAGATGACTTTAAAAAGATATCAGAAATAAGCCAAAGATATTAGGTAACGTTCTAAATATTTCTAAAAAAGTTTAAAGCATGAATATTCTATGTTTTTTTTACTATTGATTTGTAAGAATTTAACATTTATGATTGAAGATTATTACTTGCAACATGTTCAACAAGTTACACTCCTAATATTTTCATTGATTGCTTGTTAGTCCTCCCATCCTTCTTTATTCTCTTACTAGTCTCCTCTATTCCTCATCTAGCAATTACATGGTTTCTTCCACCACCTCCCACCTCCACATTCAACCCTAACCTCGAAAGGCTTTCTTCCAAGAACTCCCTCCGACAACTATTGTACACGTGCGAGCAATCCTTCCCAAACCCTACGGCAACCATTCGTTTCGCGATCTTGTGAAGGTCGTTGATCGTTCCCAACGGCAAAGCATCGATCACGATGTCGTCGTCTGTTACCGGCAGCTCCACCAGAATCTGTTGCTCCTCTTCTCCATTCCTGGCTTCTTCCTATTCAGCTTCTTCATCTTCTTCCTTTGAGTCAAACGGCAAGTTCTGAGTTGACTCACTGTGAGGCCGAGTCAGGTCGAAGGACTCGTCGCTGCGCTCCACAAGGGATTAAAACTCATCCTCGAGGCGAAACATGGTGTGCTGGAGCATGTCGTCAGTGCGTGCAAGGCACAAGGTGACGGCTTTCTGAGAGGCAAGGTGGTTCCACTCAGAGACGACAACGACAAGGTCGTCAATGGTGTTGAGGAAAGCGGCAGAGTCGACCCATATGGGGTGGTCGGAGGAGACGTAGTGGGATAAATGAGAATAGAAAATGTTTAAAATGAATAAAAATAAGAATTAATGGGTTAAAAAATAAATATCGAAAGACCTTTTAATAAATGTTAAAAATTAATTAAAAAAGTGAAATAACTGATGATAAAAAAAAAATCAATGGAGCATTCATGCTCCAAAAGTTTTTAAGAATATTGTAAAAGGCTCCAAAATATTATTAGCCACCCTATTTCATCGAGCATTATAAAGAATCTAATTTTCCATCATTCTTTGTTTTTAAGCCCCCGTACATGGCAGGGGAAACTTGAAAATTCAAATACCTTGTTTCGCCGTTCCATTTTCTTTTGCTATTTAATTTTCCAACTAAGGCCCCAAAACAAAGTAAAATAATTTAAATAATGGTAAATAGAGAATATCCTTTCGAAATGTTGAAAGGATAAAGATAGAGTAGAGAGGGCAGAGCCAACTGAGAACGCCAATAGAAAATTCAAAATCAAAACTGCTCCTTTCACCGATCAGTGGTTGTGCCCCGTCCATTAGGCAGCTCCAAATTCTAGTTCAGCATAAAAGTCCAAATCAAGGTTTCGAATTTCTAACCCCAAGCACATTTCTTTTGTTGGGAGCGATAGCAAAAGATTCATCTCATGGACCGTTCCACCATCTTGTGCCAACTTCCACAAGCTTCAGTTTCCCAAAGTAAAGTACGTCCATCTTACGCCACAACAAGCGTTTAACCAGTTCTGTGTTCTTTCATTCATAAAGTACATGCTTTCCAACGGCCATACCCCAAACCAAGGTTGCACAGTTTCAGACTCACCCACCCACCCATCCCACGCCCATCCCATTCCCAACCTCATTATCATTACATACATAATTTGAAAGGGAAAAAAAAAGGTAAATTATCTTGAAGTTTAGCAAATTACACTCACACTTTCTTTACTTTAGAAATTATATTGATCACTCTTATAATTTATATTATCATTATATTGACTTTCTTTATTATCTATTATTATTACAATCACCTTGATTAACTATATGTTTTTTAGGAGGTCAATGTAAAGTTTTTCCTTGGAAAGAGCAGATGTAATTTCACTAAACTTAAAAAGGAGATAATTGTAATTTATCAAAAAATAAAATAAAATAAAATAAAACTTCTTTTCTAAATTTTCATAAAAAAAGAACAGATAAAAAAGGACTTCATCATCGAAGTCTCCTAATCAGTTACATTACAATGCCTAATATTAACACCCACAGCACCCAACACTGGTAAAAAAATAAAATAAATGTACAAACGAACTCGGGGTCCATTGAACCGGGTCCAACCTCTACCTCGATTCTCTAATTTTCTCTACCTAGTCCTTCCTTTTTCTCTTTTTCTAACAAGAAGAAAAATGAATAATAATCAAAAACCAGGAACAGCTGGAGGAGTGGCCGAACCGGTCTCCGGTCCACCCGTTACCTCTTTCTTCCGCCGCATCTCAAGCACCTTACGATGGTGGTTCGAGTGCAACTCGCTCGAGAAAGTCGGGCTACACGCGGGCCTGTATTCGGGTAATAACCGACCCGACTTGAATCGGACCCCACAAGCGTTGCACAAAGTTTTGGCTCCGAGCGGTCCGGTTCTCCACTGAGGGGTCTTCTGGATACCGCAATGGCTGCACCGCCGAGGCGCCGGCGACTGTGCCGCTCCACAACACCCTTCGCCTTCCGGCTTGGTCTTCCTCTTCACTTTCTTCTGCGGCAGCTTCCTCTCCGAGCAAACACGGTCGATGTTTTGGGCTACGGTCGCGTAAATTAGCAAGGGGCTAGAGGGTGACGACGAGGAAGAGGAAGAGGTGGTAGTGGTGGAGCTTGAGGTTGAGGATGATGACTCGGTGAAGAAAGGGAACCCGAGTGGCCAGACCGGAACCCCGGTCCGGGATCGCTTGCTTCTGGCCTTGGCCGGAACCGGGGTTTTGAAAAACGGTCGGGCCGAAACGGGGCTTCCCGGTTCAGGCGCTTTCTGTTTAAGGTTCTCCGTTAAGTTTACGGTGGGGAAGGAAACAGAGTATTCCGAGAAAGAATCCTCCACAAAATGAGACAACCATTCCAAGTCCGCAGCATCTTCATCCTACAAAAATTGTAACTTTGGTCAAAAACCAGCACACAACAAAAACCTTAAAAACTAAAAAACCGGTTTTTTTTTTTTTGTGTTGTGTGAGGTGAAAATGGAAGAGAGGGAGTACCGGAACAGTGAGTTCGCTAGTGGGGACAGACCCAAAATGGTCGTTGAAGGAGAGGTTACAAATTTCATGGCTTTGGTGCTGGTTCTCGTGTTGAGGGGAAACAGAGGCAGAACCATGGTTTTGTTGTGGTTCTTCTTCGAGAAGGGCTTCTTCGTGAGAGAAGTCAAGGAGGTCGTCGACGAAGAAGTCGTCGCAAGTGGCAACATTCTGCACTACGTTAAACGCCGACAACTCCTCTAGGAACAACGTTTGGGGGCTGAATTTCATGGCCATTTCTTTCCTAAAACTGCTCTTCAACGCTGCTTCCACAAACGCCATTTCTGTTTCAGCCTAAAATGGAACAAACAAGACCAATTTATAATATTTAGGAAAACTGAAAAACAGAGACTTTAAGAAGGACTCAATTTGATTTTAGTTCTTTTTCTTTGGGAAGGAAGTTCACATACAGAGAGACTTATTACCTGAGGGAGAGGAAGATAGGGCAACAGGGAACAGAGGGTAGAGATGATGATGATGATGGGGTTGAAAGGTGAGGGGTGGTGGAAGAAGCGAAGGGATGAGATTGAAAGAAAAGAGGATGGTGAGTTTGGTAAAGCATTGAATGAGGGCTGAAAGCGTCCCTAGCTTATTACTAAAATGTGCCCGTGTCCCCTCTCTCTCTCCCCACTCCCTACCCCTAATTTTACTTCTTTCCCTCTCACAGTCTTACTAATATATTATGTGTATTTATTTATACATAAAAAAACCTTTTTATTACAAAACAGTAAATGCTCATTCAGCTAAGAAAAAATAACAGTAAATGCTCATTAATAATAAGTCAAAAAATCACATTCCCTCCTTTTCAAAAGGAAAAAGTTTTATTTTTTTAAAAAATTTTCTAACGAGTGCTGTCAAGATATTTATTAAAAAATTTAAAATAAAAAATTTTGTATAAAAATTAAATTTTTTAATTTTCAATACAATAAATACTCTAATTTTATAAAATATTTTTTATTTAAAATTATTAATAAGTACCTTTAAGAGACTTTTTAACAAAACTAAAATTCTTTTGCTAGATTTTGTATTAGAATTAGTGAGTATTTTATGCATTCCATGGGCTTTTTAAAATTAGTTAAAATTTAAAACAGATATAAATTAAAAAAGAGAATGTTTACAATTGAAAAATAGTTTTAATTAAATAAATTTAGCTTGAATTTAAAAAAGTAAAGATTAAAAGAGAATATATTTAAATTTGAAAACGGAGATATGCATAATTAGAATAATAGAGAATTTGAATTTATTTTTTAAAAAAAAAATTAAAAATAACATGTGTCATTTTTTGAAGTAAAATAGTATAAGCAAATTAAGCTACTCTCAAATAACAATACTCTAATTTACTTGGATAAACTTTGAAAAAAATATTAAAATAACAAAAAAATTAAATTTCGTTAGAGATTTTTATAAAGAATATAAACTATTTTATCCTTTCGATACAATTAGAAAAATCGCTTTTTACTCTTATCATGAGTTTTCTCTCTTCGCTACAAATTCTTTATTTTTCAAAAGCTACTCAGTGTAGCTTTTCAAAATTTCAAGAAAGCTTATTCCTTTTGGCATTATGATTTTTTTAAAAAAGCTTACCCTAAACACTCTCAAAATTTTCAGAAGTGATTTTTTAATTTTAAAAAAGTACTTTTTCAATAAATAAAAACAGCTTAACTTGTTGTATAACATTACTCATTTTGACTTATAATTAGGAGTGTCAAAACGGATCGATCAGACTCATTTGAGATTAGGACATTTTTGAATCGGCCTATTCAAATTATATAAGTTTCGAGTTGGTATTTTGTTAATACAACTCAGCTCATTTAGTTTTATGTAGTGTTAAAAAAATAGGTTGACTCGACTTATTTGGACTCAATCCATTCAGGTCATGTAAGTTTTAGGCTGATATTTTACTAACTCAGTTCGTCTATTTTGTCGGACTATTCAAGTCGACCAATCAGGATTGATCCATTTTGACACCGTTACCTATGATAGAGGGTGGATGAGTTTGCATTGTTTTTTACTGGACAAAACTTAAGTCTATTTTTTTATATCTATTATATTTATTCTATTAATCAAGATATGACATGTATTCATTAATATTCTTTTTTTACTTTTTTTTTAAAAAAATACACATATATTAAATCTTAATTAATAAAATATATATAATGAACATAAAAAAATCAACTTAAATTTTATCATTTTTGATTCTTGGATAGGAGATTGCTCCTCATCATTTTAACTTATCTAGTTTTATGGCATTACTCTATTCAAAATATGTGTCACTTCAAAGAAAAAAAAATCGATAACATATATCCTTCGAGCATTTGTTAAGCAATAAAAAATAGGAAATAAAGTTAAAGTTTTACTTTTTATTTAATATTTTTTATTTTTTATTTTTGAACTAGTGTCCTTAAGACACTCATTAATAAAATTCTTAAATATTATTAATAATCTTGAATTTATTCAAATATTATTAATTTTCTTAAAATTGAAGCCATTTAATAATCTTCTTAATCTTGGAGCATCACCAACAAGGTTTTGTAACAGAAAAAGTATATATACTCATAATGAATTATTTTAATAATTATTTAATTATTTAAAAACAATAATGTTAAATTCCTTATTTTATTTAAAACAATTAAGAAACCATTAAAAAAGTTTATGGGTTTTGTTAACTTATACCCTACAAGCATACGTTAAGGAATAAAAATAGCATTACTTATCCTAATTACTTAAAAATGAACGTATCGAATATTTTTTAAATTTTTAAGATTTTAAATATTTGTACTTTTGCATTTAATATCTATTTTTTATTTCTTAACATATGCCTTTAGGACACATGTTAATAAAACCTAAAGTTTATTTAGAACTTATACACATAGTTAGGAAAATGGTTAGTTGAGTACTCTTCTTTGGAGTGCATGTAGTATTGAAACAACTTAGACTACTTTTGCTGCATCATATAAGGAAGACCTGATAGTATAAACTAATACTATTAAGTCTTATTCAATATTTGGTGCAACTACCTGATAGTATAACGAAATCAGGTCAAATCATTTTATCATATTATAAGTGATGGGATATAATTATATAGTTTCAAACCCAAGTGTAGGTTGTCTTAAGTAATAAATTCTCGGGAGTCGAGGTCGATCCACAGGGAATTGATGAAGGAAAACTAATTAATTGAGGTAAAGAAAAGATGTGTCACAAAATTAAAGATGATATGATTTGTTCACAAAGGAAAAGGATTTGCTTGGGTTAGGAGATCCACTCTTGGTAATAAATTAAAGATAAGATTATTTCGTTTTATAACTCAATTGAAATCATGCATAATAAAGATTCCAATCGGAAGATTTAACATTCAAAGTTCAATTATGTAATCATATAATGGTTCCAATAACTATCTACCAATACTTGTAAATCGTCAAAAGCATCAGCATTGTCTTGCGCCAATCCTATTTCTACAATGGATCAAGATATTCATTATACAAGAAAAGTTTTTAAATTAATTGGAAACAACATACAACTCATATAAAGATCACATAAAAATATATCATTTAAAGCACAAGAAAGAAATTAATCTAACCTTAACTTATTACCAAGAGCTTCACCTTTTCACCCAAGCAAGATGAAAATTTAGTTACTCATAGACAAGAAGAAAGAAAGAGAGAAGAAGAGAAAGATGAACATAACTTTACTTAAGAACAAGAGAAAATTACAACAAAGGAAGCAATCAACATACAAATATTAAAGTAAAATCTAGACTAACACTAAGCTAACACCCTCAAATAATCAGTCATTGCCTCTTTTTATAGAATTAGAAGAGTACAAATAGCCAAAAGAGATGATGGATGATGATAACAAAATGATAAAAGAGATAAATGGTGGGTGAATTCTTGTCTCCGAAATGTTTCCCTTCTGAACTCATGGCATGCGTCATTTTTGAGTCAAGTGGTCTTCATGAAAGTTCTAGCACATTGTCTCAGCTTTCCAGAGACACCAAGTTTAGCCAAATCCAATAACCACAGCCCAAGATATGGCCCAATTACTGCTCATGGGTCAGGCCCAACGTCAGCACCTCTGTTCTGACTTCTAAGCCCAATATCACCTTCAAGGAATCCGAACTAGCTTTTGTGTTCTTCATGAAAGTTGTAGATATGGGTCTTAACCTTCCACTGTCAAAATTTCAGAATTATTGAACTCCAATATCCCGAGATATAGCCTAATGAGTGCATAAAGGTCAAGCTGTCAGGTTCAAAACACTAGATTTTGCTTCAACTCCAATTTGAGTTATCCAAACATGTGTTTCTGGTCTTGAGGCCTTCATGAAAGTTGTAGAAATTTATCTTAGCTTAAAAACAAGACCAAAATCACATCCATCGGATATTTGTAACTCAAATTATAGCTAGTTTACTGAAAAAGCTAAGTAAGAAGGTTATAATGAATGAAATATATCTTATTAATGTGGTTCTTGCTATCTCAGTGAATAGTTATTAGAGAATTATCTTAACTTTTCAACAAGACCAGAATCACATTAATCAGATAATTACAACTCAAGTTGTGGCCACTTTACTTAAGAATGCAATCACCCAAATTAATGATAATTCAAGCAATAATTTCTTCAATGATCCAATTAAGCTTAATTTCATAAAATGTGACAAAATCAACTTAATTAAGCCAAATTGAACCTTAAGAAGCCTAGTTAGAGGATTATAAAATGCATAAAATACATTGTTATCAAATTCCCCCACATTAAACTTTTGCACTCCCGAGCAAAACACATAAGAACAAAAACTAAGGAACAAAAAAAAAATGACACAGACTCAAAAGCTAAAAATTCTAAAAGATTTAATGAAGCAAGAAGAGCAACCAGTCATTCAAGGGAACAAAACATTTTTTTGAGGTAATATTTCTTCACATCTCAAACCAACAAGCAAGCAAACTTCAGTTAAAAAGAACGAATCAAGAATGATAGATCTTCTCAAGATTCACTCTTAATCTTTCAAGCATTAAAAAGGTAAGTATTTCACTCAATTCAACCCATGAAAAATTACTACCATAAGCTTGCTTATCTTCTACTTCTCCACTACTCAGAACACATGCACACAAAAATCAAGAGGACTTTATTCAAGGTTGTAACGGGGTCAAGGTAAAGAAGGAGGGATAATATTGACATAAGAAGATAAATACCAAAGAGAATAAAAGAGCATTATGGTATAGTTAGAGTGGAAAAGATATTTGAGAACATTCATCAATAAGGACAATGACCAATATTTGACTAATGTTTTGTTGAAGATTAATCCCAAATTGATGAGTTGAATTCATTGTTAGGCATAAACCTTCTCCTTCTCTTCTTGTTGTTTCCAAGCATCCATCTTTATTCTAGATATGGATATGTCACATAGTATATTAGATGGTCAGCTCTTTCTTTCTTTTCTTTTCTTTTTCTGTTTTTTTTTTTTTTACTTTTTTTTTTTTTTTTACACACACACACACCCCCACACTTGTTTAAGAACAAAGTCAATGCTCTCTTATTCCCTAAGGTCGGTAAAAACATGTTCTTTTTTTTTTTTTTTTTTTTTTTTTTTAAAAGGTACGTAATAAGCTAAAAACAAGAACTAGTCAAATAAAGCTCAAATGGGTTACACAAGGAAAAATATACAAGGATGACTATTTGGTCAAAGTAGCTATTTTAAAATGCCTCAATCATATTTATGTATGCATGTGAAAATGTAACCTCAAAAAGAATCAAAGCAAGTTCTAGAGTAACATTTTCACAGGTGAAAATCACACAAGAAAGAAGAGAATGGTACAAATGTTCAATCCATTCATCAATAGGCTCAAAATCTCACAAGGCATATTTCTATCATTCTCAATCCATCAATTCAACATTCATATCCAAGCATGTGATTTATAAGAAAGAAGAAAATTTATGCTATGACCCAAGATATGCTTTTTGCTACTTCTAAAATGGTTTTTTTTTCTCAACTATGATGCGTCTCAAAAGTAAAATTACCTTAAGGGCAAAATTTACTCCCTTACTGCCATCCTTAATTGGTTTTGTTATAGGTTTCGACATGATCATCTCACTAAACATACTTTCTTCAACTAAAATGCGTCTCGGGAGTAAAATTACTCCTTTACGCTGTAATATTCATTGGTTTAGCAAGTTCATGAAAATCATATCATACTTCCCTTTTTTTTTTTTAACTATCCTTATCCTTCCCCCCAACAGATCACAACATTGTCCGCAATGTTAAAATATAGATGAGAAAAGGATAGAAGATATTACCCATTTGGAGAAATCGACACAAATTTAAACCGAGAAACAAATGACGATAAATAAAATCAAACCCATTAAAGATGAAGTGTCAGATCTGGCTTTTTTTTCTTGCTGCTTCCCTCACTGCTTCCTGATGACCAATTTATCTGAGCTAGGACCTTATCAAGTTCATACTCGAAAGCTTCTAATTTATCAATGAGCTCATCAATAGTGGAGGGAGAGATAAGAAGTTTTCTTGCCGAAGGAAGGAGTGATAAATTTACGTTCCGCCTTTATCAAGAAAAAAATAACAAAAGATCAAAGAAATTATTAACATTTAACAAACCAATGGGTTTATGGTGGATGTTTCATTGGGCCCAAGAGACAATTTGAAAAATTTCTTCCAAAGTACCAAAACCACCTGGTAAGACAATGAATGCATCGAGTTGTCAAGCATTGTTTTCATTTTGCCATGCATAGATAATACACGAATTTCTTCTCCAACCTGTCTTGCGGTGATGTTATTTTGAGCTAAAGGTGTAGGAATGACACCTAAAACCTGACGACCGCCTCCTAGAAATGCGAGAGAGTGATACTGATTACGCCCCATTAACCCACGACAACCACCCCCATATACAACATGAATATTCCTTGCAGCAAGTGTTCGACCAAGAACGGTAGCTGCGTTTGCAAACTCTAAACCCTTCCCATAACTTGACCCACAAAAAACACAGACATTTTTAATGTTACGAACAGGAGGTCCCATAATTTCACCTTCCCTCTGAATGATTATGAGTTGGAGGAAAGTGAAGAGAATGAAGTGTTTAAATAGGGAAAAGAAGGGAAAAAATAATCATAGCACCTATATGGGTAGGTTGGCTGTTGTCAGAAAAGTTTGAAAATAAAAAAACAGAATCTTTTTTTTTTCTTTTTCCTTTTTTTTTCACTATTTGATTTTTTTTTTTTTTTTTTTTAACTTCAAGAAAACCATCGGGTAAAGAAGTCTAGAAACCCCGAAGGACCCTGCTCAAAGGATCGTCTGTCCAAAAATCAAAATACAACAAAATCATACAAAGATAAAAGAAATATAATAATAAACGAAGACATACCTGTATGTACAGTTTTCATGGCGTATCTTTATCTTTGCGTGTCATGAATGCAGTAGTGGCATGTATTTGAGTTGCGTGTCACCAGTGCAACATATGAATTCCACAAGGATTGCCGAACCGACAACAAGAACCTTTGAATCCTTTCCGTCCCGCTTACGGAAGACCCTCTATCTTCTTACAAACCTAATTAAAGGCCTGTATTCTAAGAAGATGGTACCCACCGCAGACCAGTCGAACTCGCCATAGAGACCTACTAATTAAAGTAAGTATACGGCTCGGATAACGGTTTCGTTCACTTTGTAAAGACGGACGCTTCTTTCTCGTCCATCGGCGCTACTGAGCCTTGGTTCCAAGAGCGGGAATGTAGCACACGGCTCTCTACTGAGCATGGCACACGAACTTTATTTACATACCGGCGTGTGAAGGTCTCCTCCCGAGTCTATGACGGGATGGGCATCCGCCGGGGCTCCTAATCTAATTAAAGACCAAGTACAACCGTAGTTTCGCCCTCTATTTTTTTTTTTTTTTTTAAGTTGTGAGAAATCGATGAAAGATGGGTGTATACTCACTTGAGATTGGGATGGAGGTAGTCTGCTCTTTCGGCTTTGGGCCAAAGCATTGTTGACCAAGATTAGACCCATTCAAGACCGCAACATAGGGCTCCCAAAAGGGACAAGTGGCCATAATACGACCGTGCGCTCACATGTGGGATACAATCTACCTTCTTTGTTTTTCAATTAAGAAGGCTGGATCAGGATGCATGCATTTCCCCATTCACGTTGTGTGTTACCAAAGCCAAACCCAAGATGTATACATACTTTTCTTTTTTTTTTTTTTTTTTTTTTTTTTCTTTTTTTTTTTTTTTTTTTTTTCTTTTTTTGATTTTTTTTTTCTCTTTTTTTTTAAACATGAAGAAGAAGAAGAAGAAGAAGAAGAAGAAGAAGAAGAAAATATGTACATGTTGTTGTGGATGTGGCTCACATATCGCCTCTCGGCTTCACGTCCGAAACGGCTTAAACGCCTTCTATGAGTCGAGGATAAGCTTCCCATCCAATTTTCTTATAAATTGGCAAACAGGTCTTTTAGAGTCGATTCCCAAGACTATATTGCTTTTGTTCATCCTTGAAGAGATTCCACAAATTAAGAAGTTCACGATGCACCAAACTACAAGAATGCGTAAAGAGTCAATAAGATATCATCTAATGACTCTTTACTCATCCATTCTTAATGAAGAAAATTTTATCTTCTCTGTTTTTGGAAACCATCCCCAAAGAACGACATCGCTTGTTACAATTCCATCGTCCACATATGTGAGACTTGTAATCTTTTTGCTCTTCTCCTTTTAGAATATGAACTTCTACCAAGACTGGCATGTATGAGTCAAATGAGATTGAAGACTCACCAAACACTAATCGGACCTTTGCTTCGATTATCCAACGTACATCTTCGGTATACCTTTGTGCATTAACAATCTCAATCTTTCACATCTAGCCTTGTAAATTTTTGTTAGAACATTTTGAGGAAGAGAAGGAAAATGTTTTCTCAGGTTTGAGAGAATGATATCCATTTTGAAGAAGAAGAAAAAGAAGAAGAAGAAGAAGAAGAAGAAGAAGAAGAAGAAGAAGAAGAAGAAGAAGAAGAAGAAGAAGAAGAAGAAGAAGAAGAAGAAGAAGAAGAAGAAGAAGAAATCAGTTATTTTGGGAAGCGAAAGAGAGCAAACCGACTTGAGAGTCACTTGAGTACCGTCATCCGCCATTTTACCGGGGAGCTAAAGAGCTACACAACAAAATAAAGCTACAAAATTAGAGTAAATTTTTCACATAACAAGGATCAGAAAGGGAAATGAATTCTACCTCAGCAGCTTGATTTTCTAGAAATGGTTTAAGTCTTTGTCCATTGACCTTAGACACATTACCATTCCTAGGATTCTCAATGTCTATGGTCCCATAAGGATATACATATTTGACAATAAAAGGACCAGTCCACCTAGATCTCAATTTTCCAGGGAATAGGTGAAGACGAGAATTATAAAGCAGAACTTTTTGACCAATTTCAAAAGATTTCCTCAAAATAGATTTGTCATGAAAAGCTTTTGTTCTTTCTTTATAAATTTTTGAGTTTTCATATGCATCATTTCTCAATTCCTCAAGTTCATTTATTTGCAATTTACGTAACTTGCAAGCATCATCAAGATTTAAATTGAAAGTTTTAATGGCTTGAGAATGCTTTATGCTCCAGTTCTACAGTGCAAGTGACAAGGTTTTCCATAGACTAACCGATAGGGTGACATACCTAAAGATGTTTTAAAAGCAGATACGGTAAGCCCAAAGTGCATCGTTTAGTCTTAAAGACCAATCTTTACGATTTGGGTTAACTGTTTTTCTAAAATTTGTTTAATTTTCCTATTTGCTAATTCTACTTGTCCACTTGTCATACGAGGGTGATAAGGGGTAGCAACTTTATGGGTAATACCATATTTCTTCATTAAAGATTCAAATGGTTTATTACAAAAATGTGTTCCCCATCACTGATGATAGCTCGAGGGATTCCAAATCGACTTAAGACATTTTCTTTTAAAAATTTGAGAACAGTTTATGATCATTTTGTCGACATGGAATTGCCTCAATCCATTTTGAGACATAATCAATCGCAACGAGAATATACAAATATCAAATGAGGATGGAAATAGACCCATGAAATCAATTACCCAACAATCAAAAATTTCAATGACAAGGATAAGGTTCAGAGGCATCATATTTATTTTAGAAATGGAACCTAATTTCTGACAATTTTTGCAACTTTTGCAAAAGGTATGGTGTCTTTAAATAAAGTGGGCCAATAAAATCCACACCGCAAGATAAAATTTGTTTTCTTTGAAGAAAAATGACCTCCACATGCTTCGAGTGACTAAATTTAATGACACTACCTACCTCATTGTGGTACACATCTCCGAAAGATTTGATCAAGGAGAATATTTGAACAAATATAGGTCATCCCAATAAAATTTTTTCACCTCGGTCAAAAACTTTTTTCGTCTTGATATGACCATTGAGGCGGCATCTTTCTTGTTACGAGAAAATTGACTATATGCGCAAACCAAGGCATAGAATTGACATAAAATAAAAACTCATCGGGAAAAGAATCATTGATAGGTGTGCTATCAAAAGATGAGCTGTTGTAAGTCTGGACAAATGATCTGCGACAACATTTTCACTCCTTTCTTATCTTTTATTGTGATGTTGAATTCTTGAAGCAACAAGATCCACCGTATCAACCTAGGTTTGACATCCTACTTAGACATTAAATATCTAACAGCAGCATGATCAATGAAAACAATAGTAGAAGAACTAATTAAATGAGCTCGAAATTTGTTCAATGCAAAAATTACAGCAAGTAGTTCTTTTTCAATAGTGGTGTAATTCATTTGTGCACTATTTAAAGTTCTACTTGCGTAACAAATCACATGAGGCTTACCTTCCTTTCTTTGGCCTAAAATAGCACCAACAACAAAATCACTTGCATCACACATTAATTCAAAAGGCAAAGACTCAGGGATTGCATGATAGGAGCCGATGTTAGAAGACTAATTAATTTTTCAAAAGATTTTTGGCATTCTTGAGTCCAATCAAATAGTGCATCTTTTGTCGAAGATTGCATAATGGTCTAGATATGACACTAAAGTCCTTAATGAATCTTCGATAAAATCCTCGCATGTCCTAAAAGGAACGAACTTCTCATTGATTTTTTGGGGAAGGCAAATGAGCAATTAATTCAACTTTAGCCTTATCAACTTCAATTCCTTCGGAAGATATCACATGACCTAACACGATTCCTGAAGTAACCATATAATGACATTTTTCCCAATTTAAAACAAATCTTTTTCTTCACATCTTTTAAGAACTTTATCCAAATTATCAAGACAATTTTCAAAAGAATTTCCAAAAGCGTCAGATCATCCATGAAAACCTCTAAATAATGCTCAATCATATCACTTAAAATACTTAGCATGCATCTTTGAAAAGTTGCGGAGCATTACAAAGACCGAAAGGCATTCGTCTATATGCAAAAGTGCCAAAGGGCACGTAAAAGTAGTCTTTTCGATCCTCTAATGCAATTGGTATTTGATTATACCCCGAATAACCATCAAGAAAACAATAGTATGGATGTCCTGCTACTCTTTCTAGAATTTGATCAAGAAATGGTAAGGGAAATGATCTTTCCTAGTGGTGCATTCAATTTTCTAAAATCAATACACATACGCCAACTAGATGAAACTCGCGTAGGTATTAACTCACCTTTTTCATTTTCAACCACCGTTATTCCGATTTCTTAGGCACAACTTGTGTAGGGCTTACCCATGGCTATCGGAAATAGGGTAAATAATTCCAACATCAAGTAATTTAAGAACTTCAGCCCTAACTACCTCTTTCATATGTGGATTTAATCTTCTTTGAGGTTGTTGTGATGTTTTAGCATTATCCTCTAAATGTATTCTATGTGTACAAATTAATGGATTAATGCCTTTTATATCTGTTAATGTCCATCCAATTGCACTTTTATGCCTTTTAAGTACTTCTATCAACATACCTTCTTGTTCTTCAATAAAGATTGATGAAATTACTACTGGAAAGCTTTGGTCTTCTCCCAAAAATGTGTACTTCAACCCAGAAGGTAATGACTTTAGTTCCAGTGTGGGTACTTCTTCATGAATATTATCATTCATGGGTTGTAACTCTTCAAATCTTGGCTTCCATCCTTTGTATTCTATTGCTTGTGTACAATCAAGCAAAGAGCATATTTCGGAAATATCACCATCAACTTGCATATCTGAATCAAATGAATTAATTAAATAAACTTCTAATGGGTCAGAAGAACTCCCTTTTAGAAGATGATCATCTACAATGGTCTCAATCCCGTCAGCTTCCTCATTTTCATCATTGACTTCATGTGGTTGCTTGCATAAGTTGAAAACCGGAGAGTGGCAAAGCCCCACAGAGCCGGCGAAAGAGAAGAGAAGAAAAAATATTATTTCATTAAGTTAGAGGACAAAAAATAAATGACAGAATTTAAAAGTTAGATTGCAAAAAATAAATCAATTTAAAAGTTAGATTAGAAAATAAATGACAGAATTTAAAAGTTAGATTGCAAAAAATAAATGACAGAATTTAAAAGTTAGATTGCAAAAAATAAATGACAAAATTTAAAAGTTAGATTGTTAGTAAGAAAAGCGTAAATAATAATAATAATAATAATAATAATAATAATAATAATAATAATAATAATAATAATAATAATAATAATAAGCAGAAAATATAAATAAAAAAAAAAAAAAAAAAAAAAAAATAAAAAAATAAAAAAAAAACGTAAATAAATGACAAAAATATAAAAGTTAGTTAATAAGTTAGTAAGTAGTAAGTTAATTAGTAAGTTAGTTAGTAAATTAGAAATTGAAAAGTGTAGAGGAAGAATATACTTGTTGGTGAAGTTTTCTTACACGAGAAGGAACCTTAATATATTAGAACTTCAAATCAAGTTTGCAGAATTTGCGCCAAAAACTTGATGGGATATAATTATATAGTTTCAAACCCAAGTGTAGGTTGTCTTAAGTAATAAATTCTCTGAGTCCGAGGTCGATCCACTGAGGAATTGATGAAGAAAAACTAATTAATTGAGGTAAAGAAAAGATGTGTCATAAAATTAAAGATGATATGATTTGTTCACAAAGGAAAAGGATTTGCTTGGGTTAGGAGATCCACTCTTGGTAATAAATTAAAGATAAGATTATTTCGTTTTATAACTCAATTGAAATCATGCATAATGAAGATTCCAATCGGAAGATTTAACATTCAAAGTTCAATTATGTAATCATATAATGGTTCCAATAACTATCTACCAATACTTGTAAATCGTCAAAAGCATCCATTGCGCTAATCCTATTGTCTACAATGGATCAAGATATTCATTATACAAGAAAAGTTTTTAAATTAATTGGAAACAACATACAACTCATATAAAGATCACATAAAAATACATCATTTAAAGCACAAGAAAGAAATTAATCTAACCTTAACTTATTACCAAGAGCTTCACCTTTTCACCCAAGCAAGATGAAAATTTAGTTACTCATAGACAAGAAGAAAGAAAGAGAGAAGAAGAGAAAGATGAACATAACTTTACTTAAGAACAAGAGAAAATTACAACAAAGGAAGCAATCAACATACAAATATTAAAGTAAAATCTAGACTAACACTAAGCTAACACCCTCAAATGATCAGCCATTGCCTCTTTTTATAGAATTAGAAGAGTACAAATAGCCAAAAGAGATGATGGATGATGATAACAAAATGATAAAAGAGATAAATGGTGGGTGGATTCTTGTCTCCGAAATGTTTCCCTTCTGAACTCATGGCATGCGTCATTTTTGAGTCAAGTGGTCTTCATGAAAGTTCTAGCACATTGTCTCAGCTTTCCAGAGACACCAAGTTTAGCCAAATCCAATAACCACAGCCCAAGATATGGCCCAATTACTGCTCATGGGTCAGGCCCAACGTCAGCACCTCTGTTCTGACTTCTAAGCCCAATATCACCTTCAAGGAATCCGAACTAGCTTTTGTGTTCTTCATGAAAGTTGTAGATATGGGTCTTATCCTTCCACTGTCAAAATTTCAGAATTATTGAACTCCAATATCCCGAGATATAGCCTAATGAGTGCATAAAGGTCAAGCTGTCAGGTTCAAAACACTAGATTTTACTTCAACTCCAATTTGAGTTATCCAAACATGTGTTTCTGGTCTTGAGGCCTTCATGAAAGTTGTAGAAATTTATCTTAGTTTAAAAACAAGACCAAAATCACATCCATCGGATTTTTGTAACTCAAATTATAGCCAGTTTACTGAAAAAGCCAAGTAAGAAGGTTATACAATGAATGAAATATATTGCTATTAATGTGGTTCTTGCTATCAAGTGAATAGTTATTAGAGAATTATCTTAACTTTCCAACAAGACCAGAATCACATTAATCAGATAATTACAACTCAAGTTGTGGCCACTTTACTTAAGAATGCAATCACCCAAATTAATGATAATTCAAGCAATAATTTCTTCAATGATCCAATTAAGCTTAATTTCATAAAATGTGACAAAATCAACTTAATTAAGCCAAATTGAACTTTAAGAAGCCTAGTTAGAGGATTATAAAATGCATAAAATACATTGTTATCAATAAGCTAATAACTTTATCCCCTTCCTTAATACATGATAAGACTTGATAGAATTTCTACTCTTATCCTATCCTCAACTTCATCTTTCACTCTAAAGTCTCTCCCTTTGCCACTGTTGCTTTAACTAGAACCACTACCAAGCCATTATTAGACCACCGTCGAGCCGTTGATGGACCACTGCGCGCCAGTCCTGTGATAGGTCGTGGTGGCCGGCAACTTGTGCGTCAATGGTGAACATCAATAAAGAGCATGACAACGGCTCGGTAGAGGTGGCTCTTGGGTCTTGGTGGTCTGGTGGCTGGTGAGATCAGACTGTTGGGGTCGCAGTGGTGCACGTGGAACAAGGTGGCGGAGCAATACGGTCGCGATGGCATGTGGCGGACGGCCTAAGCAAGGGGGTGGCATGGTTTGTTGGTTGGGTGGCTAACGACTGAGCAGAGTGGTGATAGGTTCGTGGATAACGGTTCGATGACGGTGGAGGCTATGGCGATTTGAGGAAGGTTGGTTTGGATTGTTCTTTGATGAGGGCTTTGGGTTTGGTTCGGGTGATTCCCCATAGGCAGTGATGTCGTGGAGGTCCGGCTGACAGCATGGTGGCTCAAGCTTGGGCAGTGATGGTTGCGCGAACTACGGTGGCTACATTTTTGGGTTTGAGATATTGGTTTATTGTAGGAGTAAGGATAGGGTTTCTACGTTTCTAGTTTAGTAGGATGAAAACAATGGTTTTTGTATTTTTATTAATTTTTTATTTTTTATTTTTTATTTTTTATTTTTTATTTTTTATTTTTTTATATAGATATTTTGTCTTGGTTGGAGATTTGGTGGATGATGATTTTGGGTGATTTGTGATGAAATGATGTGGGAGTTTGATTTATTTTTTATGCTGGAGGCTAGAGTTTATGGGTTTCCATTGTTGATGGTTGAGGTTCTTAAGTGATTGAATTATTGCAAAAATGGGAGTTTGAATGTGTGTATTTAGTGATCTGGTTGTTGTTGTGTTGCTTAATAGAAAGGGTAATATAGTTATTATAAATAATTAATATACTATCAGGTTACTTATCTTATTGTGTATCAAATGGTTGATCTTTATACTATCTGCTCTTATCCTACTATCATATACTATCAAGTGTACTAAACGCAGTCTTAAAGTCTTAAACACATAGTTAGGTGTTTATGAGGGAATTCAATCAGGACAGGATGGTTGGAATCCAATTGTAATCCAATGGAAATGGATCAAGACAAGAGCATTACTGGCATTTAATGCAGTTGCAATATCCAAGCATAGGTGCAAAGCTGCATTTGGGAACTAAGCTACTGCTATGGCTTGGAAGGCTTTAGGAGAGGGTTGCTTCAAGGCATCATTACTTGAAAAGGAGCCTATACATGATAAGACCAAGGTATGGGTCTCGAGGCTACACAGTAGGGCTAGGGAGCTACTATGTCGACCCTATTTCTCTCACCTTTTTCACCCTACACACTAGCAAAAGGCTAAAACCTTAAAATTTGTCATCATCATTGCATGTCACAAAGCTAAAACCTCATATCACCCCATCAAATTAGACCTTGAAGTCAACTCCCCCATTTGTCTTGTACCACTCAACAACCTCTATATAAAAGCCATTACAAACCTCAAAAAACACAAAAACAACCTCCATATTCACGAAACCCAACCAAACCTCTGCCTTAAGAACACTTGAAACCCAAAAACTCAAAGAAACCACAAAAACTAGAGAACGTGACAGCCATGTCCCCTAGAGATTGCATATTATCTGGAGAGTAGAGATGACAAAACTCCCCGCTAGACACGGATCCCCGCGGGGACTGCCCTAAATGGGACCCCGAATGTGGGGAATTTCTCCCTGCGGGGATAGGGACGGGGAGAAAAATCTCCCTGTGGTATATTCTGGAACGGGGACGGGGACCATACTCCTCGCTCCGCAGGGTCCCCGTCCTCGTTAAATTTTTAAAATATCCTTTATAACATATATATATTATAAATAAATATATGTATTTTAATAATTTCATCTTTAATTAAATTTTATATTTATTTAAAATAAAAAATATTAAAATAATTTATTTCATTTTTTTTTATATAGTAGGAAATCCCCGTGAGTATCTGCGGGGATTTGAGAAACGGGAATAGGGAAAAAATTCCCCCGTGACGAAGAATGAGGACGGGGATGAGGACGGAGAGAAAGTTGAGGTGTGAGAACGGGGAGCAGGGAGGTACTCCCCGCCCCTGCCCCGCGCGGGTGCCATCTCTATTGGAGAGCCCCATTTCATTCCCCCTTTTAAGGTCTTATCATGTGTGCCTCTTGAGTTCTCTCTCCGGCCACAATAGCCTAGTTCCCATCTTGCTCTCATCTCCTTATGCTTACGTTCCCAAACTCTCATTCAATTGTAACTTCACAAAGTCACCCCCAAAACATTAGGAAAAGGAGATAACTAGATAACTAGCCTGGTGAAAGATCGAACCTCTTATATGATCATCATCACACCCAAACTTTGAAGAGTTGAGTTAGTGTCAATTGTGCTACAAATTCTTTAACCCTTATTATATTTTTTTTAACAAAATAAAAAGGAATTGGAATACCATCCTAACAAGTTTTTTTTTTAATAAAGAGTTTTTTTAATTTTTTCCAATTTGTAGATGGATTGCTATGGAGTCTCAATTTTAGTTCCTATATAGTTGTTGTCAACTTTGTTGTAGAAATGTTTTGCAATAATTGCATAAATTTCAATTATTTGAGTATGTTAAAAAAACTAAAGGTTAAATTTACGAGATTTTGCCATAAAAATTGGATTCAATGTTTTTCTATCAAGTTGGTGATTTTGCGAAATATTTATAATATATATGGTATACACAGTCGCGTTTCGATGATTTTGTTTTAGTAAATTAATATTTTTTTTCTGAAAAATAGTACTATCAATTAAGGTGCAAAAGCAGTTTTACATGTCTGGAATCCAAAAGGCAAATGCAGTTTTAGATACTTTGTGGCCTAAAGTTAAATTGTAAAAAAAAACCTTTTCTTTAAACATATTTTTTATTTAAAATTTATGTATATTTACATTTTTTATGAAAATTTTTGAATATTTTTTATAATTATTAGAACCTCATTACTAAAATGGATTGTTAGATATATCAATTATTGGTGTATGTCTTAAATGTCAATTTATTTTGACCGTACTTGTTTATATTACATTATACTATTTATTTAATACATGAAGCATTTTATTTATTGTGTTATTTATAATAAATATAATAAAATCTTTAGAATAGTAAGTTTAATACTATAAGACATCAAATGGATGACTTGATCGTGAGATCATATTAGATAAAATCATAACACTATTCTTAAATGTCCATAGTCAAGCACTATTGTTAATTAGGACAATAATAATGCATTGAGATTAGTATGTGCGTAGACTGATGACCACATCTCATGGGTCATGGATATGAGATATCAAGTATTCATATGGGTACATATTAGAGTAATGATGTATTGGACTGACCCACCATGAGAACGCTGCATGGATCGTTACATGAGTGTCATAAATGATTCTCAAAGTGACAATGATGTATGTGGTTCTTTAACCTGAAATTACTATGATTCCTACATGATGAGTTATATGTTTTAATGCCATCAAACATCATCTGTAACAAGGTAATTATAAAGTTGATTATTAGACATACCGCGAATCATGCAGAGGGATATGAGTGACTTATATGGGATTTGTCCTTTATACATAACAGGAACGATAATTTTTAGGCCCCCTAATTGAGTGAGACTACGAAATACATGGTCATGCTCAAATTAGTCAATATGATATATTGATCTCATTTGTTATTACTAAGTCTACTTAAGTATTAAGAAATAGAAGATTGAACTATACAAGGGTGACATATTCCATGTCTTGTGTTCTATCTAGATATCTTGATAAAGGAACTAAGCTTCATGAAAACATTGATCACAGAAAAGTTATGTCAAATCATTGACATTCTCATTACTTAGGTAGAAGTGATGTGTTGCTACCACTCACTGTTTGTAATATTAAAATAGGATTTTAATATTACTGTCAACGTCATGAGAACCTACATGGTCACACACATAGAACAGACTGAATTGGAGTAATGAGACTCCAAGTTAGACTGGGATTCTATCGTGGGCCAGACTCATAACAGATGAGTCGAAGGTAGCCCAGTTAGCCCTGTTGCCACTCTCACTCATATAAGGCAGTCACTGTTATAAATAACATTGCTAAGGGGATGTCAAAATATGTCATCACAAATCCTAGATGCACCCTAACAGAAACAGTGAGTGAGAGAGTAACATGTTTCTCTTCTCTTCGCAGCTAGCACTGTGCTAGAGACGTGGGACTCCAAGATTGTGGATGTTGGACATTTGAGTCTGTTCATGTGGATAACGTAGAGGCACTGTCGTTGCTGCAATGCTGGTGATTTGTATTGACCGGGTTTTCTTCTGGATTCAAGAGGTAAACTCGAAAATCATGAATCATGGCCCATTTTTTCGCATGGATCCTTGGTAGGAATTCTTCTTTCCGTTGTTCTTTTGTTCCTATAATTCCCAACATCAATTTGTGTAAGTGTTTTGATTAATTGAAATTAATTATACAAGAAATGATTTTATGTAATGAGAATTAGATATTAGAGCAATATGAATAAAAGTATTATTGAGAAGTTAAAAAAAAAAAAGCATATAGAAAAAAGAATAAATAATTGAATGTAAAAATTTAAAAAAAGTTTATTTTTATTACACAATATGTAAATTATAAGTTCGTTAGAATAATTAGTTATCGTTTAATTAGTTAGAAAAATTAGTAGTTAGTTATTCTTTACCTTTTCTATTATATCAGTTTAGTATCTATAAATGGTATATATACCACATTCATTCATTCATAATGAGATGATTTTTCTCTGTTCCATTCTGTTTTACTTTCATTCTGTTAGAAATGTAATATGGTATCAAAAGTTTAGTTTCCGCTTCCTTTGGTTCTTCATTCTGTTCCTCTTTTTCTTTCGATTCGATTAGATTCGATTCTTTTGATTCTTCATTCTTTGACTCGATTCCTTTGATTGCTTCGATTCTTCATTCTTCAATTCTTCGTTGTTTGATTTTTTGATTTTTTGTTTTTTCCATGGTAAATCTCAATCTTGTTGATGATTTCACCAATCCATTTCTTCTTCATCCTTCGGATAATCCTGGTTTGTTGTTTGTTTCTTAACCATTGACAAGTGACAATTATAACTCAAGGAACAGATAAATGAAGATTGCCTTGAATGGCAAGAACAAGTTCGGGTTTGTTGATGGATCTATCTCGAGACCTGATGGCAATGATCCTGTACTTCTTGCTTCTTGGGAATGAAACAACAATGTTGTTAGCTCTTGGCTACTACACTCCATTTCTAAGGAGATTTATGCAAGTGTGATTTATGCAGAATCAAATGTAGCAATTTGGAATGATCTCATGGATATATTTCAGCAATGCAATAGGCCAAGATTGTTTCAGTTGAGGAAAGATCTATTGAGTCTTTCATAAGGTACTTTTTCTATCACACAATATTTCACCAAACTCAAGGTCATTATGGAATAATTGAGTGACAATCATCCTTTGATTCATTGCACCTGTGGTGGAGCCAAACCATTGCAGCATCATTAACAATCTGAGTATGTGATGTGTTTTTTAATGGGGTTGAATGATTCTTTTTCTCAAACTTGAGGTCAAATCTTGTTAATGGATATGCTTCCTCCCATTAACAAGGCTTTCTCCTTGATTCTACAAGAGGAAAAGAAACGTGAGCTTGGAGTCATTCAGGCTCAAATCTCAAGTTCACAAGTTACTTTTGCTGTGAAATCAATGAATGCTAAGCAGAATTCAGATTCTACATAGAAATCTAGGCAAAAAGATAGGCCTTTGTGTATGCATTATGGTGTTTATGGTCATGTTAAAGAAAAATGTTTCAAGCTTCATGGTTATCCCCTAGGTTACAAAAAGGGATTCAATAACAAGAATGCTTTGGTGAAACAAGTTTCTGATTCAATTTTAATTCAAGTTGGTAATAGCGTAGTGCAGTTTAACCCAAAGCAGTATCAACAACTCTTATATGTCATTACCTCTCAAATATCTTAGGCTGCCGAGCCAGCTATGGAGCATAATGATTGTTCACCTTCATCTCCTATAGGTATCATTTTATCTATGTCTCATTCTCAAGCTCCTTTAAATTCTGATTTGTGACTTTTAGATTCTGGAGCCATGAGTCACATCACTTGTTCCTTACAAAATTTTATTCAATATTCTCCTTTGGCTAATTCTTATGTTACACTTCCAAATCATGATAGAGTTCAAGTTCATTCCATAGGTTTTGTACAATTAACTCCACATTTAATTCTTGACAATGTTTTGTATATTCCATAATTCCATATAAATATGATTTCTCTTAGTGCCTTGCTAATTTTTTTTCATATTCAGTTTCATTCAAAAACACTTGTTTTTCCATACAGGATCCCAGCAGTTCAAAGGTGATTAGTTGAGGTAACCTGATTAGAGGGCTTTATGTCTTCAAACCAGTTTTCTCCTCATCACTAAAGGCTACCTCAAGCTCTAATTGTCCAAGTTCTGTTGTACAAAATTCTGTTGTACCTAAACTTTCTTCTGTTACTTCTTCCATAGGTTCCATGAATAGTAATTGTGTTTCTTTTGATACTTGGCATACTAAACTTAGTCATTTGTCAAACAAGATTTTGCACAAACTTAATGATAAAATTTTATTTTCTTTGCCTAAACCTAAGCATAATTCTGTATGTTCTGTTTGTCTTTTAGCTAAGTTTAAAAGATTATCATTTGTTTCACATAATCATGTTTCTAATGCACCCTTTGACTTAGTTCATTGTGATGTGTGGGGTCCATATCATATTCCAACATATGATGGTAAGAGATACTTCTTGACTCTGGTGGATGACTACACTAGATTCACAAGGACATATCATATACAAACTAAGTCTCAGGCCACTGCTTTGTTAGAACAATTTTTTGCTTTAATGGAGACATAATTTGGCAAAGTTATTAAACAATTAAGGTCAGATAATGCCAAGGAGTTGCAATTGAATGGTTTCTTACAAAGCAAAGGTGTCATATATCAACATTCTTGTATGCAATGACCATAAGAGAATTCAGTGGTGGAAAGAAAGCATCAACACTTACTCAATGAAGCACGTTCCCTTTATTTACAGTCTAAGGTGTTGGGTGATTTGAAGTACTTCCTTGGATTAGAAATTGCACAATCTGTGAAGGGTTTTTACCTTTCTCAAAAAAAGTATACGGTTTCTTTACTTAAATATACTGGTTACTTGGATTGTAAACTAATAAGTTTACCAATGGAACCAAACTTGAAACTCAGTAATGCAGATGGAGATATGATTAAAGATACTTCTATGTATAGAAGACTCATTGGGAGGTTGATGTACTTAACAATATCTAGACCAAACATTTGCTATACAGTAAATAAACTGAGCCAGTATATGAGTTCTCCAAGAACTCCTCGTTTACAAGCCTTGCATCATCTCCTAAGATATTTGAAGAATTTTCCTAGCCAAGGTCTATTGTTTTCCAAAGCTTTATCACCTAGCATCAGGGCCTTTGCAAATGCTAACTGGGGTAGTTGTCCTGACATAAGGAGGTCTACGATTGGTTTTTGTGTTTTTTTGGGAGATTCTTTGGTTGCTTAGAAATCGAAGAAGCAACATACAATATCAAGGTCTTCTGCTGAAGTCGAATACAGAGCTTTGACCAGTGTTTCCATTGAAATCGCACTTGGCTTACAGCTTTGTTGAAGGATTTCGAAATACAAATGGATAGAACTATGGTTTATTGTGATAATCAAGTTGACATTCATCTTGCCACCAATCCAGCATTTCATAAAAGGTCAAAACATGTGAAAATTGATTGTCACTTTATTAGAGAAAAAGTAAATGTTGGTTTAATAAAAGTGGTGCATGTTAAATCTCAGCATCAACTTGCAGATTTGTTGACAAAGTCTGTGACAACAACTCAATTTCATCACCTTATGTTCAAGTGGGAAGTATTAGATATATACTTCCCGCCTTGAAGGGAAGTATTATACAATATGTAAATTATCAGTTAATTAGAATAATTAGTTTTCAGTTTGTTAGTTAGTTAGAATAATTATAGTTAGTTATTCTTTACCTTTTCTGTTATATCAGTTCAGTCTTTGTAAGTGGTATATATACCACATTCATTCGTTCATAATGAGATGATATTTCTCTGTTCCATTCTGTTTTACTTTCATTCTATTAGGAATGTAATAATTTTATTAAAAAAAATATTTGACAATTTAAAAATTATTGAGAATTAAGTGTTTTTGATTTCCTAAAGTATCTCTCATCCAATAGGTAAGAGACTAATCTACCAGAGTACTGTCAGGTATTAAAGCGAGAACTTCTTTCAACAGTGTTATTTTTATATACATGAATTTTAGAATCTAATATATCTGAATTTAATATTATTTTCTATGAGATAATTTGTTTTTAGAAATTTAAAAATTAAGTGTTTGGAGAAGATAACTTATAGGGATAGACAATTGAGAGGGGGAAAAAGTGAAGTTTGTGGGTGATAATTATTATGTGGTAGTGCAATTAAGCTAAAGCCTAATAGTTACCCATTTACCAACCCTTTTTTTTTTACGTTATTGACCCACTTAATAATAAGTCAGTATTCTCGAATGCAATATTACTTCAAGAAGTAATAATTACACTATTAGTTATCGATTTCATGGATAAAATAGCATTTTTCTTTCTAATAATAATTTGAAATCGTTATTACTAAAATTGTAAAAAAAAAAAGAAAGAGTAAAATTATATGTTTTTTATGCCATAAAAATGTCACTTAACATGTCAGAATTAATTTATCTTTGCACTTAAAAAAATCTCTATTCTGAAGTAGATTCAGAGGGTACCTAAGATAGGTACGTATATGGTGGTTTTCTCCTTGCGTAGCTACTGCCAACCGTATTGAACCAGGGGGTGGGTACCTGCAAAGGGACTCTGACGCTCAAGTCAGGCAGTGCATAAGTAGGATTTATGCAATGAAATAGCAGATACCTTATTAGGTTAACTTGGCCTAGTATATATAGAGCATGACTAGAATCCTCGTTCAATTCGTACTGGATGCAAGTATTTTGGGATCGTGTCTTGACAGAGGTATTAGCTCACAATCGTTGAGGTCCATCTCTGATCTGTCAGGGATGTCCCTTTAGTGACCAATCTTTATTGCAGGCAGTTATGGTCCCCATATTTAGAGTTGTGATCGGAAGTTATGAGGATCGACGTGGATCCAACGATCATTACGATCCAATGCAGTGGTCCAAGGTTGTAAGGCCTTGGTCAGGGTGTTATGGCGGAGTCCGGTGGTTTGTGTGCCAAGTCGATCCTTCCGGATGGGAGATCGGACCACGATTCAGAACAGTTGCCCCCAGCTTGGAGTTTAGACAAGACCTAAGTGTCAAGGTATAGGATCATCAGGTTCGCAACGGATTACGCCCTAGCTTTGAAGCTAGGTTTCACAATGTCTCGTATTGAGGCTGAGGTCCATTGTCGAGTACGGGGTACCTCCAAGGTAGGGATGTGGTTGGAGACCGCGATGGGTCCTTACCTACATCACCATTTCTTATTCCGAGGTTTACCTCATGTTGTCCCCGAGTGTGGCTCACGAGGTCTTTCGTCTTGCAGAAACATCCTTTGTTGGTCTTGGATTCTTTGGAAATCCTTGCTTTGACTTCATCGAGATTTAAGGAGCTTTTAATGGGGAATGTCAGCTTCGTGCAGTTTCTCAACCATCCACTGCTCCCGTAACCAATAGGAAAGGGAGATCATTAAACGTAGATTTTATGATTTGATAGGTTCTCCTTCTTAAGAACCAATCAGAGTGTTCCATTCCCTTTATAAATAGGGAATATCTACGTTTAACGTCGGCATTCCCTTCCGTGTTTCTACCTGGAAGTGACCTTTCCTCAGAGAAATGGTTCTTTTTTCTTTCCCTGGGCATTCCTGGGGAGTTTTGCGTTCCATTGGGACTTTCTTCTTGTTTTTCCCCAAGTTTCTGAAAATTTACCATGGTCTTCGTGAACAGTTCTACTACTAGATATCTTACTTGCTCAGCGTATTAACGACAGATGTCTCACTCTCCCAGTGTACGAGGGTGTATTTGATCTACGCTTTATCGTTGGGGAGGTTTGTGATATCTGTCGTGTTGGACAGAGGCAATTAGAGAAATAGAGCCCAAAGTCATTCTCCTTCCCGGCAAATCTTCTAAGAGTATTTGGATATGTATGAGGAACTATTAGGACTGCTCCGTGATTTGAAGTGGCTTGGGGTGATCATGGTTCTGGTGGAAAGATCTTCTCATGAAAAATAGTGCCTCGTCCAACAAAGGAGAGTGCACCCCGGTCTTTATTATCCGAGTGAAAAAGGCAGTGAAGAAGAATGTGGCAGAGTCCCGGAGTTCGACAGCAGTGTTCTATTCCAGGTTGCAAAGCCAATCCACTTTTTCAAGAGGCTGCTTCACGGGGATGAGACCAGTGCTGGTTCTGGTGGAAATGTGAATGTGACATGGTCGAGGATGCTAGTGGCGGTGGTGTTCTCGTCTTTCCCCGGGCTGCTCTTTCTTTATAAAATCCATGTCTCAAATGTTTCCACTTCCCTCTTTTTGATGTATGACAATGTATGGAATGAGAAATTAATAAAATTTTTCTTTTATTTTGAATCTTGTGTCTTCTATTTTTCTTTCTTCTGCAAATCATGGTATTTTGTGAGTCCAACACTCACCTTAACAACATGATATGTTAAGTTGCCCCTAGCTTGGTACTTAGTCGAGACCGGCGAAATGCCAAGTTTAAATACTTGGATCTAGGATCTTTGTACCCTGGAGGAACTTTTTCGGGGTAGTCAAGCTTCCGGGGTATGGATAAGTTTTCCGAACTCTCGGTCCCTGAGGTTGCGTGTCTCTTAGTTTGCTGGGTAATTGCCCTCTCAACTGCTATGCCAGTTACGTGGGCCACGTGGCATGCTCGGGTTGAGTGGACGTGCATAGTACTTCACGCTATAATGAATATCTTTTCAAATCTGAATTGCTCAGACGAAATTACCCCTTAACTGGATAGCCATTATAAATAGGGTTTTATTCTTTTTCTTTTTCGTTTCACTATTCATTTGTTGAAAACTGGTGGTCTGAGGAGATTTTTGACAAGTTTTACGATGGTGAAAGGTGGTTTAGGCATTTTTTGAGATTCAAATACCTGAAATCTTCATTTTCTTCAAGGTATTCCCTTCCCCTTATTCTATTTTTCGTTTATTCTTGTTGCTTAAGAGATTGCGCACTCTCGATGGAGTGCATTTCTCTTTCTTCTCTGCAAACAATGGAGGAATATTGTTTTCCCTTCTTCCAATGGTGTTGCCCTTCATGGAGCACCTCCTCCATCACACTGCGCGCGGCGGAGGTGTCCTTCTGAGGCTTTTTGCCTTGGTGGGTGTGGAAGCCAGTACGTGGGTGCGATTAGTCTTTTCTGTTCGCCCATTGCTACGTTTGGATCTTTGAACTTGAACTGGTTCTGACCCTGGGCCTCTGTATGTCTTCCAGGAATTTGAATGGCTAGGAGGAGGGTGCTAAGAGTTGAAGAGCATGCCCCGGTTCCGGAGGTTCAGGAGCTAGAGAATCAACAGGACGAGGAGGAGGCGATTCATATTCGCCGGGGTCTGGGGTTATCATACACGTTAGTTGCAGATAATGTCTTTGATAGGATATCCCACTATGAGTCTAGGGCAGAGTTGGACAAGCTGAAAGATTATTTAGAACTTACCGAGGGAGGTGCCAGAGATGACGAGTTCCTGATCATGTCCCCAGGGAGGGAGCGAGTGTGTTCGATCCGAGAAGCGGGGGAACACTTTATGTTTCTGTACAAGAACTTCTTTACAAGGTTCAGACTTTGGCTCTCCCTTAATAACTTCCATATTTCCATCTTCCAGACTCTTCATGCTGCCCCCAGTCAGATCCACCCTAGTGGTTAGGCAAATATCCTGGCCTTCGAAAGGATATGTCGGTTGGTGGGGTTGCGATGCTCGAAAGGGACATTTTTTTATTTCCATACGTCGAACTTCGTTCATAGTGCCCACGCTCATCAGTAATCTTGGCTGTCAGTCAGGGAAAGTTTGTCTTTCTTCCTTACTTAGAAAGTTATAAGGACTTTAAAGAAAAGTTCTTCAAGTTAATGGTGGTCAGCGACACTCGTCCTTTCTGGTTGGGGAACGACGGGGAGCTGACATTTAGCCTATACTGGAACCCGGCGGCGTGGAGCATCCCCACTCGATCGTTTGAACGAGAAACGGGTCAATTGGACGACGAAGAGCTTGAGTGTGTCAACTTCTTCAAAATGTGGGTTGATGAGGTCGGTAAGATCCGTCCTAAAGATATATTAGACGCCCTAGATGATGATGAGCTTTGGGCCGTGCTAGTTAGTGTTGGCCATTGGCCATGTGTGGCTATGCTTGTTTATGTTTTCTCTTCTTTATGCCGCATCATGATTATTTTGGACTTGATTTGTTTATTGTGTAGAAAGCTTGGCCGATATGGAGGATGAAGACTCTTTGGCAATCTTGGAGGGCTTGAGGATTAGGAATATCGACGTCCAAATGGATCCCCCGGTGGAGGTCACTCTTGCTCCTGTGTTCCCGGCGATCGATGTTCCTCTCGCGGAAGCTGAGCCTGTTAATGTGGAGGATTCTCCCCCAGCACTTCGAAGACGCAAGAGGAAGGTGGTGGAAGAAGGTCAATCAGGAGACCGAGGTAAGAGGGTAGTGGCTGGAGAGTCTTCTAAGCCAATAGAGTTGTTTCGCGAGGAGGCGGATCCTAGGGAGTTTATCGACTTCCACATTTTGGATGAAAAGGTCAGGGAGTACTTCGCCCGACATAGCACAAGGGAGGCTTTGTTATCCTTCCAAAATATGGGCATCTGTATTTCTGCTGAGGCTTATTTTTTGGAGCAAGTCCTTGAGGAGCACGGTCAGGAAATGGCAGATAAGCTGGCAACGGCTGAGCAGGGTGAAAATCAAGCTCTCAAGGCCATGGAAGAAGATGTCAAGGCTAAGAACGATGCCACATGTCGGATCCGGGATCTGGAGATTGAGGTGGCGACTTTGAAGGACACCGAGAAGATAAAAGATACCAGCCTAGCAGAGTACTAGAGGCAAATGGCTATACTTCGGGCTGAGAGCGACGATTTTCATGCTAAGTCCCAACAGTTTGAGAATAGGGCTACCTCTTTGAAGGCCGATGTCGATCAGCTCATCACCGTTTACACCAAGATAAAAGAAGAGCAGTTCCGCAATGCCATTAACCAGGTTCAGCTCTTCAATCCCGAGGTTACTTTGGCTTTAGACGTGCTAGACTCCAGGAAAGGTGCCTTGTGGTTCCCCGCATCGCTTCTTAAAGTTCAAATACTGGGGATTCATGTGTCGAGGTCCGTGGTTAAGATCCCCCCTGCGGCATAAGCAACTTCTCTTTTGCTTGCCCCCTGCGCAGGGTTAGTAACTTGTCTTTTTCTTGCCCCCTGTGCGGGGTTATTGCTTTTCTATGGACATTACCCTGATTTTTTGGGTTTTAATCAACTTCGTTTTTCTTTCTTTGCCTGTTTTGGGGTCTAACGCCCTTCGTGTTGTTTAGACTTGTGAATTTTAATTTGATGAGAAAAAACCGCGGTCTAGGTCCAACGACTATTATTGTTTGATCGCTTAGAGTTCCCTTTAGGTCTTCACGTGATAAGAAATTAGAAACCTTGGTTTAGGATCCGATGTCCAAAGTAGATTGGCTTATGAGAACCATACCTAAGGTAAGAAACCTTGCCCAGGGTCTATTATCATTTGCTTTGGTATTTAGGATGCCGCGTGACTTTGGTTTAAAAGACTGGTCCTTGTCAGGGTCTTTCGTGCTTATGGTTTAGTGCGAGAATTTTCCCAAGACATAATTTTTTTATTACACGACCTATCTAGCATCAGACAACTCGCAGTTGGTACCATGGCATTTAGGACGTCATAGTGGCTTTCAGCGGCTTTTGAGAATTGTAGTAGAAAATGCACTAAATCTGTAATACTTGTTTCATTAAGTATTTTGAAGGACTAAGGTCCATACAACAATTGGGAAAAATCAAACATAAAGTAAACTAAGAGACTATGCCTTAAAAGACACTTAGTTGTAGTATTTTTTAAGTTTGTCTACGTTTTAAAAGTTCTTCACTGGCTTGTCTGTCAATGTCTCCAGAGTATAAGCTCATTTGCTGGTACTGATCACGATACGGTAGGGGCCTTCCCAGTTAGGGGCTAGTTTCCCTTGAGAGGCATTCCTTTTGCCGATGTCAGCCCTGCGGAGTACTAGGTCGTCTGGCTGGAACCTCCTAGGAATGACCTTCAGGTTGTATTGGGCTGCCGTTTTTTACTTGATTACGGCATCGCGTATGTGTGCGACGTACCTTTTTTCTTCATATAGATCCAAGTCTTTCCTGATCAGTCTGGGGTTGTTATCAGCTGAGAAGTTCTGGAGATGCTAGCTCGGTTCTCCTATCTCCAACGGGATCATTGCTTCACATCTATAGGTTAGCTTGAACGGAGTTTCACCCGTTGTGGAGTGAGGAGTGGTTCGGTAGGCCCACAGGATGTGGTCTAACTACTCCGCCCAATTTCCTTTGGCTTCGTCTAGTTTTCTCTTTAACCCCCTGACGATAACACAGTTTGCTGCTTCAGCTTGCCCATTTGTACGGTAGTTTTCCACAGCACTGCAGTGATGTTTTATCTTCAACTCGGTAAGTAGTTCTTCGAACCCCTTGTCTTTGGACTGTGTACCATTATCTGTCACAATTGATTCTGGGACCCCGAATCTGGTAATAATGTGACGCCAAGTGAATTTTTGAATCCGGGCTAAGGTGATGGTGACCAAGGACTCTGCTTCTATCCACTTGGTAAAGTAGTCCACGACTACAACCAAAAACTTTAGTTGCCCGGACGCTTGAGGGAATGGACCCAAGATATCCATGCCCCATTGATAGAATGACTAGGGTATGAATGTCGTGGACAGTTCCTCTGGCGGGGCGTGGTAGTGGTCAGATTGTCGTTAGCATTTATCGCATACTTGAACATGCACAAAGGAGTCTGCCTCCATTGTGGGCCAGTAGTAACCTACCCTGAGTGCCTTCAATGCTAAGGCTTTACCCCCTAGATGGTTCCTGCAACTTCCTTCCTGGACTTCGGCCAGGACGTATTCAGCTTCTTTTGGCGCAAGGCATTTGAGGAGGGGTGAAGAGAATCCACGCTGGTATAACTGTCCATCGAAGATGATGTATTTGACCGCAGCTTTCTTTAACTTAGAAGCTTCTTTTGGATCCTTGGGGAGGCTGTCAGACTGTAAGTATTCCATCAGTGGCATGATCCAAGTACGCTCTTGTCCGTCGATCTGGAAGATAGCTATGTCGGTGACTACGGGACGTGAAAGGATTTCCTGGATCACCGAACGGTTGTTGCCCGGACTCTTGGTGCTAGCCAACTTGGATAAGAGGTTGGCCCTAGAGTTTTGCTCTCGGGGTATGTGCTCTACTTTTACCAGTTGAAAGCTCGTGAGGAGTTCTTGTACTTCTGCCAAGTATTTCTGCAAGAGAGGCTCTTTGGCCTAATATTCACCTCGGATCTGGGAGGTCACGAGCTGGGAGTCACTACAAAGTCGAATCTTTATGGCCCCCAAGTCTCTGACCATTGCTAGTCCGGCAATGCACGCTTCATATTCTGCCTGGTTGTTCGAGGTGGGGAACTTGAACCTAAGGGAGTTCTCAACAGTCACCCCTTCGGAATTTTCCAAGATTATCCCGGCACCACTTCCCTTTAGGTTTGAGGACCCATCAACGAACATGGTGCAGAGTATTTCCTCGGTATCACTGGAGTCTGAGGTGAGTTCGGCCAGGAAGTCCGAGAGCGCCTGTGCCTTGATGGCTAACTTGGGTTCGTAAGCGATTCTGAACTCGGAAAGCTCGATGGACTAGGCGATCATCCTCCTTACTAAGTCCGACTTGTGCAGTATCTGTGGGATGGGTTGATCTGTCCTTACCACCACGGGATGGCACTGGAAGTATTGCCTTAGTCTTCTGGCCGTGATGATGAGTGCAAAAGTGACCTTCTTATCTTTTGATATCAGAGTTTGGGGCCTTGCAACACTTTGCTCACAAAATAAATCGGCTTCTAACCTTCCGGTGTTTCTCTGATGAGTATCAAACTCACAGCCTCCTCGTGGATGGAGAGGTACGCATAAAGTGTTTCTCCCGACTCCGACCCTGGAAGAATGGAAGGGGATGCCAGAATGTTCTTCAAAAATGTGAAAGCATTTTTACATTCCTACGTCCACTCGAATCATGTCCCCTTTTTCAATAACTTGAAGAGAGGGAGGGATTTGTGAGCAACTTTGGCTAGGAATCGTGTGAAAGTCGCGATCCGTCCGGTTAGCTGTTGTACTTCTTTCACGTTTTGGGGACTATGCATGACGAGCACCGCTTTGCATTTGTCGGGGTTAGCCTCAATACCGCGGTGAGTTAGCATGAACCCCAGAAACTTGTCAGCTTGGACCCCAAATACACATTTTTCTGGATTAAGTCTCATGTCATGCTTTCTTAACTGCGCAAATACTTCTTCAAGGTCTAAGGTGTGGGACCCTGACGACGGGGTCTTGACTATCATGTTGTCAATATAGACCTCTAGCATTCTTCCCATATGTTCCTCAAAGACCCTGTTCATCATTCTCTGGTAAGTGGCTCCGGCATTTTTCAACCTGAAAGGCATTACCTTATAGCAGTAACTCGCCCTTTCAGTGATGAAGATTGTTTTATCTTGGTTTCCGGAGTACATTGGGATCTGATTATACCCGGAGTAGGCGTCTATGAAGGACAGTAGCCGAAAATTGGAGGAGCTATTAACTAGCTTGTCAACATTTGGGAGGGGATATAGATCTTTAGGACACACCTTATTTAGGTCGGTGTAGTCCACACACATCCTCCATTTCCCGTTTAACTTTTTTACCAAGACAACATTTGAGAGCCAAGTGGTGTTTGAGATTTCCCTGATGAAGCCAACATTTAGTAATTTCTTGACTTGCTCCTCGATAACCTATTGTCTCTTGGGCTAACTTTCCTTTTCCTTTGGGAGACCGACTTCATATATTGTTTAATGGATAAACAATGACAAATGAAAGTGGGGTCGAGCCCAGGCATGTCAGCGGATGTCCAAGCGAAAAGATCCTTGTTTTTCTGTAAGAGCTCTATTAACTGGATCTTTTCCTACTCTTCAAGATTCACACCTATCTTGGTGATTTGGTTAGGCTTATCGCTGAGCCGGAGCGGGATCAATTCTCTTCGGGCAGGTGTCTTGGACCTCAGATTTCCTCGCGTACATTTAATTCGGTCATTAGAATGTTGACTTGATCAAAGGTCGGGCTGGATGTGTATGCCTTTGTTTCCCTGGAAGCCCTACTGATCTTCAAGCTCTCATTATAGCACTTGCGGGCTGCGATCTGGTTGCCCTTGACCATGACCACTTTATTATTCCTGTTGAGGAATTTCATGGCCTGGTGGGCGGTAGAGACTATAGCGGCAAAGCCATTCAGCGTAGGATGACCCAGAATGATGTTGTAAGCCGAGGGACAATCCACGACCAAAAATCTCACAATCACGATTCTGTATGTGCTGTCGTTACCCAGGGTCAAGAAAGTTTAAAAATACCCGATCTGGGTAACCTTTTCTCTAGAGAAACCGATCAGTTCGCCTTCGTATGGTGTGACTGTTGATAGAGGGAACTCAGGCTTTCGAAGGCATCCATGAACATGATATCTGCCGATCTCCCCTGATCCACAAAGATGCGATAAACTTCGGCGTTAGATATTATTCTGGATATGACTAGTGGATCATCGTGATCTCGAATAGTATCATTGTAGTCTTTGTCAGAGAAGGAGATGGGCGGTGTATCGTTGTCTCCGATATAGGGTTTTCGTGAGGAGCTAAAGACGCTCAAGACCGTTGTCCGGAGTGCCTTCTTCCGAGAGTTATTGGATAATTCACCCCCTGTGAACCCTCTTGAGATGGTACTGATAAGTCTGTCTTTCCTGTTGCCCCCACCATGAGTATCCCGGTCCTGACCTTACCTGTTTTCTACAACATGGCGTGGCGGGGTTCAGGATCTTCTGGCAGGGCTCCAGGTTCTTCTTTGGCGCTAATTCTGACTTTGTCAGGGGCTACGACTTCGTCTTCGATCCCTGCGTCCACCGCGGTTCTCATTTCCTCGGAAACCACTGATGTACTTCTGCAACTGCCCCTCTTTGATCAGGGACTCGATGACATCCTGGGGCTGGTAGAAATCTTTTGTCTCTTGGCCATAGCTTTTATGCCATCTACAATGTTTCGAGTGGTCCCTCTGGAATTGTTTCTTCACGGGTGGTGGCCTCTTGATATCTTGGAACTCGGTTTGAAGGACCTCCTTCAAGATTGTCTATCGAGGGGTGTTCAAAGGAGTATACACAACATACTTGGGCTGATATCGTTCGCTCTTGAAGGAGTTGCGAGGTTGGTTGGATTTCTGGTCCTTTTTCTGATGAACGGGTTCACCCTTTTCTAAACTTCCTTTAGTTCTGGTAATTTTCTCTAATCCGACATATTTGTCTACTCGTAAGTGAAACTCATCTAGACTTGCCGGCTTCTTTTTTGCCAATGACATGAAGAAGCCTGAGTCAGTTTGGAGTCTGTTTCTGGTGTAATGGAGGGCTATCCTGTCATCCAGGTTTCCAATGCCCACACAGGCCTGATTGAATCTTTTAACGTATTCGCGCAAGGACTCCAAATTTCCCTTGCGAATCCTGGAAAGGGAATCAATCAACTTCAGTCGCTTCTTTGCTGTGGTATAGTGTTGTAAGAAATGTTGCGTAAGGCCTTCCTATCCTGTAACCTTTATCCGCAAGGTGACAAACTAACGGAGGGCGTCCTTCTTCAAAAATAGAGGGAAGGCTCGGCAAAGCAGTTTCGGAGTGTATCCATAGAGTTGTATGGACTGAGTGTAAGTGTCCAACTGCTCATGGGGATCAGTTGTCCCATCGTAAGGCTCCAGATTGCTTGGAGACTTGAAGTTCCTTGGAACCCTATATGCCATCAAAGCATCTGAGAATTGTTGTTGACGACCAAGGGCTGGGTTATTGTTTAAAACAACCCTGGCGCCAGCACGCTGGGCTACTTGCTTGTTATGAACTACATCTCGCTCTCTGTTGTCATTGTTTGTCATCACAGATCTTTAAAGATCCTCTAGCCGATGATGTTGTTCTTCCAGCTGACGTCGCTGACCTTCAATCAGCGCTGTTTGTTGGCGCAACAACTCTCGAAGGCTATTCCTCGTTGTCTCGGATTGGACATTGTCGTCATAGTGTGACACACGGTCTACATCGTTGTGGGAGGTCCCTAAGCGAGCATGCGCGGGGATCCTCGCTTCATGATTTGTATTGTTGGCTCCACCCTGAGGAAAAACAAGCCTGTTTCGGATCGAGATCCTTTGAGACGGAGTTGGGCTTTCAGTAGAAGCTGAGGCCTTGTGCCCCTCATTGAGAGTTTCCATAACAACAGGCCTACTCCTTGCGGTGGAGGTTTGTGGTGGTGCGACTGAAAGAGGGTCGCGCTGTGCCGCTAGGCCTTGTGTTTGGCCAGGGGCAGTGTGTGCAGTGCTTCCTTTCCTGTGATTGTATCTTGTGTTTACCATGGTTAATGTGGGAATGGAAGTTTATCAGTTTCCCACAGACGGCGCCAATGTTCTGAAGTGGATTTAGAGGGTACTTGAGATAGGTACGTATATGGTGGTTTTCTCCTTACCCAGCTACTGCCAAGCATATTGAACCAAGGGATGGGTACCTGCAAAGGGACTCCGACGCTCAAGTCAGGCAATGCATAAGTAGGGTTATGCAATGAAATAGCAAATACCTTATTAGGTTAACTTGGTCGGGTATATATAGAGCGTGACTGGAATCCTCATACAATTCGTACTGGATGCAAGTATTTTGGGATCATGTCTTGATAGAGGTATCAGGCCACGATCGTTGAGGTCCATCTCTGACCTGTCAGGGCTATCCCCTCAATGGTCAATCCTTATTGTAGGCAGTTATGATCCCCACATTTAGAGTTGTGATAAGCAATTATGAGGATCGGTGTGGATCCAGCGATCGTTACGATCCAATGCCGTGGTTCGAGGTCGTAAGGCCTTGGCCGAGGTGTTTATGGCGGAGTCCGGTGGTTCGTGTGCTAGGTCGATCCTTCTGGATGGAATTCCTGACTACGGTCCAGAACAATCTCCATTAAAGTATTATTTAAAATATTTTGATTATAAACTTTTCTAAAATTAAAACAAGCTAACCCAAAAATATGGAATTAATTAATGGGTGGGGCTATTAGTACTCCCTAATGTTTATTTACACTTCCCACTAATAATTTATAGTTTTGACTTCTTAAATTACTTTCATCTAAATACCTTAATGTTATTAAAGTTAAACTTTAATTAATTATATTAATTTTTGTCACACTTAAATTTTTTTATCAAGAAAAAAAATTTATTGTTGATTTAATTTCGATTCATTTTGAATATTAGTTTGTCATTTAATTTTATATTATCTTCAAATTAATTTAATTATGATAATGATTATTTTATAAGTTAAACTCTTTTAATAATGTAACAATACATGGTTTGATAAGAGTGTAAAAAAATTTCACACAATAATTAATCAAAATTAGGTTATGACTTTTAAGTATAATTAAAATGAACTCTTTTCAAGACAAAATTAATTTTAATTTATTCACATCGTAAATCAATATGAGAAAAACTATTGCACAAAATTTCCCAATACAAATATCACACAGAGAGAAAAAAAACGAATGAATAAGATATGGTCTGTGTAATTTTTGTTAGGAAAAAGTCTATACCAATATTAGGGCTAAAACAATATATGTAGAGAGGTTTTTCTTTTAAAATTAATTGTGACTAGAAGCATGAATATTACACAAGAACAAAAGAAGTTGCGCTTAACATCACTACTATAAATGCTCATAAAAAATGGTCATATTATCGGAAGAATAAAAATAGATGTTTAAGACTTTTATTCCTTAATATACAATTTCATAATAACCATACCTCATAAAAGATAACTGAATTATTAATATAATATATTTTCTATTATTGAAAAAATAGATTAAGGATTTAACTTGTTGTCTTGCTAATGATATTTCAAACCAATGTTTTAAAAATCGAACAAAGCTGGTTAAATTGATTGGACCATGAACCGACCATACTTTCTATTTGAACAATATCTAGTTCAAATTTAGCTGCTTGAACAAATCAAATCATGATTCGAAAGTCTCGCTAGTTTAATCTCCAATTCATTTTTTAAAACATTGTTTCAAACAATAAAAATTACCAGTAGGTGTTGCTATGGCTTTACATGAACAAGGTGCCATGAAAAAAATTAAAAAAATTTAAATACTTATAAGAGTTTGAATACATAAATAAAAATATAAATAATTAATGTTATTGAGTGTGAATAATAGACAAAATCCAATGAGATAAAAACTTAATGAAAGAAAAAGAGAACAACCTTCATAAGTAACTTACTTCCTCTCAAAAGTACAACCAATCACCAAATGTCTTTAAGTCGGTGCAGTAACTCTTGTGACTTTTGGACATCCATCTTCAATATTATTTATAACGCTCCCGTTGAATATTCATCAACGATATGCCTCATTAAAACTTTACTAGGAAAAAACCTAGTGGGAAAAAAGAAATCCTAATGAATGAAAAAAAAGTACAATATTTTTTACATGGAAACTCTCTCATTAAAAACCTTATCAAGGAAAATCATGTAGGACAAAACCTTGATTAAGGGAAAAATAGTACATTTTTTTCTCTTTGTTAGAAGCATCACTTAAGATATATGAATTGCAACATTTTGATTTTCTCCCTCTGAAATTTTTTGAAGAAATATATTTTGTTCTATCACTTTTGATATATCTTATTTTCAGTTGAGATTTGCAAGCAATATTTTCTTTAGTTTGAATTTCCTTTTCATAAGACAATCTACCAAATTCTTGAATATGATGAATCATAACTCTTAACTAGAAATATTCACGACTTCGTTTATGAGTTGTCGTTATTTCTAAATGACATGAAGAAGTGACAACTATAGATTGCTTTGTAAATCGTCATAATATAGCAATACCACCACATGTAAATAAAGAGGCAGTTTGGAATCTGACTTTATTTGGATCAAATAAATACCTTACATCTGTATAATCAATTAGATGGATATAGATTCATATGAATAAAATAATATCATCAATTATGCCTATAGAAAAATATAGTATTTAGCAATATGCATGTACTTCTATAGCACTAAGATATGTTACTTCAAGACTAATATCTTTATTATGTGCTTTAAATCTAGTGATCTAACAACCATTAGTGTACTCAGTATACATAATTTATATGCATAAATCACTAAAGAACCTGTTTTCTGTAACTTGATTGACAAAATTCAATTTGCTGAATGCTCAATTTATAGGCCGAGACAAAGTTTTATCCTTCAAATTCTTTTTTAGATCTTCTACAACCTTGGAAGAACTTCAAGAAATTTTAATAATCAACATACATATAACAATATTGGCAAAACCAGTTACAAGTTTCTTTAAATAGACACATAAGAAAATAAAGTATTTTAAGAAATTTTGAAATAAATATGTAATGCATATCAACAAGTACTAATACTCAATAAGAAAGTCTCAATATGATGAACAAAAGAACATAAATTGTTAGCATATGTAAATTAAGTTCATTAGATGTTAATATTTTAAATCCTTTGGGGATTTTCATGTAGATAATATGTATCGAGAGATCCATAAGATGTAATAACAAGATGTAACAACATCCATTTGTATCTACAGATTTTGCACCTTCTAAGGTTTAGACTTCAAGTCCATTAAAACCTCTTATGGAGTTTGAACTACAAATTCAATAACATCACGTTTTACAAGTGAGTTCAATTATGCCTGCAAGGCATTCTTCTATTTTGGCCATTCATTTCTTTGTCAATATTCTTTGACAATTATGATTTCAAAATCCTAATTATCATTCATAATTTTGCGTACTATGCAAATATGTTATCAACAACTATTTCATTTTGATTCCATCATTTTGCCCATAGAAACATAATTTATTAAGATATCATTATTTTCATTATTTTTAGGTATTTTAACTTCTTTTAAAATTTGAACTACTTTAGGAGTCCTACTTATGACTCTAATCTCTTTTTAAAGACTATCTTCTTTAGGATTATTTATCTTTTTAGCAATAATATTTGCTTCTTTTTTTTTTGGGCTTTGTCTTTGGAATCGATTGGTCTAACATTCATCTTGCATGTTTTTTTTACTCATTTGATATCAATTCTAAATGGAGCATCTATACCTAGTATAGGATTTATATGTCCTTTTGCAATAGAAAATACATTTGACAATTCATTTGCTCTTATTTTCAATGTATTATCATTTGAACTTTTTGTTTAAATTGCCTTATTTGAGGATCTAAATGATATAATGATAATGCATTTCAAGTAATTTCCTTTTCCAGCTAATTACTCTTTCCCCGTAATGTTGGAAACATAATTTCATATCTAACATATATTCCTCAACTTTCTTTTAAATTTCATTTTAGTGCAATGTGGTATAGTAGAAGTGATTATATCGCACATAAGAAAATTCTTATATGAGAAATATTTGGCTTCAGGCCAAATTCCGATTGTGCAAGGGCGAACTTATGATTATTTGTTGGTTTTATACCAACAAGTGTCGCAACATATAAAAGGCACGTCCTAAGTAAAAACTTAAGATCTTGTTCTCACAATATGTTATTTAGCTATCAATTAGAAGCATTCGAACATAGGCAATAAGATGTTCAACATTTTACAAATGGCCCTAAAATAATCACTAAAAGATTGAGAAGAAACTCACCAGCATTATCAAGACAATTATCTTTATCTTGAAATTTGTGTTCTTAATCAAATAACTCGAATAATATCACAAACACCAAGTTGCTAGTTGATAAGAAGTACACATGTGACCAACTGGCTTCTAGTCGTAAAATATCTAAAAAGTGCACATGATTTATGATATTATCCACATATATCATCTTAAATATGTTTCATAAACTAAGAAATTCAACTCCTTTTTTAGCTGGTTATGCATTGTCTTATAATCAATTTGCATTGAGAACATATAGCACATGAAAACTCATTATATTGAAGAATCTTCTAGTCCTTCATTGATATCCATATGAATTATTAATATTGACCTATTGACCATATGCCAAATAACAAAATTATTTGGACAAGTAAACTTCTGATTTATAATAATATAGTCAACTTTTGGTTTACAAGAGCATAGTAAACTTCTAGTTTAAAATAGCATGCATTTCAATTGCACACTTATCTATTTGACTTGATAATGAATAAAACATAATGTATAAGACTTTGTTCATCGAAGTAACAAAATATAGTATCTATTTTGGAGATTTGAATTACTTTTGTATTACCAAATATCAAGATTTACCATTGATATATATATATATATATATATATATATATATATATATATATATATATATATATATATATATATAAAGAATTAGGAACACATATATTTTCTTCAATCAATACAACTCTAAGAAATCATACCATCAATATTTTATGTAAAATATTGCAAACTAACAAAATAAGAGAAAATCTGTATGTAATGATTTAAAATTACATAAAAAATAAAATAAATACATATGAAATGACAAATATGAATTCCAAGACAAAGTGTTGAATTCAAGACAAAGCAAATATGAATTCAAATGTCTAATTCTTCAAAAATTAGTTGCAGTCTTTCTTTCTTTCTATTCTTCTCATTTCTTCATAGGAAATCATGTCGTTATGTAGGACTCCAAACAATGGTTACAAAACTATTATAACCACCAACTTTATAAAGATTATAAAGGTTACAAATGTTACAAGGTTATAACTATCAACCTTTATTAATGACACCTTTAATATCAAATTAAAATAGTCCTTTACCACATGTAAGATATACATGTTTTAAAACAAAATAAGTTAATTTAAAGCTTCAAATATGTAATATATATTTGTCTATTAAATTAAAAATTTGTGATATGAAATTTAAAACAACCCATGTGTTTAGTGATAAAGTATATGTCACCTTTTATTACAAATAAAATTACCATTAAAAATATGTATATTAGGTCCTATATATAGACAGAGAGCATATCAAGTGAAATAGTTTATTGTGATAGTAAGAGGAACAAATCTTATCCATTGGAATATGCATAAATGATCAAGATTAAAATATAAAATTATATAACTTTTTTAAGTGATCATGTAATATTTAACTAACTTTTAATCTTGACTATCCATGTATGATTTAATAGCCAAAATTTGCTCATCTCACCTCTCACCTCTCATAATAAATCTCCTTATATATATTGATAGGAAAATTTGTAAATGCACAAAATCGATTAAGTAGTAAAGTAGTGAATAAGATATCATTCCCACATAGAATGTTTACTAGTTACCAAAATTATATTAATTCTCCTATTATTTAAACTGTCAAAAGAAATTTTAATTAAATTAATACTAAATAAAATTTAAACTAATGAATTAATTCTAACGAGTCAAAAATTAATAAGAAATGAAAGCAATATCAGTTAAAACTAGGGTATTTTGATTTCACTTGAACCAATCCTATTTAACTTAATTTATTGATAATATAATTTTAATCATCTCATACAAGAGGTGGTAATCCTAAATTATTTAATATTCTCTTTCTAGTCAAACTAAACATATATAAAAACACTAATTACCCATTTTCTAATAGCAATAATAAGCATCAACTAACACATTAAAATTTATGAACCAACTAAATCCCCCATAATGTAAATCTTTACTCTCATTCCGATTATATACTTATAGAGTTTATTACCTATGTCAAATCAACGAATTTTTCCTCTGGTGTGATTCCAAGATACAAATTAATACAAAATAAGAACAATAATAAACTCTTGCATAGATGAAGAAAACCAAGTAAACAAGTATAAATATTCAAATATTCTAGCTACATCAAAATCCCTTAAAAGAGATTTAATTTATGATAAAGTTAACTATTGCAATAGAAAAACTAATCATGCTCATTATAGGAAGAAGAAGAAAATTGAATGAAAACTAAACCCAATTGTGCACCTTTCTTCTTACCTCTTTCAGTCCACTGTTGCTCTACTTGTGCGCTCCTATTGCGTCTGAATTTATTCTAATTTGGTGACTTGCGTTGTACGTAATTTGATTAGGTTTCTAACTCCTTGATTTTATGATAATGATAGCAACTCAACAAAAATCAGTTTTGAGTCTTCACCAACAATTTAGGCTTTGGATAAGATTTAGGATTTGGATAAAATCCCTTTAAACCTTTATCTTCAAGATTTTCTAATTTAATCCAAAATTCTCTAGATTACGTCTGAAAATTCAAAGAAATCTAAAAAATGGATAGAGAAGACTAAAATATTAAAATCTAATAAAAACATGAAAATAAAATAAAATAAAATAAAAATCATAACAAATAAAACCTAAAAATGTGTGCAATTTTGCATCGTATGAAAATCTCCCAAACTTGAACAATTGCTTGTTCTCAAGTAATAAAATAAAATTAAGTACTTGTCAAAGAAAAATTCCTTTGAGATGGCTACAATTACTAATATAACTCTTAAAAAAACTCAAGAAGCTTGTCATGCCAAAGACTCTTCAAAACTTGAAATGGTCAATTATTCAATCATACATATATGTTCAACTCTAAGGGTCCGTTTGGATAGCGGAATTAGAATTGTAGCTCAAAATTTTAATTTCAATTCCAATTCCACCAGAATTAGAATTGGCTAAGAATCTTAAATTCTATGTTTGAGTTGTGTAAAGAATTAAAACACAGAATTGAAATTCTAAATTCAAATCCAATTCTATGGTTTGGATGTATGATCCAAAAATTTATATATATATATATATATATATATATATATATATATATATAATTTTAATTATAAAAATTTACATTAACATTTTATTTAACATTAAATATATGAATATTTACTATTTTTTTTATTTTTTTCTCAAATTTAATTTTAACTTCATCAACAAATAATAACTAAAAATTTTCATTGCAAAATAAATAAACTAGTAAATAATATATGACTTGGCCTTATCCTTAATTTTGCAAAATTTGCCTTTCTCCATCAACTAGTAAATAAAACCAAGACAAATACAATTAAAAAGCAATACATAAAATAACTTAATAAGACAAAATTAGATATATTTACAACATAACATAACGTATTGATTAATATAACTATTGCAAAAGGTCTTGCAATAAGTAAGGCAATACACCATAAATTATCTACGCCTAGCTTGATAATCATTGAACATTTCAATGGCCAAATTATCTCTAAATGTTGTCCACTCATGAGTAACTTCTACAGATCTTATGACATTGTCCTCATCTTGCTCCTCCTCTGTCCTTGTTTTAGATATTTTTGCATCTACCTCGTTTAACAAAAAATCATCCTTCTCTTGTTGTTTGTCTCGAATATAATTATGCAATATACAACAAGCATTGATAATTCATACCTGTGTTTATAAAATATTATAATGACAATTCATATATCTCTTTTAAGAAAATAAACAAAGTTTAATTATACCTGAGTTTTTATGTCAAAAAAAGATTGTGTACGCAATATAGCCCATCGTTTCTTCAACAAGCCAAATGTTCTCTCTATTACATTTCTTGTTGAAGAATGACGAAGATTGAATAACTCTTTATATGTTCTTGGACTATTACCACATCTTGACCATTCATTAAGATGGTAGCGTGTGGAACGATAAGGAGCTAGAAATCCAGCGCCATTGGTAGATCCTGCATCTACTAAGTAATATTTCCCTGTAAAAATAGATAATTAATGTTAACCATTGAATGATTATCATTTAATACAACTATAAGTTTGAAATTATCACCGTTTGGTATTATAAATGGGTCTGCTCTTGACATGGCACTACGCAAAACTCTAGAGTCTGATGATGAACCTTCCCATCCAGGTAAGACATAAACAAACTTCATATTTCGATCACAGGCTCCCAAAACATTTATGGTGATTTGTTGTTTCCTGTTCCTATATTTACCTTGATCTTTAAATGGAATAGTAACTGCAACATGTGTTCCATCTAAGGCTCCAATACAATCCTGTTAATATATTAATATCACATTTATTGTATGATATTGTATTCAAATTATTTATTCTGACCAACATATTTCTTACCTTAAACCACTTCCACTTGTCATCTTCTATAACTTCAGTTGTAGGGTGTGAATGTTTGATGTACTCTTTAGTTAGGCCAATAATTGCTCTAAGAACTTCACCAAAGCGTTTACTAATGGTCTCTATAGAACGAATATAAGTACCTCCAAGAACTCTCATTTTTAGACCATGAGCTAAAATAAGTAAAAACATTGCAACAGATTCTTCTACAGTTACATGATGAGTATCATGTAATCCTCTCTTTTCGCGTAAAATGTTACAAAGCTCAAAAAAGGCATGCTTAGTGAGACGTAATTGATTATAACAATTTTCATCACTACCATGATATAATCGTCTCAAAAGCATTCTTCTTTCCAAGTCATTGTCATTTTCTACTCTTAACTCTCTAGGTATGAATCCTTCATTATACCACGAAGCTATTGCGGCTACAGTAATAACAAATCCCTCTAAAATTAATTTTCTTTTTTTTGCTTGTCTCATATCTTCATTGGTTGATGAATTACTTTCTAATATTCTTCCCGACATCTAAAAATTTAGCCATAGAGTAAATGAATTATAATATGACTAAGCAAATGAATTAAAGCAAATATGGCATTTCTTTTTGTTAGATACAAGATTGATTGATTGAACTATAGAATATACAAGAAGATAGTTGCCCCTTTTCAGAAGAAAAGGTAAGAGTTAAGATCAAGTTAAAGCAATTATTTTGTTGCTAGAAAAACGGTAGCATCTATATGTTTTCAAATGTAGCTTGTGTCAATTTGCCTTCATTTTGAATTCCTGGAATAATCTATTCAGCAATGAATGGCAATTACGTGAGTCTTTGAAAAAGTTGACCTTTTTTTCTAGGGGAGGATCAGGGGGTGTGCTAAGAAACTAGTTGAAGCCAAGACTCATTGTAAGTTATAGTGTAATGCATGTAAAAAGAGGCACTACAGCCAATTAACAACAAGCAACTGCAATCTTAACATTACAAACACCATAGCAAAGACATATCTAACATGGATAAAGGCTTCTTAACATAAGAAACACTTGCAACAAAATACAGGTAGACCACATAAAAAAAAACTAGGGAAATGCAAAAATAGAACATTTTAGCAAATAATCAAGGAAGCTATTCACATAAGCAAGCCCATAAAAAACATATTTCCAGAAAAGTTTGCAGAAATCCTTAAAACCAACCTAGCAACTAGCACCTAATGAGTTCAGATATAGCAACAATTAGATCCTATTCATCATCATTATGGTGGTTGTTATTGCATCCAAACTACTATCAATTACAATTTCCATTAATTACTTGTAGAACATCTATGCAGATAATATCACAGCATATCAATTTTCATTCATTTGCAACAACAAAAAAACTTTATATCCCTAACAACTAAAAATCAACAGGGAAAACTAACAAAACTATGAATGAACCAAAAAATTTAAGAAACTTTATCACTCGCTATCAAACAAATTATGCACAAGCAATATCTACTTGACAGATGGCATAATAACTGGAAATAACAGTAACAGTTTGTGCAATTGCAAAATTAATATAGTTTAAATGTCTGGATATAAGATAGAATGAATTAGAAGACATTAGTTGAAGACCAATGAGTATTAAAACATTAAAGAGTAAAATAGGTATCAAATCATCCAGCTATTCTACATTTGTGACTTTGTATCACTGTTGTATAAGGAATTCCCTTTCAATTCAGTTATATCACTTTATTTGAAATTGGGGGCACCAACCTGCGATCAGTGTCTCTAAGTGTTAACCACAACACTACCCACCCATCCTCTCATCTGTTACGTACATAACTAGTTTAAATCATAATTTATAATAAGGTGATTCATGTGTAAATTCCTACAACTGAGAAGATGAGTGAATGATATGTGTGCTTATGCATCTCTGTCTTTGAGTAAGTTGCAACTTATGCATATTTTTGGGGGAAAATAGTGGGGTGCCTACACCTAAACGCAGATGCATAAGGACACATGTGCACTTGTCTTCTCAATTATGGAATGCAACCATTTTTTATGCTTCAAAGCCAAATTGACAAAAGACCTCACAAGAACTGATTTTCACTAAATCAGTTATGTACCATTCTTAGTTTCTAATAATTTCCTTTTATATTGTTAATGGTTGCAGTCAAGATCATGTTGGGGAAATTGAAGCATAGCATCTTCATCAGGAAACCAGAACTTGTTCACAAAAGACATAAAGGATGGATAAGCAAGATTTATCCACAATCATTGGACATTGATGGTTAAAATGATGCTAAGATTATATATGTCTATTTGTAAGAAATACAAAGTTAATTAGAAAATACTTACATCATATGTATCTACAAGGGCAAGAAAGCTATCAGGGAATGCCAATGCATATGATGTGAATGCTGCCAACTCGCTTTGATTGGTCTAGCTAAAAATGCCACGGAGTGAATTTGACCACTGCAGAGTGGGAAGACAAATTAGTATATACAGTGATAAATCCATCGTTGATTTTGTAAGAATGCAAAGGATAAACATATGTTGGAATGATGGTAATCATTTACAACCCTGGCATGAAATGATTATTCAATTTTTTCAGAGAGAAGAAAGAACTAGCACACATGATACAACCATGATCTAAATACCTTTCTGCTATCATATTAGGTGTGGCTTTAATTTAATCATGTGAAATCAATCTTGTATTGAACTGTTGTCATATTTTCCAAGTACTATTGGGCATATGATTATATTTCAACTTCACTTCTATAGGAAAAGAAAGAAAAAAGAAAATATTTGTTATCGTGTAGAATGTTCAGTGAAGGAAGCGTGTTACTACAGGGGAGATGCTGGTTGGACCAGCAAATGCTCTATTCATGAATGAAATATCCACTGGCTTAGATAGCTCCACAACTTTTTAGATTGTGAGCTCTCTCAGGCAATATGTTCACATTCTTAATGGAACTGCAGTTATCTCTCCGCTCTAGCCAACACCTGAGACTTATGAACTTTTTTATGACATTATTCTTATCTCTGAAAAGACGCGTGACCCTCTCCCTCTCCTACGATTACGAGCATCTCTCCATCTTTGAATTATATTCTCATTCTTATTGAACCCGACATCTCAACAACAAATCCTGAAAACGCCATCTATCTCTATCTCTTATCAAAGTAGATCAGCCCGAAAAACAAAGATAGTAGAGATAGTTCATACCTCGTCAAAGCTGCTGGTGAAGAAGATGGAGTGGAGCAGGAGAGCTACTGGTTGCTCGTCATCTTTGAAGAAGATGGAGTGGAGCAGGAGACAGTCTTTTCATTTTTCTGAAACACGATTTTAATTCTAAAGCGTGGAATTGATAATTTTTAGAGTATGAGGTAAGAATTGAGAATGAATTGCGCAAGTTATTTTTAAATTCTACGGAATTGTAATGTAGAATTATGATTCTAATTTAAAAATGACTTCCAAACATACAAATTGGAATTAATAGGCCCAATTCCAATTTCAAATACCAATTCTATGTCAAATTCCAGACGCCAAACGGGCTGTAATACAAATTATCAATTCAAGTAAGCTTTCAAAAACAAGTCCCATGAATCAACTTGCTCTCTTGAAGAACACATGCATATTTAGCAAACCCTAAGCACCTCCCCAAAATCAAATAGGCAAAACCACTACTTAATTCTCCACTAATTCAAGTTCACACTTCATCAAAGATCAATAGGACATCTTTAAGCACTTTTCATCATTAATATTTTTTTTTCTTTCATTTGTCACAATGGATATATAGACTCGGCAAGAACTCAAACTCGTGACCATGTGCCTTATCCATACATCCAAAGTTCCTGCTAAAGGATTCGAATTAATGACTGTGTGATTAACTCACACATCAAAAACTCTAATGCTTACTTAATCCGTATTCTTTTTTTTTCATTCTATTTACTTTCAACTTCCACCACCCCCAAATTTTTTTTCTTTTATGCACTTGGGTGGTGAAAACAATTTATTTTATTTTTTCACCTAAATCTCCTTAACTTAGTGCTTTATAGAACTTCACTTTAAAGAGAGTAAAAAAGTTGTTTAAAGACTAGGTAGGTAACTAGCAAATCACATCATACACATATGTCAACTCAAGAACTCATAAATATAATGAAACAAGTTTATTGATCACAAACAAAATTGACAAAAATGTATCAAGCAAACACAAATAACAATCATAAATCTCCCTCCATTTGCATTTCTTTAAACTATTGACAAATCATACCCCTGTTAGTCATTTTAATCATTTTTCAATGCAAATTGTATAATCTCAAAGGGGTTTGTTTTATTTATTTGAATCTTTTTTTTTTGTATTTTTTAAATTTTCTATTTTTTATTTTTTTTGTTGGCCGATCATCTCTCTACAAAGGTTTCAAACTCGGAAAGACACTCAAGCTAACTAAATAAATGCTAATTATATGAAAAAATAAAGTAAATAAAATTTAAAAATACAACAAAAATGCAAATAAAGTAAAAAAAAAAAACAAAAATAAAGATGTTGCACCCCCAAACATAAAATTGACATTGTCCTCAAGGTCAACAAACAATGCAATAATGAACAACTCAAGTAACAAAGAACTAGAAGAAAAAAAAAAGAGAGAGGTTAGGGATACTTCCCTTTGAAGCACACTTTTACTTGAATTGCTTATGTTCCCCATATTATACTTCATCTTCTCATAACTCCAAGTGTCAAGATCAAGCTTAGGAAATTCCTACATAAAAGGATTAAACCAAAGTAGTTCTTATAAGAAACAAAGAAAGTTCAGGAAATTAAAAGATATAAAAAGAAAAAAGGAAAGAAACTTGGGTTGCCTCTTAATAAATGTTTTATTTATAGTCTATAGCTAGACTTTCTAATGATTGTATAGCGTCAAGGAGACATTTTGTCATCTTTTGGTGCACTTTTTGCCTCAATGCCTACCATAGTCCACCCCAATGCTTTCTTATTTGCTCCCAAAATCTCAAGCGATTTTTCCTTTATTGTACTTGTTAAAGAAGACATGCCTTCAAATACACATATTTTAAATATTATGGAAAAATATCAAGGTTAAATTTAAGGGGTTCTTTTATAGAACTTTAGTTGCTTTTGATTATAAGTCCACCTGATAATCACCAATAATGTTAACCTAAAAACAAAAAGTAATATTAGATGGATGATTAATAGATTTATACATATAAAAAATGACTTGTTCATTGCCAACTCCAAAAATTAATTTCCTTTGCTGCACATCAATGAAAGTTCTTCTTGTTTCTAAGAGCGATCTTCCTGAAATTAAGGGAACTTCATGATCTTCATCCATATTCAAAACAATAAAATCAACAAGAAAAATAAAATTATCAACTTTGACCTGCACATCTTCAACAATTACTCTAGGTTACTTAATAGAACGGTCTGCTAGTTGAAGCGATATCGCGATAGCCTTTACTTCAGCAAGACCAAGCTTTTTAAAATTAGATAATGACATTAAATTTATGATAACTCCTAGATCACATAAAACTTTCAAAATATGAACTAACAATAGAACAAGGAATAACAAAACTCCCTGGATCCTCTAACTTTGGAGGCAGTTTGTTTTGAATGATGACACTGCACTCCTCAGTATTGTCTCATGTTCTTCTAATTTCCTTTTCTTAAATAGAATTCCTTCAAGAATTTGGCACAATTGGGCATTTGTGCTAAAACTTTTGCAAAATGAATGTTAATGTGAAACTTTTTAAACACAACAAAAAATTTAAGTAAATTCTTATCTTTTTTTTTTGTTGTAGACGTTGTGAAAAGGGCATTGGAGGCATATAAGCCTTAAGTGGCACTTGCTTTCTGCTCCATTGTGTCTTTTCATCATTCGAGTCTGGCAACATTGATCAATTAGAGGCAGAGTTGGCCACTTCTTCCATACTCAATCTTCTTTTTTGTGGTGGCTCTTCCAATTGTTTCTTTAATGGTGGAGGCAATGCAAAAGATTTGGTGTCCCGGGTTCCTGATGCTGGTTTGTCGAGGTTCGCCAAAGCTAATCTACTTTTTCAAGAATCTGGTGCAGGTTCTATGGAGCCGTGGTGGTGGCAACGACTCTGTGTGCTGCAGAGGAAATATGGATGTGACATGGCCCGGGATGTCATTGACGATGATGTCGATTCCTTTCTCTGGGATCCTTCTTTTCTTTATAGATTTCATATCTCTATACTTTCTTTTCCCTCTCTTTTTGATGTAAGATGATGTATGGAATGAGAATAAAAATTCTTAAATAAAAATTCTTATATTTGTATCTTCTTTTCTTCTTTTCCTTCTTACTTTTCGCTGTCCATTTTTTTGAAGTTTTTTGTCCTTAACCATGGTAAGTCGAATGCTTACTCCGGAATAACGTTACCAAGCCCATCAGCTTGGTGCTTGTCTTGAAAAGTCAAAGTGGCAAGCTCCAAAGCCATTATTTGTGGTCTTTGTGTTTAAATTTTTCGTTGATTGTCGTCGTCTGTACTAAAACTCTTAAACCAAAATGGTCACTGCGGTTAAAGCCGGGGTTCAGAGGAAAATTCCTAGACTTTGGCCTTCGGAGGTTGCTTCTTGTTTGAATTGTTGCGCTATTGTCTTTTCATATGTACAAACGTCTTTTCAACTGCCTCTGTAATTGTGAAGGCCACGTGGCACATTTTTGGTTGATGGACGTGTCTAGAGCCTTGGGTGCCATGATGAGCACGTGTTTGAAAATTATACTGTGGGGACGAAAATGCCCCTTAACCATTTAGCCTTTATAAATGGGGGTTAGGGGTTCATTGTTCACTGTTTGCCATTTTTGAGTAATCTTCTGAGAGCTTCGTGTTGCAGAGAGGTGATTCGCAAAGGTTCCCGGGCATTTTCCACCTATTTCGAAATAGTTCCAACATTTATTCGAGGTAACTTCTTTTCTTAACCTCCTTAGTGTCTTCTTTTTCTGGTGACCTTCTACCAGCACTGGGTAGTAGGATGGTCGTGCGCTCCTTAGTGGAATGCATTTCTTATTCCTATTGTGCCTTTGAATTTCTCCTTTTCCCCTGAGAACTCCGTCTCTGCCGTGCCATGCACAGCAGAGGTGTCCTTCTGAAATTTAAAATTTTGGAGGGAAAGGAAACTGGTACACGAGTTCATTGTCTCTGTGTCTGAATCTTTTATTTAAATGATTTTGACAATTATTCACCGACATCTTTCGATGTTCTCAGGGTTTTCATGGCAAAGGGTAGAAGAGGGGCTAGGGCCAGAGTGCTTGCTTCCGAGGGTCGCATTCTGGCTGAGGATTATCCAATTCGGATCCGTCGTGGCCCTGGGCTAGTATACCCGTGGGTAGGGGAGATGTTTGGAAACATCTCTCCAATTTTTCTTTCGATGTCGTCCTCAGGGAAGTCGATAGATTATGTTCACTTGATGGACAAGAAGAAAAGAGACAAGGAGTTCCTAGTTGTATGTCCGGAATAGAATTAGAGGGTGTGCTCCAATTAGGAGGTGGGCTCACACTTCATGTTTCTGTATGAGCCCCTTTTTGTGAAGCTAGGGCTCCAACTTTCGTTTTTAGAGTTCCAGATGGCTATTCTCCATACTCTACATGCAGCCTCGACCTAGATTCATCCTAACGGCTGGGGTTATATTATAGCCTTCGAGAGGTTTTGTCAGATAATAGGGCTAAGGTATTCGATCAACGCCTTCTTCTATTTTTATACCCGGTTAAGTCCCCAAGGTTCAGCAAAGCAGAAGAATTGGCTCACCATTCAATCCAGAAGTGGTCGCAAGTCCTTTGATGTCTTTCAGGATAGCTTCAAAGGATTCAAGACCAGGTTTTTCAAGATTATAGCGACAGAGGGTCCATTTTTCCTGAAGGCTGATGGGGAAGGTTTCAGATGGCAGTTCCGAGAAGAGGGCAGGTCTCCTGCCTATCATTGCGAGGAATTCTGACCCCATTTATCGACGAGCATTTTATGAATAGTGAAGTAATGAGGCACATATCCCGACGGGGATTGGCTCAAACTCTGATAGAGCTACAGGCTTTGGCACTCCGCGTTACTATCAATGTTCGCTATATCGAGATGGCCATAGAGGAAATCGATAAGAAAGCATCAGCTGATCTTAAGAGGAGGGATAAAGAGGCCGCACGGAGGCTTAACACCATCCTCAAGCTTAATGAAGATGTGCAAGCGCGAATTACTAATTTAGAGAGGGCGTTGCCCGAAGCTGAGTCGGATAAGAAGAGGCTTGAATCGGGTAAAATTGAGGTCGAGGAGGCCAATGCTGCCCTCCATGCTCGTGTAGTTCAGCTGGAGAAGGATGTAGATGAGCTGGATGCAATTTCTGAAAAAATTGGAGGGGAGCAGTTCCAAAATGCCATGGCTCAGATCCAACACTTCAATCCTGATGTCACCTTCACCTTAGAGAATCTCAGTGTTGAGAACGTCTTCCATGATGGGCAGCTTATTTTTATGAAGGACCTTCCTCAGGCCGGTTCTGGGGATGCTACAGGAGCTGTCCAGACTCCGGCAAGTAGCGGGGCCAAGCCTGAGTTCCTTTTCTTTTTGCCCTCTAAGGGGTTTTTAATATTTTGTAAAGACAATTGTCCCGTTGGCCGGGGTTTTTAATTTGTGCACCTTTGTTTCTTGTTCATCTGTCTGCTTATTTGCTTTTCGTGGCCCGTTTTGGGTCCAATGCCCATTATGACATATATCGTAATCATGTTGTGGACTTAGGAAACTTCTTAGTAAAAATAGGGGAACCATGGTCCAGGATCCCATACCCACAACACCGAGTATGTAACATCCATCTGGACTTAGGTATAAATAACGCCTTAGTCTATGATCCAGTACCCATAATGATGAGTACTTTGGAAATATGGACTTAGGTAAGAATAAACACCTTAGTGCATGATCCAGCATTTATAGTATTAAACGCTTGGAATTTTTGAACTTAGGCACAAAAAATAACGCTTTAGCTTAGGATTCAATGTCCAAAAGGCTTGGCATTTCCAAATCCTTTTGTCTTAGGCATGCATTGTTATTAGACCTTACCCGGGGTCCTGTGCTTGTTTAACAGGGTCCTACCTGGCTTAGGTATAGTGGTGGACTGCAGATCATTAGACCCGTAGTGCCACTTATCTTCTGGTTGGTACCAAGTATTGAGATTGGGTGTTGACCCTATTACTTACTACCAAAACTTGGTGTGTTATACCTCTTATCCTGGATTTTTGACTTCTTATGAAAAATAGTATCTGGGTAACTCTTTTTCATTAATAAAAATTGGAGGACAAGGGTCCGTACTGCGATAGATCAAACATTAGTTCACTAAGAGACTAGGCTGTTATGGACATCTAGCTATAGTATCTCCTAATGTTGTTGCATTCCAATAGTTCTTGATCTCCTTTCCTGATAGTATTTCCAGCTTGTAAGCTCCTTTGCTGGTGCTGGCGATAATACGGCAGGGGCCTTTTCAATTTGGGGCTAATTTCCCTTGCAAAGCATTTTTTCCACCGATGTCCGCTCTCCGGAGCACCAAGTTTCTTGGTTGAAAACTCCTTGGGACCACCTTCTTGTTGTATCTCGCCGCTGTCCTTTGTTTTAGAGCTATATCATGGATATGGGCCACGCGTCTCCTTTCTTCTATTAAGTCCAGGTCTTCACAGATTAAACCGGAATTGCTATCCGGTGAAAACTATTGATGACATATACACGATGGTTTCCTCCTCCTTGTACAGTTGTCGCCTCCGAGACGGGGGGTTGGGCACCTGTAAAGGGACTCCAACGCTCAAGTCAGGCAGTGCACAAGAAAGGTATTCACTGTAAGATTGTTACTTACCTGGTTAGAATGACCTAGCCTGATACTTATAGAGTGTTTGCAGAGTCCTCATGCACTCTGCATGGCGCAGGTACGTTGAGATCGTGGCCTGATGGGGGGTGCCTCCTCCCACGATCGTTCAGGTAAGTTCTGACGGGGGGTGCTTCCCTCCACAATCGTCTAGGCAGATCCCTAGAATATCGGGGTTATCGCATTAGTGGCTAACTACTGTAGCAGACAGTCATAGTCCCCACACTATAAAGGTCACGATTGGTAATAATCAGGCTATGCGCAGACCTAAGGAGTACTATTTAGGGCCTACGATCTATGCCTGCGTCCAGACGGCCTAACCGAGGTGCTTATTCCGGAGTTTGGTGGTGTGCATGCCGGGTTTATCCTTTCGGGTATGATCCCAGACCACGGTTCAGAACAGAGGCCTTCCTGCTCCCTGAGACTGGGCACTCTATCTCTTACTGAGCATCTGTCAATGCCTTCACTTTGATCTCTAAGATGGCATCCTCTAGCAACCAATGAGTGGAAGCTGGTGATGGAAATGAGGATGAAGAAAAGGAGGTGGTTCTCCTTAATGAAGTAGATCTATACCAGTAAATAGAGGCATCTCGAAAATGTCTTATTGGTTGATTGTTTGCTGAGTAGCCACTAGCATATGGAACATTCATTATGATTTTGAAGGGAGTGTGGAAAAAACTCGAAAGGGTTCTGATACGAAGATATCAAACTTCAGACTTGCTATTTTTATTAGTTGACCAAAGACCAACTATTAGTTGTTAAAAGATGGGAAAAAGAATGGATAACAGATGATTACAAGTTTCACCTGGTTCCTTTCTGGGTACAGTGTTGGGGACTTCTTAGAGAGTGTAGGACTGGAACAATTAGAAGGAAGCTTTATGCCACCATTAGACAAGTCTTTAAGGCCAATCTGATATCTCTGCTAGACAAACAAGGCTTTATTCCAAAGGCTTAAGTGATCGTAGACATAATCTAGCCTTTGAAGAAAGGTGTCCATTTGGGTCTGAGTAACTCGTCTAAGGTATGAGTTGAATTTTGATACAAAAAATTACCTATAAACTGCTACTACTATGGTAGGATTGGCCATAAAGAATGAATTTTCCCAATCTTGCTAAAGGATGAAATGGAAAACAAGGTTAAAAAGCAGGGATATGAGACAAAGTTGAAAGTAGATCAATTCGGGTCCATGTTAAAGGAAGAGGACAAAATAAGCAGACACAATTTCAGAGTTAATATAGACCAGGAGGCTAACCAAAGTGGGCGAAAAACATCAATTGACCAAGTGTCCTAGCACTTCTGATCTTTGTCTTTTGATGACCTTGAAGGAAGGTAGAACGTGGCTTATGAAAATGACTCAGAGAGAGCAGAGCTAGAGCCAAGAGTGCAAGTAGACTCGCAAAATCCAAATAGTGGGGTAAGCACCACTCTGTCCTCCTTTGAGATCCAAGTCAAAAGCACTATCTACCTAGCAGTTGACAAAGTCTCTGAGGATGAGACACCAATCCCCCACTTTGAGTGCACTCTTGTCAACAATCCTCATAAAAGCTCTCAGCAAATGGAGACCACTGCTCAAAAGCCTCACACTAATCCTCTTGAGAACTCTGGCCCCCTGTTTAATATAAGAGCTCCATATGCAGGAGATGCAAGTGCAAGAGAAAAGAAATAGTATAGAAAAAAGAAGGAGCAAAATGAGAAGCCTAAGAAGGATGACATATCTCTTCTCAACATTCCTACAAAGAAGCGTAGCCTAGAATCTAACAATGATGGAGAAGGCAAGAGAATTTGCATAAATATTAACTAAAGGACAAAACTTGCCTCCAACACAAGTTAGAAGAAAGTCCTCTAACTCCCTCTAATGTTATGTCATGTGTTGTAACTCATTTGTTTTAAATTTATTAACTTAATAAAATAGACATATGACATAATATTAGAGGGAGTTGGAGGACTTTCCTTCAACTTGAGTTGGAGTCAAGTTTTATCCTTAACTAAAAGACTTCTTCACATTTTCTACTTTTCCATCGGTCACACTTCCAAGTTTGTTGGAAGTTATTGTTAGGCATATACCTCTTTTCATGTACTTAGGACTTTGTTTCCCTTTTCATTTTATTTCATGAATTTTCTATCTTTTGACAAAAAAAATAAATAGAAAAAGACAAAACACACACACACACACACAAATACACACATAATAGAACACACATGCATTAAAAAGAAAAGACGATATTTAAAGTAGACTTATTTATAAAATAAATAAGTAAGAGTATATTTACCATTAAATTTGAGAAGAGATCAGCTTACATTAGTGTAAGTTTTTTTTTTACACTTATTTTCAACCGTTAGTTTGACTTTCATCTAATGGTTGAGATTATTTCATTAAAAGTAACCATTAGATAAAACTGAATCTAACAGTTGAAAATGAGTGTAAGAAAAAAAAGACTTATACTGGTGTAAGTTGATCCTCCCTCATTAAATTTTAATGAGTGAAAATTTTAATAAACTTTAAATTAAACTAATGACAAATACATTTACTTATTTTTTAAAAAAATAAACTCACTTTATTAAAAGAATTTTTTCCAAAATGAAAAACAAGAAGACTCTAATTTCAATGAATGTGTGGCAAATTAATAAATGGGATAAACTGATAATAACTACTTACTCGCAATGCCTCACGCCAAATGCCACAATAATATGTAGTATCAAACCTTACGCCACGGGCTAATATATAATCACCAGTCAAACTACATCGAGCGGACTTGTAGCAGGGCCGACCATCAGCTTGTGTGGTCTGCCTGTGTGTGATGTGGTATTAAATATTATTTGATTTAGAATATTAATTATCAAATATTGTCATATAATGAATTAAAAAAAGAAATGATTTAAAATTACTTGAATACCCTTGAGATGTTCATGATGAGCATGTTTGAGCTTGGGTTTGAGACATGGACATGTCATTGGCATGCCTTAGAAGCAAAGTGAGTGAGTAGAAGTGAGCTCAAGCAATGACACCGTATCAGCTTTTGCGCCGCAGTAACCCAACTCAAATGATTCTTCCCCCACCACACCCATAATAACTATATTAACACGTTTTTCTAATCACGTATTTGAGATAGTTATAAAAATTTAATTAATTTAATAATTAATTATTATATAAATTTTTTTATTATAATTAATTATAATAGAATTAATTTTATGTTTAGATATATTAATTAAAAAATAATTTTAAATTAATATATTTTATTTTGATAGTATAAAAAATTATTTTTATGTATTAAATTATTAAAATAAATATAAAAAAATTAAAAAAATTATTTAATTGAGGATAAAATAGTATTTACATATTAAAGTGTGATGAATAATTTATAATATAAAATTATAAACTAAAATTTTAGATTATGAAAAAAACTTTTATAATACATTGAAGTTCGTATATAAGTTAAAGTTGATTTAATCAAATATGTTATAATACTGTTGAAATAACTTTTTTACAAGAAAAAGTTATTTTCAGGGGAAAAAACATTCCCAAACATGTGCTAAGTATGTGTTTGAATTAGTTGTAAATTTTTTAATTATTTTAATAATTAATTATTATATAATTGATAATAATATAATCAGTTTTATGTTTGAATATATTAACTAAAAAGTGATCTTAAAATAATTTGTTTTATTTAAATAGTATAAAAATAATTTATTTTATGTATTAAATTATTATAAAATGATTAAAAAAATTATATAATTGAGAACAAAATATTATTTGCATATCAAAACTTTTAAAATAATCTATAATATAAAATTATAAGTTTCAAGCTTTAAATTTTTATGAAAAATATTACTTTTAATATATTCAATTGAATTTAATTGCATATCAAAAAAAAATTATTATAATGAAGCATATAAAAATTAAAATAGAAATTGTCAAACATGCAATAAATAGTAAAACAAACTTTTTTAAAAAAAAAACTGTTAATACAGTAATTTAAGATGTGCCAAACATGCTCAAAATTATAAGTTTTGTTATTTTTTCAGTTAATTTTTATACCAAACCCCTACACTTTTTTAATTTAAGAAAAGAAAGGAAAGAAACGTACTTCTTCATACTTTCTCACTTTCTTTTTCTTCAAAGAGAAAGGTATAAGGGATAAGGGTTGAATGTAAAAATTAAGTGAAGAAATAACAAAATTCTTAAGGTATAATTGTTATATATATAATAAAGGTCTTTATACTCTTTGTCAATTTCGAAAGTAGTAAAACTAGGATTGTTATGCGCGGTTGCGGTGGTAGAACTAGTGAGACATATGATCTAAGTAATTTAATCCCAGTGTGTGATTGGATCTTAGTGTGATTAGTTTTCTAAATCTTAATGCAATCAATAGGTAGGTGTAAGAGCGGTTGCTTTACAAATAGCTATTGATTATGGATTGATTTGAGTGGTTGCTGAATTAATCAAAACTTAAGGAAAACAGGGAATTAATCTCACAATCACATAAAAACATAATTGATCATGTTGGTATAAAGGATATGTGGGGCTAGCATAATCATATAAATCTAGTGGTAGATTTCATCTCTTAACCATTGTCTTTTAATTGATTTTCCAAATCGTATTTACTGTTTTTGTTTTAGATTCAATTTATATTTTTAGTTTTAATAAACAAAACCCCCCTTTTATTATTTACTATTTTTTAGAGTTTAAAATTAGGATTCAATTTATAGTGTTAATTGAATTAGTTCTCTGTAGATCGACCTTTCCTAACTACAACTGGTTGCAAGGCTTTTATTTTTTGTGGAACTTGACAACTGTTTTTAATCTCAATTTTAATTCATAATCCAAACAACACCAAATTTTGGCGCCATTGTCGGGGAACTAATTATCTAATTGCGCTATTAATTTGTTTCATATTTTTTACTCTGTTTTTGTTTTATTTTTAATTTTTGATTTATTGTTTCTAAGTGTCTTATAGGTGCTAATGTCCTTCAATCATTGGTGACGCGATTAATGGATATGGGGAAAGCACCAATACATGCTTGTGGGATTTGCTTATCACCCAGATATATCACTGATATGTGTCCCACTTTCCTAGTGCACACAAATGTAGAGGAAAAGGAAGTAAGAGGATATTATGAACCTTCCAACAACTACAACTCCTACTCCAACACATATAATCTGGGGTGGTGGGATCATCCTAACTTGAGCTATGGAATACAACCCCAAAATCAACCTCCAGCTTATGGACCTCTAGGATTTCAGTAGAGGCAAGCACCTTTCCCCCCAAGACCGCAGCAAGCTTAAGCACCAAGGCAACCTGAACCTTTAATGGAGGAACTAATGAGGCAAATGTCCACTAACAACATTCAGTTTCAACAAGAAACAAAAGCCTCAGTTAACAACCTGTAAAACCTAATAGGGCAATTAACCACAAAATTAAGCAAGGTACAAAGCTTATTTTCTGAAGAACTTCCTTCACTACCGGAAGCGAATGTGGAGGAAAATGCTAGTGATATCACATCGCGAAGTGAGAAGTTGTTAGGTGAACCTACTTCTCCTCCACAAGCCACTAAAGAGAAAGACCAGGAGACTAAAGAGGTAAATGAAGAAGGGCAAAACTTTAAGGCCCCCAAGGTAAGTATTCTTGAAGTCTTTCCTATTGTAGTGGAGGAAAGTTATGATGAATTATGTGATGAATTTCCTGATTTTATTGGTTTCAATAATTCTATTCATTGCCACTCATGTACTGATTGTGACGGTGGTATGAAATGTGCTATTTGTACTGAGATTTCTGCATACTTGAAAGTTGATGATTCTGTTTACGCAGCAGCTAAGAGTTTTGAAGGATCCATTAACAATGTTCTTGATGTAGTTGCAGAATCTAAGACCCAAAGGGAGGTGGAATTGCAGGCCACTAAAGAATTTTTAGAGCGGGGAGAAAAGCACAGGATGACAGTCACTACTATAGATTTTGTTTTTGGACCTTGGTTCAACATAAACAATGATGTAAATGAGTTTGATAAAGTACACATATGGCATTCCAGTGGTGAAGCCAAAGGAATTAAGGAGGGTCAATGGGGCCCCAGTAGAAGCTCTCATGCAACTTCAAGCATAAGTTGGTCATTACATTTCAAGCAATGGGACCCTAGTGGAAATCTCCTCATTTGATAAGGATGTTTCTTCTCTCTTTCTTTTATTTTACTTGTCCTGGATTAATTGATGATTATTTTTTTTCTTTTGAGCTTTACATTGAGGACATTGTAGAATTTAAGTGTAGGAGAGGAGTTTACATTCTATTTTCTGTTTTAATTTTTATTTAATTCTGTTTTTGAAAAAAAATATGTTTTTGATTAATTTCCAATGATGTTTTGGGATTTGTGAAGTTTATGAGTTTGACGTAATTGAAATTTAATGGTATATTTTATAAATTTCTTCTTCCATCTTGAATTTAACATGCTTAGTTTTGGATGTTTGATTGGTGGATTGAGATTGATAGATGCATACCTTGTGAGATTTTGAGCTTATTAATGGATGAATTTAGCATCTATGTCATTCTCATTTTTCTTGTGTGATTTTCACTCATGTCATTTGATCACTCTAGAACTTGCTTTGATTCTTTTTTAGGTTACATTTTCACTTACATGCATGAATATGATTGAGGCCTTCTTTCTTGATTAACTACTTTGGCTAAATAGCCAACCTTGCAACATTTTCCATTGATTAACCCCTTGAGCCTATTTGCCTATTCTTTGTCTTAGCTCATTATATGTCTTATGTGAAAAATCATGATTTTACCTTACCTTAGGGAATGAGAGAATATTAGTTCATTTTCATTGGAGGATCTCTTTTGCTTGTGGATAATGCATAGTACAAGTGTGGGGGTTGTATCCTTGATATGCAAAATGCAAAATGTTGGTGGAAGAAAAACAAATGCAAAGAAAAGGAATAAATGCAAGAAAGGTTGTAAAAGGAAAGATAGAAAAAGGAAAGGAATATGTAAAGAGAATGTGCATTATATAGAATTAGAGGAAAAATTTCATGCTGGTTACTTGTCAATTGAGTTCCTCCCCAATGTTCTTTTATTCTCTTGGGTACTTATCTTGCTATATCCATACTATTTCTTTCCTTTACCTTAGCCCCATTACAACCTTGAATAAACTCCTCTTGATTTTTGTGTGCATGTGTTTTAGTGGTGGAGAAGTAGAAAATAAGCAAGCTTATGGTAGTGCATTTTTCATAGGCTGAATTGAGTGAAATACTTACCTTGTAAACACTTGAGAGATTGAGAGTGTATCTTGTGAGGATCTATCATTCTTGATTCATGCTTTTCAAATTGAAGATACCTTGCTTGTTGGTTTCAGATGTGAAGATTTATTATCTCTTAAATTTTTTGACCCCTTGAATCTTTTCTTGCTCTTCTTGTTTACAAATTTGTGCCTTTCTTGAATATCATTGGAAATTGAGTCTTTTAAAGTTTTTAGTTTTGTTTTTGTTTTTCTTTGTTCCATGGTTCAGTCTTATGTTTTGCCCAGAAGTGCAAAAGGCTAAGTGTGAGGGTATTTGATCTGTCGATTTTTTCCATATCTTGAGTGTCATATGTTTGATCTAATTAGACTTCATGTGTGTTTAATTATTAACTTTTAGCTAAGTTTCTGGATATGAAGTTTAATCGAATCTTTATTGTGAAACTGTGCTTAAGTGTGTTTATAAGCACTCATGATTACATTGTATTTTTCAGGAGATCAATATTATCCCTAGGAGTGAAGAAAGAAAAGTATCTGTGAAGAATCAAGGCAGAATTTGAAGAAAACAAGTGACAGGGCCGGTGTCATCTCACAGGGAGTAGGCGTGTGAAACGACACGGTGTCATACGACAGGGCCCGTGTCATCTGACAGGGGGTAGGCCGTGTTCTCCTCTGACTTGCAATTCACTTGAATTTGTGTTGACAGAACCTGATAGGGGGTAGGCCGTGTGAAATGACACGGCCCGTGTCATTTGACAGGGGGTAGGCCGTGTCGTCGAATCAAAAAGCCAAATACGAATTCTGATGCAAAATTAGGTCTCAAAAGTTATAAATAGGATTGCTTGGGGCTTCAAAAAGAAAGTCTGGACTAGGAAACTGCCATGAGGCTGAGGAAAAGACCAAGAACAAGGGAGAAGGAGATTGGATCGAAGATTGGAGTCTTGGGTTCGAGCAATCGGAGATCACTCATCCCCAACCTTTGGAAACTAGTTTGATCTTTAGTTTTCTTCTGCACTTCTATTCTTAACAATATTTTTCTTCTGTTATTCTTTTGGTTTTGAATTTGTCATGTGTGGCTAGTTTTCTTATATGGTTAAGGGAAGATGAAACCCTAGTTTTGATTATGTAATTCTTGCATATTTCTTTATATCAATACAATTGTGTTTTTATTCATATGTTTTTGTTCTTAATTTGGTATAAAGGTTTTTATACTCTTTGCCAATTTCAAAAGTGGTGAAACTAGGATTGCTATGCGCGGTTGCGGTGGTAGGACTAGTGAGGCATATGATCTAAGTAATTTAATCTCGGTGTGTGATTGGATCTTAGTGTCATTGGTTTTCTAAATCTTAATGCATTCAATAGGTAGGTGTAAGAGCGGTTGCTTTACAAATAACTATTGATTAGGGATTGATTTGAGCGGTTGCTGAATTAACCAAAACTTAAGGAAAATAGGGAATTAATCTCACAATCACATAAAAACATAATTGATCATGTTGGTATAAAGGATACGTGGGGCTAGCATAATTATATAAATCTAGTGGTGGATTCCATCTCTTAACCATTGTCTTTTAATTGATTTTCCAAATCGTATTTACTGTTTTTGTTTTAGATTCAATTTATATTTTTAGTTTTAATAAACAAAATCCCTTTTTTATTATTTACTGTTTTTGAGAGTTTAAAATTAGGATTCAATTTATAGTGTTAATTGAATTAGTTCTCTGTGGATCGACCCTTGCGAACTACAACTGGTTGTAAAGTTTTTATTTTTTGTGGAACTTGGCAACTGTTTTTAATCTCAATTTTAATTCACAATCCAAACAACACCAGAGACCTCAAGGCAATCTTCCAAGTGATACTGTGATAAATCCAAAGGAGCAATGTCATGCAATCACTCTGAGAAGTGGTAAGCTGTTGGAAGAAAACGTGAAAGTAGCTCCTAGTTCATCAGGAGCTGAAAAAGGAAAAGATGATATTCTCATTGAAGATGCCTCACTTCAAGATGTCTCAATACAAGCTGGTAATGACAGAGATGAGATTGAGAAATAAGAATTTAAAGAGGAGGAGCTAAAGTGGAGGAGGAAAAAGAAAGACTTAGAGCTAAAGAAAACAATTGATCCTTCATTGTATGGTAAACTTCCATATCTTCAAAGATTTTGGAAGGAAATTCAAGAAAAGTAGTTTTCCAAGTTCTTAGAAGTCTACAGATAAATATTTCTTTTGCCGAATCACTTGAGCAAATGCCCTCTTATGCTAGATTCATGAAGCACTTGTTGTCTAAGAAAAAGAAACTCAAAGAAGATGAAACTGTAGCACTTACTGAGGAGTGCATCACTATCATTTAGAGGAAGCTTCCACCAAAGTTCAAGGATCCAGGAAGTTTGAACATCCCTTGTACCATTGGTAAGTTGAGCATAGATAAGGCTTTATGTGACCTAAGTGCTAGCATTAATTTGATGTCATTGTCCATCCTTCGCAAGCTAGGAATTGATACAGTTAAGCCTACAACGGTTTCCCTTCAATTAGCATATCGATCTGTCTGACATTTGTACGGTATCGTGGAAGATTTGCTAATGAAGGTTGACAAATTTATTTTCCCAGTTGACTTTGTGGTTTTAGATATGGACGAGGATGCTGATATCCCATTGATTCTGGGAGCATTGATTGATGTACCAGAGGTGAATTGATTTTGAGGGAAGATGGAGATCAGGTGACCATTAATGTTTTTGATAAATCTGCCCCAACATCATATCTTCATCCCCTGTTAATTGCATTCAAGGTAAATCTCAAAAGGGGTTGGATGGTAAGAACTATTCTTTATTCATTAATGTTAATTCTTGTGCTTCCAAGATTGTTGATGAGAAAGAGAAAGGTCCTCATGTCTCCAAGATTGCTAAAAAAGAAAAAGATTCTTCTAGTTCTCAGAGTTTAGTGCAAGTTGATCTGAATTCTTCTGACAAGATGAAACCTGACACTTTACCTGTTGATAAATTGAAAATCCCATGGCCTAGTGGAGTTTCTGATGCCAAGGCACATTTAGGACAACCAGTTCCAACTAGAGTTCAAAATATTTTTGGAGAGGATTCCAAAGGCAGTGATCGAGTATGGAGGCAAAGATCTGATAATAGAAAGGTGTCATCCCACTTCTCTTATTTCAAGCCACCTTGATGAGTTAAAAAGGCAACGTCGAGCTAATGATGTTAAATAAGTACTTTTTGGTAGGCAACCCAAATTTATTTCTTTTCCTTCACTTTTTATTTTGTTATTTGTTTATTTTTTTTATTTAGTTAGTTATTTGTTTTTGCTTTTATTTTGTTAACTGACCTTTTTCTATTTTTGTTTTGTTTTGAAGGTAATGTTGAGTCATCTTAAGTGCCTCCCTGAGTTCGGAGCCTTTGTAGGGGGATGTATATAATTGTCGACTGCCAAAAAGAGTTTTTCTTTTCCTTTCTTTAATAATTTATTTTCGCATTTGTTTTTAATTGTTTTAATCACCTTATTCAGTTTTGAGTCATTATGTGCATGCCGGTGTGTTGAATTGAATATCCAATGATTGTTTGAATTGTGGATTGATTTGATTTCTTGGGATAACTCATGAGAATTCATGAATTATGTTTATCTCTATTGTTTCAATTGTGTTTGGATGTTCTTCCCATCTTTATGTTTGATAGACCTTGGATTATAAATTGCATATCAAGCTTAGAGAAAGTTTATGAGAATGCATGTGTGTGAATGATTGGCATCTAGAAGTTTTTTGATTCTCTCTTGGGGTGAAATCCTAGATGTTGCATGATTAAGGAAATGATTAGGGCCTTCTTTGGACCGTTTGAGCCTTTCAAGCCAACCTGTGAACATAGTGTATCCTTAGGTCCCTTTTGCAACCTTGTTTATTGTTTGGCCTTTATTTCTTTTCTTTTAACCATATTTTCCTTTTTCCATACCCATAAAAAAATTTCTTTTTATTCACCATTTGTTGAGTGCATGTCTTGTATTATTTTATTATTCAAGCCTTTGTTATTGTTGTATGCATGAAATATTTCAGGAGCTGAAAAAAAAAAAGGAAGAAAAAAGTCAAAAAGAAAAATTCCACCGAAAGTTTTGCAAAGAAATAAGTTTGGGGGTGGAAATTGTTGAAAGAAAAAAAAATTATACAAATAAAGAGATGGATTCTTATGCTCCGTGTTGCACTTGTTCTTAATTTTGAGGCTTGGATTGTGGAATATGCATAATGTGTATCTCAACTTTTGTTTTATTTATCCTACCACTTCTTTCTTAACCCTCACCCATGACCTGACATTACAAGCTTTTAAAGACCCTATTGATCATTGGTTATGTGTTGTTTACATTAGTGGAGAGAGAGATGAAGAACAACTCTTTGGATGTGGATTTGATGTGCATTTGCATTTTTATAAACCTATCCGAGCTTGAACTTTTTTAATAGGAATTGGTCTTTCATTCATGTTTTTGGGAAGTCATTTATGCATGAAAGTTGCATGTGAGAGGCGATGTGGCAATCAGATTGTTCATGTATGACACTTTGAGATTAGATTGTGAAGCAGTTTATGAGGATATGAATGATTTTTAATACCCGGTATTGCCTTGTTTGATGCTATGTGTTTTGAGTTTTTCTTTGTTTTGTTTTGTTTTTGTTTTTATTTACTTGAGGACAAGCAAAAGCTTAAGTTTGGGGGAGTAATGAACCTGCAACAATTCATATTTTTACGGTTCATTATTTTGGATTTTTCATTCTCTTTAATCTTTTTAATTGAGTTTGTTCTTGAGTTTTGTTATATTTTTGTTATTTTAAATTATGTTTTAATTATGTGTTTTTATAGGTAATTGCATATGGAGAAAATTGGACTCTTGAACGAGGAAGAAAAGCTGAAAAAGAGCCGTGGTGGTCCAGCACTCAAAAGCCAGCATTCATGGCAGAAACAAGGAAATTTTTCTGGCGCCCAGAGCTTAAGCACCCGCAATCCAACGCTTGAGCTCTGGCCGCATAACAGAATACGTTTTTCTGTTTTAAATTAGATTTTTCAACCTAAGCACATACACAGAGTGACATATAGAGATAGTTGTTAGCAGAAACAAATCCTAGTTTGGTGTGGGCGCATTCAGGAGTAAAGATTAAGGATTTTCTTCTTCCTTTCCACTAGCCTTCTATGGAATTTGTCATATTCTTCTCTTTGTTTTATTCTTTTTCCATGTGTAACTAATTTCCATTTGTTAGGGGGATGATGGATCTTGATACTTAGATGATGTAACTTCTTTTATGGGTTTAATTTATGTTTCTATTTCATGATTTATGTGTTTATCTCTATTCTTAATACTTTCCTAAACCTGATCAATTTGGGAATGATTTTTGGGTTTATGTATGATTTGGGAAAATTTGCATGAACTTAAATCACGTGATAAACACCATAATTTCTACAATCGCTAGGAATAGACGTTGTGGGTTATGTGGTTTTTCTTTTAATTTCCTTGTTCTTGATAATGCCTTTCTATTTAGGGTTAGACTAAGGGATTAGTTAATTCTACACAGCGTAAGAGGATTAATATACCAAGGAATTAAGTATTGATTAATTTTGGGAATTGACCATAAATATTTGAAATAGAACGTAGTTAAACCAATATTTGAATGTGCATTTAAAAAGTTCAAGTGAAAGCTGAACCCTAACACTTTCCCATAATTGTTTTCGGCTTTTGCTTAATTGTTTCGATTTACTTTGTTTAAATTTAATTGCTTTTCTTTAATTGTTTTATTCTTGATTTTATCAAATCTCACCTTTTGTGAAGCCTAAATAGTGTTAGTTTAACGAAATTGGTAATTGGCAATATAATCCTCGTTGAACGATATTCTTTTCACTACTTTATCACTTATTGTGATTCGATGCACTTGCCGATTTACACATCACTGTCAGAAGTAGGATTACTAGAGTGTAAGCCAGCTAATGCTCCAATGGTTCAAAATCATATACTTGGAGAACACTCATATCAGGTGCTAACGGACAAAAGGTTGGTTGGTAAGCTCATTTATTTATCTCATACTTGTCCAGATATTGCTTATGTTGTAAGTGTAGTGAGTCAGTTCATGCACTATCCTAGTGAAGATCATATGGATGCAGTAAATCAGATTCTTCATTATTTAAAGTCCTCTCCTTGGAAAGGGCTTATGTTCTCGAAGAATGATCATTTGAATGTTGATGGCTACACAGATGTTGATTGGGCAGGAAACATCTCGGATAGGGAATTTACATCGAGCTACTTTACTTTTGTAGGAGGCAATCTTGTTACATGGGGGAGCAAGAAACAAAAAGTAGTGGCATTATCCAATGCTGAAGCTAAATTCTGAGGAGTGATTTAGGGTCTTTGTGAACTTCTTTGGCTTAGAAGACTGCTAGTTGAGATTGGCTTTACTCCTAGCTCTGAAATGAACTTGTTTTGTGATAATAAGGTAGCCATTAATATCTCACATAATCCGGTCCAACATGATCGCACCAAGCACGTTGAGGTGGATCGACATTTTATCAAACATAATCTTGAAGAAAAAATTATTCGGTTCCCATTTGTTAAATCGGAAGACCAGTTGGCTAATATACTCATGAAGGCAGTGTCTACAAGGAACTTATACAACTCACTCGACAAGTTGGACATAAGAAATATCTATGCACAAATTTGAGGGGGAAAGTTAGCGTGAGTTGTTAAATTAGATAAATTAGAGGGATTTACTTTAACGCAAAATCCCATAGTTTATGGGTCAACCATGATTTTCTCCACAAACTTTGTATAGCCTAGAATAGTTCCCTAAAATCCCTCTCTTTGTATCTATATATGATTGTACTCAATTCAAAAGGAAATAAAAACTTTCAAGTTATCAATTTATTTATTTATTTACCACTTAAACCAATAAAATTGATGTACTCAGCTGTGGTTAGCCATAGTAAAAATAGACTGTGATTCTAGGTAAATTTTACCAATAATGTCAGAGGTTTGAATCCTGAAGTCGCTATATTGGGAGGCATAAACCAAGAGTACCCAAGTCAGGTGCACTACATCAATTACATCATTAATTGATTAATTATATAATTAGTCTAATGCACCTAATTAAAATCCTCTAATTTTTTTCAATTTTTTTTTAAAGAAAAATTACCTAACTACTACTTGTAGTTTAAAATTGCTGAAGCAATTTATCTAATGAAAATAAAAAGACTGATGAAATGGAAGGGAGAACCAGTTCCTTTCCGGCTGCCCCAAATTGTTTTATTCATTAACATGTTGTCCTATGATTGGATTTGGTGTTGACAAGTGACTTTGTCCCCCAATTTGCGATTTACTTGATTTTATAGTTTTATTCTCATTTTTTAATTAAATGATGATTGTTATATATTTATGAGTGTAACTTCACTACTCTTTTTTTTTATCAACAGTTGTTAACCTATACTATCTTTATGGATATTGTATTTAAGGTAAGTTGTGAAATAATTATTAACTATTAACATAATTAATGAGTTATTCTTAGTCATTCAAATTATTATTTGACATATGTAAAGTTATGGGGATTATCTTAAAAATGCATCAATCTCTAAACTTACTTTTATATCTGTCAAATAATTATTTAAGTATTAGGATAATTTTTACAAACTAGCATACGTTATATTATATTTTATAAAATCTAGATTAATATGATGTCAAAATAAATAGCATAATGTTATAGCCCAAATAGTGATAAGTATTATTATTAAACACTGCTCATATATGAGTTTTGTTATTGGGTCTTGTGTATGAGTTTATCATGATGGGTAGGTTTAGGTCCCTATTCCTAACCACCTTAGTGCATACAGTCGCCCCATCGATATTGACGCAAGAACAAACTGTTGTGGGAAAGGAATAGTTTTTCCCTTTCACAATATTATAGATCACATTCAAGATTTTAGTTATGGCCACCTCATCATGATATTTTCAAGGCAACTCTATAACTAATCAATATTAGCAAAATTTTTAGTTTTGGATTATTATATTTTAGTTTTGAACCAAAATTTCAGCAATTGATATTAAAGCCGGTTTAACCTTGATCATGGCTACTAATTACAAATCTTATGGGTGTGGAATTAATTTTTTGTTTTGTAGAAAAATGATCTTATGAAGTCTAAACATAATTTTAAATTACTTAAAAAACATAAATGGAAACCCCAAAAAAAAGAACCCTAGGATCCTTCTTTGCAATTCGAAATTCTTTTTTGATTGGTTTTGAAAATCACTTTAGGGCTTTTATATATCGTGTATTTCTGAGTATAACGACGTGAATATTGTATCAAAAGGTTGAGAAATTTGTGAGCGTTTAAGGAAAAATCCCATGAAGCTTTTCAAATTTGTAGATCTTGATTTCCTAAATCCAACAAGCTATAGATCATGGATTTTGGTTGAGAAACAAGATATATTAGGAAAAAGTGTATATAAACCTTATATTTTAGTTCAAAAGCCCAAGAATTTCATTGAAAAATTTTAAAGATTAACTTAGGGGTTTTGTAGATCATATTTCTACAAATCTATTAACACCAAGAACACATTAAACCGTTGAGAAACCTAGGAGAATTAGCTCAAGACTCGTTTTGTGCGAGCTGACTCACAGAAATGGGTGAGGAAGATGACTTCCTCCAGCGAAACCCAATCGCACATATGAAGAGTGCAAGAGAGTTGTAGAAAGTTGATTTTTCACTTTGTATTTTTTTAGTTGAATTCCACATGCCTAGTCATAAATTTTGGTGAATTTTTTTTTTGCTTATTATTTTCAATATTTAAAACGATAAAAATTATGTGCTACTCTCCGAATTTGACCTCGAAATCTTTTGTATATACTTGTGGCATTATAGTGCTTATTATATTTTGCATACACTCAGAGTTGATATTATTTGACCACTAAAATAATTTTGACGCTATGTTGTGTATATAATATTGCGTAATGTTGAGAATTGTAGTGCACTCTTTGAGTCTTATCTGAAATTTTTTGTTCATGATTGTGATACTGCTTGGTATGTAGTATATTATGCACCCTCAAAATTAATACTATTTGGTTATTGACGAATTTTCAATGTTATTTTGTTCATAAAATGTTATGTAACTTGTTGTAAATTGATAAATCATGTTGTTCTTTATGAAATTTGATTATGAGAGTTATTGTTTAAAATATCTTGGAGTTATTTGGGGCACTTTACATAATTGTGAGCTCACCTTTGCGAGACCAATTGTTGTAAGGTGTTGTTTTGTTGATCATGTTGTTATAGTGTAGCATTGGGGATTATGTTGGTGATACATTTACCCTATTGGTTTGTCTACGTTAATAATATAATTCCTAATAATTTGTTAAAAGCATTAAAGGTTATGTCCTTAGGGTTTTAAGTATCTTTTTGGCACTAGCTTTAGGGACATGGTTTTTAATATAATTTCTAATGATTGACATTAATGGTTATTGATAATCATATATTTTATACATTAATAAACCCTCCCATTTTTAGTCTTTTACACTCTCCATGTACTTAATTGATTGAGCTTGGCCATGTTTCGCAAGTTTGAACTCAAATTGGGCTTAATTGATCTTTCTAGTATTATTAGGATTTTATACAATCTTTTGTATTTCAGTCATATCTTGAGTTCTAGATATCTAAAAATTATGTATCTTACCTTGTAGGAAAGATAAAAGAGATCTATACAACTTTCATGAAAAAACCTCAAAGTTGAATCAGATATCGAGTGGAGTGAATTGGACTTGGAAGTCAGAAGACGGGTTCTATCGCGTAACCAGAGCAGCACATACTAATTGGTCCATAATTCAAGTTATGAGTGTGATATAGACCTAAAACTAGTGGAATTTGAAGCTAAGATATAGATATTCAATTCTTATGAAGATCACTTATCCAAACTGTGATGTTTTGATGGTGCTTTCATCCTTTTATGTCAGCTGACGGGATCAGAGACCTGTTAAGAGTGGTTTGGGCATAAATCTCTTATCTTAAACCTAATTCAAGTGATTTCAGAGGCCAAGAAAAGCTAAGAGGCAGAGGACTAACTTTAACTTATGGAAAAATTAGGATTCTTAATTTATATATTTTTATATAAATAGGGACCTGAGATAGATAGTAGCCGTAATTCGTACTACTTGATTCTTCTACATAGAATTTTCTCCTTTTTTGTAAACCGTGTGTGGTAGCCATGGAGAACTAAAAATTTGAGATCAATCCAAGGATCTTGAGGAAATTCTGGTTTGGCTTTGAGATTTTGTACCTAATTTCGATTTTGAATTGAATTAATTATCTTATTCTTTTCTTGATTTGGATTTCGAATTGTATGATTAGAGATTTCTATTGTGTGATGTGATCCGATTAGATCCTTAATCCTAATTAAGATTTGTGATTAAATTGTGATTGATTAATTGTGATTTTGTTTGATCAATTGAATACAGTTAGGTTAGCAAATTTGTTAATCTAGGTTAATTGAATTCTGGTTGTTAAACTAGCATAGACTGCATGAATCTAGCAATCACAGGTTTATGAATCTTTTGTTAGTTAAATTCTAGGTGATTATCTAGTGTTGAATTCTATATGTTTGATGTAGACATTTCAGTCAATCATAGATTAACCAATTAACTTAATCCAGATGCATGCTTAGTAATCGATGACAAGCCTACTAGGTTTCTGACATTTTCTTAGATTGATTGCTTTGCAATTTGATTTTTCTTACATTTAATTATTACGTTTACATTTTGCATATACAATCCCCCATGTTTGACCTTGATTTGGTTTGATTTGTATCTTGATTTTCAAGAGACGACTCGGTTCGCTGCCTTGTGCTACAAGTTATCAGTACAACTGGAATTTTGTTATTTGGTTGAGCTTGGAGCTCAAATCAAATTTGGTGCCATTGCTGGGAATCATTAGGTGCTAATTAATCATATCAAGATTTTCACTAACCCCTTAACCATTTTCTTCTTTGTTTTGGTGGTTTTCAAGTAAAAACGAGTGATTTTGAGTGATTTTTCTGAAAAATGTATCGACAAACATGCTTAGAATAAGCTGAAGCTTGGTTAGTTGAAGGAAAATGGCCTAATAAACAAGGCTTATAGCTTTGCTATAAGGTCACCCTTAGTTTGCCCAAATTCCAATGTTTAGACCACTTTTTTAATTTTTTAATTTTTTTTATTTTAATATTTGGTAGTATTTTTTACTAGTTTTCACCCTGTGGTGGTTCCATAATTTTTAAAAATCTATAGATATAGTTTTTGTTAAGTTTTTGTGTGACTTTTTACCATTGCTTTGTGTTTTTTGTACTTTGAGTCAATTTTGAGTCCCTATAATGTTATTTGATGCATGACCAGGTCTTCTGATAGTCATATACTTGACATTGATCCTAAAATTGAAAGAACCTTGCGTGTATTGAATAGGACTCATAGGCTTAGTGAAAGTATAACATCTAAGGTTGAGACTAACATTGAATTTGAAACTGAAGGTGAGTATATAGATAACACTACACCTATGGCTGATAACATGCAAAATAGGACCTTAAAGGAACTAGCTGCACCTGATGTGAACTATCTACCATTGTGCAATCAATATCCTAATTTGGATGGTGATTTTGAACTAAAATCTGGTTTAATTCACTCGCTGCCTAAGTTTCATGGACTTGCAGAGGAACATATCAAGCTGAGAGCTTTTCCCTTTTCATTAGATGGTGTAGCCAAGGACTGGTTATATTACTTGCAACCAAGAGCTATCACTTCCCGGAATGACATGAAGAAACTGTTTCTAGAGAACTTTTTCCCTACTTCAGGAGATGCTGCAATCAGGAAGGATATATGTGGGATCAGACATATGAGTGGTGAGACCTTGTATGAATATTGAGAGAGATTCAAGAAATTATGTGCAAGTAGCCCACACCACTAGAGTAGTGATCATCTGTTAATCTAGTACTTTTATGAAGGCTTGCTGCCAATGGACATAAACATGATGGATGCTGCGAGTGGAGGTGCCTTAGTTGACAAAACCTCAGCTGCTGCCAGAGACTTGATGATTGTAAACATAACTGCCAATTCACAACAATTTGGTACTAGAATGATAACTCCAACCAAATGAGTCAATGAAGTCCAACTTTCTAATGTTGATCAACAAAGAGAAGAACATAGACTTGATGAGTTGACCTCTTTGATGAGACAATTGCCAGTAGAGAGACACCAACCATCTGTGCAAGGACATGCTCGAGTGTGCAGTATCTGTTCTTGTCCTTCACACCCCCACAGATGCATGCCCAACACTTCAGGATGATAGTTCTGCATTCCAAGACCAATTTGTTGTTGTAGCAGGTGTCTTTCCTGGTAAACCACAATTCCAGCAGCAACAACAAAGATTTGATCCATTCTTCAACACATACAATCTTGGCTGGAGAGATCATCCTAACTTGAGATATGGGAATGCAACACCACAGTAACAGTACAAGTAGCCCTTCTAATAGCCAATGAGACAACAATAATTTCAACAACAGGTTGGACCAAGCAGACCACCCTTCCAGCAACAACCACAAAGTCCTGCAGTCACTAAATCTGAGCCTACTTTCAAGGATCTAATGAAGTAGATGACCATAAAATATATCATAGACAAAACCATTAAAGAGAACATTCTTGAAACCTATAATGCTAACACTACAAGAAATTTGTGTTATCAAGTGGCATCAATACTTAAGAGGGGGTGAATTGAGTTTTTAAAATATTTTCGCAAATCTTTCGTAAAACACTTGATTATCAATTTTCGTTAAAGCTATTGATTGATAAAAATGAATGGATAGAGAATATTGAATACTTTCAGTCACAAATGAATCAGCCAAGGGAGATTGTATTCAAGCAAGTAAATAAACACAAGATTTATCCTTATTCAACCACTCTTTGCGACATACGTCTAGTCCTCAAGTAATCACCCGAGATTTTCTACTAAAACTTCAAGTTTGAATAGGTGCTTGCCACCTTTACAAAATAGAGCACTCAACAACACCTTGGGATACCTCACCCTTTGTGCTTGAGCCTTAACTTCAAGGGATACATCACCCTTACAATTTTGAGAGATACCTCACTCACTTTACAAGATAATCAGAGTATGAATGAAATGAAACTTTCTCAAGAGTAGATAATTCAAATTGAAGCCTAATGGGTATATGGATTCACACTTTAAAGCTCAATACAGAGGATTTAATAAAATGGCTGTGAAAGCTCGTATTAATGCTCTACAAAGATTTTCAGATTGATTTCATAACCCCCTTTAATGCCCAACAACTTGTATTTATAGCCCAAAACATTAAAGAGCCATTGGAGGTGGTTGGGAGCATTAAATGCCATCAACTAGTCGTTTATTTATGTTTCTGGTATGCACATTTATTCGAATAAGAACTTTGTTATTTGAATAAAGCTGCAAATAGCACGTAGACAATTTGTCTCTAGAAAGTGTTATTCGAATAACAAATATATTATTCGAATAAACTATTTGAAACTGGTTTATAGAAAACCGTGTTATTCGAATAACAGATATGTTATTTGAATAAATTATTTGAAAGTTGAAGCGTCAAGGCTTATTTTAAACCTTTATTCGAATAAATTATGGCTTTACTCGAATAAAGCTTAACCAGATGGAATTCTTGGCTTCTCTAACTTTGATTATTTCGAATAAGAAATTCTTTATTCGAATAAACCTATGTGAAAAACATTTCATACAACTTTTAAACATTGCCAAATGATTTCAAATGATCTAACAAGCTTTTGGGTACTTAGTGGTTGTTTATTTGGAAACCAAAAATCATTTTGAAGCCTTGAAAACATGTTTGCTATTTGGATTATTTGAAAAACAAGTTTTAAAGCATTAGTGTGAACCTCTTTATACCTTTACACAATGATCTAAGTCTTAAAGCTATTATTGAAAGTCTTGGACTTGATCTTGCAACATCTTCATGTTTGTTATTATCAAAACAAAGCCTTCAAAGGTCAATAGCCAATTATAATTCAGTGTTTATCGGTGGCCATTTCCAACAAATTCAAGGTGAAAATGTATGCTAAAAACCCAAAATAAACTGCCATAGATTTTGTTACATTTCTAACAGATAATCTATTCATAAATGTATCAGTTTTGTTTCTAGAGGTTTTCTGACAAATTAATTCTGTCAAAAATTGCTCCAACTTCTAAGGAGGAGCACAAGCCAATTTTCAACAGATTTTACCCCGAAAATAAGATATGGGTTATTCGAGTAACGAATTGATTATGTATTCTAAGGTTTACAGTGGATTAGCTACCAAAAAATATTAAATAGTTGTCGAAAAAAGATTAAGAGCCTGCAAGGCTCTTTTCTCTTCCATTTTTGTGACCATTTTCTCTCCTTTTTTCGCTCCCTCTTCTCCATCCTCTCTCCCCCTCCACCGCGAAGATCAAGTGCTTGATCATAACCGCTTAAGCTCACAGCAAAATCGAAATCATAATCGCCTCTTCTCCCTCCTCTCTGCCTCTATCCTCTGGGTTCAAGGTCATAGCATCTTCCACCTGAGCTTTGATCACGAGGGCCATGATGCATTCTTTTTGTCCCTGAAGGCCATGAAGGCCTGAGTTCCAATCATGGATGCCATCGGGGTCAATGTCCCATGCGATCTAGCTACCAGGTTTGGCCAGTGCGGCTAAGAAGGTGACAAATAGAGCTCCGACCACGAGGGGCTGTTGTTGCCCCTGAAGGCCACGAGGGCCTAAGCTCCGACCATGGGTGCCATTGGGGTTGATAGCCCATGTAACCTAGACGTGGTTGGACGAGGTGCATGAAACGTGGGTGCATGGCTTCTCACTTGCATGGTTTTCTTTTTATATATATATGTGTGTGTGTGTGTGTGTGTGTGTGTGTGTGTGTGTGTGTGTGTGTGTGTGTGTGTGTGTGTGTGTGTGTTGGGTTTATATTTTGAATATATGTGTTGATGTGTATATTTATATGTATGATATATTGTTATTTGTTTGTGTTTGTGTGCTAGTATGATAGATAATTCTCTATCATGATATTATAGGATTTGATTAATAGTTTTATATTGTATAAGACTAATACTAATTTATTAAAGAGATAATATAATTTTATATACAAATGCGCTAATGTGAAAATTAAAGAAAAAGATTTATTATTAAAATAGGAAACTATAAATATAATTAATTAAGCTAATAATAGTTTATTAATTTTATGAGAATGATAAATTTCAAGAAGCCTATTGACTTAAAATAGGAAATGTCAAATAAATTAGGAGTTAAAGTAGGAATCCTTATCTTCTAAAATCTATTAAAAAAATTCCAAATAAAAAGTACTTATTAAAATTTAGAATCACTTTCATTTAAGTTAGTTTTAAGTTGTAACTCAAAATGCGACTTCAATTCTCTAAAATTACCATAAAAAACCCTAATAAAGTCATTTCAAACAATTTTACATTTGGTTTTAAAATACCTAACAGAAAATAAAGATTTTAATTTAATTGCATACAAGATAGTGTTTCTTTATTTTATTTATCTTTGATGATAATTTGCTAAGAGGAGCGACAAATATGTAATAACCTTTTGTTACAGTGATATAAATTACATAATATAATAATATATGCTATTGTTATTAACACTTATTTGCATGCATGTTGTTGTGTTTAAATTGTTGAAATAAACAATGTTCTACTTAGTTAGGAAGCTTTAAACCTTAAGTTAGATGATATTAGTTTTGCATTGATAGATTAATGACTCTAAGTAGTCTGGGATTTGATTTCTCAAGTAACTTATCTTTTGTCATTCAGTGGTAGCGAGGATGATGATTCTAGTGATAAGATTATCATGTAGTAAATGTGATATGAAATTTGAGTAGTGACACGAGTCCACCTCTTATGATGAAAAATAGAATACTAAGTAGGGTGATATAATAAAAGGAAAAAGAAAAACATTGCAGATTAAAAAACTAAATTTGCATTTTTTTTAAGTGAATTTTCTGACAGACAAAAGTCGCATGGTGTAGTAGTTAGAAAATGAAACAAAAATTGTAAGAAGACAAAATTAATATAAAGAGTGATTTCAACAACAAAAATGACGTTATACAAGAGTCTTGTGGAAAGGATATGCTAGATAAAATCGTGAGCTCGAAATCATTAGGATTGAGAAAGTTAAGTGAGAAATGCCTAGATTATTGCCCTTACTAGTGACACTGAAAGCATATGTCTCCTTGCATTGGTTTATCTAGTTTTGGAGAGTAGTTAAAAGAAAAAATAATTTTATGGGTATTTGGCTGAAGTTGGAATTAGGATTTTGACAGTGATTGTGATGACAAGTGGAGTACATTCTTCTTATTGCATGTAATGCAGTTGGAACTCAAGGGAAGACTATTCATGTTTAATGAATGAGTTTAGGAACTATGAGCGCCAGTATTAGAAAAAGTAAAATTTCTTTTGATCTTTAATAAACTGCTCTCACTCGTGTTAAGATATTTTCATATTAGATCTCTCCTAGTTAGTTAGGATAGAAATGTTGGCAACTATTCAAGAAGTACTTTCTTTTTTCTAAGTAATGTTCCTTACGAAATACATAAATCATCATGCTTGTTTTCAATAGTTAAATACTTAAATTTTCTTAACATTCTTGTATTTTTCCTTACGCTTGATGATAACCACATCGTATAGTTTAACCTATATGTCATCTCTAATCTAGAGACCGCTTTAAATTAGAGAAGTTGAATGATTTAGATTTCTAGATTGAAGAAGGCATGAGTTGACTTCTATAAAATTTGACTATCATTGATTGTATGGAAGAGCATACATAAGAATGTCAATAAAATTCGTATATTTAACAGTTGAAGGCAATGATGATGTTGATATATTTCATAATGAACATTGCTATTGGAAAAATTGTGCTTCTTAAAATGTAGTAAGCAAGATTGATATCCCGATTAATCAAGAAAGAAACCAACACAAAAAAATTTTAAACACAAGCGCGATCTATTAAATAGCTCAAAAGTAAAATGACTTTTTTCTAAGTAAAATTGCCTTTTTTTTATACTAACACTCTTAGTTTCTAGACTAGTACGTTAAATTTGGACAGTCTTTCCTTGAGTTCATATTATATTACATGTAGTAAGAGGTATATATATGCTTTCAATTGTCATCATCATCACTCTCGTTCAAATTCCCTTGAGATTAAATTTTTTCTGCTACTTTTTAAAAATTATTACATGATTGCAGGAAAACACATGTTTTCTGTGCTACCAACAAAGGTAATGGTCTTAGGGCTACCTTTTCAACTATTATAGTTCTAATAATGTTGAGTACACAATATTATTCGGATATTTCTCTCCATGATACAATTATACAATGTCATTTTCATAAATTTGGTTTGCTTTTGGTTTCTTTCTTATTCTCTTTCTTCTCCATAGGGGGCTTTTGTTCGCCAAAAAAATTACTTTAAAAAATTGTGTAAATTCATTATTATAATTTGTAATGCTTTTCTCCTTCTTTTTTTTATATCTCGTTACCTAATCTTGTCCTTATTATCATAAGAGGTCAAATCATTTTCAGTACACAAACTTTCTATCATATCAACCATTTGAAAATTTTATTATTAGAGTCATCATCTTCACTATCAGTGGAAGATGAAAGATGAGTAGAGCAGTCAAATCTCGGACTGCTCAGAGTCACTTATATAGTGAATCCGTTGGATTTCAATGGATTTTTCATTGAAAAAAATACGATAACAAGTAATTTTCAATGAAATATCTGTTGAAAAATGTCGGGATTTGACATGCCACCATTTTTTTTGGTAACCAATTTTGTTGGTAATTTTCGGAGGATTTTTGTTTCTGGAAAGTGTTTTTCCTAGAAGCAAAAATTTGCCAAAAATTGAAAATACCAATTGATTTTTGGGAATTATTAGCAGATATGCACCCTGATAATTCGTGAATTTCTTACAGTGTAAGGAATTTCTCAAGTTTGTTGGTGAAAAATTGAATAAATTTGATAATTTTGAAAAGGCCCATTACCTTTCTCTATTGACAAATACTAAGTATGAGGGCTAGACTGGTGTTGATGAGCATGTCATGAAGCTTGTGAACTGGTATAACAAGTTAAAGTTCATGAAAATAGAGTTAGAAGATGATTTTCTAAACTTGACAGGTGTTTGAATCTCTTCCATTTGGTTTTGACGTCCTGCGGACTTCTTACAATACACCAAAGAGGAGTGGAGCACTGATGAGTTGATACCTATTATTACTCAAGAGGAGCAAATAATGAAGAAGGGTTGTCGCAACCAAGATATCAGTAACGTGACTGATGAACAAATATGGTAAAAATGGAAAATGAAGTCGTCATCAATTGTATTTGAATTAGGAAAATTGAAAAACCTTTCTTAGAAAAATAGTCTTTCAAACCAGATTGGATTCGGGGGGTGATTATGCATAAGGAAAGGTGAAAACTTAATCCCACAGCACCCCTAATACACCCCTCTTGACACGATACCTTAAATTAGTTGTGCAAAACTTGATAATCTCAAAGATATTTATTTTACTCCTCTTAAAAACATTGTAACTATTTTTTTAAAAGAGGAAAAAAAAAAGAAAACAATCAAATTATGAAAATTTAATTTATGGCTTAGCGAAATAGGAGTTTTGCTCCTACGTATCCCCAGATGTAATGAAGAACTTAAAGTCACATAGTTATTTAGAAAACGATTGTGAGTTGGTTAATTTTAATTATAAAAAAAATTTTGAAAAGGAATTTTTTTTGAAAAAAAACAACTCCATTCTTGCATAGGGTTCAAGTTAACACTAAGCTATTCAATAAACCCTTATGATCCAAATAACATTGAAGATAGCATCCACCATTCAATTATTATCAATAAACCCTGTTGATTTTAAAAAAATTCTTTTTTTGTAAAAATTTAAAAAATTCTTTTTTGTAAAAAAAAATTTGTTTACAGTTATAAAATTAACATAGGATCATACCATTGAATAAAGTAAACATGTTCAAGTGAGAAGCAAGCTAAATTAAAAAAAAACAAACAAGAGAACTCAAAATCTTTATATATATATATATATATATATATATATATATATATATATATATATATATATATATATATATATATATATATATATATATATATTATATATATATATATATATTTCATATTCTTTTCATTTTTTTTCTTAAAGTTACAACTATAATTTTAAAAAATTCTTCTTTTCTTTTATCTACTTTTTTTGTTTATCTTTTTTATTAATTAACTTTTTTTCACTCATTTAGGCTCAAATTTTTTTAGTTAAAACTAAACCCAACAATTTTTTCGTTTTTATCCTTATATAAAAAAAACTACATTAAACATAAAAATAAAATAAACTAAAAATAGATAAATAAATAGAAAAAAAAATAAATAAAATAAAATAATAATAAAAAACAAAAAAATAAAAAAAGAATATATCATATCGAAACAAAAACGAGGCAATAGAAAAACAACGGAGATAACAGTGCAGATCATAGAGTTCACGACAGCAACCTATGACGGTGAAGGATGGTGGCGTCGCTGGGCGTGGTGAGCACGAGGTACAACAGTGATGGCTTAGATGTGGTGGTTATGGTGGTTGATGGAGGTTTTAGTGGATATGGCAGAGAAGTGGTGGTTATGGTGGTTGATGGAGGTTTTAGTGGATATGGCTATAGAGAAGTGGTGGTTATGAGGTGGCTACGAGTTGTTGAAGGGTGGATGAAGGTTGGTGTTTTGAAGATGGTTGTGTTTGGTGGTGGGTGAAGGTTGAAGATGGTGATGAAGATGGTTTAATGGTTATTGAAGATGGTGGTGATGAGGGATGAGAGTGAAGGTTGATGGTGGGTTGCTATTTGGTGATGATGGTGTGAGGATTTTAGCAGAGGTTTGCTTCTGAGGCTACATGATGGAGAAAAAAAATATAGCTAGGGTGATAGTTGTGAATGTGAACCCTAGGTTTGTATTTGTGTCTAAATTTGTCTGAATTTCTGTGTTTCTGTTTGTCTTTTTGTGTTGGGGTTATGAGTTTTTAAATGAGGAAATTAGGATTTGGGAGAGTAATGGTGGCTAGTGTTTCAGATGAAAGATAGGTAGTTGCTAGGGTTTCTTTGGGTGTTTAGTAACATATGGTTCATGGGTTGGATAATAAGTCGATGGGTCAGGTTTATGAGACATGGGTTTATGCAAGAAAGTTGGGTCATTTTTTTTTATTTTTTTTCATTTTCTTTCTTTTTTTATTTTTTTATTTTTTATTTTTATTTATTTCTTCTTCTTCTTCTTCTTCTTTTAAAAAATTATTTTTTTATGAATGTAAAAGTCTGAATGACCTGGACAAAATTGAGTGTACATGGGCAAGGACCATAGTGTTCAATTTGCTTCCCACGAGAGTGTTGACAAGAAGAAATTTCTCAAAGTTAAAAACAATATACCTCAATTTAAGAAGAAGGGGATTGACAATCCTTAACTTCCTTCTAGGTAACAGTCTGTTGGTGAGACTTCTAATGATAAACCCAAGTATCTTTTCTATGGAAAATGCAAGTTTTGTGACATATTTGGGCATAAATAAGTTGATTGTTCGAAGTTTAAGAGTTGGCTTGAGAAGAAGAAAGGATTTTAGAAGGAGGAGGAGATCGAGTGAAGGAGAGTTTATGATCATAGTAGGACATAGAACTAGTATCAAAGTAGAGCATATAGGAGTTTTATTTCTTTAAATTATGTACTGGACATTATTTAGTTTTAAAAGACACCGTTTAAGTACTTTCTATAAGATGAAACTTTGTTTTAGTTTTTGTTTTTGGTAGTTATAGCCATTTTTCCACTTTAGTAAGTAAAATGTTTCTTTATATTATGATTCTGCTACTGTTAATTCTAGAATTTGTCTAATGGTCTATATATGTTAGACGTTGATATCCCTCATCAAGTTAAAAATAACATACACAATCTAGATGTCTTTGTTGCTTCATTTAGAAGATCAGAGTGAGTTCCTAAATTACTAAGTCTACTAGATTTAGAAATCTTGTTTTATACTTGCAGGAACATGAGTTTAACATAGTTGATGATTATGATCCTATTTCTTTTAGGAGGTCATACTAGTCTTAATAGTTCACGAATAGTATGAGCAAATTCATTATTTTTATCTTATATATTGGCGATATAGTGTAAGCTAGTAATAATTACTTGTAAACCTGGTCCAACTGAATAAAGTCATGTATGCTCAAGTTTGTACACATCTTGATATTGCTTTTGTTGTTAGTGTACTTAGGAGATACTTGAGCAAACTTGGTATGACTAAAGCTTCGAAGTTAGGTCTTTAGTTTTGAATTATTGAGAGTTTGTTTTGTAATTTTCTTATAGTGACCTTGTATTTGGTTATGTATCAAGACCTTAATTGATTATGTTACTATTATTGTCATTGTCATACAATATTATTATTATTATTGTTATTATTATTATTATTATTATTATTATTATTATTATTATTATTATTATTATTATTATTATTATTATTATTATCATCATTATTATTATGTGTAGTATTATTCGTTTATGTTATGCCATGTTGTAAAGACATTTTGGGCCTAATCTCATTTGTTAGTTGTTGTGTTGAGATAATATTATCAAATCTCAAAAAGCATCTTGGGCATATGCTTGGGCCATTTTGTTGGGAATTGTACTTTAATCACATATTAGCATGCAATTTTGTTGTGCTTTTCGATTTACTCATACTACATTTGGTTAGGTTACTAGAATATGAGTATTTTGCATGTATAATATCAGTACTTCTATCAAGTATGACTTTCTACATTATTGAGGTACTTGTACTCCCATCTTGGACCATTGGTTATAGTGTTAGCTTGATTTTGACATCTTGTTATGGCTACATAGTATTTAACTAATTTGTAGATTTTTTTTGTTATTAAAATAATTAAAATAATATGATTTATGTCGTCTAAGTGAGAGAATGTTAGAATAATTTTTATAGACTAGCATAAGTCATATTATATTTTATAAAACTTAAATCAATTAGAAGTCAAATTAATTAGAGCATATTGTTGTAGCCTAAATAGTAATCACTATTGTTGTCATTAAGCACTAATCATATGTGATTTTTGTTATTGAGTCTTATGTATGTACTTACCATGATAGGTAGATCTAGTCCATTATGATATGAATATATAAAAGGAGATGTCTCTATTTCTAACTACATTAGTGCGCATAGTCGCCTCATCAGTACCGACCCAAGAACAAACTACTGTAGGATAAGAATAGTTTTTCTCATTCACAATGCTCTAGATCACATTCAAGATTTTAGTTATGACTGACTCATCATCATCTTTTCCAAGTAACTCTATAACTAATTTGTATTATTTTATATGTGTGCCATAATTTGGGGTTGAATTGATTGAGGAATTTTGGATTATCACTACTAGAAATTTCTGATTTAGAGACAAAATTTAGAGACGGAACAAATTTCATCTCAATTAGAGATGAAAATAGAGACGGAATTGATGAATTAGAGAGGAAAAATAAATTTAAAATTTAGATACGGAATTTAGAGACAAAAATGATCCGACTCAGAATTTTTTGTATTTAATTATGTCTCTATTTGATTAATTTAAAGTCAAATATACTTAGAGACGAAGTTTAGAGACAAAATTTATCCGTCTCAGATTTTTTTCGTCTCTAATTCCGTCTCTATTCAATTAATGTGATATTTTTAAAAAGTCAAATATGTTTAGAGACAGAATTTATTCATCTCTAAATTTTTCGTTTCTAATTTTATCTCTATTTAATTAAAAAAATGTTTTAAAAAATTAAAATATATCAAAAATAGATGTATTCTGTCTCTAAATTATATATATTATTTAATTAATAATTTTTTTTTAAAAAAATAGAGATGGAATGTTGTTTCCGTCTCTAATATATTTCTTTAATCATCTAACTATTCCTTTTTTTCCCATTTCTCTTTTCCCTCTCTTTTCCCTTCCCTCTCTTTTCCCATCGTGCAGGACAGTCGCGTCTCCGCTGTTTCCACCACCACAACCACCGCACCACCGAGCTCAACCCTACAACCCGCGACCCAGTAGATCCACCACGAACTAGAACCCACGATCACCATTGGTCACCCCTGGCTGCAACCACCGAGCTTGGCCCTACAACCCGCGACTTATAGATCCACCACGAACCAGACCCCACGACCACCATTGGTCACCCTACGACCACCGAGCTCGACCATTCAACCCGCGACCTAGTAGATCCACTGCCTGCACTCAGATCTCGTCACCATCGCGCCATAATTGCGTCTCCCTCTACCTAGATCTGCTCCAACCTCTGCCCAACAGCCACACCGGATCACCTTCCTGCCAGCCACCGCCTCTATACGTCCAAGCCAGCCACGACCCAGATCCGTTAGAGATGTTCAGGAGGCCTGTGTCTATGAGCGTAATACTCTTTACCTGATTTGTTTTTTTTCTTTTGTGGGATTCTCTTTTTTTATTATGAAAATATTACATCTTGTTCTGAAGTGGATTCAGAAGGTACCTGAGATAGGCACGTATGTGGTGGTTTCTTCCTTATGCAGCTGCGATCAAGAGCATGAAGTCCAGGGGGGTGGGTACCTGCAATAGGACTCCAACGCTCAAGTCAGGCAGTGCACTAGTAAGTTCAAGCTAATGGAATTGCAGTAAAGACTTGATACCCCCTTTTGGTTAACTTAGCCTGGTATATATGGTGAGCGTGATTTGAATCCTCTTGCACTCCACGTAGGATAGAGGTACATTAGGATCGTGCCATGTCAGGGATTTCAGCTCATGATTGTTGAGGTCCATCTCTGACTTTGTCGGGACTGTTCCACGATCGTTGAGGTCCGTCTCTGACTTTGTCGGGACTGTCCCACGATCGTGGAGACTAATCTCTGATCTGTTGGGGCTATTTTTCCTTTAATAACCAATCCTCGCTTGCAGGCAGTCGTGGTCCCCATTACTGAGAATGGGGAAATGGCTGCTACGGTCTGACGACGGGGTTCGAGGTCACAAGGCCGTGGTGGGGGCGTTGTCGGCGGAGTCCAGTGGTTCATGTGCCGGGTTAACCCTTCAGGACGGGGTCCCGGACCACGGTCCAGAACAATTGCCCCCAGCTTGGCGCTTGGACAAGACCCAAGTGTCAAGGTACCATCGTGCTCGAAGTGGGCGGTATCTGATAATCACATATTTTATTCATTAAGAAACCCTCATTATTAGTCATTTACACTCTTCATGTACTTAATTGACTGAATTTGATTATGTTTTGTAAGTTTGAACTCGAATCGGACTTAATTGATTTTTCAGCATTATTCGAGTCTTACACTGTTTCTGTATTTTGGCCATATCTTGAGTTCTAAATGTCTGATAATTATGAATTTTACCTTGTAGGAAAGATAAAAGAGAGCTCTACAACTTTGATGAAGAGCTCGAAGTCAAATTCAGACATCTAGTGGAGCTAATTGGGCATGGAAATCAGAATACGGGATTTGTGAACTGGAACCCGAACAGTGTGTAGTAACCAGAACATAATTCGAGTTTGGGTTTATAGAATGGGCTGCAAATTGGTGATCTGAAAGTTAAGACCCATATGTACAACTTTCATGACAAACACAAAACTTGATTCGGGCTCCTTGATGGAGATATTGGGTCTGAAAGTCAAAACAGAGGTGCTGAAATGGTCCTGAGCAGTCTGTAGTAATTGGGTCATATCTTGGGCTGTAGGACGAATTTTTGGGTGCTTCCAGAGCCATTGGAAAGCTTAGACAATTTCCTAGAACTTTCATGAAGACCATTTGGCTCAAAAATGACGAAATCAATGAGTTCAGCAATGAATACTTTCGGAGACAAGGAAGCTCACCTACCAAGTTCACCTACCAAGCTCACCTACCAAGTTCACCTACCAAGCTCACCTACTAATTCCACCTACTAATCTCATCTACCCATCTACTACTACTCTGAATCCTCTATAAAAGGAAGCATGAGGAGAGCTCTAAACACAACATACACTTAGTGTTAGAAATAGCTTTTCATAGTTCTTGTATATTTTTCCTTCATTGTAATGGAGAGCTAAGTCACTTCTAGTCAATTCGGGACTCTTGAAGAGATTGTGGCTTGGATTCTTGAGACCTTGGTTATGTAATGTATTTGATTTATATTTGAATTCCTCTTCTTTTCTTCTTCTGTTCTCTTGATCTTGAATGCATGAATGGTGATTCTGTTTATGTTTGATCTGATTTGATCTTGGTTTAAGATTAAGTATTGTGATGAAATTTAGAACTGATTGATCTAAACTAATCACGTAATTGAAGAGGTTAAGTTACTGATTTGTGCCTAGGTTAATTGAATTCGGTGCTTAAATTGACATATATTTACATGAATGGTGCGATTGCAGATTTGTGTTTATCACTTGTCAATTGAATTCTGGACGATTGTCTAGTATGAATTTTGGATCTCGATGCGAGATCTCGGTTAGATCCAAGTTAACCATTCAAATGTATTTCAGGTGTTTGTTGAAAGGTCTATGATTGAATCCACCCAATCTCGGATAGATTTCTCGAATTGACTGCTCTTTTAATTGTTATTTCTCTTTAAATCCTCGTCATCGCGATCCTTGAACCATCAAAACCCCCTTTTTCTAACTTTCACTTGATTTGATCAAATTGCATCTACGATCCTTGAGGAGACGATCCGGTGTTGTTCACTATACTACAAGTTTAGGTAATAACTTCGGTTATAATTTTGACTGAGTTCGGCGCTCGTCAAAATTTTGGCGCTAGTTGTCGGGGATCTCGTAGGTGTAATCTTTTCATTTTGAGTAACCTTACTAATTTTTGTTCTTTCTTACCTATTCTAACAGTTATTTTTCATTTACTAACAGTGTTCATACCATACTAACATTTTTATCCTAGCTTTTGAATTTTTCTCGATTTAGGAAAGACGGAAAACAGTGATTACGGTAACTATTGCAATTTTCGAACTGCAACATGCCCAGAATGAGCTGAAACTTGGTCGGTTGAAGGAAAACAGCCTGATAAACAAGACTCACAGTAAACTGTGAGGTCACCCCTGGTTTTTCGAAATTCTATCATTTAGACCACTTTTTCAATTTTTTAATATTTTTTATTACATTTTCTAGTTTCATTTTTATGTAGATTTTGTTCGTGTTGATTCCATAATTTTTAAAAATGTTTAGACATATTAACTAGATTTATTTTTGCATATTTTGAGTGTTGTTTAGTGTATTTTGCTTAGTTGCGCTTTTGTGATTTTGTGCTTTAGTTGATGCATGACTAGGTCCAATCTCGATATCTTGCTTGATCTTGATCCCGAGATTGATAGACCTTGCATAGATTAATTAGAGCTCGTGTGATAAATTCCAAAGTTAATTCTCGAACCTAATTTTGGGAGTGAACCCGATAACTTAAGTAATCCCGAAATCATGGCCGATAACATGCATAATAGAACCCTTAAGGAACTTCTTCGCTCCCGATGTATCTTACCAATCTTTGTGCATTCAATATCCTCGATCTTAATGCAGATTTTGAGTTAAAATCTGGTTTGATACACTTGTTACCAAAGTTTCATGGTCTTGCGGGTGAAGATCCTCATAAGCACCTCGAAAGAGTTCCATGTTGTGTGTTCAACCATGAAGCCACAAGGCATCTCCGAGGAACACATCAAGTTAAGGGCATTTCCCTTCTCACTTGTCGATGCAGCCCAAAGATTGGTTGTTTTATCTTTCACCAGTGTTCACCGAAGTTGGAATGACATGAAGAGGTTGTTCCCGGAGAGATTCTTCCCCGCCCGAGAGCCGCGCAATTAGGAAGGATATATGTGGCATCGTACGTATGTCCGGTGAGACTTTGCATGAATACCGGGAGAGATTCAACAAGTTGTGTTCAAGCCGCCTCATCACCAAATTAGTGACCAACTCTTGATTCAATACTTTTATGAGGGTTTGTCGCCAAATGATAGAAGCATGATCGATGCCGCCTCCGGAGGAGCCTTAGTAGACAAAACTCCTACGGCCGCAAGAGATCCGATAGCAAACATGGCAGCCAATACCCAACATTTGGCTCGCGGATCATCACCGCAACCAGAGGAGTTAATGAAATTCAAGCATCTCATATGGACCAACAAAGAATGGAACACGACTAGATGAATTGACTTCTTTGGTAAGACAGATAGCGTGGGTCAACAACCACCCATGCAGATGACTGCATCGGGTGTGGAATTTGCTCTAATTCATCTCATCCTACTGATTCATGCCCTACACTTCAGGAAGATGGTCCCGCCTTTCCAGATCAATGTGTTGCTGCAGCTGGTGTTTTTCTTGGTAGACCCCAATATCAGCAACAACAGCAACAATCTAGATATGATCCATTTTCTAGTACTTATAATCCTGGTTGGCGAGACCATCCCAATTTGAGATATGGGAATCCTAGCCAAGAACAAGAAGAAGAAGAATTTCACCAAGAAGAACAACAATTTAGATACCAAGTCTGCAGTCCAAGCAACAAATACCAACAAATACCCCCGCATTCGACAACAACAACTGCTCAAATAGTCGTCAATCCACTCCACGGTGAGCCATCATTGGAAGACCGATGAAACAAATGGCCACAAATAACATTCGGCCCAGCAGAACGTCGGTGCCAACATTCAATTTACAAACTCAAATTGGGGTGGCAACCACCGTGAGCGAGCTAAAGAGTCAAGGTTCTAGCCAATTGCCTTCACAAACAAATCAACAATCCAAGAGGCAACGTAAGTGCAATTACCTTGAGAAGTGGCAAAGAAGTTGATGTTCCAACCTTACAAAGAATCGAAATTGACCAAAAACGGCAGAAATGGATAATTCAGTCCGTAAAACTGTACATCGAAGAAAATTGCAGAGAATTCAGATGTTGCCATTCCATTACCTTTTCCAAATAGGATCACACAATCCAAGAGAACAATGCAAGCAGAAATGGAAAAAGAAGTCATGGAGACATTCAGAAAGTGGAAATCAATATTCCCTCCTAGATGCAATCAAGCAAATTCCAAAATATGCTAAATTTCTCAAGGAGTTGTGCACTCATAAGAGAAGGTTGAAAGGGGATGAGAAGATCAAGCATGGGAAGAAATGTTTCGCAATGATTCTCGCCAAGCATGCCACGTAAATGCAAAGATCCTGGAACTTTCACAATTTCTTGCACAATTGGCAACTCTAGATTTGAGCATGCAATGCTAGATTTGGGTGCTTTGATCAATGTCATGCCCATGTCGTGTATAAGTGTTTAAACATCGGTACTTTGCAACCCACCGGTATCGTGATTCGGCTTGGCGAATAGAGCCACCGCTCATCCCGCAGTGTTTGGAAGATGTGTTAGTTCGGGTGAATGAGTTGATTTTTCCAGCAGATTTCTACATTCGGACATGGAAGATGAGTCTCCAACAAACCATGCTTCATTGATTCTAGGCGCACCATTCTCAAGACCGCCAAGACCAAGATAGACGTGCATGCCGGCACCCTTTCTATGGAGTTTGGCGACGATTTGGTACAATTTAACATTTTTGATGCCACGAGACACCCCCAGAGGAGCATTCGTTTTCCATGTTGATATGATTGAGATGCTGGTTGATGATGTCTATACCGATTTATATGCTTTGAATTCCCGATATTGTTGACTATCTTGGTTCTGTTTTCTTGTGATACATGTGCCACTTGTGATGTTGAACCATGTGTTGCACGTGCCGAGATTTATTCTCGTTATGAGTAATGATACAAATTACCGCCGATGATGCAACAATTGAGAATGAGAGTCGCACCATGCCGAAATTAATGTTGCCGAGTTAGTGTTTCAGATCACTTGTTACCTTCCATTGTACAACCTCCATCCTTGGAGTTGAAGACTTTACTGCACCATCTTAAATATGCATATTTGGGAGATGGTGAGACACTTCCGGTGATCATTGCTAAAAACCTACAACCCGATCAAGAAGAAAAATTACCGCATTTTGAGGCGAATAGGCAAGCCATCGGATGGACTCTCTGCAGATATTCCCGGTATTAGTCCCTCCACATGCATGCATAAGATTTTATTGGAAGAAGGGATCAAACCGCTAGATGCCCCAAAGGAGACTAAATCCCCCGATTCTAGATGTGGTGAAGAAGGAAGTTACAAAGCTACTTCAAGCCGGCATTATTTATCCCATATCCGATACCAATGGGTGAGCCCCGTGCAAGTGGTTCCCAAGAAACGGGGTCACAAGTGGTTGCGAATCGAACAATGAGCTTGTGCCCACACGAGTTCAAAACAGTTGGCGAGTTTGCATTGATTATAGGCGCTCAACCAGGCTACCGTAAAGGATCATTTTCCGTTGCCATTCATTGATCGTATGTTGGAGCTAAGTTAGTGGGCAAGTCACATTATTGTTTCCTCGGATGGATATTCGGGCTATTTTCAGATTCATATAGCCCCGTAAGACCAAGAGAAGACTACTTTCACTTGTCCATTTGGCACATTTGCATACGTGAGGATGCCCTTTGGTCTATGCAATGCTCCGTGCACCTTTCGAGGTGTATGGTAAGTATCTTTTCTCGATTTTTTAGAAAATTGCATGGACGTATTCATGGATGATTTTACCTGTCTATGGATCTTCCTTTGATGCATGTTTAGATAGTCCGGCTGTGTCTTGCATAGATGCATTAAGACTAACCTCGTTCTAAATTTTGAGAAATGTCATTTCATGGTAGAACAAGGTATAGTCTTAGGGCATGTGATATCTCGTGAGGGTATTGAGGTAGATCCCGCAAAAATAGATGTTATTTCATGCCTATCTTACCCCACATGCGTGCGGGAGATTCGTTCTTTCCTTAGTCATGCAGTGTTTCTATCGGCGGTTCATAAAGGATTTCAAAGAAATTGCACTTCCGCTATCCAACTTACCGCAAAAAGATGTGGAGTTTCACTTTGACAAGAAGTGCTGTGGATGCCTTCAATCAATTGAAGCAGCATTGACCAAGACACCTATCATCCAACCGCCGGATTGGACACTTCCATTTGAGCTGATGTGTGATGCCTCTAATTATGCATTGGGAGTCGTTCTTGCACAAAGTGGTCGGTAAAGTATCTCATGTCATTTCCTATGCTTCGAGAACTTTAGATCCTCGCACAAATCAACTACACCACAATTGAAAAGGAACTTTTAGCAATTGTTTTTGCTTTAGATAAATTTCGATCATATTTGCTTGGTTCCAGAGTGGTTGTGTTTTCAGATCATGCAAAGATTGAAGTTTCTCCCGAAGAAGCCCAATGCCAAGCCCCGGTTGATTAGGTGGATGTTGCTCCTCCAGAGTTTGATATTGAGATCCGTGACAAGAGTGGAGCGGAGAATTTGGTGGCTGATCACTTGAGTCGAATTGAAAGGGAGGCAGATGTTTTTCCCATCCATGATGTTTTCTCGATGAGCAGCCTTTTCAAGCTGCAAGGCAACATCCCTTGGTTTGTCGATTTGATTAATTTCTTGGTTGCTAACGCAATACCCGCACATTTCACTAAGGCTAAGATTGATAAATTGAAAAGTGAGTCAAAGTATTATGTGTGGGATGATCCTTACTTATGGAGATTTTGCAAAGTGACCAAGTAATTAGGAGGTGTGTGCCTCGATGATGAATTCCATTCCATTCTTAGCTTTTGTCATAAACTTGCATGTGGCGGCCACTTCGGTCCTCAACGGACTGCTAGGAAAGTTTTAGACTCGGATTATATTGGCCCACTCTATTTCATGATGCATATATGTTTTGCAAATCTTGTGATCAATGCCGAGAACAGGAATACTTCTCGTAGGAATGAAATGCCCCATAAACCCTTATTATTCTCGTGAGATTTTTGATGTTTGGGGTATTGACTTTATGGGTCCTTTTCCTGTATCATTTGGTTTTGTTTACATTCTGCTTGCTGTGGATTATGTATCTAAATGGGTGGAGGCTAAGGCCACTCGGACTGATGATTCTAAAGTTGTTGTGGATTTTATTAGATCACAGATTTTCTGTAGGTTTGGAGTCCCGAGATCCATCATTAGTGATCAAGGTTCACATTTTTGCAATCGAAGCATGGAGGCTTTGATGAAGAAGTATGGAGTCCAACACAAGGTTTCTACACCTTACCACCCCCAAACCAATGGGCAAGCCGAGGTCTCCAACAGAGAAATTAAGCAGATACTCCAGAAGACAGTTCAACCTAACAGAAAGGACTGGAGCAAGAGGCTTGAGGATGCTTTTATGGGCTTACCGGATTGCTTATAAGACACCAATCGGGATGTCTCCGTATCGGATTATTTTTGAAAAGCCTGCCACCTACCGGTGGAAATTGAGCATCGAGCATTCTCGGGCGGTGAAAAGGTGCAACTTGGACCTAGATCAAGCAGTGTTTGGAGAGGAAGCTGCACCTGCAAAGAATTGGAGGAGATCCGCTTGGAGGCTTATGAAAGTTCCAAACTTTATAAGGAGAAGACCAAAGCCTTCCATGATAAGTTAATTCTCGAGGAAAACATTTGAGATTGGTCAAAAAGTTCTCCTCTATAACTCCCTCCTCCGACTCATGCCCGGCAAATTAAGGTCTAGATGGGATGGACCATTTATTGTTACTAATGTTTTTCCTTCGGTGTCGTTTCGGATTAAAAGTGAGGTCACCGCCAAAGCTTTCATCGTAAATGGACACCGCCTCAAACAAGATCATGAACTTCCGTGAGAATGCGAAGTGGAGGTGATGAACCTTCTCCATCCGCATTATGAATAAAAAAAAAAAAAAAAAAAAAAGAAAAAAAAAGAAAAAAAAAAACAAAATTGTGTGCCCGACAATGAGGTAGGTAGAGTCGTCGAAGCATGTGGAGGTCATTTTTTTCTTCAACGACAACAACTGCGAAAATCTTGCAAGATGGATTTTATTGGCCTACTTTATTAAAGGTCCGTTACACCTTTTGCAAAAGTCGCGGAAATTGGTCAAAAAGTTCGCTTTGAGATTATCATCCGCACCTACTCCTTGGAAAATTGAGATCTAGGTGGCGTGGTTCTTTTGTTGTCGACACGCGTATCCTCTCAAAGATCGATACCGAGGATCCTAGGAATGGTAATGCGCTTAAGGATAATGGACAAAGACTCAATCATTCCCGGAAAACCAAGTTCTTGAGTTCTTTTGTGTTGCCGGTTAAGTGGCGGATACGGTACTCCGTGACTCTTGAGTCGGTTTATTCTTAAATTTCCCAAAATAATCGAACCCTTCTTCTCCTTCAAAATGGATGTCATTCTTTCAAACCCGAGAAAACATTTTCCTTCTCTTCCTCAAAATGCTCGAGAAAAATCTACAAAGTTCGATGTGAGAGATTGAGAATGTTAATGCACAAGGGTATGCCGAAGATGTACGCCGGATAATTGAAGCAAAGGTCCGATTAGCAGTGAGTCCTCAATTTCATTTGACTCATATATGCCCGGTCTTGGAAGAAGTTCATATTCTAAAAGGAGAAGAGCAAAAAGGTTACAAGTCCGTCACAAATGTGGACGATGGAACCGTAACAAGCGATGTCGTACTAAGGGGATGGTTTCCGCAAATAGAGAAGATAAAATTTTCTTCATTAAGAATGGATCGAGTAAGGAGTCATTAGATGATATCTTATTGACTCTTGAGACGCATTCTTGTGGATTGGTGCATCGTGAAATTCTTAAATTGTGGAATCTCTTCAAGGATGAACAACAACGCTACAAATCTTGGGAATCGACTCTAAAAGACTGTTTGCCAATTTATAAGAAAATTGGATGGGAAGCTTATCCTCGACTCATAGAAGACGTTTAAGCCGTTACATCGGACGTTAAACCAGAGGCAGATGTGAGTCATATCCACAAACAATCTGTACATATCATCTTCTTCTTCTTCTTCTTCATGGCATTTTACAAAAAAAAAATGAAAAAAAAAAAAAAAAAAAAATGTATACTTCTTAGGGTTGGCTTTGGTAACACAAACCGTGAATGGGGAAATGCATGCATCCGATCCAGCCTTCTTAATTGAAAAACAAAGAAGGTAGATTGTATCCCACATGTGAGGCAAAAACGGTCGATTATGGCCACTTGTCCCTTTTGGGAGCCCTATGTTCGCCGGTCTTGAATGGGTCGAATACTTGGTCAACAATGCTTTGGCACAAAGCCGAAAGAGCAGTACTACCTCCATCCCAATCTTAAGTAAGTATACACTCATCTTTCATCAAGTTTTTTTAACAATTTCAAAAAAAAAAAAAAAAAAAAAGGACGTGATGTCTCATCGCACTCATGACGCGCTAAAGATAAAGATACGCCATGGAGACCTGTACATATGTGTATGTCATCATTTTCTATTTCTTTTATCTTTGTATCATTTTGTTGTATTTTGATTTTTGTACAGACGATCCTTTGAGCGTGGTCCTTCAGGGGTTTCTAGACTTCTTTACCTTGATGGTTTTCTTGAAGTCAAAAAAAAAAAAAAAAAAAAAAAAGATTCTCGTGTCTCTTAATTTCAACCTTTTTCGACAACCGCCAACCTACCCTCATAGGTGCAATTATTCCCTTTCCATTCTTTTTCCTATTTAAACACTCCATTTTCTCCATTTTCCTTCAAACTCGAAACACTCAAAGGGAGGAAGAGTATAGAATGGGGCCTTCTATTCGTAACCTCAAAAATGTCCGTGTTTTTGTGGGTCGAGTTATGGGAAGGGATTAGAGTTTGTAAACGCAGCCTAGCACTCTTGGTCGATCACTTGCTGCGAGGAATATTCATCTTGTATATGGGGGAGGTTGTCGTGGGTTAATGGGGGCTGTATCACTTGCCGCCTTTGTAAGAGACAGTCAGGTTCTAGGTATCATTCCTGAAACTTTAGCTCAACGTAACATCACCGGAAAGACAATTGGGGAGGAACTTAAGGTATCATCAATGCATGAACGCATGAAGATAATGCTTGAACACTCGATGCATTCATTGCCTTACAGGTGGTTTTGGTACTTTGGAAGAAATTTTTCAAATTGTCTCTTGGTCGAACCGAACATCCACCATAAACCCATTGGTTTGTTGAATGTTAATAATTTCTTTGATCTTCTCGTTATTTTTTCTTGACAAAGTCTGTGGAACGTAAATTTATCACTCCTTCTAAGAAGACAACTTCTTATCTCTCGCCTCCACTATTGATGAGCTCATTGATAAATTAGAAGCTTTTGAGTATGTACGATCGTATTAGCTCGATAGATTGGTCAACAGAAGCAAAAGGAAGTAACAAGAAACAAGAGCCCGATCTGAAACTTTCTCTTTAATGGGTTTGATAAAAAAAAAAAAAAAAAATTTGTTGTTGTTTTGTTTAGTATGATATGATTGTCATGGACTTATTAAACCAATTAGTGATGGCAGAGTAAGGAGTAATTTTACTCTTGAGACGCATCTTAATCGGTGGCAGAGTAAGGAGTTTTTTAGGTAGTAATTAATTAGTATTGAATTGTAGAAGTACTAACGTTTTCTTGTTTGATTTCTTTTCGTGGTTCGATGCAAAGACTGACGGTGTGTTTTTTTCTCGCTTAGCGTTGATTCACTTCTTATCAGGTTGTGTTGCTCTTTTCTATCTCTTTCTTTCACATTGAGGACAATGTTACATTAAGTGTGGGGGAGAGATTTTAGCATGTTTCTGTTTCTTTTCGTTTGTTAAAAAAAAAATTCAAAAAAATAAAAATAAAAATCAAAAAATAAAAAAAATAAAAAAGGGGTTCATTGCATGATTGAATAATTTTTCTCCCTTCTTGAACTGATATGGTTGGTGATGGATGATTGAATTGATGAATTGAGTTTGATGGATGCATACCTTGTGAGATTTTGAGCCTAATGGATGGATTCAACATTTATGCCATTCTCTTCTTTCTTGTGTGATTTTCACTCATGTTAATGACCACTCTAGAACTTGCTTTGATTCTTTTTGAGGCTACATTTCACTTGCATGCATGAACATGATTGAGGCCCTCTTTCTTAGCTAGTTTAACCAAATAGCCAACCTTGTTTTCAATATGATATCAAGCACTCTTTTGACCTCTTGAAAATTCTCTGATTCCTGCCAACCTTGTATATTTTCCTTTGCTTAACCCCTTTGAGCTTATTTGACCATTCCTTGTTTCTAGCTCATTATGTGCCTTAAATGAAAAAAATCGTGTTCTTACTTTACCTTAGGGACTAAAAGAACATTAGCCTGGTTAATGGATGAGTTTTTGAACAAGTGTGGGGGTATGTGTACAAAATGGTTGTTGAAAAAAAAAAAAAAAAAAAAAAAAAAAGAAAAGAAAGAGTGCCTAAAAAAAAAAAAGAAAAAAGAAAAATGTATGTATATAGTTATGTTCATATATATAAAAAAAAAAAAGAGAGAGAAAAAGATTGGGAAATGAATATGTAAAGGGATATACATTAGAGTTGAGATGAACTTTTACTTGTTATTTGAACTCAGCTTTCATTTGCTTTTATTCTCTTTGGTATTTATCTTCTCATATCCATTTTATCCTCTTCTGTTACCTTGACCTCACTACAACCTTGAATAAAGTCCTCATGATTTGTGTATGCATGTGTTTTGAGTAGTGGAGAAGTAGAAGATAAGCAAGCTTATGGTAGTGCAATTTTCATGGGTTGAATTGAGTGAAATACCTACCTTTTAAACACTTGAGAGATTGAGAGGGAATCTTGTGAAAATCCATCATTCTTAATTCATTCTTTTCAACGGAAGTTTCCTTGCTTGTTGGTTTGAGATGTGAAGAAATGTTACCTCATTTATGCTTTGATCCCTTGAATTTCTTGTTGCTCTTCTTGCTTCATTGAGTCCTTTAGAGTTTTTAACTTTTAAGTTTGTGTCGTTTGTCTTTGTCTTCTAACTTTAGTTTTATATGTTTTGCCCAGGAGTGCAAAAAGCTAAGTGTGGGGGAATTTGATAATCACATATTTTATTCATTAAGAAACCCTCATTATTAGTCATTTACACTCTTCATGTACTTAATTGACTGAATTTGATTATGTTTTGTAAGTTTGAACTCGAATCGGACTTAATTGATTTTTCAGCATTATTCGAGTCTTACACTGTTTCTGTATTTTGGCCATATCTTGAGTTCTAAATGTCTGATAATTATGAATTTTACCTTGTAGGAAAGATAAAAGAGAGCTCTACAACTTTGATGAAGAGCTCGAAGTCAAATTCAGACATCTAGTGGAGCTAATTGGGCATGGAAATCAGAATACAGGATTTGTGAACTGGAACCCGAACAGTGTGTAGTAACCAGAACATAATTCGAGTTTGGGTTTATAGAATGGGCTGCAAATTGGTGATCTGAAAGTTAAGACCCATATGTACAACTTTCATGACAAACACAAAACTTGATTCGGGCTCCTTGATGGAGATATTGGGTCTGAAAGTCAAAACAGAGGTGCTGAAACTGGTCCTGAGCAGTCTGTAGTAATTGGGTCATATCTTGGGCTGTAGGACGAATTTTTGGGTGCTTCCAGAGCCATTGGAAAGCTTAGACAATTTCCTAGAACTTTCATGAAGACCATTTGGCTCAAAAATGACGAAATCAATGAGTTCAGCAATGAATACTTTCGGAGACAAGGAAGCTCACCTACCAAGTTCACCTACCAAGCTCACCTACCAAGTTCACCTACCAAGCTCACCTACTAATTCCACCTACTAATCTCATCTACCCATCTACTACTACTCTGAATCCTCTATAAAAGGAAGCATGAGGAGAGCTCTAAACACAACATACACTTAGTGTTAGAAATAGCTTTTCATAGTTCTTGTATATTTTTCCTTCATTGTAATGGAGAAATAGCCTAAGTCACTTCTAGTCAATTCGGGACTCTTGAAGAGATTGTGGCTTGGATTCTTGAGACCTTGGTTATGTAATGTATTTGATTTATATTTGAATTCCTCTTCTCTTCTTCTTTGTTCTCTTGATCTTGAATGCATGAATGGTGATTCTGTTTATGTTTGATCCGATTTGATCTTGGTTTAAGATTAAGTATTGTGATGAAATTTAGAACTGATTGATCTAAACTAATCACGTAATTGAAGAGGTTAAGTTACCTGATTTGTGCCTAGGTTAATTGAATTCGGTGCTTAAATTGACATATATTTACATGAATGGTGCGATTGCAGATTTGTGTTTATCACTTGTCAATTGAATTCGACGACGATTGTCTAGTATGAATCTCGGATCGATGCGAGAGATCTCGGTTAGATCCAAGTTAACCATTCAAATGTATTTCGGTGTTTGTTGAAAGGTCTATGATTGAATCCACCCAATCTCGGATAGATTTTGAATCGACTGTTCTTTTAATTGTTATTTCTCTTTAAATCACACCGCGATCCTTGAACCATCAAAACCCCCTTTTTCTAACTTTCACTTGATTTGATCAAATTGCATCTACGATCCGAGGAGACGATCCGGTGTTGTTCACTATACTACAAGTTTAGGTAATAACTTCGGTTATAATTTTGACTGAGTTCGGCGCTCGTCAGTATCCTGGCTTAGAGGCCGGGCTTCACGATATTTCACGTTGGCTGGGGCCCGTGATCGAATATGAGACAACTCGGTGGTCGGGATGTGGTTCGGAGGCCGAGGTGGGTCCTTACCTACATCGCCATTCCTCGGTCACGTGGCTTTCCTTCAATTGCCCCCTAGACGTAGTTCTCGGGGTCTTTTTGCTTGCAACAATGTTCTTTATTGATCTTGAATTATTGGATCTCTTGGGAACTGTTGCTTTAACCTCCTCGAGAATGAATGAGTCTTTAATGGGGAGCGTCAGCTTTTAGTTTACAACTGTCCGATGCTCTTGCGACCAATGGGAAATAAGGGGCATTGAATACGGATTTATGGTTTGACAGGTTCTTCAGTGCAAGAAATTAATTTGAGCGTTCCGTTCTCTCTATAAATAGAGAGTTTTGCGTTCGATCATGGTATTCATCTTCACAATGTTCACTCTAGAAGTGACTTATCTCAGAGAAATGATCATTTCCCTCCCTGCGTGTTTCTGGAGAGTTTTGCCTCTTTCAAGAGTTTTCTTCTTGTTCTTTCCCAAATTTCTGAAACTTGGTGATCTTCTGTGGGGGACTTCTTGAGTAGATGTCTCACTTTCTCAGCGTATTAGCGGCAGATGTCTCACTTTCCCAGCGTACGGTGATTGCTTCTTTGGTATTTCTCGTTACTGGGGAGGTTTGAGATGTTTGCCGCTTTAGATGGAGGCAACCGAAGGGGTAGGGTCCAAATTCGCTCTCCTTTCCAGCTGCTTCTAGGGGCAGTTGGATAAGCAAGAGGAACTATTGAGGCTGCTCCTCGGCTTTAAAGCTGCTTGAGGTGATCAAGGTTTCTGACGAAACGATCATTTCATGAGAAAGCTGTGCCTCATCTATTAAGGAGAGTGCGCCCCGGCCTATTCCTGCCTGGCGAGGAAGGAAGTGAAGAAAAGCGGTGGGTACCGAGGTTCGGAAGCAGTGTTCCGCTCCGGGTTTCGAAGCCTATCCACTTTTTCAAGATACTACTTCGGGAGGAAAAAGCCAGTGCTAGTTCTTGGAGGAAATGTGGATGCAATATGGACCAGGATGCCAATGATGTTAATGGCGGTTCACACCTCCGGGGTTTCTTTCATTATATGTTCCATGTCTTTATACTTTCTTTTCCCTCATTTTGTTGTAAGATGATGTATGGAATGAGAAACTTAATAAAATTACTTCTTTTCCTTCGAATTTCGTGCCTTCCACTTTCCTTTATTTAGACTGTGGTATTTATGTTATACCGGGGTGAGTCCAACGCTCATCCTGACCACGTGATATGTTAAGTTGCCCCCAGCTTGGTACTTGGCCGAGGCCGGCGAAGTGCCAAGTTTAGATACTTGGTTCCGGGGTCTCTGTACCTTGGGGGACTATTACCGGGGTAACATAATTCCAGGGTCCGAGCGAGTTTCCCGAGCTCTTTGACCCTGCGGTTATGTGTCCTTCAACTTGCTGAATAACCGTAATGTGAGCTGTCGTTACGGCAACGTGGGCCACGTGGTGCGCTCGGGTTGGGAAGTAGTGCGTCGTGCTCCGCGCGCCATAATGGGTGCCTTTTCGAATATGAGGTGTTTGGACAGAATTACCCTCTAACCGTAACCCCTATAAATAAGGTGTCAGCTTTTTGGCTTTGTTTCGTTCGACTTTTATCAGAAACATGAGGTTTTGTGGCGATTTCTGACGGTCATTGCGGTGGTGCGAGACGATCTTGCTGGACTTCACAGGACTGTCCTCTTGCTTCAAGGTACTCACAGAACTAATCTGTTCTTTTGCTTCTGCTTCTGGTTTGTTTAGTTTTTGCTGTTTCGAGAAAGGAAGGGGGGAGTGTGTTTTCCCCTTCTGTCAATAGCGTTTGCCCTTCTTGGAGCACCTCCTCCGCCACACCATGTGCAGCGGAGGTGTCCTTCTGAGGCTTTTTGCCTTGGCGGGTGCGGAGGCCAGTACGTTTGGATCTCCGAACTTGAACTGATTCTGACCCTGAGTCTCTGTGTGACTTCCAGGAATTCGAATGGCTAGGAGAAGGGTGCTGAGAATTGAAGAGCCTAACCCGGATCCTGAAGCTCGCGAGCCGGGGGGTCAGGAAGTCGAGGAGGAGTTGATTCATGTTCGCCGGGGACCGGGGTTATCTTACCCCTGGGTTGCGGACGATGCTTTTGGCAGGATTTCATGCTAAGAGATCGGGTCCGAGTTGGACAAGTTAAAAGATTACTTGGAGCTTACCGCGAGAGGGCTCCGGGATGGTGAGTTCCTGATCCTATCCCCGGGAAGAGAGCGCGTGTGTTCGACCCGTGAGGCGGGGAAGCACTTCATGTTCCTCTACGAGGACTTCTTCACGCAGTTTGGACTTCGGCTACCTTTTAGTGATTTTCATATTGCCGTACTCCGGACTCTTCACGCTGCACCCAGTTAGATTCACCCCAATGGTTGGGCGAACATCCTGGCTTTCGAGAGGATATGCCGGTTGCTTGGGTTATGATGCTCCGATAGGGCATTTTTCTATTTCCACACCAGGTATTCCGTCCATGGTGTTCGCGCTCTCCAACAGTCTTGGTTGTCCGTGCGTTCCCGGTAAAGTAGGACGGTGTTTCTCCCCTACCTAGAGAGCTATAAGGACTTCAAGGAAAAGTTCTTCAAGTTAATGGCGGCCAGCGGCACTCGACCCTTCTGGTTGGGGAGTGGCGAGGAGCCAACATTCAGCCTATACTGGAATCCGGCGGCATGAAGCATCCCCACACAGTCATTTGAGAGGGAGGTTTGTCACCTGGATGACGAGGAGCTCAAATACGTCAATTTTTTCGAAACGTGGGATGCCGAGGTTGACAAGATCCGGCCCAAAGATGTACTGGATGCCGTAGATGATGTGGAACTTTGGGCTGTGGTAGGTAGCATAGGCCTTTGTTCATGCTTTATTTTCTTGGCTTTATTTTCTTTTCTTTTTCCCCCTTGTATTGACCTGATTGTTGTTTGTTTGCTTTTCAGAGAGTTTAGCCGAGATGTCTGAGGAGGGGAACGCTCTGGCTATTCTAGAGGCTCTGAGGGCCAGGAATGAGTCGGGGCCTTCGGATCCTGCTGCTGAGGCGGTTCCAGTCCCATTGCCCCGTCACGCCGAGGTTTCTGCCACGGCAGAGGAACCGATCCAGGTGGAGGATTCCCCCCCTCCTATGGGGTGAAAGAGAAAGGCGACTGGCGAGGGAACGCCGAGTGACCAGAGTAAGAGGTCCCTGGTCGAAGGAGGCGCCGACCAGATTGGGGGGGCGATCAACCTGTACCTTGAGAACCCGGACCCCCGTGAGTTCGTTGACGGCTTCCTCCTAGATAAGGAAGTAGAGGCGAAGTTGGCCCAGCGTAGTGCCCCGAATGCTCTCTGTAGTTTCCAAGTTCTTGGGCTTCGTCTTGCCATGGAGGCTCGGCATTTGGAGTACGCAGTTGAGGACTACGAGCGGAGGGTTGCTGCTGCAGAGCGGGGTAAAACCCAGGCTCTTTTGGAGATGGAGGAGGCCGTACGGGCCAAAGATGAGGCCGCCAAGTCCAAGGAGGATGTTGAGGCCCTGAACCGAGAGCTGGGGAACGAAGTAGCCACCCTGAGAGATGTAGTGAAGGAGAAGGAGAACAGCTTGGCGGACGCCAGAAGGGGCATGACCGAGCTAAGAGCTGAGAATGAGGGCCTTCGTGTTGAGAACAGGCGTCTCGGAGGGCAAGTTACCGCACTGAAGGGCGATGTCGGGACTCTCCTTACTATTTGCACCGACATCAAAGAGTAGCAATTCCGGAACGCAATCAAGCAAGTTCAGCTCTTCAATCCCGAGGTTGACCTGGTTCTTGATTCTCTGGACTCCGGGAAGGCAGTGCAGAATGGCCAACTCGTCGTCCCCCGCCTTGCTACTGCGGATCCGAGTACGGGGGATTCTTCTGCCGAGGTTGGTGGTTCAGGGCCTTCAGCAGAGTGATTTGCATGCTTTAGTTTTGCCCCCTGCGCGGGGTTCTTTTTCTGTTTAGGCCAACAAAATTTTGTAATGACTTTGTTAATTTATTTTTTATATCTATTTTTTGGGGTCCAATGCCCTTTTTCGCGTATTGCGGAATTTTGACAAGACCTGTGGTCTGGGTCCAACGCCCATTTTGCCGAGCGCTTTAGGATTTCCCTTAGGATTTTGCGTGATGAGAACGTTCAGAGGCCTTGGCATAGGATCCGATATCCGAAGTTGATTGACCTTAGGAATTCGTGCCTAAGGTAAGAAACCTTGACCTTGGCTTGGAATTCGAAGGCAATAACTATCTGGGATTTGGAGTCTGTGCCTAAGGAAAGAAACCTTGTCCGGGGTCCATTACCGGTTGTTTTAGGTATTTTAGGAGGCCGCGTGACTTGTGGTTTCGGACTGGTCCTTGCCGGGGTCTTTTGTGCGGGTAGACTGGTGCGAGAGTTTTTCCCCTGTCGGGATTTCTCTACTGCACTCCCTACCTAGCACAAGACACTACGGTTGGTACCATGGTAACCAAGTTCTCGATAATTAAGTTCTTGATAATTGAGATATTTACTTGAATTTAAAGATTGAAAAAGTGTACAATAATTGTGGCAGATCAAACATGAAGTAAACTAGGAGACTAGGCCTTAAAAGGCGCTTAGCTGTAGTACTTTCTAAGTTTGTCCGCGTTCCAAAAATTCTTCACTGGCTTACCTGTTAACGTTTCCAGGGTATAAGCCCCCTTCCCGGTGCTGACTACGACGTGGTAGGGTCCTTCCCAGTTAGGGGCTAATTTCCCTTGGGAGGCACTCCTTCCGCCGATGTCGGCCCTGCGGAGTACTAGATCGCCTGGCTGGAACCTTCTAGGGATGACCTTTAGGGTATACCGGTCGTCGTTCTTTGCTTAGTTGCAAAGCATCGCGTATGTGCGCGATGCACCTTCTCTCTTCCAACAAGTCCAAGTCTTCTCTTATTAACCCGGGGTTGGTGTCTGGTGAGAAGTGTTGGAGACGTCAGCTCGGTTCTCCTATCTCTACCGGGATCATTGCTTCACACCCGTAGGTTAGTTTGAACGGGGTCTCACCGGTTGTAGAATGAGGAGTGGTTCGGTAGGCCCAAAGGACGTGGTCTAACTGCTCGGTCCAGTTCCCTTTGGCTTCGTCCAGCCTTTTCTTTAACCCCCTAACGATAACCCGGTTGGCCGCTTCAGCTTGCCCATTTGTTCGAGGGTTTTCCACGGCGCTGCAGTGATGTTTAATTTTCAGTCCGCGAAGTAGTTCTTCGAAACCCTTGTCTTTGAATTGCGTCCCATTGTCCGTAACGATGGATTCTGGGACACCGAATCTGGTGATGATGTGGCGCCAAGTGAATTTCGAATCCGAGCCGATGTGATGTTAGCGGGGGTTCGCTTCTATCCACTTGGTAAAATAATCTACAAGACGACAACCGAAACTTTAGTTGCCGGGCGCTTGAGGAAAAGGTCCCAAGATATCCATGCCCCACTGGTAGAAGGGCCAGGGGATGGATGTCGTAGACAATTCCTCCGGCGGGGCGTGGTAGTGGTCAGAGTGCAGTTGGCACTTATCGCACATTTGAACATGTGCAAGGGAGTCTGCCTCCATCGTGGGCCAGTAGTAGCCTGCTCGGAGCGCCTTTAATGCTAGGGCCTTGCCTCCTAAATGGTGCCCACAACTTCCTTCGTGAACTTCGGCCAGGACATACTCGGCCTCTTTAGGCGTTAGGCACTTCAGGAGGGGTGAAGAGAATCCGCGCCGGTATAACTGCCCACTGAAGATGGTGTATCTGACTGCGGCTTTCTTCAACTTGGCTGCCTCCTTGGGATCCTCGGGGAGGCTACCGGACTGCAAGTATTCCATCAGTGGAGTGATCCAGGTGCGTCCTTGCTCTTCAACCTGGAAGATAGCCACGTCGGAAACTGCAGGATGGGAGAGGGTAGCCTGGATCACTGATCGATTGTTACCTAGACTTTTGGTGCTTGCCAACTTGGATAAGAGATCGGCCCGGGAGTTTTGTTCCCGGGGTATGTGTTCCACTTTGACTCGCTGGAAGCTTGGAAGAAGCTCTTGCACTTTTGTGTACTTCTGTAGGAGAGGCTCTTTAGCCTGGTATTCGCCTTGGATCTGGGAGGTCACAAGCTGGGAGTCGCTACAAAGTTTAATCTTTGTGGCCCCCAAGTCTTTGGCCATTGCCAGTCCTGCGATGCACACCTCATACTCTGCTTGATTGTTCGAGGTGGGAAACTCAAATCTTAGTGAGTTCTCGATAGTCACCCCTTCGGAGTTTTCCAAGATTACCCCTGCACCACATCCTTTTGGGTTTGAAGACCCATCCACAAATATGGTCCAGGGTATTTCTTCTGTGCACTCGGAGTCTGAGGTGAGTTCTGCCAAGAAATCCGAGAGAGCTTGTGCTTTGATTGCTATTCTAGGCTTATAGGTTATTCCGAACTCAGAAAGCTCGATGGACCAAGCGATCATCCTTCCTGCTAAGTCCGGTTTGTGCAGTATTTGTCAGATTAGTTGATCAGTCCTTACTACCACGGGGTGGCATTGAATACTGCCTTAACCTTCTGGCCGTGATGATAAGTGCAAAGGCGACCTTCTCGATCTTTTGGTATCTGAGTTCGGGGCCTTGCAGTACCTTACTCACGAAATAAACTGACTTTTGGCCTTCGGATGTTTCTCTGATAAGTGCTGAACTGACGGCTTCATCATTGACGGAGAGGTACACGTAAAGAGTCTCACTCGGTTCTGGCCTAGTGAGGATTGGAGGGGATGCCATGAGGTTCTTTAGGGACGCGAAAGCGTCTTCACATTCCTGCGTCCACTCGAATTCGGTCCCTTTTTTTAATAACTTGAAGAGGGGGAGGGATTTGTGAGCGGCTTTGGCTAGGAATCTTGTGAGAGCTGCAATCTAGCCGTTCAGCTGTTGTACCTCTTTGATGTTCCGGGGGCTTGCATTTGTCGGGGTTTGCCTTGCATTTGTCGGGGTTTGCCTCTATGCCGCGGTGGGTCAGCATGAACCCCAAGAATTTCCCTGCTTGGACCCCGAACGCACACTTTCCTAGATTAAGCCTCATGTCGTTCCTTCTCAGCTGCGCAAATACTTCCCCCAGGTCTGAGGTGTGTGATCCGGACGACGGGGTTTTAACTATCATGTCATCGATGTAGACCTCTAGCATTTTCCCCATCTGTTCTTCGAAGACTCTATTCATCATCCTCTGGTATGTGGCCCCGACGTTCTTTAACCCGAACGGCATTACCTTGTAGCAGTAGCTCGCCCTTTCGGTGATGAAGGCCGTTTTGTCCTGATCACCGGGGTACATTGGAATTTGATTGTACCCTGAGTAAGCGTCCATGAAGGATAGTGTCCGAAAGTCGGAGGAGCTGTCAACCAGCTTGTCGACGTTTGGGAGGGGGTATGGATCTTTGGGACACCCCTTGTTTAGGTCGGTGTAGTCCACGCACATTCTCCATTTTTCGTTTGCCTTTTTAACCAAGACTACATTTGAGAGCCAAGTGGTGTACGAGACTTCTCTTATGAATCCGACGTTCAGTAACTCCTTGACTTGCTCCTCAATGGCTTGTTGTCTCTTGGGGCCAATTTTTCTCTTCTTCTGGGCGACCGGCTTTGCATCTCGTTTAATAGATAAATGATGGCAGATGAAAGCGAGGTCAATTCCAGGCATGTCAGCGGAAGTCCAAGCGAAAAGATCCTTATTTTTCTGTAGGAGTTGTGCCAACTGGGTCTTTTCCTGTTCTTCGAGGTTTGCTCCTATCATGGTGACTTGATCGGGTTTGTCGCCTAGCTGGAGTGGGATCAGTTCTCCTTCGGACTGGGGTCTTTTACCCGGATCTCTTCTCGGACATCCAACTCCGTCATCAGGATGTTGACTTAGTCATAGGTGGTGCTGGATGTCCGCGTCTTTGTTTTCCTGGAGGTCTTGCTAATCTTCAGCCTCTCATTGTAGCATTTGTGGGCTGCGATCTGGTCGCCCTTGACCGTAACCATTTCATTGTTCCTGTTGAGGAACTTCATGGCTTGGTGGGCGGTAGAGACCACAGCGGCAATGCCGTTTAGCATTGGGCGGCCCAAGATGATGTTATAGGCCGAGGGGCAATCTACGACTAGAAACCTCACCTTCACCGTTTTATAGGTGTCATCGTTGCCCAAGGTAAGGAAAGTCTCGAAGTAACCCACTGGGGTTACCTTTTCTCCGGAGAATCCGGTTAACTCGCCCTCATATGGAGTAAGCGCGGACAGAGGGAACTCCAACCTCTTGAAGGCGTCCATGAACATGATGTCTGCTGAGCTCCCTTGATCTACAAAGATACGACGGACTTCGGCATTGGAGATTATCCCAGATATGACCAGGGGGTCATCGTGATCTCGGATAATATCGCCGTAGTCCTCATCGGAGAAGGAGATGGGTGGCGCGTCTTTGTTCTCTGCATGGAGTTTTCGGGAAGAGGATCCGGACACGCTCAGGACCGCGGTCCGAGTGCCTTTTTCCTCGAGTTACTTGACAGCCGCCCCCGCGAATCCCGGAGATGGTGCTTACGAGTCTATTCTTCCTGTGGCCTCGCCTTGAGTATCCCGTTCCCGGTCTTGCCTGTTCTCATTGTTGCAGCGCGGGGGAGTCCGGGATCTTCTTACAGGGCTTTTGCTTCTCCTTGGGCGCTGGTTCTGACTTCGCCGGGGGCTGAGGCTTTGCCTCCGGTCTCTGCGCCTTCCACGGTTTCCACTTTCGCGAAAGCCGTTGATGTATTTTTGCAGTCGTCCTTCTTTGATCAAGGACTCGATAACGTCCCGGAGTTAGTTGCAATCTTCTGTTTCATGGCCGTAGCTATTGTGCCACCTGCAGTGTTTTGACTGATCCCTTTGGGACTGTTTCTTTATGGGCGGTGGTCTCTTGATATTCTGGAACTCGGTTTGAAGGACCTCCTTCAAGATTGTCTCTCGAAGGGTGTTCAAAGGAGTGTACTCAGAATATTTGGGCCGGTATCGCTCACATTTTGAGGAGTCACGGGGTTGATTGGAGCTTTGGTTCTTCTTTTGGTGTGCTTCACCTTTCTCCAGACTCTCTTTAGCCCTGGTGACTTCCTCGAGCTCAACGTATTTGTCCGCCCGTCGGTGGAACTCTTCTAGGCTTTCCGGTTTCTTTTTCGCTAGGGACGCAAAAAAGCTTGAGTTGGTCTGGAGCCCGTTCCTGACGTAGTGGAGGGCTATTCGGTCGTCTAGGTTTTCTATGCCCATACAGGCTTGGTTAAACCTTCTGACATATTCGCGTAAGGATTCAAAACTTCCCTGGCGGATCCCGGAGAGGGAGTCGATCGACTTCGGGCGCTCCTTTGCCGTGGTGTAATGCTGCAAGAACCTTTGCGTCAGGTCTTCCCATCCTGTGATCCTTGTCCGCAGGGTGACGAACCACCGGAGGGCGTCTTTCTTCAGGAATAGGGGGAAGGCCCAGCACAAAAGCTCCGGGGTGTATCCATAGAGTTGCATGGATTGCGTATAGGCGTCCAAGTGCTCCTGGGGATCCGTTGTTCCGTCGTAAGCTTCCAGGTTGCTCGGAGGTTTGAAACTCCTCGGGACCCTGTATGACATTAGAGCGTCCGAGAATTGTTGTAGGCGGCCGGGGGCAGGGGTACTGTTTTCAATAATCCCGGCGCCAGCTCCTTGGTCTGCATGCCCATTGCGGGCCGCATCCCGTCCTCCGTTGTCGTTCTCCGCCCTTTTCAATCTTTCAAGGTTCTCTAAGCGACGGCGTTGTTCCTTTAGCTGACATCGTTGGTCCTCGATGAGAGCTGTTTGTTGACGCAACAGCTCCCAAAGGCCATTTCTCGTAATCTCGGTTTGGACATTGTCTTCGTAATGGGACGTGTGGTCCACATTGTAGGGGAGGCTCCCAAACGATCGTGGACAGGGATCATAGCTCCATTGTTTGCTCCGTAGTTTACTCCGTAGTTTATGTTGTTGGTCTCACCGTGGGGGAAGACGAGCCTGTTCCGAATTGAGACCCTTCGAGATGGATTAGGGCTTTCAGCGGAAACTGAAGTCTCGTGTCCCTCGTTAAAATTTTCCACCATGACTAGCCTGTTTCTGGCGGCGGAGATTTCTGGTGGTGTGACTGAAGGAAGGTTGCACTGTGCCGCTGGGTCCTGTATTTGGCCATGGGCGGCGCTCCCCTTTTTCTAGTTGTGTCTCGTGCTCACCATGGTTGATTATGGGAATGGAAGTTTATCGGGATTCCCACAGACGGCGCCAATGTTCTGAAGTGGATTCAGAAGGTACCTGAGATAGGCACGTATGTGGTGGTTTCTTCCTTATGCAGCTGCGATCAAGAGCATGAAGTCCAGGAGGGTGGGTACTGCAATAGGACTCCAACGCTCAAGTCAGGCAGTGCACCAGTAAGCTCAAGCTAATGGAATTGCAGTAAAGACTTGATACCCCCTTTTGGTTAACTTAGCCTGGTATATATGGTGAGCGTGATTTGAATCCTCTTGCACTCCACGTAGGATAGAGGTACGTTAGGATCGTGCCATGTCAGGGATTTCAGCCCATGATCGTTGAGGTCCGTCTCTGACTTTGTCGGGACTGTTCCACGATCGTTGAGGTCCGTCTCTGACTTTGTCGGGACTGTCCCACGATCGTGGAGACTAGTCTCTGATCTGTTGGGGCTGTTTTTCCTTTAATGGCCAATCCTCGCTTGCAGGCAGTCGTGGTCCCCATTACTGAGAATGGGGAAATGGCTGCTACGGTCTGACGACGGGGTTCGAGGTCACAAGGCCGTGGTGGGGACGTTGTCGGCGGAGTCCGGTGGTTCATGTGCCGGGTTAACCCTTCAGGACGGGGTCCCGGACCACGGTCCAGAACACATCTGTTCTGTTACTTAGTTGATTGTTTTTTTGTTATTTATAGAATACACTCTTCCAAAGTTGTATGTAAAGATGCAATATTGTGTTTCCTGTGCTATCCACTCTCATGTTGTGAGGGTTCATTCTCGCACTGATAGGAGGAAGCGCGAGCCTCCACAACGCTTCATCAGGCGCAAGATAAGTCAATTTTACCATTTCACATTTTTTGCTTTTTCATTGTGATTTGTGGTGGGTCTTATTCTTTTCTAAATTGTCTTTCTGCTATGTGTTAGTAACTGGATGGTAGTGTGGTCAAAATGGAATAATAAATTTTACTCGTGTGGATATATATTAAACCACAAGCAAAATCGAAGAGGAAATTTGATATTCCAATGAGTTGGTTGAATGGATAAAGAAAAGATGTTGCTGCTTTTGAATGTATAAAGGGAACTCATTTAACAGTTTGCTTTGAGAGAATGAGCTATATTTATATGAATAGACTCCTGATTCTTTGCCTATTAAATTGTTAGCAATGGTTGATCAGTAGTTGGTTCTTTCCTTTATTCTGAATCATGGTTCTATGTTTCACATGCTGGTGTTCAATGATTTTATTCTAAATTGTTAGCAATGGTTGATCAGTAGTTGGTTCTTTCATTTATTCTGAATCATGGTTCTTATTTCTTTTCTAAATTGTCTTTCTGTTGTGTGTTAGTAATTGGATGGTAATGTGGTCAAAATGAAATAATAACCTTTACTCGTGTGGATATATATTAAACCTCAAGCAAAATTGAAGAGGAAATTTGATATTCCAATGAGTTGGTTTAATGGTTAAAGAAAAGGTATTGCTGCTTTTGAATGTATAAAGGGAACTCATTTAAAAGTTTGCTTTGAGAGAATGAGCTTTATTTATATGAACAGACTCCTGATTCTTTGCCTATTAAATTGTTTGCAATGGTTGATCAGTAGTTAGTTCTTTCCTTTATTCTGAATCATGGTTCTATGTTTCACATGCTGATGTTAAATGATTTTATTCTAAATTGTTAGCAATTTTATTCTTGTACAATCCCATATATAGCTTGTGGATGTTGCTTAAGTATTATGTTTGGTACGATGTGTATGTAGGTGTTAAGATTCAATTGAGAAGTCCATTACAAGTTTTGCAAAGAATACGGAGTCTTGTCAAAACTCAAGATGGTCAAAACAAGGCTGCATAGTTTGACGCGTCTAACGGAAGCAATTTGATGTCCGAGGTGACCCCAGAGGCTGTACCTCTTGCCATCATGAAAACTATTACATCTGGTTAGTACAGGGTGCCAATTACATTTATATGATTATATTTCTCTTTAATGTGATGATCTTTATCAGGATCTAAGCATAGGTCACAAATAGTGTTTTGCTATCTATTTTTTTATAAACATGCAATTTTGATTGGTCCAATATTGCAAACTTCAGATATTTTACAATGCTTTCATTGTTTAATATTTTGTCCTTGAGCATAAGTTGGAGTATCTGCTGTCTGCACTATTGTATTTATGATATCATCTCTGATGATTTCCTCAAATGTCCTCATTTTTTTAACACTCTTTGTCATATCAGCAGCTGTAGGAAAGCCCGAATGTGTTGCAATCCCAATTTCTGTGGATTCTACACAACAAGAAGCATTGTCAGTCTTGAAGACACTGAAAGTTGGTTTCTAGAAGCATGGTTTTTATGAATCAGAGAGACTAGCAGTATCCACTTACATTGTGTTAAGTCACCAATGGCAGTGTCCCTCTTTTGGTTTCTAAGAGCTTTTGAACTACTCTTGTATACCCTCCCACTTGTGTCTTGAGATTGTTTTCTGAAATTGTTCTTCTGGGTCGCTGAGAAAATGTTTGAAAATGGATCAAAATTATTGCTTTTTCATGTTTTGGGTATTGTGCCTTACACAGATCCTGCCATGTTGATTGCCTATTTGTGGATATTTGTGCTAAGATATTCCATTGTTTTGAATGTTTCTGATTGTAAATTATTGTTCTTTTGGTTGCAGGATTGCTAGGAGCAATATTCAACAGGTGAAACACTCTTCTTCAATAACACTTTTTTTTGTTGAAACTTATTTGAGATTGATAATCCCTTTTAACCTGAACTTCTGGTCATTCTATTGTTTTTTTTTTTTTTTGTTGCATTACATAGATTGGAAGTAGGGTGAGTTGGAGCAGGAACTATGCGGCCAGAGATATTAAATTTGGTGTGGAGGCTCGGGCTCTGATGCTGAAGGGTTTTGAAGAGCTTGCTAATGCTATCAAAGTTACCATGGGTCCGAAGGTAACTAAACAGATCATTGATTTCCTTGCTCGGGAAAAAAGTGTTTGGTATAGGTTGGTAGAACAAGGGGAAGGGGTTGGAAATGAAACTTTATATGTATGATTGATGATCCCAGATTTTTATTCAATCAAATTCTTGTTTTTTTTTTAACGGAAGAGCACTACTGTTTGATGTTATAATGAAAGATATCAATTATAGTCCTATCATTTAATTGGTGTTGTTCAAGAATCATGATGATTGATGTTAAATTTCTTCTGTTTTTAGGGGCGTAATGTGGTGATTGAGCAAAGTTTTGGTGCCCCTAAAGTGACAAAAGATGGAGTAACTATTGCGCAGAGCATTGAATTCCAGGATAAAGTCAAGAATATAGGTGTCAGTCTTGTAAATGTAGCATATTCGTTATAGTACTTAAATTTGTGAGCTTGTATATTGGTTGACATTGTCTTGCTTCTCATATGTAAGTTTTTGTAATTGTTGATTTTCATGTATAATATGTAAATTAAAGATACCCTCTTTATAGCATTTTTCTATTGATTTTTTTTAAAAATAAGGCAACTTTTATAAAATATTTTTTTTCTAAAATGAAGATATCTAGTTGTGTCAAATTTCAATTAAATGTCTAATTTTTTTTAATATTTTTTAATTTAGAAACGGAAATAGAAATAATTTTTTTGTCTCTGATTTAGAGATGAAATTAATTTTTTTGTCTCTAAATATTCAGAGACGTAAATTTAAAGATAGAATAATTTTTGTCTTTAAATATTTAGAGATAAAAATTTATATATTTAAAGATAAAATTTATTTTATTTCTAAATTTAAAAATTTTATAATAGTGTATTATATTTTAATTTTGAACCAAAATCCCAACATTGAATGCTTAAAAAAATGACGTAATGAATTGTACGTAACAAAAAATTTCTCCACAATCAATACACTTTTAAATGAGAAGTTCTTCTAAACATTTATTGTAAACCTAGCATGCAATAAATATTTGATAACTCATCTTATATATGACACCCATAAAGGCATCATGTCTAGTGGCAGATCCACGTATATTTGAGGGGAGCACGTCTTCCTCTTGATTTTTTTTTTTAGTAAATATTACATAACTTAAAAACTTTTGTGTTTCTTATATAAAAAAATATTATCTTTGATGTCCTCTTCTTTTATAATTGACCAAAGCCTTCCTTTACTCACTAATTTCTTTGCTCTTATTTATTAATTTCTTTGGATGCCCTTGGTGCTCCTAGTTCTTGTTTTCATAGTTTAGTTTATTGATATTTAGAATTGAAGCTTGTAAGTTTTATTGAAAATTTCAAGTACTATGGCTATAATTATTTAAATAAATTGATAGAGTATTATGATGCTAATTGTAATTTTTTGATATGGTATGTCAGTATGGATAAATTTTTTAAAAGAAAAGTAGTTTATTAATATAAACACCAAAATTGCTCTTAATTAAAGTAACAAATAATTGAAAATCTTAAAAAGTCTTTTGGCAAATCTTTATTTATATGTTAAAATTTCATATTATCGTCTCAATAACATAAACAACATATGAAAAGAATATTAGTGTTTCTCCTAACCTCCGGAGGTTGGCTCTGCCACTGATCATGTCAACACCTTATATTTTTTTATTGCAAGGAGATCAACTTACTCTAATATTGTATTTAGATGACAAATAATGGTGGAAGGAAAAAAAAATGAAGCAAAGGGGAATAATTTCCTTTGTTTTGGGAGTTTCAAATTAAATAGATAGGAATGGAAATGGACTTAAGGAGATTTATTCCTCTTTGTTCTCCTCAAATATCAAATTTCTTTTTCCCTAATTGGGATGAAATGAGAGAAAATAAATTTTTATAGGTCGGAAGTTATAATTTAATTCAAACAAGAAAATGAAGTTTTGTTATATTTCCTTATTAATCTTGCAAACAAAAAAAAATGTAGCTTTATTCCATTATTTTCCTTCCATCCAAGCCATCCTCGCTTCTTTTGTTCGGTTCCATAAAAAAAACATCGAAATATTGTATAAAAGTAAGTCTTATGTAATTGCGTAATTGAAGTTTAATTATTGAATCGTGTGATATTATCTTAATAATAATGTGTATTAAGTTTTAAATAAATCATACATTCATAAGTATGTAATTTGATAGTCAATTATTATTACTTATATTTTACAAAATATATTATGATTAAAATAAAATTGTGCGATGAAGTATCAACTAATTTTTTAAATTATATAAGATTTTTCAACGAATTAATTAAATTCATCATTCATTAAAAGCTATTCAAAAGAGTAAGCATATTAAGATTTACTCTTAAAGTACGTGGATTTCTACCCTTTTTTATTTTATTTTTTAGTTCATTAAACACCAATTTTTGTTTTCGTTTTTCTTCCAAATGATCCAAATTGATATAAAGATCATCCATAGTAGGCATAATTCAACAAGAGCAATGGATCCAATCCAACAACAAGAACACGTGAAATCCTGGCTCTGGCTGATAAAAGATGCAGTAACATTAGAGATACCGCAATTCGTCTGCATGTGGAAGAGAGTGAAATCACGAGAATGACATTGACCTCTTTGCAGCATGGCTGGTACACCGGGCAAGGTACTCTTGTCTTCTTCAGATTAAACATAAAACAAAAAGCAGATTGTGAGAAAGGAACGCAGAGTACGGACATTGTGAAACTTCCAATGAAAAGGCTTTTCCTTACATACACTGATACAATGGATTTGTGTGTGTGTGAGAGAGAGAGAGTCCCTTGTTTCTGTTTGATACCATCTAGCTACTACATTATCATACACGTATCCATTACGATCAAGGAAGCTCCCCACCCAAAACCAGCGATGAAATGCTAAGGGTCGCACCGTTACGATCTAATCCCATTCAATTCAAACAAATAAAAGCATCACCAACTCAGTTCCTTATGTTTATTTTGTTATTAACCTCGTCCAAATTCTGAACAATAACTTACGTGGTTTAATTGTCCAATAGCTTTAACATACAAGTTGCGCAACCTTTCTTTTTTAATTACTTGATTCTAGGTTTGAATTTTACCAACGTTCACGTATATTTCTTTCTTTGTCCCGGGGAACAATAATGTTTCTTAATTTGTGACGTGTACATCTACACAGGTGCCTCTCAAATGAACAACGGCTTGTAAAGAAAATGGCAAAAGCATCATTTTCGTGCTAAAATTTTGGCGAAATTTTGATTTAGTTTCACAAAATTTTTTGGTTTCAATTTGGTTCTTAACATTTTAATAAAGTTTTAAGGTCTTTTTTTTTTTTTTGTGTAGATGCCGTCAATTTTCTTAACGACAAGCTGACAATCTATTGTGAGTCTCAAATAGTTGACATGGATCTCATGTGACATTTGACGTAGATCTCACGTGATACTTGACTAAATAAAAACTTTTGTAAAATATAAGAGACATATATAAGATAAAAAAAACTTTTAGAGTCAAATAGAAACTTACACGAAAGATGAGAGATGTAAATAGGGTTTTAGCCTCTCTTTTTTCCTTTCGCCTTTACTGATTTAGCCATTATATTATATGCATTTTTTTTCCTATTTGTCTTTTCTTTATGGTTCATTACATGTTTATTAGGGGTCAAAATTAGCCTATAAATAGGGATTTGAGCGAAGAATAGTTGGTCCATCTACTTACAAATATGGATTACATGTCTTATCTCTTTTTGTCAGCATGTTGCATCGGCATTAACATTTCTAGTATTTACTTTCTGACTTTTACTTTGTGCCATTTACATTATATCAATATATTTTTCGCAAGTTTACTTTCGACAGTCATTTACTTAAATGTCACTTTACTTTAAGCAAGTTTACTTTCAACATTTACTTTATTTTATCATTTACATTTCTATCAAGTTTATTTTTAGTAAATTTACATTCGACATTACTATTCCGTCAATTTACATCCAATAACTTTATTTTGACACACTCTTACTTTTCATTTATTCATATTCATATCTAACTCCACTCTATGCATTGACACACCCTTTTACTGACGCTTGACCGATCAATGTTTACTTAACCTTGAGGGTCTTAAGAGGAGTTGATTTGCTCCCAGATATTAGATCTTGAATCAAAAAGAGTAGTCATTACCTTTGACAAAAAATCACTACCAACATGGTCCAAACTCAATAGCTTCAATGGCGTGACAAACTAAAGTCAACCTAAACCTGAGCTTGAAAGGTGTAGAACAGAAGGCTTTTAACATGGGTGGAATAATGTGATTGTTGTGCGTTTTTGTGATGCAAAAGAGAGGAACTTGGTTGTCGATGATTGTAATTCTATTTAATGATTGTGGCAAGAGTGGAATTGCAGAAGTGGATGGTGGTGGTTCTAAAACCCTCTTTATATCTCTCACGTTTTACGAAAATTTTGATTTAATTCTAAATATTTTTTTTCTTATTTACGTTCTTCACATTTTACGAATATTTCAATTTGATTCTAAATTTTTTTTGTCTTATTTACTTCTCTCATATTCCACAAAAAATTTAATTTGACTGAATGTCACGTGAGATTCATATCATATGTCACATGAGATACATGCCAGATGTCACATGTGATCTATGTCAACCATGTGAGATCCACATTAAATGTTATATCAACTCACTGTTAACAATTAAAGGGCATTAGGCGGAAGGAAGTCATTGAAACTTTTAAAAAAAGTTAAGGATGAAATTGAAACATAAAAAACTTTTAAGACTAAATCAAAATTTTTACAAAAACCGTAAGGACGAAAATGATGTTTTTGGCTAAAGAAAATTGACTATTTAGGCTGTATAAAGCCCGTACTCAACCACATCCCTTTTTAGGCCGGAAACAAATCCACGTCCATTTTATTTTATTTTTTTAGCGGTGGAATTGTGTAAAAATTAAAGTCATACTTTTAATTCGAACCTTCTTTTTCTCTTTTCATCAATTACCTAATTGTAAATTAATTTTTTAAAATGAGATTGTATTTAAAATAAATAAATAAAAATATATTTATTCATAATTTAATAAAATGTATCATAATCTTAATCTATTAAATAATTTAAAAATAAATATAATCTTATTTTTTATTTTAAAGACAAACTATCTCTAAAGAGGTTTTTCCATACTAACTATTGTTATGAATTCAATCCTAGTTTTTCATTTTTTTAAAAGAAAAACTTTTTTATTTTTTTAAAAGAAAAACTTTTTTATGTAGCACCCGATCTTAGTTAAAAGGTGAGAAAGGTTATGTCAACCATTATTATGGTTATGAAAACAAAAAACAAAGCATTTTTTCATTCTCCAACTCCGAAGTTTCAAAGGTTCAACTCCATCCAACTTAGCTGTCGTAGCTGTCAAAGTGAAATGAAAGTGCTTTATACATTGCTGCTACAGCATCCTCATTTCCGAATCCATGTACATGAGCAGGAAACCACCAACGTCATATTTAAGATTTTTTTTTTGTGCATGCCATATTTAAGAATTTTATTCATTCTGTTTCTTTTAAACCCATGGGCTACGGCTGCTCCATCGGTGACATACTCATCCTTATCTACTTCTTTCTTAACATGATTCATCGATCGAGTCGATCAAGGCATCCACTGATATATACGAACCTATAGCCCTTGTTTGCTTTTTGCTTTTGGGAACAGTGCACTTATCCTTTAATTTTCAGTCATTTAGAAATAATTTTTATATTAAATATATATATATATATATATTTTTTATATTTTATTTAATATTATTTATTTTATTTATATTTTTTATTTTTTTATTTAATTATATTTATTAAAAATAATATAAATAAAATTTATATTTCTTTTAAGAGTATAAGATAATTATTTTTTATTTAAAAACTATCACAACAATTTTTAAAATTATCCCATTTAATTCTTGAACTTTACTTGATATATACTAATAATATTCAGTGGTGAATATAGGAGTGTATTTGAGATACACAAGTGCACAATAGCTTTTCCTTGAATAGTAACAGAGCTTGATCAATGGGGGTGATCAAGAGTGATAAATTCAAAAATTTTAAGTAATGAGAGTAAATGTAATACTATCAATATAAAAGTAAAAAAAAGTTTTAATAATTATATTTATATATTAAAAAATATATCAATACAAATTATGAAAGATCAATTTATAATTGTTCGCTTCACGTTTCATATTTTAAAAATATTGAATGATCATTTTATTATTATTACTATCAAATATTTCTCTCTCTATGTATGTAACCAAACAATCATTCAACAAAAATAATATATTTAGAAGTAGGGGCACGAGGACAAAAATTACACATATAAAAAAAAAAAAAAGACATACCTATATAAGGTCAAAGAAAAAATTCAAAGTAAAGTGGGGGCATATGTCCCCACTCATTTACACATGGATCCGTCTTTGGTGGTTGGTACCTGTAAAGGGACTCCAGCACTCAAGTCAAGCTGTGCACATGAGTTTATGCAATAAGCAATAAGTTGCCTATAGAAGGTGAATAAGTATGGTATTTATAGAGGTTGGATAGGGAGATATGTTCCCTTAATAGTTACAAAGGATCCCTATAAGATCGGAATATTGATACTGCAATTATGAGCAGTCAAAGGCAGTTATAAGGGCTATTATTATGCAAGATCATGATTGGTAATTACGGATACTTGCAGGATTTATCCACTGCGTAAATCTCGTGGTAATGTTACTGCTACCCAATGTCATAGTTCGACCTTCGTGGTATCGAGGTCTCGACAATGTGTCATCAGTGCTTGGCTAGGTTGTCCATGGTGGATACCGGTTGGACGCGTGCCAGGCTGATGTACTGGATGCGGTCTGGATCACGATCTAGAACAGTTGCCCCCAGCTTGGCGCTTAGATGAAACAGGTAAATGTCAAGGTACTTGAGTTTTGATAGGGACACAAGGCATGTGATGGACAAAGGGATCCTAGACAGAGTTAACGTTGGATCTCGCGATGTTTTTCCCAAAAGGCCCAAGTCTGTGGTGCGGTGTTACACATCACCCGTGGTTGTAGAGCAAGACTGGAATCCAAATGGGATTGCTCTGCTTACATCATCATTCCACTATCCTGGGTATATAACAGGTTGCCCCAATGTGTAGAAGTCTGAGCTTGCTTAGGGAACCGTTACTTTGACTTTATTGGAAATCTAAACTACTTTAAACAAGGATAGCAGTTTCAAGCTGCTTCCCAACTACTCGTAGCCCTCGTGGCCAATCACAAGGTGGGAGCATTAAAACGCGACGTCAATTGCGAAGCTAGTTCATCTTTCAAGGGGGCAATAAAAACTCTTTATAACCTCTATAAATAGGGAATGTTTGCAGATGAGCCATTGTCTGCTTTTTTTGTTCTCCGACCATGTTTTAAAGTTTTTCTAGAGAATGATATTTTCCCTGTTTCTTATGAACATCTGGAGAATTGTGCCTCCATTTGGAACCATCTTTTTGTTCTTCCCAAAATTCTGAAAGGTATTTCCCTTTTCCTCAATATATTCCTCTGATGGAGGCTTTTTTTACCAAGCGTAATGGTTCTATGAGGACCAAGTAGTTGCCCTATGAAGGTTGGTCAACATGCATCTAGGCAGCATAAACCTTTCTTGCCAGGCGTACGCAGGGGTGTATAACCTTCCTGTGGTTTCCGGGGGGATTCACTACTTCTGTTATAATTCCTGTGAGGCATGGAGACGCTCCACACTTCGTCTTCCTCCTTTCCCGATTGTTTTGGAGGCACTAGCCAAGTGCATTGGTTTTACTCCTAAGTGCAATTGGATATGCATGAGGGTGGAACAATCTCTTGGAGCAACTTAGAGTGAAGCATTCTCTTAATGTTGGCCAACAGGGAAGAGATGAGTGTTAGTTTCTAGAAGAACCTTGGAGGTGGCCATGGTCAGTGGTCATCATCATTATCACTATCTTTGTTTGGCTTCCTTCCTGGCTCTCTCCAGTGGACATTCTTGACTTAGAGTAGTTTATGTACTTTTTTTTTTAAACTGACGATGCATGGAATAAGAATAATAATAAATATTACTCTTCTTTTCTCAATGTGTCATTCTCTTTTCTAAATCTTTTATCTTCTATTTTCCATTGTTTTCCTCGTTTCCTCAAATGAATCCAACGCTTATTATATAAAAATGCACTTAACCTTGTCATGTTTACCCTAGCTTGGTGCTTGGCTAGTATAGCTAAGTATCAAGATACGTCTTAATGCCCACGAGTTAGGGGATTCGTGCTTTACATGAAGCCGGAGTCTGTCATGCCCTCAAGGGATCAAGTTTTTAACTTAGAGGCGTTAGCTAAGGCAAAGTCAATCGACACTAGCGGGCGTGTTGTTGTCCAAACACTACCTACACGTTAATTAATCATAGGTGGACATTCTAGTGCTTATCTGGGGTTCGTAGATAAAATCCACACTCTAAACAGCGAGGTTTATGTGACTGATTACTTTCTAAGAGAACTGTCACTTCAACTGTTGTGACAAGTGTGAGGTCTACGTGGCGCGCTCTGGTAAGAGATCTATAGTTAGGGCTTCACGCACCATGATAAGGGGTTTTTAAACCTAAGGCGTTTGGACAAAATTGTCCCTCAACCGTCTTGCCTCTATAAATAAGGGCTAAGGCGTCTCTTCCCTACTTTTACTATTTTTTACTACTTTCTGGTGACCTGAGACCATTTTCGATAGTCGTGAACGGTGGAGAAGTGCGATTTTGAATAGTTTACAACAGTTTTCAACGGTCTCTCTTCAGTTATACTCCTTTCAACTACCCATTATCTTTATTTCTTCAATGTATGTCTCCTTTCACTCTCTATTTGTCCTATTTTTAGCGTTGTAGAGGGTTTCTGTTTTTATTGTTTTAGGGTATATTCCCTTCTTTTCTTAGTAAAATGAGTAGGGATGTGATAATCATATAATTTATACACTAAACTTAATTGATTGAGCTTGGTCATATTTTGTAAGTTTGGGCTTAAATTGGCCTAATTGATTTTTTACAGCATTAATGAATTTTGATGTTGTTTCTATATTTCGGCTATAACTTGAGTTCTAGATATCTAAAAATTATGCATTTTACCTTGTAAGAAAGCTAAGAAGAAGCTCTACAACTTTGATGAGAGTTTGAAGTCTCAATCAAATGTCTAGTGGACCTAATTGGACCTGGAATTCAGAACACAAATTTAGAGATCTTTTGATATTGTTTTGTCTATAACTTGAGTTGTAGACCTCCAAATTGCATGGGGTTTGGGTCCAATTGCTCATAATGGACCCAACTTTGTAATTAATAGGTTTTTAATTATGTGAAACTAAAATAGAGAGTATTTTTGGTGGTTAGAAGGCAAGAAACCGAGGCACCTCTGATTCCACACTCTTCTCACCTTCTTTCTAGAATTTACTCTATTCTTCTTCTTTCTCTCTAGGTTTTCATTTTTCTCTTATTTTTTTGAGTTCTTCCCTCCCATTCATGGAGGCGTAGAGCCTCTAATCAATCCAAGAGATTGACATTCTTGATGATTAATCTTGAGATCCCGTTTTAATTGCAATACATTCATCTATTAATCAAATTCTTCTTCTTCTTCTTCTTCTTCTTCTTCTTCTTCTTCTTCTTCTTCTTCTTCTTCTTCTCTTGTTTGAATTTTGATTTAATGCTTAATTTGATTAGGATTTGCATATGTTAATTGTGTAATTACCATGTGCCAAGAGATGAATTCAGAGGTTAAACAATGCATCAAAGGTGTTTGATGAAATGTCTAGCTTAGTTGGATCTTGATTTTTAAGTTAATTTGGGTTTTGGATGAATGCTTAATTTGTCTAACCTTAACTAATTGAATTGAAGTAGAAGATGCAGGGATCATTGAGCGGCGTCTTGATGTGATCTGAGACCAAGGATTCAGTTGATAATTGAATAGATCTATAAAGATCAAGGATGGATTAAAATCAAAATCGGTTAATTCCCTTGGATTAGTTGTTTTAATTTTGTTTTCTCCATTTAATTACTCTCTGTTTCTGCGTTTTAATCTTGCAAACCCCTCTACCCCAATTTTAGCTTGATTTGATCAAATTGCATTTAAAATCCTTGAGAGATGATTCGGTGTTGTTCCCTACGCTGTAAGCTATAGGTATAACTCGGTTACAATTTTGATTGAGTTCGACGTTTGGTCAAGATGCCAGCATTTTTGGGTCCCTTTAACGACGTCGCTATGTGGAGCATCCTCTCTGCCACACCGTGAGCAGTGGAGGCGTCCAACTGAGGCTTAAACCTTTGAGGGCATAGAGGCTGGTATCCATAGTGCTCGAACCTTTTCTAGATCCTTTCATGGTTCGCCATCTTCTATGTCTGCATCTGTTGGCTGATATTCTTAATAATGACAATAATTTACCGGCCTCTATGGGTGTTTTTTAAGAGTTCAATGGCGAGGAAGAAAGAGACAAGGCAAAGGGAGTTGGTAGTTGGGGACCCTTGGTGCTTGCCCCCATGAGGATTATGTACCCCTGGGTTCAAGACAATGTTTGGAAATACAAGTCTGAATTCCAGAATAGGGAGAAAATTGAAGAGCTCAAAGTGTATTTGAAACTGACGGAAGGCAATATAGGGGACTATGAGTATCAAATTCTGGCTCCAGAGGAAAACGAAAGAGTGTGCTCGAGCCGGGAGGCAGCCGCACACTTCATGATTATGTACGAAGACCTCTTCGTTCGGCTGAGACTCTAGATTCCGATCACTGATTTCCAAATTGTAATCCTTCGTATTTACCATATGGCCCTGTCCCAGCTTCACCCCAACAGCTGGGGAAACATTCTCTCCTTCGAATGATTTTGCTGGGTAGTCAGACTACAGTGTTTGGAGAAGGCGTTCTTCTATTTCTATACTCGGTGGTGCCCCAAGGGGGAGTAATGCAAAATAATTGGCTAACACTCCAGTCTAGGTCCAGACGGAAGGTGTTTAGAGCCTTCTAGGATAACTTCAAGAACTATAAGGAGAAGTTCTTTAAGCTGACGGGAGCACCAAATACACATTCGTTCTTTTTGGATGCCAATGGGGACTCAGTGTTCAACTTGTACTAGACAACCCAAGCATAGAGCACCCTCATTGGGTTGACTGAAAAGGAGAAGCTGATCTTGGTTGAGATGACACCAAATATGTTAATTTTATGGAGACTTAGGCTTGGGATGTCAAGTTCATTTCTTACAAGGATCTTCTAGATGCCACCAATGATGAAATACTTGGGGTCATGTTAGGTAGGAACTTAGTCCGTAGTCTATCTTTACCTTTTGCTTTTAGTATCTTTTATTCTAGCTTTTTCTAACTTGTTTTCTTCTCATATTTTGTAAAAAGCATGCCATCCGGATCCTCTCTTGTCACCCTTCAAGCTTTCAGGGCAAGGAAAAGGGGGGTTGGACCTTCCAACGCTCCTGCATCCATTGCTCTGGCTTTTATAGCCCGTGTCCCTGTTATTGAAATGGCTCCTAATTAGACAATATCTCTTACACAACTCCTCCAAAGGAGGAAGAGAAAGGCTATCGAGGGCACTAAGGCGGAGGATTGTGGGAAGAAGGTAGCAACGAAGAATGATGAAGAGGAAAGAGAAGATTTGATGCCCTTGATTACCAGGCACGCAGACCTTAGAGAGTTCATCGATGAGCGATTCCTAAGTGATAAGGTTATGAGACACATTACCCAGAGGAGTCCGCCAGAGACTTTGTCGAGGTTTTAGACCTTCGCACTCCAGGCCGCTACTGAAGCCCATTATCTTGAGAAGACCTTGGGGGAGTATAAGAAGAAGTTGGTCGAGCAGCTAAAGGCAGTCAAGTTAGAAGGGAAATAGAAGCTTGATATGACTCTTAAAGACAAGGAGGAAGTTGAATAAAAGGCCCAAGACTTGAAAAAGAAGCTAGCCGACTCTAAGTCCAAACTCAAGAAAAAGAAGGCCAAGTCTGAAAAGGCCAACGCCGACCTCCAAGTTCTGATTCAGGATCTCAAGGCCAAAGTGGCGCAATTGGAAAGGGACAATGCATAGCAAGAGGCAATATGCACGAATATCAATGGTGAACAGTTTCGTAATACAGTTACCTAGGTCCAGCATTTCAATTCTAATGTCACCCCTGGCCTTGGAAGGATTGAATCCTGAAATGCTAATCTAAGATGGTTGCTTGGTGATGGCAAGGGAAGTTAATCAAGTTATTGTTGGGGTCCTCACTGCTGGGCCTTCAACTAGTTTACTCTATCTGACAGAAGGTGATGGTGGAGCATCAGATGAGGACCAACAAAGTTTGAAGGGAGATGGTGTTGAAGCTTAACTTGTTTTTTCCATTTTCTTTTTCATTTATCGCATTCCTTTGTCCCCTGCTTGGGGCATTTTATTTCAGTAAAGACGATTGCCCCGATTATCGGGGTATATTAAATGCATTCCTTTATACTTATAACTTATTATTGTATACTTGTTTATTTTCCATGGTCCAGATTGGATCCAATGCCCATTATAAATGTGTACTCGGTAACCGTTTAAGGACTCAGGAGAATTTTAATTAAGTAGAACCTTGGTTCGGAGTCCAACGCCCAAAGCATTTGAGGACTCAAAATTCTACTTAGGACTTAGGCAAAATAAAAGGTGATCCATAACCAGGGTCTTTAGTGTTAAAGGTCTAGTTCAAAAAATCACCTAACGGAATGTCGTAACCCGTGCTGCCAGTTAATTTCACAACCACAAAATGATTATGGCCAAGTGTTGAGGATTCGAGTATATGCCCATAACTCATGGCAAAAACACACAAATAGGTTTTGTGAGTTATTCCTTTTGACATAGAATCTAAGAGACATCGGATCCCATAAAGAACGAGCTCTAGACAATCTCAAGGTGTTTTCTGGCTTGAGGGTCTTTGAATCATTAAAATAAATTCTGGATCCCGTACAGAACGAGCTCTAAAAACATTCTCAAGACGAAGTCTGACTTGAGAGTCTTTTGAGACTTTAGAGAGCGCTAGTAGATGTATGAAAATAACTTCATTTTATTGATTGAATGAAGGACTAAAGTCTGTACAATGTATATGCTCACCAAAATTAGGGCAGATCAAACATAAAAGAAAACTAAGAAACTAGGCCTTAACGACACTTAGCTGTAGTATTTTCTCAATTTATCTGCATTCCAATAGTTTTTAATCGGCTTTCCAATTAATGTCTTCAAGGTGTAAGCTCTCTTACCAGTGTTGATCATAATGCGATAGAGACCTTCCCAATTAGGGGCTAACTTCCCTTGGGAGGCATTCCTACCACTGATGTCTGCTTTCTGAAGTACTAGATCACCTAGTTCGAATTTTCTTAGAATAACCTTTAGGTTATTTTGAGTCATCGTTTTCTATTTAATGACGGCGTCACGTATATGAGAGACACTCCTTCTTTCTTCCAGAAGGTCCAAGTCTTCCTTGATCAATCTAGGGGTTATCATCAAGATAGAAATGTTAGTGACGCCAACTGGGTTCCCCTATCTCCACCAGGATCATAGCCTCATACCCATAAGTGAGTTTAAAAACGGTTTCACCTATTGTGGAATAAGGCGTAGTCTGATAGGCCCAGAGGACATAGTCAAATTGCTCAGCCCAGTTTCCCTTAGCTTAATCCAACCTCCTTTTAATTCCTTGGACGATAACCCGGTGGGCAACTTTAGCTTGTTCATATGTCTTGAGATTATTAACAAAACTGCAATGATGCTTGATTTTTAGCTTAATGAGTAGCTCTTCGAAACACTTATATTTGAACTGGGTCCTATTGTCCATCACAATGGACTCCTGAACCCTAAACCTGGTGATGATGTGACACCAAGTGAACTTTTGGACCCAGGCAGAGGTGATCGTGACTAGGGGTTCTATCTCAATCTATTTGGTAAAATAATCTATGACCACCACCAAGTATTTTAGTTGTACAAGTACTTGAGGGAACAGACCAAGGATGTCCATACTTTATCTGTAGAATGACCAGGGTACGAATATCATGAAAAATTCTTCAGGTGGAGCTTGATAATGATCCGAGTGTCACTGGCATTTATCACTAACCCGAACATATGCAAGGGAGTCAGCTTCCATTGTTGGATAATAGTATCTGGCACTGAGTGTTTTCAAAGCTAAGGCTTTGCCCCCTAGGTGATGTCCAGAACTCCCCTCGTGGACCTCAGATAGTGTATATTCTACTTCTTTTGGCGTGAGGCATTTAAGGAGACGTGGGGAAATCCCACATCGGTATAACTGCTCATCGTAGATAGTGGGTGTACTTGACTACGGTTCTGATCAAATTGGAGGCTTCTTTTAGATCGTCTGGCCTGGCTCCAGACTGTAGATATTCCATGATTGGCGTGATCCAAGTGCACGCTTCTCCTTCCACGTAGAAAATGGTTGTGTCCATGATGGAAGGTTGAGAGAGTGTCCCTTAGACCATAAAGTGGTTATCGTCTGAGCTCTTAGTGCTGGCTAGTTTGGACAGGAGGTCCACCTTAGAGTTATGTTCCCTAGGAATATGTTCTATCTTAGCATATTGGAAATGTTTGAAGAGCCCTTGGACTTTGGCTAAGTACTTCTGAAGAAGGGGCTCCTTGGCTTGGTAATCACCTTAGATCTGGGAGGTCACAAACTGGGAGTCACTACAAAGTATGATCCTTGTCGCTCCTAAGTCTATAGTCATTACTAGTCTGACAATGCATGCTTCATACTTCGCTTGATTGTTTGATATGGAAAACTCAAACTTCAAGGAGTTCTCTATGGTCACTCATTCAGAATTTTCCAAAATTACCTCAGCACCACTCCCTTTGGGGTTCGAGAATCCATCAATGAATACGGTCCACGAAATCCCCTAAGGATCGCCGGGGTCTAAAGTGAATTCTGTTAGGAAGTCTGAAAGCGCTTATGCCTTAATCGCTAATCGGGGTTTATATAAAATGCTAAACTCAGAAAGTTCGATAGACCAAGCAATCATTCTTCTTACTAAATATGGCTTGTGCAGTATCTGACGAACAGATTGGTCTGTCCTTACCACCACAGAATGGCACTGAAAGTACTGTCTGATTCTTCTGGCCGTAGTGATGAGTGCAAAAGCAAACTTCTCTATTTTCTAATAGTGGAGCTCGAGGCCTTGCAATACCTTACTCACAAAGTAGACTATCTTTTGCCACTGAACTTACAGCCTCTTCATAGACTGAGAGGTACACACACAATGTCTCACTGGATTCCGGTCTTATTAGTATGGGGGAAGAGGACAAAAGGTTCTTCAAGGATGTAAAGGTATCCTCACACTCATGGGTCCCCTTAAAACTTTTCCTCTTTTTAAGCAAATTTCAAGAGGGGAAAAGATTTGTGAGTAGCTTTAGCCAGGAAACGTGTGAGGGCTGTAATTCGGCCTACCAACTACTGCACTTCTTTAATGTTCTGTGGGCTACACATGTTGAGCACTACCTGGCATTTGTCTGGATTTGTTTCTATCCTGTGGCGAGTTAACATGAAGCCCAAGAATTTACCTGCTTGGACCCCGAAGGTGCACTTCTTCAGGTTGAGCCTCATGTTATGTTTTCGAAGTTATGCAAACACTTCTTCGAGGTCCGCAATGTGTGATCCAGACTATGGGGTATTCATTATCATATCATTGATATATACCTCGAGCATTTTCCCTACTTGCCTTCAAAAACCCTATTCATCATTCTCTGATAAGTGACTCCTACATTTTTCATTCCAAAAGGCATAATCTTGTAGTAGTAGCTTGTTTTATTAGTGATGAAAGTAGTCTTGTCCTCATTTCTAGGGTACATTTGGATCTGATTGTTCCTGAAGTATGCATCCATGAAAGACAACAAATGGAATTTGGAGGAGCTGTCAACCAGTTTATCCACATTGAGAAGTCAGTACAGATCTTTAGGGCAGACCTTGTTTAGATATGTGTAGTCCACGTACATCCTCCACTTCCCGTTGGACTTCTTCACCAGGACAACGTTAGATAGCCAAGTTATGTAGGCTACTTCCCTAATAAAGTCGACACTGAGCAGCTCTTTAACATGTTCTGGGAGACCGAACTAGAATCTTTATTTATAGATAGGCAATGACAGATGAAGTAGGGTCAAGCCCAAGCATGTTAGAGGACATCCAAGCGAAGAGGTCTTTGTTTTTCTTCAATAGCTCAATCAGTTAACGCCTTTCTTCTTCCTCCAAATTTGCTCTAATCTTAGTAACTTGATCTAGCTTGCCACCAAGTTGGACCGGTTGTAGTTCACCCTCCAACTGGGGTTTGCTACCCCAGATCTCTTCTCAAACATCTAACTCAGTCATAAGGATGTTGACTTAGTTCAAAATTGGGCTAAATGTGCCAGTTTTTGCTCTCATGGTTGTCCGACCGAAATTGAGACTCTCATTGTAACATTTACGTGCCATGACTTGATCCCCATTGACCGTGACGACCTCATTATTCTTGTTGAGGAATTTCATGACCAAATGGGTAGTAGATGCCACGGCGCTAAAGGCATTCAAAGCAGGATGACCTAAGATGATGTTATACGCTGAGGGGTAGTCTACAACCAGAAACCTGACCTTGATAGTCATGAAGAATTTAGTGCTCCCCAAGGTCAGGTGAATCTCAAAATATCCTATCGGAGTGATCTTTTCTCCGGTGAACCCGGTAAGCTCACCGTCATAGGGAGTCAACTCTAAGTGTGGGACTTCCAACATTTGATATAGGTCCATAAACTTAATATCCATTGAACTCCCTTGGTCAACAAAGATGCATCGAACCTCGACGTTAAAGATTATTTTCGAGATAACCAATGGTTCGTCATGATATAGAATAATCCCGTCGTAGCCTTCGTCTGAAAAGGAAAAGGGGGCGTCTTCTGATCTTTGGCCTGCGATTAAGGTGCGGAGTGGGAGACTCTCAACACTGCCATTGTGAGCACTTTCTTTCGGGCACCGTTGGATGAACCACTCGTAATAGTGTTGATGATTCGGTTAGGCTGAGCACGGTGGTCATCGTTGTCATCAGATGGAGGGTCTTGGCTCTGATCCTGTCAGTTATTAATATCGCAGTGAGGTGGACTCTAGGATCTTCTCCTAGGACTCCAGGTCCTTCTTCTTTGGCACGATGATGGGCTTCGCTGAAGGCTGTCTCATTTCTCTTCGTCCTCTGTGGCGTCCATCGTTTTGGACATAGCTGATGTATTGACCCAGCTGTCTTGCCCTAATTAGGGACTCAATAGCATCACGGAGTTGGAAACAATCTTCAATATCATGGTTGTAGCTCTTGTGCCATGTACAATGTTTGTTATGATCTTTTTGCTCATGTTTCCTCAAAGAGGGTGGCCTCTTAATACCTCAGAATTTGGTCTGTAACACTTCCCTTAAAATTGTTATGCATGGAGTGTTTAGAGGAGTGTAGCTAGAGTATTTAGCCTGGGGTGGACCGTCCTTAGAGGAATTCCAAGGTCGTGAGAAGTTTTGATTGCCTTTCTGGTGAGAGGGCTCACCCTTCTCTAGGCTCTCCTTGGCCTTAGTAACCTCCTCAAGCTTTATGTACTTCAGGGACCGTTGTTGAAATTCTTCCATATTCTCTAGTTTTTTTCTTTACTAAAGATTAGAAAAATTAGAAGTTGGTCTGGAGGTCGCTTTTGACATAGTGGAGGGCAATCATGTCATTCAAGTTCTCCACATTAATACAAGCTATATTGAACCTCTTAAGGTACTCACAAAGGGGCTCGTTGTGTCCTTGGCGAATCTCGAAAAAAGATTTAATGGACCTAGGATGCTCCTTGCTGGTGGTATAATGGAACAGGAAATGCTCTCTGAGGTTCAACCAGTTGGCGACAGACCCTTGTGGCTAGGACACAAACTATCTGAGGGGCCTCTTCTTCAAGGAAAGAAAGAAAGCATGACATAATAATTGTGAAGATCCCCTATGGAAGCACATAGATTGGACACAAATGTTTATATGCTCTTGAGGGTTTGTGGTCCTGTCATAGAGCTCCACGTTAGTGGGAAACTTGAAGTTTCTTGGAACCCTAAACTCCATAAGTTGAGCAGAGAAGGGTTATTCTTGATCATCAAGGTTCGGGTTATTATTAGGAACATTGGACATTTCGACGTCAATGTGCAGTATTCCCCTCTGATCATTACTTGCGCTCCATCTTCGGTCATCACGGTGAGGTCAGAATTGGCCCTCATGCATAGATCGCTCTAGATTTTCCAATCTGCGACGATGTTCTTCAAGTATCGCCATTTGTCATTGCACTAAGTCTAGAAGGTGATTTGTGGATATATCAGGTTGGATCGTGCCCTCTGGACAGGACACATGATCTTCTACATCATCACTCTAGGGTCCCAGGCGCTAGTGCAATGGGATTTTGGGCCCATGAATGCCAAGATTGGCTTCATGCATACGGGGACCAAGTCTTTCCCTCGCAGAGATCTTGCGCGATGGATGTGGACTTTCGTCAAAAAGCAAAATTTCGTGCCCATCATGTAGAGGTTTTGAGTTGGGTGCCTGGTTTCTCGCGCAGAGGTTTCAGCAACTGGTGGTGGAACAGGATGGGGAGGATGGTGCACCACTAGTCCTCGCCTTCGACCTACCGAGGTTTGCGCAACCTCTCCTCTCCTTGAGTTTTATCTCATGTTCACCATGGTTAAGTGGGAATAGAAGTTTATGGATTACCACAGACATCACCAATGTTCAGTAGTGGATACCAAGATGTACCTGAGATAGGCACGTGCACAGTGACTTCCTCCTTGAGCAGCAACAGAGCTTGATCAACAGGGGGTGGTTGGTACCTACAAAGGGACTCCAATGCTCAAGTCAAGCTGTACACAATAAGGGTTTATGCAATAAGCAATAAGTTAGCTGTAGAAGGTGAATAAGTCTGATATTTATAGAAGTTGGATAGGGAGATACATTCCTTTAATAGTTGTAGAGGATTCCTATAAGATCGGAATATTGATACTATAGTTATAAGCAGTCAAAAATAGTTATGAGCGTTATTATTACGCAAGATCATGATTGACAATTATAGATACTCGTAGGATTTATCTTGTGGTAATGTTGCTACTACCCAATGTCGTGGTCCAACCTTCATGGTACTTAGGTCTCGACAATATGTCATTAGTGCTTGGCTGGGTTGTCCATGGCGGATATCGATTAGAGACGTGCCGGGTTGATCTACTGGACACGGTCTGGATCACGGTCCAGAACAACTAATGTCTAATATACCATGCCATCTAACGTTTGTTAAGTCACTAATGTAAGACCCGCGTGGCAACATCCAACCTATCCATCTATAATAAATATTGATTCTTTAATATTTTATTTTTTATAATCTAATTTTAGAATTTTTTAAATTATCTTAAATTAAGAAAAAAAATAAAAAAAATATCATAAATAAGACCACATACTTTGCACATGGTCATCTTCATCAAATAACAGTAGGAATATTCGAGAAGAACAAAGACTTGGACGAAGAAGACCACCACGAGTTCCATCGAATGAAAAAGAACCACCACAAAACCACAAATGTCCATACTCAATAGATTCTTTCGATTTTAAGGTGTTTGCTGCAAGATGACAAGGTTCCTTACAATAATCAATAAAAATAATTAGGGCATCAATCTTTTCAATTAACTCCTGAAATCTTGATCAAGCAAACAAAGAAAACGAAGAAAGCATGCTAGAAATGTATCTTCTCTCTCTATATATATATATCTCTCTCTTATTGCTTTTAAATTACAAAAAAAAATCAATATTAAAATTAAAACAGAAAATGATTATCTCACATCACTTTTTATATCATTTTTTAATGGTTGTGATTAAGTGAGAGAAAGTGTTGACATGTGAATATTGATCTCAATGGTATAGGAAGTAGTGTAAAAAGTGATGTGAGAGAAAATTGTGATGATAAAATCAGGATTGAATTAAAACTAATATCTAAATAGAGAGGAGACATATAATACTTTGTAGCTAACAGAATAGGCAGCAATTGCACCATTTAGACCAATCATTAGACGAGAGTCACACTAGTAGCGATCACTAGTTGGACCATGAGATACAATTGGTCAAGTGCAACACCATAATACTTCTTGTTAGTGAAATATAATTATGATTTATCTATTGGGTTGGGCCTTGCTTTTGTATATCAATATTTTCCTGTATTACTCTAATTGTTTAATATAAATATAGAGTTAGGATGGCTAATCATAACAAGTTAGCTACTCTTTTTTTCTATTTTACCTCCCATGCTTTTCTCTTTCTCAATCTCTCTTTTCTCATAGCATGGTATTTAGAGCCAATTCGAACAAACCTTAGTCTCCATAAAAAAAAAATCACCTTCTTGCTTAGAGTCTGCCAATCTACCCTTCCCTAAGGTTGGATGATTTTTCCCAGCACTGCTAAGGTCCATATCAGCATTCTTTGTGGGTGTTTGGACGTGAAGGTTTCACGCTAGATGAGCTGATCAGCGGCCAGGTGGGTGTCAAGCTTATTGTTTTTAGCAACTAGGGGTGTTGTTGTCGGCCAGGGGAGCCGAACCTGGTATTTTAGGTGACTAGGGGTGTCGCCACTGGCCAGGGGTGCTACGTTTCTTGGTATTTCCATTCACAGTTTGGAGTTTCTATTCAAACCCAGTAAGCCCAATCCATGATTGGGGCATGTTTAGGCGTGCTCTGAAGCTTTCTTTTGAACCCAGTCCTGTTGATGTGTTTTTGGGTGCCATTTAGGTGTTTTTTGTTTGGCTGATGTGTTTTCCGATGGTGTTTGGGTGTTTCCAATGCAGTTTGGGTATTTTTCTTTGAGCCCAGCAACTTTTGCGTTGTTTGAAATATACGTTGGTGTCTCTTTTCTTTATGGCCGATTATAATCATAATTCTAATTCCACCAGTTCTAATGAATATGAGAAGTCTACGAAACCTACCGTCATGCCTAAGGTCTTCTCTACTTTTGTCTGCATTACTGATGATAAGCTTGACGGGAAATACTATGCGAAATGGCATAAAACTATCACTATGTTTCTCACTAGGATTGAGAAAGAATATGATATTACAGATGACCAACCAACATCCATAACCAGGCATGATTAGTGGTTGTGGGAAGATAACTGACTATTTGGTATGATCAACAAAACCCTTGATACTTCCATTAAGCATGTTGTTTCTCACTGTGATACTGTGAAAGAGTTATGAGAGTATATGAAGTTTCTTTATTTTAGGAAAGCCAACTTAACTTATCTTTATGAGGTGTCACAGACGTTTCATAAATCAGCACATCGGGATAAGTCCTGTCATGGGTATTTTACTGACTTTAAGCATACCTATGAAGAATTGAATGACCTTCAATATATCTCTACTGATGTTAAATAGATGCGCCTATAGTGGGAACAGTTGGCAGTTATGAGTTTCTTGTCTGGATCATCTTCTAAGTTCAATCGCTCGTGATTAGCTCTTGATTGGTTCTGATCATATGACCCTTGCTTATGTTTATTTATGCCTCATGTGCACTCATCATGAGTTGCATTCTGATTCTTCTTCTGGATCACCAGTTGCTTTGGTTGGTCGCGGTGGCAGTAGAACAAGTAGAGGTGGAGGTCATGCTAGAACAGGTGGTCATTTTGGTCATGATGGTGGTTGATGGTGGCTGTGATGGTGGTTCTTATTTATGTTATTACTGTGGGGATGAAGGCCATATTAAGAAGAATTATTGGAAGTTGAATAGGAAATCTGGTTCCTCCCAAGGCCAACATTATGCTCATGTAGCAACTCAATAGGGTCTCTTGCCCACACTTATCACTGCTCCTCAAACACAGGATCTCAGAACCAACACCATGTCTGGTGCTGAATTTGAGGCTTACACTCAGTTTCAGGCCTCACAGGGTATTTGTCCTTCTTCTACTACTACTCTTGTCCAGTCAAGTAATCTCACTGCTTGTCTCACTTCTTCCTCCCATACCAAGGTCATTAATTCTGATGCAATAGACCATATGACAGGTAATACTGATATTCTATCCTCTTTTCTTCCCATTTCTTCCTTAATGGTTCCTTAGCCCCTGTTATAGGTGGTGGGGTTGCTAATCCTTCGTCTTCTCTTCCCTTACATTTTGTCTTATGTTTACCGCATTTTCCTTTTAATCTTTTGTCTATCAGTAAAATTACCAATAGTTTGAATTATAGTGTTCACTTCTTTCCTACATATTATTTATTTCAGGATCTTGGGACGAAGAAGATGATTAGTAGAGGTCGTGAATCCAATGGCTTATATGTTTTGGAGTCCGCTCCGGGACCACTGTCGGTTGCTTGTTCTACTTCCATTTCTCCATTTCATTTTTATTGCCAGCTTGGACATCCACCCTAGCAGACATTGAAGAAGTTATGTCCTAGTTTAGAGTCTTCCTTTGTTTTGAATTGTGAGTCTTGTCAGTTTGCTAAACACCATTGAGGATCTTTTCCTCCTAGGGTCAATAAGTGTGTTGTTTCTCCTTTTACTTTAGTTCATTCTGACATTTGGAGGCCTTGTCCCGTTGAGTCTAAGGCTAGTTTTCGTTATTTTATTACTTTTAGTGCAGAAGTTCAAACTCAATTTAATATTACTATTCGCACTCTTCGTAGTAATAATTCTAAATAATACTTAATCTAATCATTTTCTATCTTTCTTTCAAGAACATGACATTATTCATGAAACCTCATGCATTGTCACCCCTCAACAAAATGGGGTGGCAGAAAGAAAGAATGGACATTTACTTGAAGTTACACATGCTCTTTTATTTGAAATGAAAGTTTCTAAACATTTTTGAGCTGATGTTGTGTCTACTGCATGTTATTTAATTAATCGTCTCCCTTCATCTGTTCCAAATGGTCAAATTCCTCATTCTTTACTCTTCCCCTCTCAATCTCTATGCTCTCCCTCCTTAAATTTTTTGTTGCACTTATTTTGTGCAGGATGTTCGCTCTCAGGTCTCCAAGTTGGATCCTCGCTCCCTCAAATCTATCTTCCTTGGTTACTCTCGAAGTCAAAAAGGGTACCGGTGTTACTTTCATGATTTACGTCAGTATCTTGTTTTCATAAATGTGACATTTTTTGAAACAACTACTTCTCTTCTGAGTCTACCCCTTCCTCTCCCTCAGATAGTGATGAGGACTTTTTGGTATATTATTTTCCTACTCCGGGTATCTCTTCCACTATTTCTTCTTAGTCTCGTCCCTTTCCTCATCCTCTTGTACTCCAGCATTATGTTCGACGGAACCAGCAACCTACTGTGATCGGTCTTACTCTTCTAAACCCTATGGATTCATTGCTTGTTCCAGTTCCTACTTCTTCTCTAGATCTTGCTCCTCCTGATTCAAGTCTTGATCTCCCAATTTCTCTTCGAAAAGGTAAACGTAGTTGTACTTATCCTATTTCTTCCTTTGTTTCTTATGTTGGTTTATCTAATTCTAGTCAGACCTTTGTTGCTTCTCTTGATTCTCTTACCCTTCCTAATAATGTTGCTGAGGCCTTGTCTGATGAGGGGTGACGTCAGGCTATGTTGGATGAGATGCATGCTCTTGAACATAATGACACTTGGGAGTTAGTTTCTCTACCTACTGGTAAATAAGCAATTGGTTGTAAGTGGGTATATGCTATGAAGGTTATTCTTAATGGCTTTGTGACCCATTTAAAAGCTCGTCTTGTTGCTAAAGGTTATGCTCAACTTTATGGCATTGATTATTCTGATACCTTCTCTCCTATTTCTAAACTTGTCTCTGTTCGTATCTTTATATCTCTTACAGCTAGTCATCATTGGTCCTTACACTAACTTGATGTCAATAATGCCTTTCTCCAAGGTGACCTGCAAGAGGAGGTATATATACAGCATACTCCTGGGTTTGTTACTCAAGGGGAGGATGGTAAAGTTTGCAGACTAAAGAAGTCATTATATGGTCTCAAACAAGCTCCACGAGTATGGTTTGGGCGCTTTAGTCAAGCTGTTCTTCAGTTTAGGCTATAGAGAAGTATTTTTTATCATTCAGTATTCTTTCGATGCTCTCAGGGTGACTGTATTTTCTTGACAGTTTATGTGGATGATATTATCATTACTGGGAGCGATGAGATTGGGATCAGAAAGCTTAAGGACTTTCTTCAAACACAATTTCAGACTAAGGACATAGGTGCTTTGAAATACTTCTTAGGCATTGAAGTGATGCAAAGTTCGAATGGTATTTTTCTTACTCATAGTAAGTATGTGCTTGATTTACTCAAAGAAACAGGCATGCTTAGAGCCAAGCCTGTTGAAGCACGTATAGTTCTTAATGTCAAACTCTTACCAAATGATGGAGATGCTATGCCTGACCCTGAACGATATAGAAAGTTAGTTAACAATCTTAACTACCTCATGGTTACTCTTCCTGATATTGCCTTCTTTGTCAGCATGGTTAGTCAATTCATGTCATCTCCTTGAACCACTCATTGGGAGGTTGTTCTTCATTTATTGAGATATCTAAAAAAAGGCTCTCGGTTGTGGTGTCTTGTATAGAGATCATGGGCATAACATGATAGAGAGGTTCTCCGATGCTAATTGGGCTAGTTCTCTCATAGATTGAAGATCTACTTCAGGTTATTGTGTTCTTGTTGGAGATAACCTTGTGTCTTGGAGGCATAAGAAACAAAGTGTTGTTACTCGTTCTAGTGTCGAGTCAGAATATAGGGCCATAACCCAAGCTACTTGTAAATTGGTGTGGATTCATTATCTTCTTAATGAGATTGGAGTTAAGAGTGTAATGCCTATGAAGTTGTGGTGTGACAATCCAACTGCTATCGATATTGCCTCTAATCCCGTTTTTCATGAACTGACAAAGCACATTGAAGTTGTCTGTCACTTTGTGCGAGAAAAGGTTCAACAGGGTCTTATTATTACTAGACATGTATGGACAGAAGAACAACTTGCAGATATCTTTACCAAAGCACTCAATCGTTGTAGAGTTGACTATATTTGTAACAAGTTGAGCATGATCAATATCTACGCTCCATCTTGAGGGGGAATCTTAGTGAAATATAATTAAGATTGATCTATTGGGCTGAACCTTACTTTTGTATATCAGTATTTTCTTGTATTAGTTCTAATTGTTTAATATAAATATAGAGTTAGGGTGGCTAATCATAATAAGTTAGCAACTCTCTTTTTCTATTCTATCTCTCATGCTTTTCTCCTTCTCCATCTCTCTTTTATCATAACACTTCCCAAAAGTTTGGTGGACTTGGCATCCGCATAAAGATCTCCGTAAACACGACGTTGCATGATAAGCTAGAATTCATTATCAAGGTTGGCAGAGGGCATTCGTCTTTCTAGTACAAAAACTTGCTAGATGTTAGTCCTCTTCCTAAAGACATCATCACAGCTCATGTAGTAGATGATGCTGCACTAGAGGATTATATTATTCCAGAATGGGATTCTCATCTTCACACTTTCAATGCTTGCCACTGGATTTGGAAGTCCTGTTTAATTAATGTTAGAGTTTCATATCGCCTGTCTCAATCTTCCGAGTACAGTTTATATACTTATTGGGTCACTCTACTTGATACTAATTGGTTTTAGGTCTGAATCTCACATGGTATCAGAATCAAGATCTCATCTTTGTCACCTATTCCGCTAGGCTCTCTTGTTCTGGCCAATCATCTGTGGAGGAAAAGAGTTAAAGTTTCACATCGCTTGCTTCAATTTTTCAGGTGTTGTTTCCCCAACATCTACATGTTCTAGGCACACCCATGCGCATAGATGCTCCTTGTTCTTAGCCATCATCTGGCACAATGCTGGACTCATTTCTCATCAGACCCAACAAGATGTGTATTTGCTGCGAGCTATTTTGCGTTTGGCTGATTTTATTTCTACCGCTTTTGAGCAAATACCACCTGCGGGCCATGTTCCTCGATTGATCAGTTACAGCACGCTTATGGAGGGTCCCCATAAGCTCCACGTTAGTGGTAGTTCTCTTAGAAATATGGGAGGCTCCGGGTTTGGAGGCTATAAGGAGGCATGATGGGTTTTGGGTGCGTGGATTGTTGGGGTATGTCGGGGTTTCCACCCACTCTGCATGTAGAGCACCTTGCAATTCTCCACAGACTCAGACTTTGTTGGAATCTTGATATCCGTATTGTGACGTGTGAATCGGATTCACTGGATGCAGTTGGCCTTGTGTTGCATGGCTACTATCATCCCCACAAGCTCGGTAGCACTATGGCTGACATTAGAGACTTGGTGAGTAGGGACTGGAGCGTGCAAATTTTACATGTATACACTGAAGCTAATAGTTGTGCAGACTTATTGGCCAAGTTAGATGCTCAAGAAGATGATGCTTTCTGAGCTTGGGACGTTCCTCCATTAGGGCTGTGCAGCTTGTTTTCTTTCTGATGTACAAGAGAAGAAAAACACTCACCAAAAGTCACACTTATTATACAAGTAGCAGTCATTAATTAATTGTGCATGCAGTTGGTGCCATTCTCATGCAAAATTCGAAACTCAGTCTCATATAGATATTATATATTTGCATTTTTTCCTTTTGTGTATGAGTGTTGTGATAGTATACATTTATTCGAAATAAATGACAATTAGGATTTCTATGTACTAAGCATTCATTGTCTATAATCTATTATATGTCACTAGCTGGCTTTCTCCTAGAACTATAAAGATATTGAAAGCTAGGAGGAGTCTTGGCACCTACACATGTAAATTAACTTGAGTTATATATACTGGTGTCTCCCCAACGAAAAATAATGGCAACCAAGCACCTTCATGAATAATTGATAGTGGAAATCATGACTAAGCTCCTTGTAAAGTATATGATGCCATTCAAATGCTTAACTCAAGCCTATCGCACACTTATCACCAAAAAGTAGCAACAATATTTGCATCACTAAACACGTTTTCTCCACCACTTCCGCTGCCAAAAACCAACATAGCCTTATCATCTTTTAGTTTCGAAACAAGTTTTCCAAAACATTGGTTTCTGATGATGGATTATCATAGTCCCCTACTGATCTAAAGCACCACTCCCATTCCCAGACCACCTCGTGGATAACATCATACCATATGGTCCCTGCAATGGCATTTTATGTCTTAACATGAGTTTTTTTTATACAATCTTGATTAGTTATGCTGTGGAATCTGGCCATTAGAGAGGTCTAGGTTCTTCCTTTGCCTCATCACATGGACTCCTTGCTTTGCGATATGTTGGTACATGGATTTGGCATAAGACCATTCCTTTCTACAAAAATACCATCAAATTTATTTTTTTTAAAAAAAAACTCTTAAATAAATATTATTTTATTTTGATCACTATAAGGTTTTAAAAAAGAAATAATTTTTATTCTCTTATTTCCTTTTTGACTTTTCTTTCATAGTAATGTTTTTTCTCTCTCCTTTCGAATCTAACCAAATAAATTCTAAAACAGATTTAAAACTTAAGAAACTTGATTTAATATCCACCAGACATTTGAATGTTTCCTTTTAATTATATAGCAACTAAGCTAATTAAATTAGAGTCCCCTGCCATTATATATTTGCACAGAAAATGTCTAAGGTTATGAGTTCTAGTCGTGTGCCTTGAACCAAGAAGGAGAAACTCTCTAGTATCTTTGTAAAAATTTCACTCGTGACTTGTTTCTTGTAAGGGAAAGTTCCTTAACGTAAAGTTACTCGCTTTAATCTTGTGGTGTCCAGCATCCCTATTTACACAATGCAAATTGCACGGATACCCCAGTCTAGAAACATCATCTGGAGCAATAGGAAGCTGAACTATGGGATACACCTAGTCAAGTAGGACACCACAACCTCTACCAAAAGGTTCGGTGGACTTGTAGTACGTAGAAAGAGCCCCACAAACACAACTTTGCTTGATAAGCCATGATTCATTATCAGGTTTATTGGCAGTGGGCATTCATCTTTATGTTATGACAAGTCGCTAGATGTTGGTCCCCTTCCTGAAGACGCCATCACAGCTCATGTAGAAGATAATGCTCAAATTCCCAGTCAGGTTGCCTACCACTGGATTTGGAAGCTGCGTGACCTTGAGAAAATCAAATTTCTAGTGTGGTTGTCAGGTCAGGGGCCCTTCTTAAACTGTGATGGAATCGTCGTTTATCCCAAATGTTTGCATATTCTAGTTAGACCCATGCACCTGGTTGCTCCTTGTTGTTAGCCACCATTTTGCACTTGCTGTGTGCCAAGAGCGCTAAACTCATTTCTAATAAGATCCAACAAGATGTTCCGCTGCTGCAGGCTATTTTGACTCTGGCTGACGTTATCTCCACCACTTTTGAGAAAATACCTCCTGCGGGCCATGATCACCTGTTGATCAGTAGTGGCATGCCAATGGAGGGTGCCCATAAGCTCAATGCATGGTTTAAAATTGCAGTTGCCGTCCCGATTATAAAGACTACTAAAATTATAATATTATGGACAATTGCGATAAAATGAGATTGATACGGCCGCAATTACAATCACAATGCGGTTGCAGAAATTATTAAAACTACAATATTACAGTCGCAATTGCAATTCCAGACCACAATTTAAAACCATGGCTCAATGTTAGTGGCAACTCACTTGGAAACCCAGGAAGGACGGGGTTTGAAGGGAGGCATGATGGGTCTTGGCTGCGTGGGTTCTTGGGGTATGTGGGGTTTTCCCCCACTGTGCATGCAGAGCTCCTTGCGATTCTCCATGGCCTCAGACTTTGCTAGCCATCCATCAAGTGTAATAAATTTAATGGATTGGATTAAATGGATCACATTTTTTTATTGGATGGTTAATGGATTGTTTCCATTGTATTATACATGTTAGGACTGCCGGGCCTACACTGCTTCACCCCCGCAGCCATGCATGACGGCAAGCGAAACGCTGTGGCAACTCGCCGGCGAGGGAACAATTTCCTGCACATCGAGATCTTCGATCTTGAGTCCCAAACGTTCCAACAAATCATCGTTCTTAAAAGTTCTTTTAACGTTCATATAACATTCCAACCAATCCACTAGATTAAACCCACTGGATTATACCAATCAAAGCATATTTCAGAGTCTAATGGATATCCTATCCGAACCAGGATGACTTTTGGGAATTCTGTGTGCGGTGCTCTTATTATTGGTGCTTGAAAGATATTCTTTTTTCTGTTTGGTAGCAGGGAAATTTAGTGAAAATGAATAAGTGAGAGTTATTTTTTTTTCAATTTTTTTTAAAATTAATTTTAAATGAATTAGTTGAATATCTGTTGATTAAATTAGGATATGAATGAATTAATTGATTTTAACATTTTTATAATGAATCTTAAATAGATGAATAATTTATCTTTTATTCATCCATTTTAATCCAACTCAAAATCCATTCAATCCATCTATTTCCCACTCCTAGTGATGCTCGGCAACTATCATTTCCACAAGTTTGGTAGCATTGTGGCCGAAAATAGAGACATGATGAGTAGGGTTATAATGCGCAAGTTTTACATGTATATGCTGAAGCTAATGGCTGTACAAATTATTTGATTAAATGTATCATGTGATGAACTTGTAACTTATTTTATTTGTTTAATAAGTAATTCAATTAAGTTAATGGACTAAATTCTTATTGGGTAAAAGGGAAAGAATAATTTTACAATTATCGTAACTATCAACTTGATGAAAGTTAGTAGTATTTAAGAAATAATTTTTGTGCAAAATTCAAAGTCTGTTCTTGATCGTCAGGGTTTTTTCTTCTCTTACAATCACTAAAGTAAAAGAAACATAAAAAAAAAGTAAAGGAATAGAAAGTGAGTTTTGAGATCTCTTTAACGCTATTGAAATATAGTCTACTAATTATTCATGAATAAAGATTAATGTCTTCTTACACTCTTATTCGTAAAAATCATAAATTTTAAGATCTTTATATTTTAATGATAATTTTTTTATATTAAGATTCTAAGAAAACTTACAAACTAATACAAACTTCTTGACCATGTTAGGTGCACAAGAAAATGTTACATTCAAAGCTTGCGACGCTCCCCCACCAGTGCTGTGTAGCGTGCTACTAGCTGACTTAATAGGCCTAAGACGTGACTTTATACAGGTGTTAAATAGTTACTTGTTTTATTTTCTGGTGTCCCAAAAAAAAAAAAAACAGTTACCAAAAGTCACACTTATTATACAAGTAGTATCTATCACTACAAGAAATTTGATGTTTAGCAACAGCTATTTTTGATAGATTCATTGCTACCAGTAATTCTAATAATTTTTGGTAGAAATATTCACTAAAAAACTAATCGTCTTAAAAAATAATAAATAAAATAAAATAAATGTCCGGCGAGATAATTTGATGAAAAATAAAAATAAATGTAACTTTAGATAATCCCTCGTAAATGTAGATTAATTTTACGGTAGATTAGTTTCGCCATAAATTCCTCTAACTTCTGAGGAGGTGCATCGGCCAATTTTTGATGGATTTTCCATTGGAAATAAGATGCGGTGTTACTTGGGTAACGAATTGGTTACGTATTCCAAGGTTTCGGCGGATCACAATTTGCCATGATTTGTTTTTAAGATCTATGCGAGGTTCCTTTCTCTTCATTTTTGCGACAGCTTTCTCTCCTCCTTTCTCTCCCTCTTCCCCATCCTTTCTCCCCCTCCACCGTCGAGATCGTGCTCTTGATCATAACCACCTCTTCTCCCTCCTCTATGCCTCCATCCTCCAAGTTCAAGCTCATGACCATAGGTGCCTCCATCCTCGTCTCCTCTTTGCATCCTCCACCTGAGCTTTGACCACGAGGGCCACGAGGCGATGTTGTTGCCCCTAAAGGGTACGATGGCTTGAGCTCCGACAATGGGTGCCATGTTGATGTCCCATATGACCCCAGCCACCTGGTTGGCTGGTGTGACTAAGAAGGCAACAGACATAGCTCTAACCACGAGGCACTATTATTGCCCCTGAAGGTCACGAGGGCTTGAGCTCAAACCATGGGTGCCATTAGGGTTGATGGCCCATATGACCTAGAAGTGGGTGGATGTGATGGATGCATGGCTTCTTACCTATATGTATTTTTAAAATTTTTTTATTTTGAATGTTTTTTTTATATATATATATATATATATTTATATATATATATATATATATATATATATATATATATATATATATATATAAACAAATAAAACATTATATGTTGGGGTTTGTATCTTTGGCATGATATATAATTCTCTACTATGTTGTTATAGGATTTGATTAATAACTTTACATTGTATAAGACTAATACTAATGTATTAGAAGAATAATATAATGTTATAATTTGAAAATTAAAAAACTATGATAAAATAATAATATGAGATATTAAATATTAAAATATTAAATGAAGAGGTTCATTAATTATTTAATTTAATTAATTTAATGAATTAATCAATTAATTAATGCTTCGTCTTCTCAAATAGCCAAACAAACCAAAGTAGATTATGCTATCCCAAAGTTAGCCAACATACTAAAGGGAAGACGATGACCAAAAATTCATTCAATCTCCAACTTGCTCCTCTCTTAATGAATCTTATGATGTCATCTGAGTTCATTATAGATAAAGAATTTCTTAGGAAAGAATTCTATTTTGAGGAATCGACTCCTTAATGATTATGGTTCTTTCAAAATTATCAGGGAGTAAACAGAAAAATATTCAAGAAGAATTTTATAAACTTCTTAACGAAGTTAAGATGACCATCCCATTTTTTTACTGGTTTCACGCTTACACAGTAAAAAATAACATAGATTATCCTTTCCAAACTGAGCTAGTAGGAACTAGGTCAACAAATGTTATTATTGTCTAACATCTTAAAGATGGTGAGTTATTTAAATATGAACTACCTCCGATAGTTAGTGTCAACTTCCAAACATTAGGGATGAAATACATCACAATCTTGTTATGGCTTCTCCCTTCAAAACAAAAAATGAAGAAGAACCAATTAATTCTAAAGACATTAAAAGTCTTATGGAACAATCAAATTATACTAACAAATGTCTTCAAATCTTAGGATTAAAGATTACGGTAAAGTCAATAAAAGATGAGTCATTGACATCCTCCACTAAAATTGATAAAAAAAATAGCGAAACCTCTATTCAAACCTTTCAAAATGACAAAACAACTTAAAAAAGATTTAGAACTTCTTAACCCTAAAAACGGAGTAAAGAAGGAAGAAGAATTAACCTCAACCCAAGATGAATTCCTTAACAAAATTAATGACCATCTCAAATTATTAACTACAATCGTTCCAGAAACACCTCAATAATCTCAAGAAAAACTTAGGACATCAAAATGATAGTCCACTAAAGGATTGACAATTAATACTATAAGACAATCTAATTCTTCAAACAACTCAAAAGTATATTTAGAAACTAGTTTTGTGATTAAAGTCAATCCAGTAATTAGTCAAACACTCAATTGAAAAAATTCATCCAAACTTTATTATCACAAGGCAACAACACCAGATCTGTTGCTTGAAGCTAGATCCAAACTTTAAGAGTTGTAGTGCAAATAACATCTATGAATAGATTGCCAAAATGAATACAATATACTCAATACCCTTCAACATATGACCATGGTAGCAATAGCCTACCAAACAAGTCATGATTGCTTTGAAGAAACTATTGTCAACATCTTAGTTGCAGGATTTTTTGGCCAACTTAAAGGATGATGGGATAATTATCTTACTAGTGAAGTAAAAACCAGAATTCTCACTGCAATCAAAATTGAACCTAATGAAACACCAATCACTAGCAATAGGGAAACTATCCCTAATGCTATTAACACATTAATTTTTACAATTGTCTAAAATTTTATTGGAGACTCTTCTTTATGGAGAGATAGGTCTACCGAACTCCTTTCCAATCCTTAGTGTAGAACCTTAGCTAATTTTAGGTGGTATAAGGATACCTTCCTAACTAGGGTTTACACCAAAGAAGATAGTTAGCAACTTTTTTGGAAAGAAAAACACTTAGTTGGTCTTTCAAAGCCTTTAGGCAATAAGATCTGAGATAAGATCATAAGCCAATCCATAAATGGAGAAATTCCATATGAGCAATTAAGTTATGGACAACTAATTGCTTATGTTCAAAAAGTATTCTTAAAAATCTGTTAGGGTGATAAAATTCAATATCAACTTGCTAGAGAAAAGGCACAAACCAAAAAAAGGCTTAGGATCTTTCTATGAACAATTTGGTCTTCCTTGTTCAAAAAAGAAATAAAAACCTAAACCAAAACAATTCCAGAAAAACTAGTCATCGATCTAAATACTATAAATTTAAATCAAATACTCCCCCTAGGAGACTCAAATAGGAATTTAAATCCAAACCACCAATCGATATCAAGGTCCTTAAGAAATCTATAATATGTTACAACTGTGGTAAACCATGCCATATTAGTAAATACTGCAGGTTGAAAAGGAAAATAAAAACTTTAAATCTTGAGCAAAATATAGAAGAACAAATTAATAATCTTTTGATTGAAACTTTGGAGGAAGAATCTGACAAATAATCTTCTGAAGATTTAAACCAAATTCAACATGACGACATAATTTCTGAAGGAGAATCACATTCTCCTAATGAAATGAATGTCTTAACAAAGGAGCAAGATCTTCTTTTTGTAGCCATAAATTCTATTCTCAATCCTCAAGATAGGAAAATTTATTTAAATAAACTAAAATCAACAATAGAAGCAAGTTCTTCTAAACAAAAAGAATTTGTAGCAGCGGACAAATTCAATCTTAAAAATTCTCTTATAAAATTAGAGATGAAATATACAAAACCTGTAACAATCCAAGATCTCCAACAAGAGATCCATAGTCTTAAGGTGGAAGTCAAAGAAATCAAAGAGCAATAAGAAATTTACCAAATAATCCTAGCCCAATTACAAGATATACAAGACATAGGATCATCAGATCAAGAAAAGGATAAAATTCCTAATAAAAAAAGTTTCAAGTCAGAACCACAAGAAGAAGAGTTTCTAGGATTAATCAACCAATTAAAAATTCAGAAATTTTATGTCACTATCAAAATTATAGTTGGAGAGTTTGTTCTAGATACAATCACTTTACTCGACACAGGAGCAAATTCAAACTACATTATGGAAGGACTCATTCCAACTAAATATTTTGAAAAAATGACAGAACAACTTACCAATACTAATGGTTCTAAACTAAAAATTAATTTTAAACTTTCAAAAGCAGTCATAGAAAATCAAGGTTTCCAAGTTAAAACATGTTTCTTGTTAGTAAAAAATCTTAAGAATGAAGTGATTTTGGGAACACCATTCATAAGGTCACTTTTTCCCTTAAAGATTTATGACGAAGGAATTACTATCCAATATTTGGAAAAACCAATCATCTTTAAATTTCTTAGAAAGGCAATCATTAGAAAGCTCAATCTAATACAACATAAGCAAAATCAAATCAATTTTCTTAGAGAAGAAATTTCTTTCAAAAATATTGATTCTTAACTTAATCAACAAAATGTCTAGAAGAAAGTTCAATATCTTATTGACCAAATCCAAGAGTCAATTTGTTCTGATCTTCTAAATGCATTCTAGGAAAGGAAAGAACATATAGTTGACCTTCCCTATGAAAAGGATTTTCATAAAAGACAAATTCCTACTAAAGCTAGGCTAATCCAAATGAATGAAGAACTCCTCCAATATTGTCAAAAGGAAATTAATAATCTTCTGGCCAAGGGATTAATTCGGAAGAGCAAGTGTCCCTAGTCATACTCTGCTTTTTATGTCAATAAACAAGCAGAAATTGAAAGAAGCCTCATCAAACCACTCCATGATTGTCTAAAAAAGGATCCTCCTCCTTGGACAGATGTTCATACAAATATTATCAAAAACATAAAATCTCAGGTAAAGGATCTTCCATGCCTTTATCTTCCAAATCCCCAAACTTTCAAAATTATTGAAACAGATGCCTCTGACATAACTTATAGTGGTATTCTCAAACAAAGAGTCGTAGTCGACAAAGAGCATGTAATTGCATATACTTCAAAGCATTGGAATTATGCACAACAAAGATATTCCACTGTTAAAAAGAAGTTTTAGAAATAGTACTTTGTATTTCAAGATTTCAATATGATATATTAAACCAAAAGTTTTTAGTAAGGGTTGATTGCAAATTAGCAAAAGACATTTTACAAAAACAAGTTAAAAATTTAGCATCCAAACAAATTTGCGCCAGATGGCAAGCTATTTTAAGTGTTTTTGGTTTTGAAATAGAATATCTCAAAGGCACGATAAATTCTCTTCCTGATTTTCTCACTTGTGAATACCTACGAGGAAAATAGAGGGATGCCGAAATCGGCAAGATCAATCTCTTCCAGAGGAACAGGTAAATTAGTCCTTGCAGGACTAACCAAACATACCACTAAACAATCATGGTCATCCACTCAATTTGGGTCATTTACCTAAATGCCAAAACCAGAAGCTTCGTCTTCTCAAATAGCCAAACAAACTAAAGCAGATTATGTTATCCCTATCCAGACATTTCAAGCTTTGTAAGATCAAGGCTTGACCAAACTCCCTACAAAGTCTTGGGCAGAAATTGCCTCAAAATATGATGAAGAAACCCAATCCTTGGAAATCATCATCCAAAAGTTAAAAGAAAAACCATTAAAATTCAATTCCCCAAAGAAGGAATTAGTAGTACAACCTACCCCAATCTCTTTAGATATACCGAAGCCACCAACCCATTACATTTCCAAAAACAAATTAATCTCAATTATCTAAATGGAACCTGAGTTTTGGGATAACAATCCAAACAAAGTTCCCCCAAAAAGATTCCATTACAAACCAACATCTTCAATTAAAACTCAATAATTCTATGAATTTATCCTTGTTGATTTAGACTCAGTATTTATTAAACATTACAAAGACCTTGAAGACCAGACAAACATCACTCACTTAACCATCCAAATTCTAAAGGTTATGACACCTTCGGAATACATAAAAAATCCAAACGACCTAGCAAAAACTTCCCAAAATTTTGACCCAGTCGGTTATAATTATTGTGATTATGTTCAAGCATGGGCCAATGTATTTTGACTTCAAAACAAAATAAATCGTTATTCATGATTAATCTATTTCAAACAAGATGTCTATTACAATTTTCCTCATTGGTTCATCTAGTGGTGGGATTTCTTCGGGCCAATCACACATATCCTTCCTCCAATCATCAAAGAAGGATTCCAAACTTTCTCTAAAAGAATCATTCTGGTAAAGGATTCTTTTCTAGTAGAAATTCATTTTTTTCTTAAAACTATCCCTAGCATGGGTATTTTCATGGCAGTATAAATATGGGAAGCATGATCATCCTGACTATCAACTGATCCTCCAAAAACAAGCTTATGTAAAATGATGGACAAAATTTAATGCTTCTAGAGCAACCCTAGACAACATCAAGCTTTGGTTCAAAAAAACCCAAAATGGTTATTAGCAACAAATCCAGAAACTTGTAAATTTCTCAATCAAAAGGCTCACATCATAGTAGCCTTAGTAGCATCAACTTGCAAAGAAAGTTTTGAGCAAAATTTGCAAAACATTCTCAAACTCCTTCAACAAGATGAAGAAGCAGAGTCTTCAGCAAGACAGAAGCTTCCAGCCTCTTCCTCTTCATCAGCAAAGTCATCCGTTGGGTTCTATCAAAACAAAGATGACTGTTTTGACATTGGCCTAAACAAAGACTGACAATTGCAAAATGACAAACAAACTTTAGGTGAGTTACTGTAGTAGTTACTGTAGTCGCATGACAAACTTTATACTATTGTAATAGTTCCGGTCATGTACCAGTATTGTTGTAATAGTAAAAATTTTAGTCTATTTAAGGGCTTGTTAGTCCATGTTGTAAGGCATCCTTTCATATACCAACTTAGAGATAGAGTTTAGAAGGAGAGTCTCTAATATATATCTCTATAAGCTTTCTTTCTTAATCTTTTGAATAAAGTTTTTCTACTTCATCTCTTCTTCTCCTCACCGGTCCTGTGCGAACTACCGTTGCTCTGGTTTCCTTTTATTTCTTTTATTTCAGTTCCTGCATATAGTTTTATTTATATAAGCAACTCATTTACTCTCCTACTTCTCTCTATCCTTCTTCTCCTCCCTCCCTTTTCGCCTACTCCTTTTCCGAACCCCTTATATTAATTAATTAATTAATTAATTTAGTAGTTTATATATTAAATTAAAAATTAAAAAATATTAATTTATTTTAATTTTAATAATAAATTAATAATGTATAATATAATATAAAATAAAATAAAAGAAAGTAAAAATGTGAACTATATATATAATTAATTAATTTAATAATAATTTATTAATTTTATTAGAATGATAATTTTCAAGAAGCCTATTGGCTTAAAATAGAAAATGTCAAACAAATTAGGAGTTAAAGCAAGAACCCTTATCTTCTAAAATCTACAAAAAAAATTCAAATGAAGAGCACTTATTAAAATTTAGAATAATCACTTTTATTTAAGTTAGTTTCAAGTTATAACTCAAAATGTGACTTCAATTCTCCAAAATTACCAAAGCAAAGCCCCAATAAAGCCATTTTAAACAATTTTACATTTCTCTTTAAAATACCAAATAAAAATAACAGAAATAAAGATTTTAATTTAATTGCATACATGAAAGTGTTTCTTTATTTTACTTGTCTTTGATGATAATTTATTAAGAGGAACGACAAATATGTAATAGCCTTCTGTTATGGTGATATGAATTGCGTAATATAGTAATATATGTTATTGTTATTAACATTTATTTGCATGCATATTGTTGTGTTTGAATTGTTAAAATAATTAATGTTGTACTGAATTAGGAAGCTTTAAACCTTAAGTTAGATGATAATAGTTTTGCATTGATAAGTTAAGTGGCTCTGAGTAGTCCAGGATTTGATTACTCAAGTAACTTATATTTTGTCATCTACAGGTAGTAAGGATGATGACTTTAGTGATAAGATTATCAGGCGGTAAATGTGATCAAAAGTTTGAGTGGTGACACAAATCCATCTCCTATGATGATGAGGAGAAGATTAGGCAGGATGATATAAGAAAAGGAAGAAGAAAAATATTGCGGATTAAAAAAATAAATTTGCATTTTTTTTAAGTAGATTTTATGACAAAGAAAAGGTGCATGGTGGAGTAGTTGAAGAATAAGACATAAATCGAAAGCAGACAAAATTGGTATAAAGAATGACTTCAACAACGAAAATGATGTTATACAAGAGTCTCGTAGGGAGTATGTGTCGAATAAAATTGTGAGCTTGACATTGTTAAGATTGGAAAAGTTGAACAGGTCATGCCTAGACTATTGTCCTTGTTGGTGAAACCGAAAACATGTGTCTCCTTGCACTCGTCTATCGAGTTTTGGAGAGTAGTTAAATAAGAGAAAAATAATTTCAAGGGTATTTGGCTGAAGTTGGGATTAGAGTTTTGATAATGATTGTGATGACAAGTGGAGGAGATGTGTTTTTCTTATTCAAGGTAATACCATTGGAACTCAAGGGAAGACTGTCTATGTTTAATAAATAAGTTTAGGAACTAGGAGCGCCAATATTAGGAAAAGTAATTTTTTTTATCTTTAATAAATTGTTCTCGTTGGTATAAAAAAAAATTGTATTGGATCTCTCTTGGTGAGTTTGGATAGAAAGCTGACAACTATTCGAGAAGTATTTTTTTTTCTAAAATAATGTTCCTTACGAAATACATTAATTTTCTTCCTTATCTTTAACAGTTAAATACTTGAATATTCTTAACATTCTTGCACTTTTTCTTTATGATTGGTGATAACTACATCATACAGTTCAACCCATATGATTTCTCCAATCTAGAGACCTATTTGAATTAGAGAAGTTGTATGTTCCAAATCTTTGAATTAAAGAAGGTATATGTGTTTGACTTCTGTAAGATTTGACTATCATCAACTGTCTGAAATAGTGTGTGTGTAAAAATGTTAATAAAATTTGTATATTTAATTGTTGAAAACAATGATGATGATTGATATATTTCATAACGAATATTACTTTTGGAAAAAATTGTGTTTCTCAAATTGTAGCGAGCAAGATTGGTATCCCAATTCATCAAGAGATAAACCAACACAAAAAATTTTTAAACATGAGCACGATCGTTTTAAGAGCTTAAAAGAAAAATGACTTTTTTTATACTGACACAATAACACTCCTAATTTTTAAACTGATTCATTAAATTTAGACACTCTTTCCTAAATTTTATATTGTATTACATTTATTAAGAGAAATATATATGATTTCACTTATCATCATCATCACTTTTGAAATCATAATTTCACTCTCGTCCAAATTCCTTTGAGATTAATTTTTTTTTCTACTCTTTAAAAATGCTTTGTGTGCCACCATCAAGGGTAATAGTCTTGAGGTTACCATCTCAACTATTCTAATTCTAATAATGTTTAAAACACAAATTATCTAGATACTTCTCTTCATGATACTCTGGTGCAATGTTTTTTTTATTGATGTCATCATTCTTGATAAAAAAAATTATTTGACTTTGGTTTTTTTTCTTATTTTTTGACTTCTCCACCATAGGGTTCTATTTGTTAGAAAAATTGTGTAAATTAATTATTATAATCTGTAATGTTTTTTTCATTCATTTTTTATATGTTGTTACTTAATTTTGTCTTTATCATTATAAGAGGTAGAATCATTTTCAATGTATAAATTTTTTATTATATTAATCACTTAAAAATATTATTATTAAAGTTATCATCGTGACTATTAATAAAAAATAAAAAATGAATAGAGTAGTTACATTTCGAACTGTTTTTACTCACGAATATACTGATTCCGGCGGACTTTCCGCTAGAAAAATTACTGTAACAAACATTTTCTAACAGAATATATGCTAAAAACTTTCGGCTGATTTTTTTACAATAAAATGTCGTGATTTGACAAGCCACGATTTTTTTCCTGGAAACCAAATCCGCCGGAATTTCCAGCTAATTTTTTGGTTTCTGGCAAACGTTTTTTTGGGAAGCAAAATACTGCTAGAAATTGAAATTATCAGCAGATTTCGAGGAATTCGTGAATTTCTTGCAATATATTAATTAACTGTGCAAGTATTTGGTGCCATTTTCGTGCAAATTCAAAACTTATAGTCCTGTATACATGTTTTTGCATTTTTTTTTTGTATGAGTGTTGTAATAGTGTACATTTATTCTAAATAAATGGAAATTTGGGATTTCTATGTACCAGACATCCTTTGTCTATTGTATTATATTATATCACAAGCATCCTATATATGTATCACTAAGATTTACATTCATCCTTTCATTTAATGATTGAGATTATTTTATTAAAAAAAAAAAAAATATATAAAAATAAATAAATCAAAAATATATAATATAAATGATATATATATATATATATTATTTATTAGTAACTAGTAGGTGCCTTGGCACCCTAACGTCTAAATCAACTTGTGTTTTATTTACCCAATGTCTCCCCAAAGAAAAAAATTGGCAAGTAAGCACTTCATGAAGAACTTATCATGGAAATCCTGACTAAACTCCTTGTAAAGTCCCTGGTTCCATTCAAATGCTTAAGTCACGCCTACTGTATACTTATCATCAACAAGTGGCATCAACATTTCCATCACTAAACACTTTTCCTTCCTCTACTTCCATTGCTAAAAACCAACTCAACATTCTCATCTTTCAGTTTCGAAACAAGTTTTCCATAACATTGGTTTCTGATGACGAATTATCATAGTCTCCTATTGATCTAAAGCCACCACTCCCATTCCCAGACCACCTTGTGGATAACATCATATCACATGGTCCCTGTAATGGCGTCTTCTGCCTTAACGTGAGTCTTTTATATAACCTTGATCTGTTGGTGCTATGAATCTAGCCACAAGAGAGGTCCAGGCTCTTCATTTGCCTCATCACAAGGACTCACTTTAGGATTTCTTGGTACATGTATTTGGTTGAAGACCAGTCTTTTTTAGAAAAATTCTCATATCATCAAATCTTTTCTTTTATAAAAAATCTCTTAAATTAGTAACTTATTTTATTTTAATGACTATAAGGTTTAAAAAAGGTAATAATTTTTATTCTCTTATTTCTTTTTCCTTTTTCACTTTTCTTAGGGTATAAATGTTTTTTTTTTTAATCTCTCCTTTCAAATCTAACCAAATAAATTCTAAAACAAAGATTTAAACATAAGAAACTTGATTTAATACCCACCAAACATTTAAATGTTTCCTTTTAACATAAAAATTTATAACAACTAAGCAAAATTAGAGTCCCCTACCACTATATATTTACACACAAAATGTCAAAGGTTATGTGCTCTAGCTGTGCCTTTAACCAAGAAGGAGAAACTCTCTTAGTGTCTTGTAAAAAGTTCAGTCATGACCATAGAAATAAAACTTGACTAGACCAGCCGATTCGACTAGTGGTTGAGCGAATCGGCCAGCCAACTAGCTCGAGTTGTTATTTCAATGGGTCATGCACTTAACCCGGTCTGACTTGTTTAGGTTTCGTAAAATTGGTGGCTCGATCGGATAGTTTGACTCGAACCAGTTAAGCCACATGAAAGGGGGAAAAAAGTTGAAAGGGATAGGAGAGTTATCCTCCTTGCACGATTTGCTATCGCAAGCGGAAAAGACGAAAAAGGGGACAAAATGCAACCCAACCACAGCCCAGAAGCACCCTGCCAGCCGTTGTGCCCCCACCAGCCAGCTGCCACGCTCCAACCCCAACGCGTGTCCTCTGGTCTCTGTTAGCTCTAGTCTCACTCAAGGGTGTTTTACAGCTGGTGGTTGGAAACTCACGGGTTTCTCTGTTTAATGGGTATTAGATAGTTCATTGCTATTATACACTGCAATGTTAAGGTTTATAATACACCTTTTTATTTTATTTGTAATTACAATTTTTTTTTTAGTTAGCAAGCTTTTTTTTTTTAACATACTCTACTACTATTGCCTGTTATTATTGTCGCTGGCCACTGCCACCGTGGTTGCTACCACCTCTGTTGGCACTGTCGATCGCCACCACCTCCATTGTCGATCGTTGCCACCGTCACACCCGCACAACTAGCCATTGCCACCACCACACTCGCACCATTGGTCGCTGCCACTGCCAACACTACCACCGCCAACACCACCACTGCCAACCTTGCCACCTCTACAAGTCGTCGTTGTCGCCGCCAACAACCACTACCACGCACTGCCATTGACCATAACAGCCACTGTCAAGCATCGTCACCGGCCGCCATTGCTATTACTGGAACCATCGCTATCATTGCTGTCGTTGTCACTATCGACTGTCGTGCCGATCGTTACCCCTAGATCAAACTTCTATAACTTGCTTAACAAATTTCTTGTACTTAATTTGAACTATTGATATTTTTTTGTTTAAATCAATTACCTAAAATGTAAGGTGTACCACTAAACCTCTTTTAAAGGGTGTATATTAAAATTGCCTATATTAGATATGTTTTAGGGGCATTGACGAGTAAGGTGTGAATGGTTGGTGTTTATGGTTTATTTTAAAAAAGAATAATTTTAAATCTTCTTACTAATTCTCTTGATTATTAAATGAATAAAGTATTACATATTTTTTTACGTTTTTAAGACATTAAATATAATTATTTTTTATTTAATATTTTTAAAAATTTATAAGAGAATATAACAAAACTCTTTGAAAAATTAAAACTAACAAGTGCAATCCGTAGGATAGCGTGAAAGTTGGGAGAAACTCTTTTTTTTTTATTATTATTATTATTATTATTATTATTATTATTATTATTTTGTCTCATAATTATTCTTTTTTTTTATTTTTGGTCAACTCAAGTTTTGACAAAGAGAAAAACTAATAAGCTAAATCTATCAATATTTTTATTAGATTCAACTTATTAGTAAAAGTTTGGGCTAAAAGATTATTGGTGTTTTTCTTAGTTTATAAGCTTAAAGATTATTGGTGTTTTATAAGCTTAAATTTCATTGCTTAAGTTTTATTTGAATGTAAGGTTTGCTGGTTGAAACATGTTGACCGATGCGAGTTTAATAACTATATTTGTGACTTGGTTTTGCAAGGGGAAGTTCCTCAACGTAAAGTTACTCTAATTAATTTTGTGGTGTCTAGCATCCCGATTTACAATATGAATTGCTTGGCTACCCCGGTGCAGAAACTTTATCCTGAGCAACAGGGATCTGAACCATGAGATACACCTAGTGAAGTGGGACACCATAACCTCTACCAAGAGTTTTGGTGGACTTGTTGTTATGAGTCTTACATTGAGTAACTAAGGAAGCTCAATGTGGTACTTAAATCATGAGGTTCTCCCACCTAATAGGTTAATCTTTTAGGTTGGACTCTCCTCATGGGCTTAAGTCATAATAATTGGTACTTTCATTGAGAGTTGGCTAACGTGGAGGGGACGACCTGGAAAGGAGCGACCAGGGAGAGGGTTACTTGCACCTGGAGGGTCAGAGTGAAACTACCCTGAGTGGGCCGTCGTGGACGCCGGCTTTTGAAGGGGGTAGCAATGTTATGAGTCTCACATTGAGTAACTAAGGAAGCTCAATGTAGTACTTAAGCCATGAGACTCTCCCATCTAATAGGCTAGTCTTTTGGATTAGACTCTCCTCATGGGCTTAAGTTATAACACTTGAACTCCATAGAAAGAGCCTTACAAACACAACATTGCTTGATAAGCGATGATTCATTATCAGGTTTATTAGCAGTGGGCATTTGAGTTTCTATTATGACATCACAACTGATACAGAAGATGATGCTTACCTCAACAGTCAGGTTGCTTGCCATTGGATTTGGAAGCTACGTACCACTAAGAAAATCAAATGTCTTGTGTGACTGGTTAGTCCGGAGGCCTTTCATGAGCTGAGATGTAATAGTGGTTTATCCACAATGTCTGCATGTCCTAGGTACACCCTGCACCTGGTTGCTCCTTCTTATTAGCCACCATCTGGCAGTTGTGGTGTTCCAAGACCGCTAAACTCATTTCTTGTCAGATCCAACAAGATGTTTAGCTGCTGCAGGCTATTTCAAGTCTGGCTAATGTTATTTCCATCGCTTTTGAGCAAATACTGCATACGAGCCATGATTCCCGATTGATTAGTTGTGGGATGCCTATGGAGGGTTCCCATAAGCTTAGCGCTAGTGGCAGTTCACTTGGAAATTTGGGACGGATAGGGTTTGAAGGTCTTTGGGTATATGCAGTTTTCCATCACTCTGCATGCAGAGCTCCTTGCGATTCTCCACAGACTCAGACTTCGATGAAACCTTGACATCCGTAGTGTGATGAGAGAATCGGATTCACTGGATGTAGTTAGCCTTGTGTTGCATGGCAACTACGAATTTCACAAGTTCAATAGCATTGTGGCTGACATTAGAGACTTGATGAATAAGGATTGGAATGTGCAGGCTTTACATGCATACTCTGAAGCAAATGGCTGTGCAAACTTCCTAGCCAAGTTAGGTGCGCAAGAAGATGCTGCTTTTAGAGATTCGGACATTCCCCCACCAGGGCTACGCAGCTTGCAACTAATTGACTTAATGGACGTGAGATGTGACTTTCTGCAGGTGTTAATTAGTTACTTGTTTTCTTTTCTGATGTAACAAAAGAACAAGGTTTTAAATCTCAGACTGCCTCACATGATGTGCCCACGACAAAACGATTGTAATGACTGCAGGCCATGATTGCAACCGCATTTAGCCGTAACAATTGCGATGTGACCGCAATAGCAATGCAACCGCGACACGACTGAGATTTAAAACCATGCAAAAGAATAATTATCAAAAGTCATTCTTATTATATAGGTAGCATCAATTAATTTTTGAACAAATTCAAAGATCATAGTCTCATATACATATTATATATTTGCATTTTTTTTCTTTTTACGTATGAGTGTTGTGATAGTGTACGTTTATTCGAAATAAGTGGCAATCTTCACCTCTAAATTAACTTAGAGTTATATTTACCCAATGTCTCCCCAAAGAAAAATAATGGCAAACATGCACTTCATGAAGAATTGATTGTGGTAATCGTAACTAAGCTCCCTGTAAAGTCTTTAGAGTCATTCAAAAGCTTAAGTCACGCCAACTGTACACTTATCACCAATAAGTGCTAACAACATTTTCATCATTAAACACTTTTCCTCCTCCGCTTGCGCTGCTAGAAACTAACTCATTATTTTCATCTTTCTATTCCGAAACAAGTTTTCCATAACAATGGTTTCTGATGATGACTATCACAGTCTCCTATTGATCTAAAGCCACCACCCCCACTCCTAGACCACCTTGCGGATAACATCATACCATATGGTCCTTGTAATGGCATCTTCTGTTTTAACATGAGTTTTCCATACAAACTTGATTAGTAGGTGCTATGGAGTCTACTTTGGGGTGACAATTTTACCTGTCTCCGCAAGTACCCGAGAGCAATACTAGTGATGAGACAGATATAGGAGAAAATCTTTCTCTCATGAGTATAGATCCCCGTTTATTTGTTATCTTCGTTTAATAAATGAGACGGGAGTAGTTTCTCCTGTACCCGCCAATATTCACAAATAAAATTATAAAAATATTTTTATATGAAATTACCAAAAAATATCTACCCACAATACAGGTCAAGGTTCTTCCTTTGCCTTATCACAAGGACTCCTTGCTTTGGGATTTGTTGGTACATTTATTTATTTGGCTGCAAAGTATTCCTTTTTACAAAAAATTCTCATACCATCAAAAGTTTTCTTTCAACAAAAAAAAGTCTCTTAAATTAGTAACTTCATTTATTTAAATGACTATAAGGTTTAAAAAAAATGTGACGCCCTCACCCTATATAATCCTCCTTACACTCATCAAGGTGAACCAGATAAGATAAAGTTAACCGTACTTTTTATTTCTAAGTTAACCGTACTTTTTATTTCTAAGTTCTTTACTAGTTTACTTACGTTCCTCGCTTAATTTTAACTATCTTTTACTTTAGCTTTATTTGATCATTTATATGGGTCGTCAGATTACCTTAACTCTTAACATACACAGTTATCTCATCTTTAGGTTCTTCAACTTTCAAGGTGAGCTGGGCTAGAAGCCCTCAATAAGTGTGTAATGAAAATCAATTCTGTTGAGCTTTCTTACTATCTCAGAGTGAGTCCTTACTGTTAGAACTCTAGAATCAAAAAATATACATGTAGGCATAAACAAGCATAATAGCCCTCTGGGCTTTCAAGCTATACATCATCATTGTATTGTCATACATACATCAGTGAAATCTAAACGTAGACCTCAGTGCCTATGTGTACAGTCATCCAACAGTATGTACTAGTCAGATAGTCCAAGCAAATATGTAAATACATGTTCAGTAAAAGATCAGCATCTACATCTAGTTCATATATTTGCATGTATACTTTCGTTTTGGTTTGCTTAATTGTGAGTGGAACATTCTATCTTCTCTATTCAAACACTTCAATCAATAAATAACTTTAAAGAAAATTAATTTTCAAGTATTTGATAAAAGTTTTCAAAGAGTTTTTTATTTACTTAATTCACCATCCTCTTGAGTATTGAAGCCACTTGGTAATAATTTTAGTGTGGGTAAGTGCAAGAGTGATGGTGAGGTGAGTGGCTTTGTGTGTGAGTGTGTCACCATGTGGTTAGGTGCCATGAAAGTGACCTAGATAGCTTAGGCGCTAAGTTATCGCCATAGGGACTAGATTTGGAGCTTTCCAAGTGGTACGAGGTTGTAGGTTATGTTTTACGTAATGTTAAATTACCCTAGGATAAGTTATTTAGGACTTGTACTTACCCTAGATTGCATTAAGGTTCTCTAAAACTCTATACAAACCCTATAACCCTTATACACTAACCCTAACTGTTAAAATTGCACCATAGAGCTCAATGCTCTTTATAATGCATGCAATTTGATTAGTGTCAAATCAGTTTAAAATCTCATAATTACTCTAAAAATCCCTAAGCCACAAAAAATAGTGATTACTAATTTCTAGTGCTGCAATATATTGACCAACTCATAATCATTACTTTATTATAATAATAATATTATATATAAGTTAACCCTTATTTATTCTAATTATATCATTGGCTTATATCTAATATTATAAATTATTCTGTTTACTTAACTTAATCATTTACTTAATATAATTAGCTTAACTACTAATTAATCTCTATTTATCTTAATTATTTTTTACTTAATTCTTTATTATTCATAAAATTCTAATTTATTTCACATTAATTACAAATAATTTATTTATAATTATTTTAGCCAATTTTCACAACAAATAATGAAAATATTCATCACAAATTTATTCTCACTTAGTTACTAATTTTTTTAGAATTATTCTAATTAATTTTAATAGATAACTTATTCACTAAGTTATAAGTTATCTTGCCTACATGCATATACAACAGAAACAAGCACATAAAAATATACAATTACATCAGACAGGAGCTTACGCCCTATATTAGCCCTATAAACAGGTTGGAAGGGAGGATGCTACAAAAAGTAACAATCTTTATTCCCTTAATTCTTTTTTGTATTTTCTTTTATATATATATATAAAACCTAAACAAATTAATTTTAAAACATGAGAAACTTGTGTGTGAGTCTGTCACCATGTAGTTAAGTGCCATGAAAGTGGCCTAGATAGCTTAGGTGCTAAGTTATCGCCATAGGGACTAGATTAGGAGCTTACCAAGTAATACGAGGTCGTAGGTTGTGTTTTAGGTAGAGTTAAACTACCACTACAAGAAATTTCAGATTCAGAGACGGAATTTTTCCGTCTCTAAAAGGCCAAAATTCCGTCTCTAACAATTTAGAGACGGAATCAGAGACGAAAATTAATCCGTCGGTGAAAGTAACATCGCTGATAGTTAGAGACGAAAAATTAGTTCCGTCTCTAAATTAGAGACGGAAAAATTTCATCTCTAATTTAGAGATGGAATTTTTCCGTCTCTAAATAAAAACTTCTGCCTCTAATTAGAGACGGAATTTGTTATTTTTTTCTAAAATATAATAAAAATTACATTAGAGACGGAACTTTTCTGTCTCTAATTCCATCTCTAATTCTCAAAATTAAGTAAAAAAATTATAATAATAATTACATTACGCTATGTTTGGATGACAGGTAAAGAGGGGAACGGAAAGGAAATGGGGGAAACGGAATTAATTTTTTGTGTTTGGGAGTTTTAAGACATAGGAACGGAACGGAATACAGGGTGAATCATTCCCCCCCACTTCCCCTCAAATGACCAAATTTTGTTCCCCCCAAAATTGAGGTGGAATGGGGGGAACACATGTTTCGTTCTGTTCCATTAATGAATCTTCCAAAAGAGGAAACTATGTCCATTCCTTTCCTTTCCTTTCCAATTCATCCCCACTTATTAGTTAATGAGAAAACATCCAAACACAGGTGTTGGAACAAAGAACCGAAATAACACGAACGAGAAACGAGAGAACGAAGAAAACGACTCTATGTGATAAAAGTAACAAGAACAGAAATTTAATTTGCGAGATAAGCAAGAAAATAACCAGAAAGAACACCAAGATTTAACGTGGTTCAATTAGAGCAGTGTACTCTAATCTACATCCACGGCAGCCACTAATATTGATATATTAATTTTCTTTTGTGAAGTACAATCTTTCTCTCACAGTTACAGATTTTTTCACACTGATACAAGAAGAATTTTTTTTCAAAGAATTTCTGGAGGAGGAGAAAGTTATGCAGCATCAACTATATATAAACCAACTACCAATAAACTAACCGTTAACCAATCACTAATAAACGGTTATGATGCCACTGTCAAAAATAACGATTTTCCAACCAGGAGTTGCTTATTGCTGAAACAATATAACCAACAATTCTCCACCTTGGTTCATAACAATTTCAAATCATTTGCGAGAGGGCTCGTCTCCTTTCACTGAATCGATCCAAGCAAGTGAAAGAATTTATTGCTTGGAAGCACCTTAGTTATCATGTCAGAAGGATTATGATCAGTTGAAATCTTCTTGATTATAACTGATCCTTGAGCAATCACTTCTCTCACAAAATGCAATTTAATATCAACATGCTTTGTCCTCTCATGATATACTTGGTTCTTTGATAGATGAATTGCACTTTGGTTATCACAATGTACTGTGATAACTTGATCTTGTAGCTTCAATTCTCGAGCAATACCCTCAAGCCATAGAGCTTCTTTTAACTTCGATTAAAGCAATATATTACCTTCAAATGGTTGTGAGCCACAAAAAGCCTAATAGCAAGTACCAAATGCAGTAAAGACATAACCTGTGAGAGACTTTCTTGTATCAAGACAGCCTGCATAATCAGAATCTACGAAACCTTCAATAGCAGCTGTTCTTCTTTCACTTCTAGCTCCACCATAAATCAGAACTCTACCAAGAGACCCTTTGATGTATTTTAGGATCCACTTTAGAGCCTGCCAATGTGCTTTCCCAGGATTAGCCATAAATCTGCTTACCAAACTCACTGCATGAGCTATATCAGGACGGGTACACACCATAGCATACATTAGGGACCCTACAGCATTAGCATATGGAATACCTTCCATATATATCTGATCTTCATCTGTCTTGGGTGCTTGATTTACACTCAACTTGAATTGCTGAGATAAAGGGGTTACAACAGGTTTTGAATTTGACATACCAAACCTGTCAAGAACCTTCTTGAGATATACCTCTTGAGACAAATACAGAAGCTTTTTCTTTCTGTCTCTATAGATTTCTATTCCCAAAATTCTTCTTGCTGCACCTAGATCTTTCATTTCGAATTCTTTATTCAACTCAGCTTTAACTCTTTTAATTTCACTCTTACTGTTGCTTGTTATCGAATGTCATCAACATATAGTAGTAAAAATACAAACATACTTGTCGAGAGAAATTTGAAATAAACAGATTATCATATTTGCTTCTTTGGAACTTAATTTGAGTCATGAATTCATCAAATCTTCTATTCCATTGTCTAGGAGATTGTTTCAAACCGTAAAGAGATTTTTTCAGCTTACAAACATAATCCTCTTTACCTCTGATTTCAAACCCCTCAGGTTGTTTCATCATAATTGTTTCATCAAGTTCTCCATACAAGAATGCTGTTTTCACATCCATCTGTTCCAATTCAAGGTCAAATTCAGCTACCATGGCCAAGAGAATTCTTATGGATCTGTGTTTGACTACCGGTGAGAACACATCATTAAAGTCAATTCCCTCTTTCTGTGTAAAACCTCTAGCAACAAGTCTGGCTTTAAATCTGCCTGGTTCAACTCCTGGAATGCCTTCTTTTCTTTTGAAAATCCATTTACAGCTGACCACTCTTGAACCAGCAGGCCTTTTGACCAAATCCCATGTATTGTTGTCATAAAGAGACTTAATCTCTTCATTCATAGCTTTAAGCCATTTGTCCTTCTCTTTACTAGCTAAAGCAGCTTTAAAACTCTTAGGTTCATCTTCAAGACTTCACTTGCAGCTATCGAGAAAATGCAATCAAATGCATATCCATATCTTTCTGGAGGTTTAATCTCCCTTCTGGTTCTATCACGTGTTAACATATAGTTGTCTTCTCCTTGTTGCTCTTCCTCATGCTCTTCTTCCTCAAGTAACCAATTTCCAGTTTGAATTTCTTCAGGTTTGTCTTGAGACTCCACCTCAAAATTGACTTTCTGAAGATCAAAATCTTCACTCTGATCAGGACTAGATTTTGTCATACTAGCCTTAGTTTTATAAGCCATTTCAGTTTCATTGAAAACCACATCACGACTAATGATGCACTTTCTATGACCAGGTTCTAAACACCGAGTCTATAAGCTTTAATTCCCTCTGGATACCCTAGAAACATGCACTTAATTGCTCTAGGTTCCAATTTGTCTTGCCTAATATGAGCATAGGCAACACACCCAAACACTTTAAGTCTCTCCAAGCTTGGAGGATGACCTGACCACAATTCTTCGGGAGTCTTCATGTTAAAGAATTTGTTGAGGGACATCTATTTATCGAGAAAACCATTGATCATAAGCCCCTTCACCCAAAAAATCTTAGGCAAACCAGCACTCAATAGCATACACCTCACTCTTTCCAAAATGGTTCTATTGAATCTTTCACCAAACCGTTTCTTCGAGAGTACCAAAGAACATTCTATGTCTTGCTATGCCATTTTTCTTGCAAAAATCATTGAAAAAATCGAAACGTAATTCAAGACCATTGTACTGTACGAAATCTCTTAACTTTCCTTTCTGTTTGGTTTTCAGCAAGAATTTTCCAATTCTTGAAATTTTCAAAAGCTTCATCTTTGGTTTTCTGAATATAGATCCACAATTTCCGTGAATAATCATCCACAATGGTCATGAAGTATCTTGCACCAGAGTGAGAGGGAATCCTGGATGGTCCCCAAAGATCAGCATGAACATAATCTAGTGTTCCTTTTGTTCTTTGTTGGCCAACATTGAATTTGACTCTACAAGCTTTACCATAAACACAGTGTTCACAAAATCGAGTTTTTCCACTTTGTCTCCACATAGTAATTCCTGTTTTCCCAATTCAATCAGTCCCCTTTCACTCACATGGCCCAACCTCATGTGCCATAGCTCGGTTTTGGACAACACTTTCTCTGTTATAGAAATTTCTTGAACCAATTACTATGTCACATTCCACCGAATACGGGCCATTTTTCTTAATTCCTTTCATGACAACCATGGAACCCTTTACAACTTTCAAAGCACTCCTTTTCACCTTTGAACACATACCCTTTCTTGTCTAGTTCACCAAGAGAAATCGATTTCTCTTAAGGTCGCACGTATCTTACATCGAAGAAGCCTTTCAATCCCATCATGAAATCGAACCTTATAGATCCAATTCCCGCAATTTTACAAGGCTTATTATTTCCAAGAAGTAATTGTTCCCCCTAATTGGTCACCTTTGAATTCCTCAAACCAAAATCGTTAGGAGTCATATGAAAAGTGCAGCCGAGAATCCATTATCCACTCGGTTTGGATTATTACTTGACACCACTAAAGCCTCGATGATTCATAACCATCTTGAACAATGGCTGCATTTCTGAGTCCTTGAATTTTTCATCATTTGCATTGCCTTTCTTTCTTTCAGGGCAAACTCTCCTAGTATGTCCTTCCTTTTTGCAATGATAACATCTAATGTTAGGAAAATTACCTCCACCATTTCTTTGCTGTGACTTAGATCTTTTCTTGTCATGCTTACTATCTTTCTTAGATGTTCTTCCCCTTACTGTCAAACCTTCACCAGTTACTGAGGACTTCGGCTCCTTCCTTTCATTCAACTCTTTTGAATTTAATGCAGCTTGCACTTCATCAAGAGATAAAGAATCTCTTCCAAACAATAGAGTTTCTTTGAAATGAACATAAGTCTTTGGTAAAGAGCATAACAGTAATAAAGCTTGATCTTCATCATCAATAGTGACATCAATATTTTCCAAATCAAGAATCAATTTATTGAACATATCTAATTGTTCTTGTATAGACTTATCTTCATGCATCTTAAAAGAATACAAAGCTTGTTTAAGGTAGAGACGGTTTACCAGAGATTTGGTCATGTACAACCCTTCAAGTTTTGTCCAAACCCCTGCAGCAGTCTTCTCTTTTGAGATTTGTCTGAGCACTTTGTCACCGAGACTCAAGATGATTGCACTGTGGGCTTTCTCCAACAATGCCTTCTTATCTTTTTCAGCCATGGAGATGTCCAGTTTTGCCTCCCCTTCAAGTGCCTCTAACAGACCCTGCTGAACCAGAAGTGCTCTCATCTTCATCCGCCATAACCCAAAATCGTTTTGTCCAGTGAATTTCTCAACCTCATACTTGGCTGAAGCCATGACTGAGTCGTTTCGATCCACGCTCACCGCACCAGTTTGTTGGAACAAAGAACCAGAAATAACACGAACAGAGAACAGAGAACGAGAAACGACTCTATGTGATAAAAGTAACAAGAACAGAAATTTAATTTGCGAGATAAGCAAGAAAATAACCGAGAAAGAACACCAAGATTTAACGTGGTTCAATTAGAAGCAGTGTACTCTAATCTACATCCACGGCAGCCACTAATATTGATATATTAATTTTCTTTTGTGAAGTACAATCTTTCTCTCACAGTTACAGATTTTTTCACACTGATACAAGAAGAATTTTTTTTCAAAGAATTTCTGGAGGAGGAGAAAGTTATGCAAAGCATCAACTATATATAAACCAACTACCAATAAACTAACCGTTAACCAATCACTAATAAACGGTTATGATGCCAGCTGTCAAAAATAACGATTTTCCAACCAGGAGTTGCTTATTGCTTGTTGACTGAAACAATATAACCAACAACAGGGTTAGAGACGACACTTTTCCGTCTCTAATTCCCAAAAGAAAGTAAAAAAATTAGGGACAGAAAACGACCGTCTCTAATTTTCCAAAATTATCTTTTTAATCTACTTTTAATTTTATAATTAACCTGATCAATTAACTATCACAATAAATCATATAGCAGCAGAAATCACAAGTCAGAACATCACAAATTTTCATTTCAAAATGCAAAGTAATAATTAATTGTCATTACAAATATTTAAATTATCAATGAAAATATAAAAATAAACCTAGTCACAGATTTAGGTCATCATAATTTGTATCATCATCACTCTCATCATCATGGTTATCCTCTTCTCTAGGTGCAGGATGGGAAGGCTCAGGCTGTGAAACTGCAGGTGATGGCATTCTAAATTGACTACCCACAAGAAGAGTCTTAAACCTCTCCTCCCATTGATCCATCTTCTACCTCATAGTGATAAATCACGGTAGTAGAGATTCTACACAAAAAATGATTCTCCACTTTGTTTCAACTTTTCAATACAAAGGAAAATATTTTACTGATTAGTAGCCTTTCCAAGTGGCTGGAAATAGCAGCTACAATAACCTTGTCTTCAATCTCTAAAAGAAACACAAAGTTTCACACTCTCTCAGTAGTTCTTAAAATACATACCAGATTACAAACTTTAATAGCATAAGTTTTGCTTTAGGAAAGATGATCATAATAAACAAAACTAGAAATTGGATATTGCTGAGTATTAGAGGATATATTGTTGTTGCTACCTAGCAAAAGATTACAATGGTAATCCATTTTGTATTGCAACATCTTAGAATACTACCATCATTAAAAGGTACTTCAGTATGCACCTGAAATCAACATGATCCTCATGACATGTTGCAGATGTGAGTTAATGAAAACATAAAATTTCAAACAGAACCAAGAATCCTGGCATCAAGGAAAATTCATAATTTTGAAAGCCTTGCAAGACAAAATCACATACCAGAATGATTCACTAAGTTTACTAAGTAGACCACTATGTGGAAACACTCATATAAATGTCACTCATGAGCAAGTAGAAGACTGGAAATGACTCCATATAACATGAGCACACTAACAGAATGAAGCATTGGGTTCACAACATGAACAGAACAAAATGAAGATGCAATTAATTACCTTCAAATTTTCCTCTGGGTTAGGGAATATCAAGCATTGGGTTCATAACTTTAAACGAACTCACCTCTACTTTAGCAGGCTTCTCTTTCTTCTTTCTAGAAGGCTTTTCATCATCTGTTGTTGTCCTATCACTAAGTAGCTCATATAATTTTGCATCAACCAGTTGCTGTTACATGAAAAAAGTTTTGCATCATCACCTTGACAACTTTTGCATCAGCCCATGGACGTGCCCAAGTAACTCACCCACTAGCAAGATAAAAATTAAATTATCAAAGTTCATAAGCACTAAACATACTGGAAACATGACAACACGAAGTTACCTTTCAAATATAAACACAATTCCAGACAAGAGAAGTGAAGGAAATAAGGGCAAGGGATCACTATGTCACTAATTACTAGGATTATGGAGGCCACATTCTACGCTAATCAGTTCTTATTCTTCTGCTAACTCTTTGCAGACTTCCACTTTTTAAATCTGAAAGACAACCTAATAAGTTTCAATGCCTTATAATTCTTTGCACACTAACCTACTGTTACTACAAAAAAACCCATCCCAAAAACAAGAAAAAAGGGCATAAATTAAGTGCTCAAAATGAATAGTTCATCGGAATACATTAAATAGCCCTGGCCCAAAAAAAATCCATCGCAAGTATCAACCATCCAAACATTTTTATTATACAAAGCAGCCTACAACTTAAAATTCCCAACCCTCTCCAATCAGGGGACCAAAAAAATAATGAGAATCTTCCAGTACTTAAAATTCCCAACCCTCTCCTAATATTTCTAATTTTGTTATTCTGAAAAATGAGATTACAGGCTATTTTGTTTTGTTATTCTTGATGTATGTGCAACATATATCAAAGCACATATAAATTTCTATTTCTATCTCATTTTATTTCATTATTTTCATTAGCAACAGATATGCATTAAATTAGCAGTTACCTAAAATACTAAAAAAGAACACTAACCAAGAATCTCCATGTGGTCATACCCAAGGGAAGTTATACCACACACAACAGGTGCCTGAACTTGAAATGTCAACATATCTACATGAGCTTGTTCCGAGATATTAACTTCGTAGAAAATATCAATATTCAACCAGTATTATAGTGGTAGTCTGGAAAAGACCTACATAGTATGAGACTGCCAGATCCATCCACTCCTAATTTGAAGGTCTTATAATCTCCTATATTCTCTTAATTTTTTTGTTAAGGTTAAGGAACATTACGTGTTGACTTGGTTGCCTTGTGCTTTTGTATGCAGTTTGATTTGCTTCAAGAAATAACTCAATCACCTCACATTATTTCCGAGGTTGATGCAGCACTTAAAGCAAAGCAGATGAAGGCTGATGTAGATGAATACCTTAAGGTTTACAGATAGTCCTTACTATAATCTGTGAATTCTTTGTGGTTAAGATTTTCTTCTTTTTATTTCTTTATTTGTTTACTGCAATCTACTTTGTTCTCTGCTACTTCTGCATATTGTCTTGCTTAGTTTAAAATTTATTTAGTTCAATGTTCATTTCATTACTTTTATTTTTAATAACTATTCAATCATATTTTCTGCAGATAAGGCCTCAGAATTCTGCATTTTTGTCTGAACTGAAGGAGAAGCTGCTCCTCTCATCCAATGAAGCTGCATCTGCTGGGGCTCGTACAATGTGCCATTGATAAATACTGGGGATGGAAAGCAAGAATTTATTGCATCACTGCGAAGGTTTGCTAAGCTGGTCTATTATATCTTTAGCAGTACATCAATGCAGAAACTAAAATTGTAATTCCCACTTCTTGCAGGAAAAGTAGCGAAGCTTCCATATACAGGGGTGTTACAAGGTTAGTAATTTTAAATGTTTTAACATACTATAGGGGTGCTTGGTTAAAAGAAGGGGAGATGTGCAGAAATGTGGAACTTGGTCACAACTTAGAGGCAGTGGTTGCTTTGTACTATGATTAAGGTGAAAAGATAGCTTGGCGACTAATGTTTTTATCTGATATATCACTTTATTTATTAATATTTATTTTAATCACTTTAGAAGCTTAAAACTCTAAAATAGGCTTATTTTGACTAACATAACAGCAATGTTAACTTGGATTAAAAATAATTTATATGAATATCACATACAATTTTAATAGACTTTCTTATTTTTCTAATTTAAAACATCATTTAGACATCTTAAACATGAACTTCACTTGTATCGTGGCTTTTTAGACTCACTGGAAGCCTATAAAGATTCTAATTGGGTTGGATCCTTAAACAGAACATTAATTAATGGGTTTTATTGTATTTCTTTGTGCCAATTCAATTTCTTATTTTGTTCCGAAGTAGATAATGATTTTAGTGAACTCTGCAGTAGCTGTGTATGGAGCTTTAGCTTTAAAAGTTGCAAAATCAACTTGGATAAGACACTTATTGCAAAAGAAGTTACATATATATTCTTATAACATCAACACTTTCTCATTGTGACAATATCGGCACCACATACATAGCCTACAATCCAGTTCATCACTCAAGTTCTAAACAGAGAGATTGATCTATATTTTCTTAGCAATGAAAATAATCATTAATTTCTTTTCCTGTGTATATTTCCAGGTTGCATCCTTTACTGGGGAAAAGCAAGCAGTATCTAGTTATAGCAAATATCTTGTAGATGATTACTAATCATAAGCTCTGATATCAGTACACATATTTAATGCAAATTTTCCTATGATTTAAGGGTGAATACACCCTTACTTGCTCACTTTACAAACAAACTCATTTTAGAAGAGCTCGTCCTCTCCAAAAAACCCAAAACATGAGAATTTATAAATGTGCTTATCTTCCCCCCATTTTTATACATAAAACAAATGAATATATCAGCCACAAAAAACTCATTCAGAAACATCTTCTATGATCATAAACAAACAGCAAGATTAAGTTTTAACAACACCCAAAAAGGCAACAAGTTTTACAAAAGAAGGGAGTATTGATGCATAATACCTGAAGTTTGGGATCCACAGACTTGCTATCTGAGTTGTCTAGAAGAGAGAAAGTAGCAAATATTAAGCCTGACCCAGATATTGATGTCTACATGAAGGTAAGAAAAAGAAGCTATTATCAATCTTTATTGCAGTAAAAGAAGCTACTTTTTTTTTTAAAAAAATAAAAATTTAAGTAATAAATTTAGTGTGTTTGGATTAACTTTTAAAAAATATTTAGTTATTTACTGTAATAAATATTTCAGTAATAAATTTAGCTATTACATGAATAGACGATAATACACAAAGAATAATTACTCTAAATTTATAGCCTAAAGGTTTTGTGTTCACATTTGGTAAAGATGACATCCTAAGTACAAACTTCGTTTTTATCTTTTGAGATAACAAACTTTTCATTGCGTTATGAAGCCTCATATACTCATGCACCTAGTATATTTCAAGTCTCTTATTTTACTTCACAGGCTTGTTCTAAAACAGCAAATTGACTCCATAAGATCCACAGGTTATTAGCCAGTCCTATATATTTTTCAGAAGGCTACATTTAATAAACAAAGATAATTTATGGATACCCATATAACAAGGTTATAATACATCTTCACACTTCCCAGGCCAATTTCACATATTCATCAAGTGCATGTTTTGTTATACATTCTAAGTTGAAATGAAAAGGCAAAAGTCTGTGAAGTTACTTTGTTGTGATCTACTCATGAGCATGATAGGTATTATGTTTTATATTCGTTATTCAAACCTTTCTTGGCTTTGTACAATCTTTTATGCCAAATGTAAGTTTTCTAGCATCTATCAACATTCCTTATCAAGACAAGCTAATTTAAATAAAACCACAATGTTGCAAGTAAAGCGTTTCTAGATTATAACAGTGTTATTAATGGCGGATGGCGGTTGATGGCGGAAAGCCAAAAATCCGCCATACAAATATGGCGGATGGCGTTGCGGTTAATGGCGGAAGCCATGGCGGCTATATTAATATATATATATACACACAAAAAATACTAAAAAAAAACTAATAACATATATCAATAACAATAAAATTAGAAATATATTCTAAGAAATAAAATTCACCAAAAGTATAACTTTTTTTTTATATATAATTTGAACTATACAGATTTACATTTATGACATTATGTTACTTATAATCAAAGTCAAATTCTCCATGGCGGCCTCCATCACCATGGCGGCCGCCATAAAACCTATGGCATAAATGATCGCCCGATTTACGCCGCCATGGCCGCCATAATCGCTTTTGATAACACTGGATTATAATTGTACTATCTTTTTTTTTATTGGGTAATTATACTATCTTTAAAGAATTCATAATAAATGCCAATAAAAGAAAAGCAAGTACATAAATGAGTAGAATACAACCTTGATATTAAAGAGAAACAAGAAAATTTAATAATGAAATTAAGAAGCAAGTAGAATACCTTGATACAGAGAAATGTTGAAGAGATCCATGTGCCTCGCAAACACTACACGGATGGTATTTAATGGTGTCAAAAAGCAAGAAAGAGAAGAAAATAGAAAGAAAAGAGTAAGTTAGTGCATAAAGGAAGAAACACAATTTTACCTACGTGTAGTCTGTGAGCAGAAGATAATAGCGTAATCTGGAAATTGGAAAGTAAATTATGAAATTAAAAATTTGCAAAGGAAAATCACATAGTATTAATAGTTCAGGCAAGGAAACAAATATTAGAGACAGCCTGTACAATGTCAACTTCTATTAGACAACTCTGTTAATCTGGCCACTATAGGTATGCATCATAATAAGGATAGAGTCTTTGGTCAAAGATTGTTATATACATACATCCTGTACATCATATTCAAGAATTAAAATTTCACTTAAATTTAACATGATAGCTCACTTTTAACTTCTTCTCACTGCTCTATCAGGCTTTGTCAAGTCCCCACTCTGGTTGTTGCTACAACTGCTCTATAGCACAAACACACAAGGTAATGCTTTCCAAGATTAAACCAACAAACATGAAAAAATAGGGATGTTATTCAACCATTTCAGACACATGATAGCTTACCCAAAAATTATGGGCACTGAAGAATTTGAAGTTACAGATCCCTCAAAAATAGTGTTAAAATCACTAATTTGGTACCGGGGCAAGCAAGAGCAGAAAAATTGATTAACTCAAGATGGAGTGCAAGAATCAATACAGAACCATTAGGGCTCGTTTGGTGGTCAAGATAAGAGAGACAAGATAGGATAAACTATCATATCTTGTCAAATCAATTGTTTGGTGAACCAAGTAGGATAGATAAATCAATCCTGCCACACCTATCTTAGTCTATTTAGTTCAAATTCTATCCCGATGGGAAGGTGGATTCAACTCAATAGGATATTATGATAAGGTTATTTAAAGTATAATATAAAAAAATATTTTAAATATAAAATAATTAAAGTATAATAAAATATAACATGGTTACCAAAAAATGTATAATAAATATACAATATTTAAAATAATAAAATACTAATAATTAATTTCAAAATTTATTTTTATTTTGTCTCAAGGCTAATTTTGTTATTTATATTATTTTAAAAACTAAAAAATATAAAATTATTCTAATAATTTAACTATATGTAAAGTAAAAACTAAAAATGAATATTTAAAATTATAAAAAATTAATTTAAGTTAAACAATATTTTTAAAATTTTAAAAATTATATGTAATTTTATCATAAGGATAAATTGGTCTTTTTATATAATTTAAAAAAATTGAAATTATAAAAAAATAAAATCAAATAAAATATGAAAACATTCCGAATAAAAAAGAAAAATTTTAAAATCATACTAAAATTATAATGCTATCCAGGTTGGTTATCTCAATGGACACCAAACGTCGATAGAATAATGAACTTTATCTTGTTAATATCCTATCCTACTCCTATCCTGCTCTCTTATCCTATCTGCTCTTATCCTATCCTGACCACCAAACGAGCCCTTAGAGTCATTGTTCCACATCAATTAAAATGGAAAACTAGTTAACTAGGAACCATAAAAACCCATTACAATTAGCTTACTGTTTAATAGCAGAAACAAAGGAATAATATTGTTAACCCAAGCTTGTCATGCCAAAGAAAGCAATGAAATGAAAAAAATAAAAATCAAAGATGTTAAAACGAAAAAAATAAAAATCTCTATAAAAAATTGCTTCATCAGCAGAAGTTTATGTTGTCTTTGTCATGTCTCCTTAAATTTAAAGCACAACAATCAAGTTACACAATTGATAAAATTTAATGTGAACAATGAGAGTAACAAGTGCTAGAATAAATACAAACCTGCACAATAGCCTTAGGCCATCGAGCGTAAACAACTTCCATGAATTCATCCACAATTGATAGATACTCTTCACCTTCCAACCTTGGTTGTCGAAGTCCTAAATCTGTCACATGAAAACAATGTCAGAAAATCCAATACCTTTCATGATATCAACTAAGATAAATAAGCAAGCGAATACAACATTATCTTTGCCCCAAAACAAAAGCCAAAGCACAGATAAATGGGAAAAAAATAGAAACAGAAATGCAAAAGAGAGAGAGAAGTGAATAATACGAATCAGTGACTAGGAAATGCAAATTAGAATCAGATTCTTCTGTGCTTGGCCGGATCTCGAGCCAAGATAGGAGAAGCAACTGGATTTCCAAATCGGACCCTCCTCCGACGAGAAATGACCGCGAACAACACGAAGAGAAGCGAGGCAAAGAGGATTGAGTTTCAAGAAACAAAAACCCCTAAAACGACGATTAGGTGAGGTGAGATAATTGGAGAGAGTGAGTGTGTGTACGGTGGAACGAGCTTAGAGATGAAGGAGGTGAAGGAGGTGAAAGGTGGTGAAGGAGACGAAGGAGGTGAAGGGTGGCGAAGGAGACGAGGGAGGCCAAAGAGATGAGGAATTGGGAGATTGTCTGAGTTAGAATTAGGGAGTTACAGATTTTAGGTACAAATATTTAGAGATGAAAATAACATTCCGTCTCCAACTTTTAAAATATTTATTAATTAAATAAAATATATAATTTAGAGGTGGAATATATTCGTTTAATATATTTAGATTTTTGTAAATATTTATTTGATTAAATAGAGAAGGAATTAGAGATGAAATATATATAGATGGATAATTTTTGTCTCTGAATTCTGTCTTTACATATATTTGACTTTTTAAAGTATTACATTGGCCAAATAGAGACAGAATTAGAGACGAAAAAATCTGAGATGGATAATTTCTATTTCTAAAATCCGTCTCTAAGTATATTTGACATGAAATTGACCAAATAAAGACAGAATTAAAGATGGAAAATTCTGAGACTGATAATTTCCGTCTCTAAATTTTAAATTTTATTTTTCCTCTCTAATTCATAAAATTCGTCTCTGTTTTCGTCTCTACTAGAGACGAAATTTTATCCATCTCTAAATTTCTTCTCTAAATCGGAAATTTCTAATAGTGTACCCTAGGGTAAGTCATTTAGGACTTGTACTTACCCTAGATTGCATTAGGGTTCTCTAAAACTCCATACAAATCCTATAACCCTTATACACTAATCCTAACTGCTAAAATTGCACCATATAGCTCAATGCTCTTTATAATGCATGCAATTTAGTTAGTGTCAAATCAATTTGAAATCTCATAATTACTCTAAAAATCCCTAAGCCACAAAAAAAAGTGATTACTGCTTTCTAGTCTTGCATGAAATCTCATTGACCAACATTAGTGGTAATACACTTTGGAGACTCGGAAGAAAAGGGTTTGAAGGTCTTATCATGAGGCATGATGGGTTGTGCGTGTGTAGGTTCTTTAGTATGTCGGGCTTTTAACCACGCTGCATGCAAAGCTCCTTACGATTCTCCACGGACTTATACATTACTGGAACCTTGACATCAATAGTGTGACATGTGAATCAGATTCACTAGATGCGGTTAGCCTTGTATTACATGCAACTATCTTTTCTGCAAGTTCAGTAGCTAGCATTGTGGCTTACATTAGAGACTTGATGAGTGGGGACTGGAATGTGCAGGTTTTACATGTATACCTTGAAGCTAATGGCTATGCAGAATTTTTCCTAATAAGTTAGGTGCTCTAGAACATGTTGCTTTCAAAGCTTGGGACTTTCGTCCACCAAGGCTTCCTAGCTTGCTAACTTAATGGGCGTGAGATGTAATTTTATGTAGGTGTTAATTAGTTGCTTGTTTTTATTTTCTGATGTACCAGAAAAAATGCTCACCAAAAGTCACGCTTATTATACAAGTGGTAGCCATTTATTAATTGTGCATTTACTTGGAGCCATTTTCAACTCTTAGTTTGGTACACATATTATATATCATTTACATTTTTCCTTTCGTGCATGAGAGTTATGGTAGTATACATTTATTCAAAATAAATGACAATTTAAGATTCCTATGTACCAAACATTCATTGTCATTATTATATGTCAGTGGCTTCCTCCTAGTATTATATATATTGGAAGCCTGTAGGTGCCTTGGCACCTTCACCTCTAAATTATATTTACCCAATGTCTCCCCAAAGAAAAATAATGGCAAGTAAGCACCTTCTTGAAAAACTGCTAGTGGAAATCCTGACTAAGCTTCCTAAAAAGTCTCTAGTTCCTTTCAAATGCTTAAGTCAAGCCTACCTTAAACTTATCACCAACAAGTGGCAACAACAATTTCATTACTAAACACTTTTCATCCTCCACTTCTGCTACCACAAAGCCTTCTCATCTTTCAGTTTTGAAACAAGTTTACCATGACACTGGTTTTTTATAAAGAATTATCACAGTCCCCTATTGATCTAAAGTCACCACTCCTGTTCCTAGACTACCTTTTGTATAACATCATACCATATGGTCCATGCAATGGCATCTTCTATCTTAACGTGAGTCTTTTATACAAGCTTGATCTGTTAGTGTTATGGGATTAGGCCACAAGAGATGGAGGTTAAGGTTCTTCCTTTGCCTCATCATATGGACTCCTCGCTTTGGGGTTTTTTGGTACATGGATTTGGTGTTGGTCCCATCATAAGCATTCTTTGAGTGTGAAATTTCACAAGAGAAAAGGCCAACAACCTTCTACTGATGTATATAATCCTAGTACTAATTCATGAAAGATTCATGGTTGATGTTATTGACCCTGCTAATACCATAATTTATACAATGTTTAGTTCCTATCTGAATGGAGTTCATTATTGGTTGACTAAGTCCTATAAGGACAAATCAGTCTTTTGCTCTAGCATGAGCAACGATTCCTTTTTGTTTTTTTGTTATTTGAATTTGCAAGTTTCAGCCTTCGTTATTTTTTTGGTATTAGCATTTTAATTGAAAACATCACTTCTAAATTAAATGTTAACTTTATTTTTGTTACGAGAAATATATTAAAACTTATTGAAACAAAAAGAAAGATAAATAAGTATATATGATACTCATTAAATATTAAAACATTGCTACTTCTTCAGAAAGAATGATGTGCTACTTAATTAGGCCACTAACTACTACTAAAACAGCACGGTTTTCAAATTCAGACCAGACCGACCAATCGAATTGGCTTAATCGAGAACTAGTTCATTAGTCAGTCTAGTCAAGCCTCCATAACTAGCATTTTCAAAATTGACATTGAACTGAATGAACTGACCACAGTTTGCCAGTTGAACTGACTTTAAATTCAATGGTGCAAAGTAAAAATCACCACTCCTAAGATTTGAATCTGAGTCGTGGGGTTTTACCGAGCTTGAAACTTCACCAAGTTAGAGCTTCTTTTTTTTTTTAATTATTATAACACAACAACTATTATACTTATTCTATTCTTTATGTTATGAAAAATACATTCAAAATATTATAAAATGGGATTTGAACCCAAAGACTCTTGGGTTGTGAAGCATATAGCTGTCAAAATGAGTTGGGTCAACTCGGGTCAAATTATTTTTGAATCGAGTCAAATTGGGCTATATGAATTTCAAATTGACATTTTATTAGCCTAACTCAGCCTTATATAGTGTTATCAAAGTGGACTGACCCAGTCCGTTGTGGGCCGGACTAATTCGGGATATTTTTAATTGTGTGTTCACTTTTACTAGTTTAATTTGTCCATTTTATCAGACTATTCGGGCCGATTCATTGAACTTGACCCATCGAACTTTAAGATATTTAAGAACTTATATCATACTATTTCCCATATAAGAATTTCTTCTATAAAATCTGTCCTAGATGACCACGAAAATTGTAAAGAATTGAATTTAATAATGGTTTGGTCCTTTGAACATCATCTTTGGAAAACTTAAGCCCTTTGTTGTTATTACATTCTAAAATATTTTAGTCATAAGCCTTGTTTGAATTTTTATATGGAATAATATTAATTTTATTCTCTTTAACAAGTATGGAATGTAAGCAATTAGAATCATTAGCTTTGGTAAATTTGGAATATAAGTCCTCAACTTGATTTTCTAAATCAACGCACTTTTCACAAGAAGTTGATATTTCACATTTCAAAGACATTTCCTCATCAAGAAAAGCATATTCATTTTTTAAATTCTCAATTTCATTTTCAATGGAGGAAATATTTTTCAAACAAGATAAGTTTATCTTTTCTAAATTCAACAAACCATCATACAATTCATCATATGCACATTGTAGCTCATAATAGAAAGGACTATAATATAGTTTGGTATTATTTACTTCAAAGTCCTTTGTAGCCATATAAGAAGTAATAGTCTCAATTTCCATCATACTTGGTTCTTTAAGGGAATTACCATTTTCCTCATTGTTGTCCATCAAGGATTCAAGAACTTCTTCCTTCTTAATTTTGTTTTGCTTTGTCTCTTCTTCAAATTGAGCACCATCATCACCAAGAGGCATTTGGCTCCCTTCAATAGTTTGAACATTTTTTTTAAGATACTTTTCATTACAAGCTTCCTTCAATGCCTTTCCACTACTAGAAATTTGGGTTTTAGAGACCGAAAAATCAGTCTCTAAATTAAGAAAATTGGTATCTAAAATAATTAGAGACCGATTTAGAGATCGATTTAAATCGGTATCTAAAAGGCTCGTCGCTAAATATTAGAGACCGATTTTAAAGAAACTGATTTTTTCAGTCTCTAAATCAGTTTCTAATCTTCGATCAAATATTGGTCAATTATATTTCAAAAAAGTATATTAGAGACTAATTTAGAGACCGATTTTTTATAAATCAATTTTTTCGTCTCTAAATCGGTCTCTAAAAATATGAATATATTATATATTTTATGAAATTGATTTTTTAGAGACCGATTTTTCTGTCTCTAAAATGGTCTCTAAATCGGTCTCTAAAAATATGAATATATTTTATATTTTATGAAATTGGTCGCTAATGCAGTCTCTAAACTAAAGACTGATTTATCGGTCTCTAAATCGATCTCTAAAACTCTGAATATATTATATATTTTATAAAATCGGTCACTAAATCGATTTCTAAAATATTAGTCGCTAAATCGATCTCTAAAATCAATCGCTAAATGTCTTTTATTATATTTTCGATCTCTAATTCGGTCTCTAATTTGTGATATGAATTTGTAATTATTTTTAAATTAAAATCCAAATTTTTAAAACACCTAATAAATAACAATCAACAATCTCATATATAACCAAACACAAATAAAAAATATACATTGTTTACAATATTCATTACTACAACATTTCAAATATAAGAAAGTTGAACACAACACAAACTAAATTCTAATCATAAAAACTCCTCCTCCTCCTTCTCTTCTGCTCCATCAGTCATAGGAAATGTTTGAGAAAGCTGAAAGTTCATCGATTGCATCATCTCTCGTACTAACCAGTTTGTCTCCTCAATTTGTCTCCTATTATCTGTCATTTGAGTCTGAAGCTCATTTCTCTCACTTCTTAATTCTTCAAGTTCATCTCTTCGCAGCCAGTCAGATGATGGAGAACTTGAGCTACGATATTGTGGTCTTCTAGCCACTACAGTTGACTCAATTCCAAGACCATATATTTTATCTTTTTTCACTTCAGCCACATTGCGCCACACATTCAACTCATCTAGGGGAGGAGTTCCTTGCTCTAATGCACTTTGGATCATTTCTTGGATTTCGTTTGCAAATTTGGTCTGTCAATACCAATATGACACTAATTAATGCAAAAAGTTAAAGCAGCACATAAATCTAACATAATATAAACATGACATGAAGTATAAGAATAAACGTGATTTTAATCACATGTTAAAAGCTGCAAGCTTGTTTAATTTCAATTTGAGATGATAGCACAGTTAAAATATTCCTCTTTGAAAATAGAATAAGGACTTTTGACATGCAATAAACAAATATCATAACAAGTTGAAAAATAGGTCGGCATAAGAATAAACATGGTTTCAATCACATGTTCAAAGTAGGTTCCTATGATTTATCACCAAAAAGACAATCAAGAAGAATCTAAGCATGATATTGCAAGCACACATAATAAAAAAATTATGACTTATATTTAGAGTTCCCTTTAAAACATAAAGATAGCAACGTGAATATAATTATTGAACATCATTATTTCAAACCCAAGAGTTCGATAAAACTGCATGGTTAGGACTTGCCTTGTTGTCAACTCCTGCACACATTAATATGATGGTAAGTTGGTAAGTAGTACAATAAATACTAAATAGATAGCTCATAGGAATGAAAACGATCTCAATTATCATACCCAGAATACATGAGGAACCCTGACCATTTCGTTGTTGCATAAGTTTTTGATTAATCAATAATGAATCTTTGGATTATGACATTGAGATATTTAGCTCTCATATCATGTTACTTTAGTCAATTTCCTTTTGGTTCCAAAATGTGTGTGTTTTCTTCTCATCCTTTTTGGAAAGCCTTAACAACAGTCATGAACAAATTTGGAAAACCTTAACAACTGTCATGAACAAATTTGGAAAACCTTAACTAGAAACGACAAATCAATCAAACAGAACAATTTCTTAAGAAAAAAGAAAATTTTTAAATGGAGTTCAATCAAACAGAAGATGGATTTTAGAGGTGGGGAAATTAATGATATTATAGTGTACTAGGTTCAAAACACACTCATCACGAGTCTAGAAGCGAGTGAACACTTTAGAAAGAAAGAATTATATGGTTACCTTCCTTTATAAGTGAGTAAAATTTTAATTTACAACAAATTTAGAATTACATTACAGACGAGGCAACCTATGAAGCACAGACACGGACACGGGACACGACACGGACACTGATACGGGGACACACCAACTTCAAAAATTGTAGGACACGGACACGGCAATATATATATATATATAATTTCAAATTTTAAAAAAATTCATAATTCATTAATATAATTTCTATAAACTTGAAGATTTATAATATTTTAATATATGTCATATATGTCAATATTTACTATCTAGTAAGCTCTCTTAAAAATATATGAACATAATTTCTATTGGCATAATCTAAAAAATCTCTTAAACTAACTTCTCCTAATAGAACTAATCATGTACAAGTACATGCATAAAAAAAATAACTAGATAGAATATTGGTGTGAGGCAATCTTTGACAACTTAGTAAGTAGATGACTTTACAGTGCAGTAGAGGTAGAAGGAACAGATGAAAATAGTGTTGTGTGAAAAGATAAAACTTAAAAGTATAATAATGGCGTGTGAAAAGATAAAACTTAAAATACTGGTATGTGAAAATAGTGGCTTGAGACGTCGGTCATGTGAGCTTGAGTGAGTTATAAACTTATTAATTGAACGTTAGTCATGGAAACAAAGTTTTTTTTTAAGAAAATATTAATGGGTTGTGTTCAAGTCGTGTCCTAATCGTGTCCGAGAAGTGTCCGAGCGTGTTCGAGAAGTGTCTGAGCATGTCCGAGAAGTGTCCGAGCGTGTCCGAGACGTGTCCAAACTAAAAAAATAATCTTTTTTAATTGGACACATTTAGACACACATGACACGTGTGTCCTACGGGTGTCTCCATGTGTCTGACACGGACACGTGTCCGACACGCGAACACGCCTCATAATAGGCGTATCCGTGCTTCATAGGAGGCAACTGAAGATGACCTCCATGCATAAGTCATTTAAGAATCTAATGTGAAATTAAAATAATGAAGCGTAAGATCAACAAAATTAGTCCAAGAAAAAGAAACTAAACTTGAAACCATGATTAGCCTCACAAGCATAGATTAGTGACTGAAAAACTCAGAGAAAGATTATAACTAGTTTGAGCTTGAAAGAAAATTAGTTCAAATGAGACCAGTTTAAGAGATGAGGACAACTGTTCCAACTCTAACTTTCTTTTCTTTTTCCAAAATCATGGAAGCTAGTGGAGGTAGCAGCCATTTATTAGTTTAGTCTAGCTAGATTAAATATACGACTATGTCTTCATAAAAGAACTTCTCACAATGATCTCTAGAGCTGTGCCTAAGGCAAACTGAGGCCAATTAGTTTGGTCTATATACCAAATCAACATATTAGTTCAACTTCAAATTTAGTCAATGTTGCATGACAGGATGTGAATTAGGAGGGCATCAAACTTAAATGAAAATGAAACCAAACCTCATTTCATTTCAATTCATTAACAAGTCAACCACATGCACAATAAATAAAAGGAGAAGAAAAATCTCCCAACTTAGCCCTAGATACACAATCATATAAGAATCGAGATAAAATCTAATCACTATAAACTGTTAGTCCAGTTGGTCTCACTTGGACTTTTAATTTGTCAAGCTCTGAATTGATGTCACCTGAGGTGGCACTGGTAGTAAATTACTGGTTTAGTATACCCAGGTCAGACAGACTATGTCTATCAAAGAATTTTTTCTTTGAGATATCTTACTTTGCACAGGCTTGCAGCTCAGGCAAACTGGGGCAGTCAGTTGGTCTATATTCCCACTGACTGTATTATTTCAAATACAAACCAAGTCACTGTTGCATGACAGAATGTCTATCAAGAGGGAGTCAAATGAGAATGAAGTTAAACATGTGCCCTTCATTAACTGATGGTCACAACTCACCTGACTCAATGTGAACCCTAGGCTAAACAAATAAAGGCATACCCAAGATTTACAACCACATAAAAATTGAGATAAAATCTTGTCAAAATAAATAAACTCTTAAGTCCAACTTGATATCTGATTCTCATGATCTGTTCATTATTTCGAGAGGAAAAAAAAAGACTATCCCCATTGTAGTATCAAAGTTACAATAAGAATCAAGTAGCTGAAAGATTAATAATAACATAGAGACAATATTTCATCCAGCACATCATTTTTACAGACATAAGAATACAATGAGAAAACCAGATGCCTCCGCCACCATATATTTCAAGACTCTTTATCAGTCACTTTGATTGCGGAATCTCAACATAATTATAGAGTCTTCAAGACCAGGGAATTTTATCAGAATAAACTGTAAGTCCAACTTTATATGTGACTCTCATAATCTGTTCATTATTTCAGAAAAAAGAAAAAGATTATCCCTATTGGGGTATCAAAGTCATTGAGTCGAAATACAGATCAAGAAGCTAAAAGACTGATTATAACATAGAAACAAAATACTATCCAGCTAGTCATTTTTACAACGTACCAGCCACCTCGGCCACCACATATTTCAAGACTATTAGTCATTTTGATTGCAGAATCTCAAGCATAGTCATAGAGACTACGAGAGAAAGAAATCTTATCAGCATAACGTCCAACTTTAATGACTATCATGATCTGTTCATTATTTTAGAAAAAATAAAAAAATTATGAGAATTTTCATTGTATAATTTGAAAAAAAGGGGGGGATGCACATTTTTTTATAAGAAAAAATATTATTGAATGAAATAGAAAAATATCTTATCATCTTCAATTATTTTATATACTCATTCGTGTGCGGCAAAGTCTGCAACTTTCTCATCTTCTTAACAGACAAACAAAAAATGCAAGACTAACAATGAGAACAATTACAAAGCAATGCTGAGATCAGGGATGAGAACGTTACCGGTGGTGGTGCGAGCGGCGACAGAGTGCCGAGAGGGAAGGGATGAGGCGGCGCCGAAGATCTAGGATGAGCAGCACAGATCGACTGATGGCAGACGTAAATGGGAGATTGAGCGTCGCTGGGTGATTTGAATCAAAAAATGAGGGAAGTTTGAGTGAGAGAGATAATTAGAAAATGCAGAGAGAATAGAGAATATGGGGAAGGGGAGGGGTGATGCTTGTAGTAAATTGTTTAAATTAGAGACCGAAATATTGGTCTCTATTGCTTTTTTTAATTTTTAATTTTATTTTTTTTAGCGACCAAATTTTCGGTCGCTACATTTTTTTTTGTTAATTTTTTTAAGAGGGTGAAATTTTGGTTTCTATTACTATTTTATTTTTTTTATTTTGTTAGCGATTGAATTTTCAGTCGCTACTTGTTTATTTATTTTTTTGTAAATTTTTTTATTTAGAGACCAAAATATCGATCGCTAAAAATAAGACAACATTTTCATTTTTTTTATTTTTTTCATAACATAATTTTGGTCTCTAATTTGGTTTCTAAAAAAATTTAAAAATCGATTTAGAAACTAATTTTATTTCAATAGTAAATTAGATTTTTTTTATAATCGGTCTCTATTTCGATCTTTATAGAGACCGAAATAAATCGGTCTCTAAAACTCAAATTTCTAGTAGTGTTCCCTCTTCTTGCTTTCTATATACAACTTTATACATAAAATCATTGTTAGCAGTATAAAGAGCATCAAGGTTATCCAAAATTTCTTAATTTGGCACTAGAACAATTCTTAATTCTAGCATAAGAATCATCATTCAAACTACTTCTAAAGATTTGCATTACTCTAATGTTCAAGGAAAAATATTTCTTGTCATAAGCATTCTAAGTTTGTTTTGATTTGCAAGTAAATTCATCAAGCACAATATTTCACAAATCAAGATCAATAGATTGCATATAAAATTTCATTATAGCTTTCCAGTAAACAAAATGCACACTAAAAAAGAATGGTAGTTTATTAATTTCAAAATCTTCTATTTTGAAAAACTTTCACTAGTTCCCAATAAATAAGGATCTTTAATTCTAAGCGATTAAGATTTCAACAAAACATGAAGCTCTGATACCACTTGTTAGTCATGACAACCATCACCTGTAACACCCTCCTTCGATTATCACATTTTCGAATAACCAAAAGAAACCTAAAACTACTTCATAAAGATTTAATAATAAAAATCATGGATTTTAAATTTCCTTAATGCTGATAATATAAATTTACCAAGAATATAAGTATTACAAAAATATGTTGAACTGATTAAAATACATTACTTAAGGCACATAACATCCAACAACATTAAAATAACTATATCATACTTGTTCTTGACAAAACATAATTTTGAACTTACATACTCAAAAAGAAAACAGTAGTAACCTTATGACGGGTCATACTTAATAGCACGGTAACAGACTTGACATAACTCTAAACATCCACATCTAGATGGATACGCCAAACGACGAAACCTTCATAGCATTGCTTCCCAGTGAAAACCAAGAAGATCTCCGCTTCGCATCCACCACGATCTTAACAGAACATAAACATAAAACATAACAAGACAATGAAGATGTGAGATCCTCTACATCACATACCAGCATGGCAGTGGAGAAACAGTATGAACGACAATAATGCCATTCAAACACAAAGTAACAAGTATATTCATATTTATCAAGTAACAGATAATTTAATACAGATAATTCAACAGATACTTCTACAAATATATTTAACAGATAATATAAATATCACAGAAATCGCAAATATAGTCATATTATTAATTAATAAATAATTTTCATAAACACATATCACAACAATACAAATATCAGCATTACTACGACTATAAATATTAATGATATATATACTGACCATGCATATGCACAATGCACTAGTTCCTTCTCCATGGAGCTAAGACACAAATCAGAGAGAATGGTTAGGGAGTACATGTTTGTATATCGTCAGCCTCAAAATTAAGTGTTAAAACAAGTTCAGCGTACGCATCATGGCTTATACAAGATACTCTTCACGTGTCTCGTTGAGATAGTCAGTGTGTTTGCATCATATACTACGACGCAAATGAGCAACCAACAGGCCGCTAATGGCATTCCGCACCCCGACGTCCCCAAGATCCATCATCAACCTTCACTACACAAATCTCACTCGCACTAAGGTCTAAATTCAATCTCTTAAGCATACCGCCTTGATGAAGTTCGCATGACTTCCATGATGCATGATCAAATGACATTTAATAATTCAACAATTACTAACAACGAGGTTTTTCATGAAAACAAACTACGTCTGACTAAATCATCCATCTGATGTTCCTAGGTCCAATTCGTCGGCCCGACATCATTCCGTTGTTTTTCCCAATCGCGAAACATTTTTATCGCATTTTCACAATCGCGTAATACTTTTATTACATTTTCAAATCGCGTAACCATTTTTCAACGTTTTCTCAATCACATAAAAATATTTATACGTTTTCTAAATCGTGTAGCTCAAAAATTCACGTTTTTGAAACGCGTAAGGTTTTTCTACTATTTTTCACGGTATAAAATATTTCTTGACGTTCTAAATTTAATTTCGAATTTTCTAAGTTTAAAATATAATTTGGACTTCAAATTCCCATTTTTCTCATAAAAACTCCTCTAAATAATATTTTCTGATGTTTTTCTCAAAATATGTATTATTTTAATTTAACAAAATCTTTTCTATTATTTTACTAAAAATCCTTTTTAACAAAATACCTTAAGTTCCCATTTCACTTCAAAATCTTAATTTCTAACATTATGGCCGAAAATCACCATTTGTGAAATGATAAAAAATTATTTGTTTCTATTTCCATTTTATAAATCGTTAATCCAATATTTCTTTATCATATCTCCTCTAAACAATATTTTCCAACGTTGTTCATAAAACTATGTTATTTGAATTAAATCATATCCTTCAAAAATCATTATCCATTTACCTTCACTAAAACACTTTTGAATAATATACTTAAAGTTCCAAATCCTTTTCTTCTAACTTAATTCCATTCATATGACTAAAAATCAATCCTTCTTCCATTATAAAACTTTGTGTGTTTCCTTTTTAATTTATAAATTAATAAATCATGTTCTTATTACCTAATCATCTAGGCTTTCCATTAATAAAATAATTTCGTCTTGGTTTTCCCTTTGGAAACATGTTGGCCGTGAGTCATATGGTCTTTGGAACCAAAATTCAATTATCCAATTCCTTACCTCCTAATCATCTAAATCCATAATTAACAAAATAATTTCAACTTGGAATACCCATTTTGAGGCATGGAGGTCGTGAGCCTCATGGTCCATTGGAGACCAAAAATTGTTTCCTTTCAAGCATACATCATAGCATATAATCATCATATTTCTACTATCACATGTTCATGCAGAATATCAAAGCTATAAATCCACATACCATAAAACATGCATAAATCGTAAAAGCTCATAACCAAACAAACACAGACAATCATAAACTATCAAAGTTACACAACCATGTGAATAAATCCTCACATGAATTTATCCACCATCAAACACAAACATTCGTTCCTCACCATCATATTTGGTTGATGAAGTTAATCTCTCTCTTACCTTGGATGATGATCAAAGCTCCTTGTTATCCTTCTTTTGAGTAGGCTTCCACCACCAAGATATTCTTTAAGCCAAAAACAAACACACAAATATTAACATCTAAGGCTAGACTAAGATAACCATGGATCCAAATCATGATTTAGAACTTTGAAAATAAGAAGAAAAGTGAAGATTAATAAACTTCACCTACAAAGCTTCAATCTTTAGCTTGAAAAACAAGGTTGAAGATGGAAGAATTATATGATGGTCACAACATGAAAAGGTCTTAGAATTGTGTGTAGATTCTAGATCTAAGATTGTTTAGAATTAAAAAGGGATGGATGATGATTTGAGAGGGTGTGGCCGTGAGCTTTGGGTGGAGAGAAAAGTGAGAGCTTTTGGCTTTGTTTCTTGGTAGAAGATGATAGGAAGGAACCAAGTGAAATGACTAAGTCGAAGACCCCACCAACTAGTCTTAGCCGTGGAGTTTGGGAGAGAAAGTGAGAGAGAATTTCTTTGTGATAGCTTTTGGTTTTTCTTGAATAGAAATAATAAGATAGAAAATATCAAGTGGAAAGTTAATATCTAGAGCTCTCCAAAGATACTTAGCTCTCAGTTACTCTAGGAAAAGAGATTAGATCTTTTTGTTTTGTTTCTTTGTTAATTGATAAAAAGATGATAGAATTGAATTAAGTCATACATTTTGTCTCCTTAAAGAGCCATGGCCACAGAATTCAAGAAATCAAGGAGTCCAAGGCTTGTTTAGCAAGCTTGTCTCCTATTGGTCCATGACAAGTCAAGCCATTTTCCTTGACTAATTTTCTATTGGTTGGGTGGCTACAAGCTTGTTTCCCATTGGTTGCCACTTTTGTTGACTATTTTCCTATTGGTTGCTCTTAAAAAGTCATAGCCATAAACGTTGACTAACTCTCATTGGTTCATTATAAAGAGACTAGTTTCTAATTAGTTCATCAAAAGAAGACTAGGTTTCTATTGGTTTATCTAAAGTTGTCATAATTAATTATGATTAGCTTTCAAGATATTTAGACTTATGGATAACCATCCATTAGGATATTTTCCTATATATATTAACCAATGGATAATAGCTACTGCTTATAAAACCAGTGTTTATCGTCTAATAGATAACAACTTTACCCAATGGATAATAACATTATCCATTGGATAATAAAATAGAACAAAATCACTGTAAAAGAAAATTTCAAAAACTGATTCCGGTTTCGGGTTTAGTAAGTTCCCCCGGCCCCGAACCAACAATCCAAAATTTTTTTACTCCGAAAAATTTTTATTTTTTTGGGCTCGTCTCGGGCCCACACATACCCAAAAATAAAATTAAAATAATCAAAAACTCAGAAAATTCCACAAAAAATTACAACATTCCTAAAAATTATAAATCTCATATATTTTTAGAAAAAATAAAATTCGGGATGTTACAATACTCCCCCTCTAAAAAGAAATTTCATCCTCGAAATTTATGTACCTTTGATCGAACGCAGATACTGCTCTTCGTTCTGCTTTCAAGCTCTCACGTTGCACACCTCCAGTTACTTCACTCTAGATTTCTTTTTCTTTGAATCACTCCACTTTCCTGCCTTCAATCTTAACAAAAAGTGTCTCACAACTCAAGTTTTCTTTTAACAATATTGTATTTGATACTATGACGTGGATTAGATAAGGAATGTTCTTTCTTGCAATTGCGGTACATAGAAAACATTTTGAAAGTTTGAAAAGAAAAGGTAATAAAGCTATCTGATATAACAGACCTATCCAACAAAGAATTTGATATGACCTGATTTTAGGAATGAGTTTTTCTGAAACTCTAAAATTTTATTGGAATAATCTACAGGATATAGTTGAAAGATAACCAATCCATTTCAAAGATCATGTCTATTTGTGAAAGAGATAAACAGATTAAACTAACAGAAAAGATTTGGTTTATAACAACAACATGATAATTTGAATAACTTGAGTAGCACGATAGGCTAGTAATAGAAACAAAAACGATTAAGTCAAAAGGGTAACGAAGACATAGATAACTCAATGAAATCTACACAGTCATATGCCATAAAGAAATGGGTTGCTCCCAGAATCATATAGAATAGTTAAAGGTTACCCCCTTATGGCACAATCTCCATTGTTTAAGTCTGCAGCTTGGGATATTTCTGCTCCACTCAGGGTATCGACTTTCTCTTCTACTTGAGACTTTGAAGCACGTACATTATTTAACAGAAGGCTCTAATTTTGGTTGAGCACAATCCTTGGAAACATGTCCAGATTTCTCATACTTGAAACAAATTATTCCTTTGAACGTACAATCCTTTGTTAAGTGGTCTTTTCCACATCTCATACATGTCGTGGTCCGACTAAAACCACCACTACTTGTACTTCTGCCATATGATTGTTGACGTTGTTGATTCCCCGGTGGTCGGGAATACGGTTTCTGCTGGGATTGGTTATCATTGTCATTACTCTCCCATTGGAACCGAGATGGTCCAAAGTTACAGTTTCTCGTGTCTCGATGCTAGTCCAACTCCTTAATTCGACTACACTTATCTAACAAAGCCGGGAATTGCACTATTCCCAAAGGTAATGCTACACGCTTTAAATCGTGTCTCAAACCTTCCTCAAATTTTTGGCACTTTCACTCCTCGTATAGCTGTAGTTGAAAGTACCTCGAGAATTTTGACAGACTCTTAAACCTTGTAGCGTACTCACTGACCGACATCCCCCCTTGTCTCAAGCCAAGGAATTCCATTTCCTTAGCTTGCCTGGTACTGGTTGGAAAATTTTTTTCCAAGAACTTATTCTTAAAGACTTCCCATGTGATCGCCCTTCTCTCTACTTCCAACAGTCTTTGTGTTCCGGCCCACCAATCATCGTCGTCCCAAACAAGAATAAAGGTAGCGTAAGTTACCTTCCTCCCGTCGGTACAACTCATTCCTCTGAATATCTTCTCCAACTCTTTGATCCAAAGATTCGCCTTCTCCGGATCAAACTCTCCTTTGAACTGCGGCAGGTTGTTACGACAAAACTCCGACAAATTCTGAGTTTCAACAGTCGCTTCTTGTTGTTGAGCATCCCTTTGGTTTTGTTGCACGATGACATCTGTCATCCTTTGCATAGCTTCTGCAGCCGCAGCCATACTTCCATTCTCATGTCCAGCATCCACATGTGCACGTCCACCATGAGTCATTTTTTCTTTCTTTAAAGACAGACGAATCAAAACACATGAAAACAAAGTGCAACCTTTTCAAACAATATTGTTTCCTTTTGGAAACTAAACACAAAGAATCACATAACACAAACAAGACAGACCTAACCACAAACCCGACAGACTCAAACTGTACTCTGATACTAACTAATGTAACACCCTTATTCGGTTGTCACATTTTCAAATAACCAAAAGAAAACTAAAACTACTTCATAAAGATTTAATAATAAAAATCACGGATTTTAAATTTCCTTAATGCTTGATAATATTAATTTACCTAGAATATAAGTATTATAAAAATATGTTGAACTAATTAAAATACATTACTTAAGGCACATAATATCTGACAACATTAAAATAACTATATCATATTTGTTCTTGACAAAACATAATTTCGAATTTACATACTCAAAAAGAAAACATTAGTAACCCTATGACTTGTCCAACTTAATAGTACGGTAACAGACTTGACACAACTCTAAACATCAACATCCAGACAGATACACCAAACGATGAAACCTTTACAGCATTGTTTCCCAGCGAAAATCAAGAAGATCTCCGCTTCGCATCCACTACGATCTTAACAGAACAAAAATATAAAACATAACAAGACAATGAAGAGATGAGATCCCCTACATCACATACCAGCATGGCAGTGGAGAAACAGTACGAATGACAATAATGTCATTCAAACACAGAGTAACAAGTATATTCATGTTTATCAAGTAACAAATAATTTAATACAAATAATTTAACAGATACTTCTACAGATATATTTAACAGATAATATAAATATCACATAAATCACAGATATAGTCATATTATCAATTAATAAATAACTTCCATAAACACGTATCACAACAATACAAATATCAGCATTACTACGACTATAAATATTAATGATATGTATACTGATCATGCATATACACAATGCATCTGTTCCTTCTCCATGGAGCTAAGACATAAATCGGAAAGAATGATTAGAGAGTACATATCTGTATATCGTCAGCCTCAAAATTAAGTGCTAAAACAAGTTCAGCGTACGCATCATGGCTTATACAAGACACTCTTCACCAAATCACGAATAGCCATAATGTCTCATCGAGATAGTCGATGTGTTTGCATCAATTACCACGACGCAGATGAGCAACCAACAGGCCGCTAATGGCATTCCGCACCCTAACGTCCCAAGATCCATCATAGACCTTCACTACACAAATCTCATTCGCACTAAGGTGTAAATTCAATCTCCTAAGCATATTGAACCAATTCAATATGATTTAATTAGTTATATTCTAAAAATCGAACAAATTCAATCTGATTTGAATCAATCCAATCCGATTTAAATCGATTTGTATTGGATCAATTTAATCGTTTTTAACTAAAATTCTTTTAAGCATAGAATTTTGTGAGTTAAAAGCAAATTAACCTATTAAAAAAAATTAAGAAATAAAAAGAAATAGAAAATAGAAGTAACCTATTTCACATGCTTAAAATAATATTTGATCATATAAAATTAAAGAAGTGTATAAGAAATTAAAATTATTGTAAACAATATAAATTCAATAACAAACAAATATATACAATCAATTTTCAAAAATTCAATTAAAAAAACCAAATTTATACAATTTTAATTGAAATTCGATTTTTCAATTCAATTTTTAGATTAAATTGGATTTCAACACTCCTACCTTATTCTACCAATCTACCATTAGCAAACAACAAGTATCTAAGTTGTGCTTCACACGAAAGAGAATGAACTTTACCAATTTATATATAAGAGGTTTTTACTTTTTCTTTTTTTGGTAAAAGAAAATTTATTACATCATGCCATTTTTAATCATATAATTTTATAAGTTTTTTTTTCTATTTTTTGTTAAGCTATATTTATAAAACTTATTAAATCATATATAATTAGGAGCGGCTCCTCATATAAGTTAAGGAGGCTTTTGCTACCCTTCAATTTTTTATAAAATCAAAGAGTTTACATGTAAATATACTTTTTTTTTATTTTTTATTGAGAAATCAGTATACAACTCACTTAAATTTTAATCATTTTACAAATTATTATCACAAATTTTAATTTATATATAACATGAAAAAATTCAATCTGTATAAAATCTAAACTATCATTTAAATTATTCTTTAAATCTTAATTATATATAAATATATATATATATATATATATATATATATATATATTTTATTCTTTACCAAATAAATAAAAAATAATTTATTTAAAAAAATCAGCCGAACCTCATTCTCCCCACCGCCCACCCCACCCACGCCTTCGCGCCACCACCACCACCGTCCTCCTCCTTCTCCAAATTCTCACCCCTTCCCACCTACGGCCCATTAAAACATACGAGTCTCAAATTTTTTCGGTATCCAAATAGAGTCGAGCTCTACAGCTTCTGACTTTCATCCCAAATTCAAGCCCATTTGATTTTGCTTCCATGCAAGTCCCCTAATCATACCCCACCTTCTGTAACCTCAAAGTTCTTTCTTTTAATAAAAAAAAACTGAACCATTGCATCGAAACGTGATCTTTGAGCATCGCCAATTGCAGCAATACCTTTTTTCCACTCCAAAGCCCAATCTTCCTCACAATCCCACATGAATTTCTAGGACTCAGTACCTGTTTCAGAATTGAAATGCCCACAATATCGTTCTTTCGTCATCTTCTTCTTCCTTCAATGGCGGGCTCTTAAGCATCACACTTGTAGCATGTGGCGTTGGTGGGTGGGAGATAGTGGCGCAAAGGAGGTGTCGGTGATTTTTAAAATTTTATTTATTTTATAAAAAATAATATATATAGAATTAAGATTTAATAAATAATTTAATAAACAGTTTAGATTTGATATAGATAAAAGGCTTGGATTTTGCCATATCATAACTGCTTAAGTGACTTATCAGCACTTAGATGATAATGGTAGTTATATTAGGGTATATTTGAGAGGTCAAAGAGAATAAAAGATAATGATTAATAATGAAATAAAATCAAAAGATAAAAATATAATGATTTATGAATGTTATTCTCTTATTTGGTCTTTAAATAAAGAAAGGGATGAGACTCTCACAAAAAGTCATTATATTATTTCTTCCTTGATCTTCAATTTAGATAAACAAAAATGTAATATTTTGAATGACAAAAGTGTCATTTTACTTTTAAAATAATTCTCAAACATATATTTATTAATTTTTTATCATTTCATTATTTATTTCTTCCATTATCATCTTCCCAAACACACTCTTATGGAAAAAGCAATAATTTTTCCCTATATGTATTGCTCGGATATATATGGGGATTTACTTTACTGCACTAGCAAAGTAGCTATTAGTTAATCATGATTAATACTTGAAATTATCCATCCAAATGGACAATATTGAACTTTCATATTCGTAGTGGTTGTCCTTGGACATATCACATATGCATGCATCCCAATTACACAAGGTCGGTCCCCACCATGAGGATAGCTAAATTTTAAAAAACTAATTGGACTTTCTTTCGTGCGCTGCCATATCAGAAAAGCAAAGAAAAACAGAGTAAGAGAGTTACACGGTCATAACATGCATCCGAACGAAACACAACAAATACTGCAAATGGTCCATATATTAGGCGAAAAGTAGCGACGAGCAAGGAATTCATGTTTGTGTGTGACGTGCACTCAGGCAATCCCAAAGTGCAAATTGCAGAGCACCCAACCTTATCCTTGCATTATATGCAAAAGCTAGATAAGCTAGTTTTACTTTTATCAAAAGCTATTTAGTGTTCTATCAATTTCCGAAAACCCCCTTATTGGAATTTGCATTTCAGATTTTGAGTGAAAACCGTCCCTTTGGACATGTTTGATTTTCATAAATGATAGTCAATGGCGGTAATTAAGTAATCTGATACACTCTTTGTTTCGATTAAAAGAGAGAAAAATACAAAAGAACAATGTCATTCCACAATACAATTCACTAATGATTCATCTAGGTCTTCAACGTCCTATTCGTAGTTGTTTAACTACTAACTATGTTCAAACAACTAATCAACTGTAACTAACTAACAAATATTAGCAACTAAATACAATTGTATAATAATCTGGCTCAATTTGATTGAAGGTCACAGTTTGTAATAGCACCACGCATGATCAATTCGTGTTTCATCCCCAGCAATTTCCTATATTTGGAGTGCTGTACATTATAAACTTACATTTTCTTTATTATCAATGACCTTACGGTGATCAAATTCACTTAGGATATAATAACTAGATGAAAATGAGTGTTGCAATATACAAAACTATTTCAGAAATGAGGGTTCCTAATCCAACGAGACGTGAATACCAAATGGGACTTGCTTCACCAGAGATGGTAGAGAACGGACGGAGCGCCATGATTAACGAAGCAGGACAGTAGCAGCGCTAGATTATGTCTGTACGTGTCACTGAGTGTTCTGGAATCATGTCATGGTGAGGATAGGAATCATTCAAGTGTGTGTAGGGGACAAAGGGAATGAGAATGAAGAATGAGAAAGAATGATGGTGAAGGTTTAGGCACTTGGGTTTGTGAAGGAACAGAGGAACTCTTATTCTTCCTACGTTCACTCTGGTCTCTCCCATCCTTTTGTGTGGGATCGGGTATTTATGGAAAATAATCATCTTACATCTTTTTTAAAAGTGTAAGTATTATTTATATTATTTTTAATAAATGTAATTGAGTAAGAGAAAATGATAAAAAAAATATGTATAATAAATTATATTAAATGAGGTGTGAAAAAAATATATATATTATTTAATGTAAAAATATAAGAATTGGGTATTTATATGGGCATTGTTGAGGTGAACATTGTGCTCACTTCCTATTGATCAAGGAAGTGTCACTATCACGCATTTATTGCTGACCCGGTATGCAACAGACCACAATTAAACGAAATGGTGCAGGTTAGCCTGCAGTTTAAATGAGCTAGCATTTTGCCAACTCGTGTTGGCATCGCTTTAGACCGCGGGTTTGAGGGCTAATTTGTGGCCCACAATCCTTTTTTTTCGACTTTTTAAATGACTAAAAATGGAAAACAACATCCAATTTTTAAAATTTTAGCTTAAAAATACTCTAAAAGGTTGAGTCTGATTGAGCTTGAGCGTGGTCGTCAACGAGACCGTAGTCTGCAGGTGTGATTGTGGTCGTAGACGAGGCAAGGCGAGATTGTAGGTGAGGCGAGGCAAGACAGCAGGCGAGTTGAGGCGAGACCGTGGCAATCACAAGCAAGAGATCGTGGTCACAAGTCGCAACCACAATGGCTTCACGTGGTCGTAGCAGCGAGGGTCGAGGGACGACTCTAAAGGACGAGGGGGAAAGGAAGGGGGCAGCGGCATAGAGTTTGAAGATGAGAGATTTGAAACTAATAATAAGATTCAGAAGATAATAAAGTTTCCATTCTTTTCGTTGTTTTATTTTTATGTTTTATTATTTAATTACCTTAATTTTAATGTTTTTATTTTTTGCGCCAAGTAATTATGTAAAGTGTTGGGCCCAAATCCAAATTTGTCAAAAAAAAGGTAATTAAACGAGTTTGAGAGTTGGTATGCAAATCCACGGGCCAAAATTTGTTTAAACTATAGGTTAAATGGACCAGGTTTGTACGTCCACATTTAAACAAGCCTACATTTTGCTAGCTCCTAACCCATACGGGTTGCGGGTTACACAAACTGACCCATAGACTGCAACCTATATACCCACCTTTAGTGGTAGGAAAATAGTGTCACGACGAAGCAAGGTGTTGACTTCTCTACGAGTGCTTCAGATTGTGTGAATGTGACAAGTTTGAGATTTGCTCTTGCTTTAAGGATTTTGTGTTCCACTGGGTTAAGATTTGAAAATGACATGTTGACTAAGGTAAGACATGCTTTCATAGACGATCATGAGCTTTAGAGACGCAACACTTTGCTAGCCACAAGACTTCCCGCTCTCATATTAATCATCCCAAGGAAACATTCCTATTTCCCAAATCATACCGGTCTATAGAGAACTAGTTCCAAAGTGCGGTGGGGCATAAGGACCCTATTCATTTCATGAGATGTAGGGTGTTGTCCTTAGCTCTGCTATCTCGTCAGAGCACTCCTTTATCGGGGTACATTTCTTAATGCTTTCCTACAAAACATTAGCCGCTTGACCAACGAAGATGTGTAACATCTTTGTTGGTCACATCTTTTGGCCAAGATGTATACTTTATCGTTGTTTTCCCACATAACAATCATCCCTCCATATGTTTGACCAAGGTTTCCTAGCATTCAAAGGCTATTAGTACTCTTGTTTGTTCGACCTTTTGCATTTTCTTAAATCTTGCAAATTTTTTAGTCTCCTGGGAGATAAGCATGACAACTTATTGACTATGCTTGATGTTGTAGGTTGTTTCCCTTCTTACAAAAGTTGGTTGACTAACTTGAAAGCTCGTGTTACAACTCTGACCGATGGTTCTCCTTCACAACTGATGGTTCTCCTTCATAGTGCTAAAGAATGGAGCGCTTCGCTTACAAGCTTCAAAGCTTTCAATGCGCTTATATGAAGTGAACATATACTTATCCTCTCTAGCCACATCAATGGAAAGTCTTAATGCACGTGAAGCTGGACTAGTTGCGACTCTAGTCGTTCATTTGTACTTCTGAACTTCTTTCATGATTGCCATTTTAGAGCTTACATGTTGAAGTCCTTTTGTAAGGCTAGCTCCACGCCCAAACTTCCTATGTTGCTAATGTTTATTCTTGCAAATCATGAAGTTGGCAAGAGGCATAAGAAGTGGGGTTGAATTATGTTCTTCAATTTATGAAAATTTCTGCAACCACAAGCACTCTGGTACAATTTGTCCTATAGCACATACTTGAGAAAGGTTTTCCACCTTTCTCAACTTTGACAGAGCTCAAGTCTTCATCTCTTCTCAACCATCTTTAAGACTTCTCTAGTAGATTCCTTTAACTTTGAAGCTTTTGGAATATGGCACTTCACGAGATCTTCCTCTCTAGAGATTTCAAGTCTTTTATTAGTGTTTTAGTGAGTTTTTGAACACTTTATGAGTTGATTATCATCCATCAAACTTGAGGCAGGTGCTGGTCTTCTTGGTCAACTCTTCTCAAATTTATTCTTAAGCTTTAAATCCAAAATGGTGGTCATCTAGTCTTGTCTTGATCTTTCTCATTATAGTCTAAGGATCTGCATATCACATCTTAACACAAAAACTCATAAGACCATGTTATAACACTCTTAAAGTGATAGAGCTAAATATCAACATTTTCAATATAGTTTGTTAATCATCAAAACATAATCATAAAAAATTTGATGCAAGAGGGTTTTGGACCTTACAATCTTCCCTTTTTTTATGATGACAAACTATCTCGAGAATTTTAAGCTTTAAATAACTTATAAGGACTAAGAAGTTTTACTATTTATACTAAATAGATGAGAAGTGTTAGAGCATCATACTTGAGATAATTCAAGTACTCCCCTTTAACTTATGAACTCATTTAGGACATTAGCAAAAATGGTAAAAAAACCTTCACAAAATAGGTCTGCAAGTTATAACTAGAATATATTAATTATGATCAAAGCAATGAAATTATTATAATGCCATAATATTAGAGCAAATGTAATAACTGCTCTCCCTTAATATGTGCACACAATTTGTATGAACTTATAATGATAAGGCACAAGGATTAGATCAATATAATTAGCAATGATGTCAGAGTAATTAAGCAATCAAAACAGTAACAAAATATAGAACTGATAAGAACAGTGTTGTAATTTCCTTAACTATGCATATAAACTTTGTCATTCATCATTAAAACACCATAAAAATACCAAAACATCATAAAATCATAAAATTTTCATTTCAACCATTCTCCCTTTTTTGTCATCAGCAAAAGTATAAGGGAAACAAAATGTAGGGTAGAGAAAAAGATTAGCCATCATAGATTCACTACTGAGTTGGTGTTTGAGTAGATGTAGAGGCTTCGGGTCAAGAAGGTGGTGAAGGGCTAGAAATAGATCTTTTGGCAAGGTAAGGGTAGTGAGGCTTCCTTACTATTCAAGGATTCATTTCATTTCTATACTTCTCTTGGAACCATTCTTCAAACATCAAAAATTAATAATAATAAAAAAAACTCATGAATGGTGTTATGAATTTCTTTCAACCCTCTATGAAGAGCCTTCATATCTTTCTTGAGCACCTTCATATTAAATTCCAACCTCTTTAGTCTATCTCGAGAATACTTATATGTCTTAAAGGTTGGTTTGGTTGGAGTAGTAGCATGATGATGAGTCTAACTCTGCTCAACAGATTTAGCTTGATCTTACTCTCTATTAGCTTCAGCATCAACCGTCTCTTGATCAAGCAAACTAAAGAATGAATTGAGAAAAACAAATGGTTCAAATCTGGTTGTAGTGTCTTGGATATAATTAAAACCAAGAGTTTGAAACTCTCAATAGGTTCCCTTTCTTGGAATTGAAGGGTAGTAGCATCAAAAATAGGAAAATCATGATGAAGAGACTGATTTACTGGAGTTGAGAAGGGAGTGTTCTCCTTTTCAACACTCTTCTCAAGTTCTGGGGGGTCTTGAGAAAAGGTCAGGTTCATTTGCTCTCTAATTTCTCCTTATGCATCTTTTCCTTCTTTTTCTCTTCCTTCTTTTGTTTCTTTTTCCTTTTCTTTTTCTTCAAATTATTTTGCTTCTTCTTCCTTGTCCTTTTCTTCTAGTTCCCTCTCATCTTCATTCTTTTTTGGGCTTTCTCCTATTTCTTCATGTTGTCTTGGAGAGTACAAGGGCTTACCAAGATCCAAGTCCTTGTCTCTGGATAGTTGGGTCATGATTTTGGCTACCACATAGTCGGGGTCAATGTTGAAAATGTGTTTGGTAGGGTCCTCAATAGGCTTTTCAACTTGAGCGTCATCTTGTCAAGCTTGAGAGTCAGCTTGTGCTTCAGCTCGATCAAGCTTTACTTGAGAAGAGTCACCAACAGCTTGAGCAGATTCAGGCGCGTCCTACTCAACTTGTTTATTCTTCTTTTCTTTTTCTACCTTTTCTTTTTCTTTTTCTTGGGGGGTTTTTTCTTCTTCTTCAGTATATGATTTTGAAGGTATGTCACGTAGTCTTTTTGTCCTTAGTTCAGAGTCTTTGTTCAATGGCTCCCTTTCTTCCAAGTGCAACATCATCAAGTTTTTGCTTGTGAAAGGTTTCCCTTTTGGTTCAAAATCTTCATTCTCTAGTGGCAGGTTGTAGTGCTTGAAGATGAGAGTCATTATCATCCCATAAGGCAAACTTGTAGACTTTTTAGGATTTTTAGCAGCTGCAATCATGTATTTCAGGATGACAAAGGGCAAATCTAGCCCTTTCTCCTCCTTTAGGTGGTACATCATAATGATATCTTGCTCAAACACTTTCTGAAAGCTCTCGACTCGTGGAAGGATGAAGTAAGATAAGAGTGAGTGAAAGAACCTTGCTGTGGAAGTGAGTTTCTTAGTAGTGTGAGGAAGTTCTTCATCAAGGAAGAGAGTGTTCATCACTTCTTCTCTTCCAATATCATAATGACTATACCAATCTTCTTTATAGAAAAAAAATTTCCCTTTGTTTTTGACTTCTGTAACTTGAGCTAAAACATCACCATTTACTTCAATCTCCACTTTGTTCAATTTGTAAGTCAATAAAGATGGATCATGCTTCATTTCAGCTACTACATAAAAGGCATGAACCAACTTTGGATAAACTCATTCACTTATTTTGAAAAACATCTTCCAGCCTTGCTTCTTAATTTAGGGTTTGATATTTCTACCCTTGCTTACTAATTCCACCAATGACATTCTTTACCCAACTACAAACTACAACCGGTTTCAACTTGAATTTCTCATAAAAAATCTTCTTGATTTTTCTATTTTTAGAAAGAGATGCCTTTCATGCATAAAAAAATGAAAGTACTAATCTCCTATCTTCTTGAATGAGGTCTATTACTTCTTCAACTCAAGCTTTCTTCTTTGGAACCTTAGAACTTATAGCTATCCTCATGGATCTCCTTCTTTTTGTGGATTTTGGAGCTTCTTCCTGTTGAGGAACCATAGGCTCGACTTCAGTTTTTTCCTCTGGTTCTAAGATTGCACCTGACACCACAACCTCTTTCTTCCTCAGTTGGTGAAGGAACTTTAAAAACTTCCTTACCCTTTGATGCTGAGTGTTTCACCCTCATTGTTAGATAAGAGATTATGGAAAGGTATGGGTGTTTGAGGAAATGAGTGAGTTTAGGAAGAAGAAAGAATATGAAGATCAGAATAGAGAGAGAGAGAGAAAGAGAGAGAGAGGATGTGAGAGAGAAAGTGAAAATTTTGAATTTCACTTAGATTAAGATTTGAAAAATGATGAACGATGAGTGGAAATAGGTTTATATAGAGATGAAAATAGTTGTTGGAGGTTGTTTTTACCATTAGAAGTTATTTATGATAGGTAAAAATTAAATTTTGAAAGTTGGGTAAAAACTAATCATTAGTGCTGACAAACCAACTTGAGAAGAGTTTGATTATTTTCATCATAATATCAAACATTAACATCTAATAACAGAAAATTCACATAAATATCATTCTAATATAATAAGTTCACATTTAAAATTCAAGATTTAATCACTTGAGAACAGACATGTGCAAGTTTTCTCTTATAAAACAAAACTTATCTTCATTAAGGGATTTGGTGAAAATGTTTGCCCATTGATGGTCAATATCAATGAAATTCAGTTCAACATCCCCTTTTTGAACATTGTCTCAAATGAAACGGTGTCTAATATCAATATGTTTAGATCTTGAATGCTAAATTGGATTTTTAGAAAAGTTTATGGCACTTGTATTGTCACAAAAAATTGGAATATGATCATACCTTAAGGAATAATCCTCAAGCTGATGTTTAATCCAAACGATTTGTGAGTAACAATTGGATGCAAATACATATTTAGCTTTGATTGTTGATAGAGCTATGGAATTTTGTTTCTTGCATGACTAAGTCACTAAGGCTTCACCAAGAAATTTGTAAGCTCCACTTATACTCTTTCTATCCATTGTATCTTCAACCAAATCAGCATCACAATATCCTATTAGATCAAAGCTAGAAAACTTCTTATACCATAATCCAATGTTAGATGTTCCAAGTAAATATCTAAAGATTTCTCTTCACAACCTTGACATGAGACTTTTTAGGATTTGCTTGAAACTTTGCACATAAACCAATACTAAAAACTATATCAGGTCTACTAGCAGTCAAGTAGAGAAGAGATCCAATCATACCTCTGTAAAGTTTCTCATTAATTGACTTACCTTTCTCATCCTTGTTAATCATCATTGAAGGATGCAATGAAGTCTTCATTGACTTTGCACCTTCCATATTAAACCCTTTCAACAGATCTTTAGTGTATTTTTCTTAGTGAATATAGATTCTAGACCTTTCTTGTTTGATTTGCAGCCAAGAAAGAACTTCAATTCTCTCATCATACTCATCTCAAACTCACTTTTCATGAGATTAGAAAATTCTCTGTAAAGCAACTCATTAGTAGATCCAAACACAATATCATTAACATATATTTGTACAATTAAAAGATCATTTTTTTTTATGTTTTCTAAATAAGATAGTGTCCACCTTTCCTCTTAAAAAACTATTTTCAAGTAAGAAGTTATTCAACATTTCATATCAAGCTCTTGGAGCTTATTTAAGTCCATAGAGGGCTTTAGACAATTTAAAAACATGGTCAGGATACTTCTCATTTTCAAAACCTGGTGGTTGGTGGACATAAACTTCTTTATTTATGAAAACATTCAAAAATGCAAATTTTAACATTTATTTGAAACAACTTAAAACCTTTATAAGCAACATATGCAAGCAATATTCTTATAGCTTCAAGTCTACCTACAGAAGCAAAAGTTTCATTATAATCTATACATGCTTGTTGATTATACCCTTGAGCCACTAACCTTGCATTATTTCTTACCACTTTGTCATTTCCATCCAACTTATTCTTGAAGATCTATTTTTTTCTAATTAGGGAGTGATTCTTTACTGTAGGAACTAAGATATAGACTTCATTATTTTCAAACTGATTCAGCTCCTATTGTATAGCCATTATCCAAGATTCTTCTTATAGAGCTTCATCAACATTCTTTGGCTCCACTTTTGAGAGCAAAGCAAGATGATTGTTGTCATTTCTAAATTAAGATATGGTCTTCACACTAGCAGAAATTTCTCTAATAATCAATTCCTTTGGATGATCAGGATGTTGCTTCCATTCTTTAGGCAGTTGAGTAGAATGTTGAGAAGGGTTATGAGAAGAGACTTCAAAAGAGTTATAAGTAGAAACTTGAGAATGGTCATGACTTTTCTCATCTACTTTTGTAGCTTTATCTTTGGACTGATCTTTCTTATTCTTCTGCTCTTTAGACTTATCATTGAGGTTCAGTTGCTTCATTTCATCTTCCAAATCTGAAATTCTTTCTTTCTCAATAGAAGAGTTAAATTTATTGAATACCATATGCATACTTTCCTCAACCACTAGAGTTCTAGTGTTATATACTCTATATGCTTTTGAGGATGTTGAGTAACCAAGAAAGATTCCTTTATCAGACTAAGAATCAAATTTTCCTTGCTGATCTTTGTTATTTAAGATAAAACATTCACAATCAAATATATGGAAATATGATATGCTGGGTTTTCTTCCATTCTACAATTCATAGGGAGTATTCTTCAATAATGGCTATATGGAAATTTGGTTTTGAATGTAACATGAGGTGCTGACCGCCTCAGCCCAAAAATATTTTAGAAATTCAGTTTCACAAAGAAGAGTTTTAGTCATTTCTTACAAAGTACGATTTTTCTTCTCTACAACTTCATTTTGTTGAGGAGTTCTTGGAGAAGAAAAGTTGTGTACATTACCATTCTCATCACAGAAGCTTTTGAAAAATTGATTTTCAAACTCTCTGCCATGGTCATTTCTTATGGCAGTTATACAAAATCCTTTTTCATTTTGAACTCTTTTACAAAAGATTTTGAAAGTCTCAAAATACTCATCCTTGTGGCTTATGAAGAGTACCCATATAAATCTTGAATAGTCATCAACTATCACAAAATTATATCTCTTACCACCTAAGCTGGTGAACTTAGTTAGACCAAACAAATCAATATGCAGTAGCTCAAGTGACCTATGAGTTGTGACAACTTGTTTTGGTTGAAAACTTGACTTTGTTTGCTTACCCTTCTGGCATGCTTCACATACCATGTCTTTTTCAAATATGATTTTTGGTAAGCCTCTAATAAGGTTATGTTTTACTAATTTTGAAATTGTTTTTATATTCATATGACCAAATTTTTATGCAACAGCCATTTCTCATTTTTCAAAGAAACAAGACATTTTACATTTTAATGAGAAAGGTCCTCTAAGTTCACATTATAGACATTTTTGTCTCTTTTGGTAGCAAAGAGAGTTTTGCCATTATTGGCGTCTCTAACTATGCATTGTGTAGATTCAAACATTACCTCATAGTCATTATTACAAAACTGATTAATGCTAAGAAGATTGTGTTTTCACCCTTTAACATAGTAAACATCATTAACTTAAGTAGAGTTGAGCTCACCAATTTTACCTATACCCATAATCTTTGCATTGTTATTGTCACCAAATGTGACATTTCCACCATCTTTGGCTTCAAGTAACAAAAACTTGCTTCTGTCTCCTGTCATATGCCTGGACCATCTACTGTCAAGGTACTGTTTGTGTTTCTTTTTTTTTTTTGTCATGAAGTACACCTATAGGAGAAAAGTTCACATATTTAGGTACCCAAACTTGCTTGGGTCCTTTCAAGTTAGTCACCACAACTTTATGTGATTTATTATTGTGGTAACAAGAGGAAACCTTATGGCCAATCTTATTACAACCGAAACAAATCACTTTTGGTTTCTTAGCAGGCACAAAGAAGGTTTTATACATTTTTGCTTTGAGAATCTCTTATAACCAAGGCCAGCTTTGTCAAAGGTACACTTTTAGCTCCCAAGGAGCTTTTCCAAGTTCTTGGTGCCATTGTCAAACTTGGCTAAGTCTTTTATTAACTCTTTAACTTTCTCTTTCAACACTTTTGTGTCTTTTGTCACTTGAGATGAGTTTATAAGGAGAGTTGAGAAGACTCAACAAACTTGAGTTTGGTTAATGTTGTCAGTTCAGCATTCAACTTGAGAAAATTCTTATTCTCTTAAGTCAGTGCACTCTTCTCAACTTTCAAAATTTCATTTTCTTTAAAGACTTCAAAAAGTTTTGATTTTAAAACAACATATTTTTAAGCAAGAGTGTTTGAGTCAGAAAAGATATTATCAAAGGCCTTTTCTAATTCATCATAAAAGAGTTGATAAGATTCAGAGTATGATACATTATCTTCACTTTCTTGTTATCTTGCTACTAGACAGAGATGGGTTATTTCTTCTTGTTCATCATAACTTGAGGACTCTTCTTCAAGATTCTCTTATGTTGCCTTCATTGCTTTCTTCTTGAAAGACTTCTTTGGTTGCTTTATCACCAAAGGACACTCAGTCCTTATGTAGCCAGGATATTTGCATTCATAACATATAATTTGTCCTTTGTTGTTGTTGGAATCACCCTTTTAAAGTTCTTTCTTAGGCAGAAAGCCTTTCTTGTTTTTGCCTCTTCTCTTCCACATCCTTTGGATCTTTCTAGATATGAATGCCAACTCAAATTCATTAGAAGAGTCTCCCTCTTCATCATTTTTCTCATCTGAATCTACAGTAGAATTCAGTATAATAAGTTGAGAAGAATGATAGGGTAAGAGATGAGACGAGTGCTTATTGGAACTCTTTTGAGTTGACTTGAGAGCTATGAGCTTTCCTTTTCTAGGAACATCTTCATTCATTTCAACTAACTCTTGTTCATGAACTTTTAGTGATCCCAACAACTCACCAAGCTTCAAGACTTAGGAATCCTTTGCTTCTTGGATAGCAGTGACTTTTGGTCTCCATATCTTAGGCAAGCTCCTAAGAATTTTTCTTACATGTTCTTAATTTAAGTAAGTCTTCCTAAGAGATTTGAGGTCATTCACAATAACTGTGAATCTAGCAAACATCTCATCTATTGACTCATGCTCATACATCTCGAATAACTCATATTGATGGACCAATATGCTAACCTTGGCTTCTTTGACTTGATCAGTCTCTTCATGACCTATCATCAATGTGTCCCTTATCTCCTTTGCAGTGTTGCAACCAGCTATCTTGCCATACTCATTGTTGCCCAAAGCACATGTGAGATAGAACTTAGCTTTGGAGTTCAAGATGTATTTGTTCTTTTCTTCTTTAGTCCATGTGTCTCTTGGTTTATCTGCAGTTCTTCCATCATCAAACCTTGTCATGGGAATGTATGGACCATTTTCTATAATTCCCCATAGATCTACATGTTGTGATTCAATGAATAGTTGCATGTAATCCTTCCATTAGTAGTCTTTCTCATCAAATGTTGGTGGTCTTTGTTGAGGAGCCTTCAGGTATGAAGGTACTTCCTCCTTGTTGACATATCATTCCCCTTTGATCTGTTTCCTCTCACACTGTTAGGTGTGCTCAACCAAGAGATCGAGCTTTGATACTAATTGAAGTTGACAAAAAGCACAAGAAGGGGGGTTGAATTGTGCTCTTTAATCTTTGAAAATTTCTACAAACACAAGTACTCTTCTCAAACCTTTCTCAAGTGTTGTAACTTAGAGATAAGTCAGAGCTAAACACAAACTGTTATTTAGAATTGCTCTTCTTAACATTGTTATTTATATCAGCATTTAGAAAAACTTAAAAGTAACTAGTGGGTTTTCTTTTAGACAACTTTTAAGCACTCATAAACTTATTTTTGAACCAAACAACTATCTTTTATCATATTTAAACAGTAAAAATCTTTATATAAAAAACACATAGTTTTTAAAACTTGGTTGAGTTTATAAACTTGAAAAATCTTATATAAAACAGTTGGACAACAGTGAAACTTGTTCAAACACACTGAAGATAAAAGAGATAAGGTAGAGGGAAGCTTAACACAACAGATTTATACTGGTTCACCCTCAACCATGTGGTCTACGTCCAATCCCCAGCTCCTCACTGGGATTTCCTTCACTAAAAAGAGTACTCTTGTCAACCAAGCCTCTCCAAGCTTCAATACATAGGTATTCCCTTACCACAGCCTCCTCAGTTGTCAACCGAGTAGTAATTGGTCCTAGCCACTCCTAACTACACTCATGTTAACTAGAACAACCCTCTAGCTTACTATCTCAAACCTAATCTATTTTTTAAGAGTTTATAAGATAATAGCTCTCATAATCACTCAAAGAGTGCTTAAACATAGTATTCAGAGCTAATGTAACACCTACAGTAGAATTTTAGCTATTGTAGAACTGGTAGGCAACAAGAATAATAGATGAAAAGAGTTCAGAACGAGTTTTCACTGTTATATTCACTTTCAACTTGTCCAACCTCTTGAATATTCAACCATAAACCTTTATATAGCCTTTGGAAGCTAGTCGTTAGAGTTCTAGGCTAGTTTTTGCATTTTGATCACAAACTAGCCATTAAAATGTCTCTTTTGATCACTCAGCTTGTTTGGTACAATTTGTCCTGTGGTGCATACTTGAGAAGTGTGTTACATTCTTTTAAACTTTGAAAGAGCTTAAGTCTTCAACTCTTCTCAACCATTTTCAAGACTTCTTTAATGGATTCCTTCAACTTTGAAGCTTTGAATTCACTACTAAAAATTAATTAAATAGCGACGGAATATTGATCCATTAAATTTCATCGCTATAATGATTAGCGACAGAATCTGTCACGGAACAATTTCTATCGAGTAATCCTTGATGGCTAATTTCTTAGTGATGGAAATATAATTCAGTGACTAAATAGCGACGGATTTGCTAGTTAATAAAATTTTGTCGTTAACATCCGTGAGCAAAGTTTCTTAATAATTAAAATATTATTATTTCAGCAACAAAAATTATTCCGTCGCTAAGGCAAAAGTATAAATCTATTTCTTTTAGCAACGGAAATATATATTTCCATCGTTGATGACCTAAATTTTTTAAATTATTTTTTTTATATTTTTAAACAATCTAATTATACAATTTAAACATGTATGCAACACAATACAACAATTAAATCCAAAATCAAGCAACAAATTTCTAAAATTTAAAAATATCATTATCTGTCATACCAAGGTATTTTAAAAAGTCAAAATAAAAATATTTCAAAAGATCAAGATAAATATAAATTAAGTTATACAAGTTCTTTATCAAAACAAATATAAAGACAATGTATCAAACATCAAGAGGAAAAAGATCATAGTCATCCTCCTCTATGTCATCTTCATCTTCATCCCCATCACCAAGTAACTCATCCTCATGATCGCTGCCTGTAGCTTGTGAGCCACTAGTAAATGCATTCAATCGTTGTAAGATTGTGTTAATTAAGTTTTCATGTTCCGTGATTAAGTTTCTCTGGTTCACCACGTGCGTACTGAGACTTATAACCAGACTCCTCATTGCTTCCATCTCCGATTGTGAACAACCTTCAGTAGATGCAGAGGAAGATGATGCATGAGAAGCAGCATCAAATCTCAAGCCAAAGATGTTTTTCTTGCTGCTAATGCCTCCAACAGCATCCAAGTAGATGTTGTTGTTAGAGTGGATGTCAATAGTCTCCTCTCTTGGTGGACGCTGTGAGTCCCTCTCATTGATATGTTTTGGTACTCATCCTGACAAATGCAATTGGTAATAAATATTTATGCTTCCAAATTGACTTAACCATATATTAAAATTTAATTGCAACATTTATACTTACAACAATATTTTTTGCTTTAGTAGATATCCACTTCACATTATGTGTGTGAAGCCGTGTGAATAGCTCCCAATGCCGTGGATCTCTTTTCAATTGTTGTTTCTGGAAATATGTAAGGAAAAATAATATTCTGTTAAGACAAACCTAATTAACTCGAATAACAAATTTGATGGAAGTTACTCACTAATTTCTTCTTATGCGCTATTGAAGGAATTGAGCCTCTAGTATGTTTTGATAATCCCTCCTCAGATTTTCTATTCTGAGTGTTCTTGCTCATCTTCTTCAACCATTTCAGATCTTGCCGCCATTATCTCTCTAACTCTTCCAGTACATGAGTTAATTGCCTTTATCCTGATTGTGACGAACCTTGCACAATGCACTCTTTAGCAATTTAGATCCTTCATGGTCGAATGATTTTTTGATACCTTTATCATCCTCAGGCAACCACTTGTATTTTTTCTGCATTATTGAAAAGCAATAATTATTCTATCACAATAATTTAAAATTTTAGTCCTATCAACATAGTAATAACTACAATTAGAAATACATTATCCCAAACTCAATAAACCATATCTCTTTAACTTTGTTATCAACCTCACGATAAGATTTCCAAGCCTCTTCAAACTTAGATTTCATAATGTTTGAGATTGCATGAGGTGGTCCAACTTCAGGTTCAAACCTATAACAAAAAGAGTCATAAAGTGTGTGCGTATAACAAAATTGATTATATGAAATTAAAATGCACAACTCACAAGTACTTACGTCATTCCTGGTCCAAGCCTAATCCACATAAGGCCATCTGGATCTATGGTCCCTCGGGGTGGAACCTGTGGCAGAACAGAGGATGATGCATGGGGATCTGAAGAAGAGCTAGGTGCAATAACCAACGTGCGGGGATGTGGAGATCGGGCTGATGAAGTAGATGTAAAAAGAAGTGGAGCTAGGGCAGGTGGGCTAGATGTAGGAGGATGTGGAGGTGAGGTAGGTAAGCTAGATGTGCGAGGATGTGGAGATGGGGTAGGTAAGTCAGATGTGGGAGGATGTAGAGGTGAGACAGGTAAGCTAGATGCCTGAGAAGTACCCTGACCTCTACCTTTGCCTCTACCTCTACCTCCACCTCTACCTCTACCTCTACCTGTATGGTTATCTGCCATTTATATACATGTGGTAAAGAAATATTACAATTAATTTTGTTTAAAGTTACTAAGAAAACCAGCACATGTATTAAAGTAACTAAAGTTAAAGAAATTCATATATATGCATCTAAATAAGCAAAAGAAAATCACAAAGCATGCATCTATATAAGCTAAAGAAATTCACAAACAAGCATAATAATACAAATTAAGATACATAACTAGAAATTCACAAACTCTTCTTCACAAACAAGCATAATAATACAAATTAAGATACATAACTAGAAATTCACAAACAAGCAACACATACACCATAATTTGTCGTACCCATCCCTTGACTTTGAGACCTTGTGTTGAATTTATAACCATTTACAAAATATGTTGTAAATTTGTTAACTTTTCTAAGTAGCCCTCATGCCAAACTCCTCAAAATATGGTATTTAGTCATGTTACTTGAATCGAGAACCTATATTGTGAAATTGTTTGTTAGTTTAGCATAAGAAACGATATTATAAATGATTGAAAGAAGTTAACATACATGTTCTTTAAACCATGAAGGGAACGATGTGAAAATTTGTTTGCCTACTTCTAAGTCATTTATGCCATGGACAAGTTCTCGTAACATATCTGTATACATTTTGCATACATATCATAGATCAAGTAAGATTTGTATTAATCATTACAAGATATGTGTAATTAGCATATGCTCAATAACTTACTCCCAAAAAGGCTCTACCTCAAGATAATTTAAAAAAAACATATAATTTAGCAGCTTTCATTTCCCTTTAATCAAGGTAGTATAGTTATGTTTTCCAGCAGGGCGTCCTGGATAATTAAAAATAGACAATGGTGGATTTGTTGAACTTCTATCACCTCCATCGTCATTACGTGGCAATCTTGTTCTCCTAGAAGGGATTTCGGGTGGATAGTAATAAGATGTGAAGGTAGAAGTCTTCTCCACTAGATAAGCTTCACAAATAGAGCCTTCAACTTTAGACGGTTTGTGACCTTATCTTTTAAGGTACGTATAAATCTAATAATTGAAAATTGAGTTGATTAGTTAAAAATTTCTTGTATACTCTTATGAGAATTTCACTAAAAAAAATGAGATAAGTGAATTCACCTTTCAAAGGGATACATCCATCTATATTGAATAAGACTACCAACTCTTGATTCATATGGCAAATGGATTAGAAGGTGCTCCATGGAGTCAAAGAAACTTGGAGAAAATATTTGCTCCAATTTGCACATAATAATTGGACTGTTCTGCTCCATCTCACGCAATTTATTCTCTCTCAACAATGACGAAGTCAATTCTGTGAAGAATTTGCTGAATTCAGTAACTGTATTCCAAATGGACTTTGGCAAAGCCTTGAATGCCATCGGGAGTAAACGCTACATGAATATATGGCAGTCATGACTTTTCATACCGGATAACTTGGCTTCCCTCATGTCAACACACTTACCCAAATTGGAAGCATACCCATCTAGTAGCTTAAGTTATTTAACCCATTCACAAATAGCTAACCTTTGTTGCTTAGTTAATGTGTATTGTGCTTTCGATTTGCTTAGTTTTCCACCTGCAACTCTAGATCTTTTTGTCTACAATATTTTGTTAAATCCATCCTAGCTTTAAAAGTGTCTTTTCTCTTGCCCTTGGTATCCATAACTATGTACGAAATATTGAGAAACATATTTCTCTTAATGTGCATGACGTCTAAATTATGAGGGAGAAGATTTGCTTTCCAATATGGCAAGTCCCAAAATATGTTGCGTTTGGTCCAATTGTGAGTAAACGTGTACCCAATCAAGTGTTCTCCTACAAATTCAACAATGCTAGGAAAATGTCTCACCCGTTCCCACACTTCCTCACCAGTCAACCTAGGCGGGCGTACTCCAGTCTCAACACATCCCTTCTTAAACGTATTCTTATTCCTTCTATAGGCATGATCAATTGGCAAGAACTATCGGTGACAATCAAAGAATGAAGTTTTGCGGCTATGTTGAAGTGTGAATGCTTTTGATCTCTCCATATAAATTGGGCAAGCCAATTTTCTCATTGTCATCCATCTAGATAACATCCCATATACAGGAAAGTCATTAATCATCCACATCAAAGCTGCCTTCATGATAAAGTTCTGTTTGAGTGACATAACATATGTCAGAACACCTTCATTCCATAACTTTTTAAAATCTTCTATTAATGGTCACAAGTAGACATCAATTCTACTTTTAGGATTCGCAGGGCCAGGAATTATGGTACTCAAGAACAAAAATTCTCTCCACATGCACATTTCAGGAGGAAGATTGTATGGGGTAACTATTACCCAAGAATAAGTCCTACCAGTTTTATCAGATAGAGCAAACCTATCCGCACATAATCCTAATCTCACATTTCGAGGATCTTTTGCAAATTCTGTATATGTTTCATCAAAACATCTCTAAGCTTCTCCATCATGAGGATGAGACAAGGAACTTGAATCCCTCTGATTCTCACCATGCCATCTCATTAGAGTTGTCGTTTGTATTGAGGAATAAAGTCTTTGCAACCTTGGAACAAGTGGGAAGTACCACATTTTTTTTCAAAGGAGTTTCGTTAGCCTTACCGTTTCTAGTGATTCTTTTATACTATTTTTGACCACAAAATTTACAACTTTCCAGATTCTCTTCAGGAGGATAGTAAATCATGCATCCATTTGGGCAGCAATCAATATTACCACGACCTAGTCCTAGTCGTTCTACTGATTTCTTTGCAAGATACAAGTTTTTGGGCATTCGATTATCTTTCGATAATGCATTCCCCATGAAATCCACCCATCGATTAAAGCAATTCCCAAAGTTATTGAAGTCAGACTTGATACTTAGAGCTTCTACTGGAGCTAACAATTCAGAGTAATTTTCATAACCATCATACAAGGGAGCTTTTGCAGCTGGCAACATATCAAAAAAAAATTTGGCTTTCGGGTTAGGATCTTCACTCATTTGTTCAACATAACCAAATTCTTGTTGCTCAATGTTAGTATCAATTGAAGGTTCAGCAGCATCCATTACCATCTGCTCATACCTATTGAAGTCTTCCCTCAACCCACTACCTTCATAGTATGAATTGCCAAAAATTACAGTAGGAATAGGAGACATTGATTCTCCATGGTTAATCAAATAGTAGTAGTTACTCATAAACTCCTTACTACATAGACATACCTTGACGTCGTCAACTTCTTAGTACTTCCTACATTTACATTTTTTATAAGGACACCTTAACTTTCCTTCTAACCTATATTGATCTTGGGTACAGGAAAATTCAACAAACTCAAAAACCTCCTCTATAAAGTCATTTGTAATATCCTTATCAGGACCTATCCTTTTATCCATCCACTTACGATTTTCAAGAATTTTTATTTTAGAAGTATTAAAAATCCTACAGACAACATCAAGTAACCAAATTAGAAGTACAATCTAGGAAGCTCATGCCAAGATGAGAAAGTTAACTTGTAGGATTGCACACAAGACCATAACTTACAACATGATTGCATTATTATTAATGGCATCGGCATTTCTTTACATTAGTTAAGACATTATCATTTTCTTATCTTTTCTTGTAAATTTTTCACCCCGACAATATAAAGTTTTCAACTCGATGTAATGTAAAAATGAAAATGTCTAAATATCACATAATAATATATAAACCAATATACATGTGTTTGTGTGTATGAAGAAAATTATCATAAAATTAAGTTTTCTAATAATAAATTAGACTCAATAATTTTATTATCCATATAAAACTCTCACTCGTGCTATAAAGATATTATAAAAATTGTTAAATATTATAGATATATTATATTCGAATAAAAAAAAATTTTAAAATACATAATTAATTAACTTATCTTTCTAATAACAAATTACATTTTAATTGATTTTATCATGTTTTGATATAAATATTTGCCCTTCAGATAGAAAGATATGTAATGTATTTCTATTTACACTCTTCCCATTTTTTTATATGGGAAAAAAAAGTAATTAGCTTTGCCATTTGTATTTTATATAACAAAACTACAAATAAATCATTTTTTTATCAATTTTATTCATGGATCTATATTTTCTAGACCATGCTTGTAATAAGTCCTCTTTTATCAATTCATGTAGAAAGATCACTTGAAAAGTACTTATATCTAGAATCAACACAAATATATGAACACACATTTTCTTTTTTTAAAAAATTGAGCAGTAAGACTAACATACCTCGTCAAATGGTTGTATTTGCCAAGATAAAATATCAACAATGTCACTGATGTCAAGACCAGTACAAAGAAAAAGTTTTCGGTAACATGATAAATAAGTAAATTGAAAAAGAAATCCAAAGTTTCATGTTAAAAGTAAATAATTATATGAATAAAAATAGCAAATAAAATTAAAGAAAATGATTATATTTCAAAAATATAAAAGGCAACTATATTAACTAATATCAAGAGCATGCAAAATAAAAAAATGCAAGAGATATATTAAAAAAATACCAAGCAAATCCCATACCAAAAATATAATAAACCAAAAGGGGCAAAATTTTATAAATGGAACTTTCGATTTGTTTCACCTATTTTTTAGCGAAAAAAAAAGAAAGCAAGGAAGTATAAAGAGCTAGAAAGAGATGGATAGAGTTTATTTGATACATATTTACCTAGCAAGTCTTGGATGAAGAAGACACACCCAATCTGTGATGAAGAAGATGCAGAGAATGAGGGTGACCGAGGACTTTGAAAGTGATGGCTTTGGAAGTGAGAATAAACAGATAGTAGATAAAATGAGTGAGAAATAAGTTTGAGAGGGCTGAGAGCTTAGGGTCAGGGGAGGGTTTCAGGGAGTTTGATTTTGCAGAAGAGAAATTGAGATTTGAAGATGTTGCTGTGAGTGTGAGATATAAAACTAATAATTTAATTATAATAAATATATTAAATATCTAAATATAAACATAGCAACATATAATGGATTAGTGGTAAGTGGAATGTGTAAGTCAACTACATGGATCGTGTTCGATTCTTCCCTTTGAGTTTTCAACAATGAAATTTTCATTTTTTTTCATATAAAAAACTAATAATTTAATTATAAATATATAAAATATGTAAACATCAACATAGAATTGATTAGTGGCAAGTGGAGTGTGTAAGCTAATATATGAGACCGTGTTCGATTCTTCCCTCTGGGTTTTCGACAATGAAATTTTGATTTTTTTTCATATGAAAAACTTAGTGATAGAAAATTTTTCGTCACTATATATTTCATACAATAAACTTTATAGAATAAAAAACTTAGCGACGGAAAATTTTCCGTCGCTATATATTTCATACAAAAAAACATTTTATTTCTAGAAATAAAGTGATTTAGCGACAGAATTTTTCACGGATACGTTGGCGATGAAATTAATTCTGTCACTAAACTTTGTCCCTAAATTCTGTCACCAAGTCGAACAACTAAATTTCGTGATAGTTTCCATCGCTAGTAGTCACAGAATTTTTTCCGTCACTATTTGCATCATTTTTAATAGTGAATATAACACTTACACGAGAAGATCTTCCTCTTTAGAGACTTCAAATTCTTCTATTGGTGTCTTAGTGAGTTCTTGAACACTTTATGAGTTGATTATCATCCATCAGACTTAAGACATGTGTTGGTCTTCTTACAGGTCAATTCTTCTCAAGTTGATTCACAAGCTTTAATTCCAAAATGATGGTCATCCATCCATGCCTTGACCTTTCTCATTATAGGCTAAGGATCTGCATATCATAACTACATACAGAAACTCACAAGTCTAAGTTAAAGCACTCTTGAAGTTATAAAACTTAAACATCACATTTTCAATGTAGTTTGATAATCATCAAAATATATTGATAAAACCTTTGCATCATGAGGGTTTTGGACCATACAAATCATGTGTATTTTTTGGAGATGCAAAAGAGTTATATATAGAAATATTACCTCTAGAAATGTTTAGTTTATTCCTGTAACATTGTGTTTGTTAAGTGATTATTCTATTTTCTTTCTCTTTTTATTTTGTATTCTCAAGTTGCAATAAGGTATTACATGTGTGCAGTAGTTATTTTGTTTCTCCCTCTTATGGATGTGTCTCTTAACTAGCAGACTAAGTCATCGTAGAATTAGAATTTTACATGTACCATAAATAAATTAGAATTTTACATGATAAATGACACTTTGGACTACGCCTAGAAAAATAGAAGAAAAATTGCAAAAGATTGAAACTATTCTGAACGGGCAAAAAGGTTTACCTGAAAAGCTTTTTAGTGAGTTGGTGATGGTGGTTCCTCCTTACGCGACAGTGGCAGAATGGAATGGGGTATACTTGTAAAAGGCACTTCGATGCTCAAGTTAGAGGGGACACCAAATTTGTAAGTGTAGTGTAGAAGATGTCATACTTGAGGGTTTTGCCTTGTATTTATAGTGTAGGATGACTTGTAGGCTAAGTTGTATCAGATACATTGATGGGATCGTTTGGTTGTGGGATCGCACCGAGTTGGATCCATGGCTTGGGCCAACTCGCACTAGCTCGCTCCATGTTATGCCTAGAGTTAGACTCCAATCTAGAACAGTTGCCCCTAGCTTGCCACTCTGATGTAGTAGTAGAGTGTTAAGGTACTCTATTAGAGGCCAGCAGGAGTGCAAGTATACCCCCAGGCGAAGGGACCTATCATAAAGTGTTTAGAATGAGGTCCGCAATTCCACAGTAGGGATAAAAGTAGCTTGTGATCCTATAGAGGGCACCCATTGTGTAATTGCCCTAGCGAGAGGCATTTTGACATGGTCCGTTATCTACTACGTAGCACCCTGATGCCCCCAAGTTGTATGAAGCCGTCATGGTGTGGCAACCAGGATCTATCGGGGAAGGCATAAGGTTTTACTAGGATTGTATCATGGCCGTGATCCACAATATGGGGGATGGAGAGTTTTATCACTTTAGAAAATTCTTCAATTGCTTGGAGAGTTTCTTTGAGGTTTGAAGGTATGCCTGAGAAAGGGTTGCTTAAGAAAGACCCTGACAAAGCTAGTTGCCGAATCTCAGACAAACCATTGAAGGCAATTTTGGGATTGCTTAACCTCGTCAAAACGGCCAATAGACGACCTTGAGGGTTAAGGTTAGGCTATTTAGGGCATAAGTGAAAACTTGTATCTCGCAGCAAGGCAACAGAAAGTGGCCTTGATGATTTCCCGTTTCATCTTAGGTGTAATCGAAATAACTGATCATCATCGGAACGGGTATTACTCAAACCTCACCAAGGCACTTTGACCTTGTGGGTTGCACGACGCATATTATAGAGATAGCTGAACCCGAAGAGACGTGTATCACTTGGACCTCATCAAGGTGTTGTTTTTCCTTGTGTGTAGTGCCAAGATGATGTTATGTCAAGGTACTCATGGACACGAGGTCCTGTCGAGGTACCAACTGAAACAAGGTACTCCTGGACGCAAAGTCACATCGAGGTACTGGTTGGTATGGAGGCATGCTGACATCCTAGGTCTTTCTTGGTCAAGATGGAGGCATGTCAAGGTGTAAAAACCAATGTTTTTAAAATCAAACCAATTATTGAACCGATGAAGACACTGATTTATGATTCATTGGTTCAACCATGGTTGAATTGTGGTCAAACTAGTGATAATTAAATATATATTTGTAATATTATATAATATATTAAGTAATAAACTAACATATTAATATTCCAATCATGTTAGTTAGTGCTTCAAAGTTCTATATTGTACAATAAGTGTATAACATCTAAGCACACAACATATATAAAAGCTAAGATGAGTCATACTTACAAGTCCCATATAGAATAGTGAGTGGAACATCCAAGCATATAACCTATATAAAAGTTAAGAGAATGACAAACTTTCTTATGCCTTTCTTAGGTCTTATGTATGGTCCTTTGCAGCTTGGCATTTGGCCTTTGTTTGGCTCAGAAATTATTTTTGAATGAGTTAAAAGTTTGTTGACAAAAACAATGAGTTTAAATTTTTTTTAACCAATTTTTTATCGATTTAGCCAATTCTGTCTCAGGTCGATTTTATAGATCAAATGGACTAGACATGTGACCGGTTCACTAGTTTTCTGGTCAATCTGGTTGGATTCGATTTTCTCAACATTGGTAAAAATAGGATGAAACTTGAAATGATTTTTTGAGTCAAAATTTGATTCAATCATTGGGTCCCATTAGGCGTTTACACATGCTCTTTCATAATTTGTAAACAATTATGATATATGCACATTTTATTTTGCATACCATTTACACATTTAGTAATTCACGTGTAAATAATTTATAATTGACATGTATTATATGGTGATAAAGGATTTTAATTGATGTGTAATTAATTAGTAATTAATGTACAAATAACTAGTAATCAACGCGTATTATATGATCACGGAAGACATTAATTTAGCATACCTGTTAGTATGTTATAAGAAAAGTTATCATATAAGTCATCATATAATACACATAAATTATCAGTTATTTACACATAAATCATGAGTGTGAATGATGTGGGAAAAAAATATATGAGTAGAGTTTTCCATTTGCAAATGGAGGTAGCTAGAGATGAAAGGCAACTGGAAATAGGAGTGACGCTTTGATTCAACTATTTTTTAATGGGAGTTTTAGTAAAATGAACAAAAGAATTAAATGAGGACGAGTGTAAAAATAAGACAAATCAAGCAAAAAGTGAGCCTTTTGTTGACAATAATTTGCATTTACATAGTTGGTTCCTTGGTAAAAATTTTCACAAATTATTACATTTTTTATGAGTTTGTGTTATATAGACTTAAGTTTATAATGAATCTTATATTATATGTACAACATATTTATTATTAAATTTTTTAGTACAAATATATTTATAATTTAATTTTTTTAATGATAGATGTGCTAACACCTATAAAATTTATCATAAATCCAAGTCTTTAACAACACAACCCTTTTCTTATTATTTACGCAAATTCTTATAATCAATGACAAAAAAATACTTGCATATGAAAAATTGTATGTTATTTCATGGAGAGGTACCACGTCTTGGGTTGGAGAAATCTGGGACATTCATGTGAGTGTTGCAAGTCACATATCAGCGAGAGCGATGGAGAGAACAAAGGCCCATCAGAGACGGACATCCCTGATCCTCAGATTCGGTGCAGTATATCAAATATCCTCCTTTAGTAATGCTTGATCACAATTTAGCAATAAAATTTCCTAACCCGTGTGATTCACAATTTCGTATTGAAAACTCAGCTCAGTGATTATTCAGGGAAGAACTGTTTTAAACTTTTTGCCTTTATTGACTAAGGGAATAGGAGGAAAGAAAATAAGAAGAAAACAGAAAAAAGACAAAAATAATAAAAAAGTGAGTTTTTCTTTTATTTATTTGGATGAAGCAAACTTAAAAAGAAAGAAAATGAGAATTAAATTAAAAAATAATAGGGAAAAAATTGTAGTTATATAAAATTTCATACATATTCCTATTATAAATAGTTAGATACAAATATATGTTAAATTTATTTTATTCTCAAACAAATTTTTTCATAAATTACAAAAAATAATTTTATGATAAACATGAATTACAAAGTTTTAAGTTATTAATATTAAAATTATAAAAAATTAACTTTAATTAATATTTTAATATAATTTTATTTAAATATTTTAATATATAAAAAAAATTATTTCAATTTATTCCCTCGCACAGTTCCACATCCCACAAGGTCATACCTCACATCTTCCCATTTTTTTAAAAACTTTTAGGTGGTTCTATGATTTTTTTTTTTTTAATTTTTATATTCTTATATCAAATAGTTTATATATTTATTTTTATATTTTATTTAATATTATTTATTATATTTTTTTTATTATTTTTCTGGTTCAATAATATTTTTAAAAAAATATAAATAATATATATATCATTAAAAGTGATATATGATTATTTATTTTTTTTTCTTTCCTGCGATTTCTCTTCTCATCCAAACTAGAGAAATTTCCAGATTTCACCCATTTTCTCCTCGTGTTCGTATGTAACGTCTTATCTTTGTCCCAACAATGTCTAAGTGGCAACGTAGACGAGGTTGGAAAAAGCATATTGATTGCACCAACCAGAAATGAAAACCTCAGAAAGTATCGTGGCAGGTTACTATTTTTTTTTTATGGTGATTGAAAATTGTATTAAACTCTGATTAATTTAAAATCAAGTCAGATCAAATTATAAAAATATAAAATTTTATTAATATTAATTTTTTTATTTACAAAATTTAAACTCAAAATTTTATTTAAAATAAATAAATACCAAACCGGTTGAATTAACTTGCTTCATTGAAAAGCATCTCAATAACAAACTTTACTCTAAAACGTTTATTTAGTTTTGGTTTGATATAGTGTCTCATCTGTCTCTGCCATATTACGTCATTGAGTGGTGTCAGTATTTGTATTTAATCCTTGCATGCTGGCTGAGTAAGTAGGGCTCGGTCCTTAGAATTTAATGTTCACAGTTCACGCATAACAGCTCGTGGCATCAGCAACTAAATTGAAGAAAAGCTTTGGAAGAAATAATGGACGAAATCATGGAATTTTTCATTCTTTCATTTGTTTGGTCACAAATATTCTTTATTTTGTCGCACAGTTTGGGCTTCTATGCAAATTTATATACTAATACTAAGAAAGCTTACAAGGAGGAAGTGGTAGCCCACATAGTCCAGGATTACCCGCAAAAGCTGATCTGGGGATCATTGCCTTATGTGGAGGAATCCTCCCACTGAATCGGTTATTTGACACATCGAACTTATCGAGATTCTTCAAATTTAGAACCTTTTCTGGTATGTTGCCTGTAAAATGGTTGTTTGCAAGAAATAAGTCAAATAGATTGGTTAGATCGCCAATGGTAGCAGGCAACATCCCAGTGAGATTGTTGCTCTCAAGATTTAGACTTTGCAGATTCTTGAGTTTTCCGATGGAAGAAGGTAAAATGCCTGTAAGGTTGTTTTCTAATATCCTGCAAAATGTTAGGGAACTTAGGCCCCCAATAGAAAAAGGAAGGCTTCCAGTAATCTGGTTATGCATCAGATCTAGCGAAAGTAATTGGGAAAGATTACCAATTGATTCTGGGATTTTACCACTAATCTGATTACCAGAGAAATCTAAATAATTCAGATTTCTAAGATTGCCAATACTTGCAGGAATACTACCATTGAAATTGTTTTGATGAAGATCAAGCCTAGTGAGAAATGCCAACTTTCCAACTGAAGATGGAATCATACCAGACAGATTATTCCCAGACAGACTAAGTTCTGAAAGAGACTTCAAAGACTCAAACACAGATGAAGGAACATTACCAGATAACTGATTGTTATCAAGGTACAGCTTCTCTAGCTGGGAAAGCTTATTCAATGCTGCTGGTATACCACCTGTAAGGTTGTTTGAATAAAGAAAAAGGTGTCTCAGGTGAGATAACTTGGCCAATTCTGGAGGTATTGGACCCTGCAACTCCTTTAGAAGGCTGAGGTCCAAAACTTGCAGATTAGACAAGTTTCCAAGAGAAGGTGATAACGTTCCAGACATGTATGTATCTAGGGGGATGCCATTCTCGTCCACAAAGCCAATACGAGTGAGGTTGATAACCCTGCCTGTGGAATCGCATGTGATGCCTTCCCAATCATGGCAGCAGTCAGAGAAAGATGTCCAAGAATGCAGCAGTTTTGAAGGGTCAGAGCTGATTTTGTTCTTGAATTCTAGTAATGCTTCTTTGTCCACAACGTGACAGGCCTTTGAAAGTACACAAAGTGAGATCAGAGATGAGAGAGAGAGGAGGAAGACGAGTAAGGAAGCATCACCAGCTAATGTGTGTGCCATTTGTAGATATTTGAAAATTGAAATTGTTGGTACTTGGTGGTGAGTTTTGGGCTTCTTATAGTGGTGGGTTATGTATTTGTTGAGGAATAGCATGTGCTCTTTAATGTTGTTGGCGGAATCTCGCATCTCAAACTTCGCATACCATAAATACTAATAATTACCCCATCCTCTCGGAATGTCACATCTCATTCATTGCATACCATAAATACTACTTTATGACCCACTTTTATTTTGTTCTTTAAGATTAATACTTATAAATAAAAAAACTATCAAATATGTTAAATGATAAAAAAAAATTATAATTTCATATAATTAAATTATTTTTATCACTTAATTAATATTTTTTTCTTTATCTTTTATTTTTATTAATCTCACATTCTGTCCCTCCCTTTCATTTCATTGATATGGAGTAGTTGATTTTAAAAAATTATAAAAATTAATTAATATGTATTTATTGAATTTAATGAAAATAATAAAAGATAAATAAAAAATTTAAAAAAAACTAATGAATATTCTTTGATTTTTTAAATAGACAAATAATATTGAATAAGTTAATATTCTTAAATAGATAAATAAAAATGAATAGAGAGAGCAATAATTAAAAAAATATAAAATAAATTAAAAATATAAAAAACAAATCACACACAATATGTAACTTAAGCTAGACTAAGAATCATTATGTTCACCTCAAATATGAAATCTCTCAGCGAAGTATAAGAAGTTTTAGTTTTAAAATATCTGCTAATGACATACATATAAAAGGATTTCATTCATAAACTAAATTCCTTCTTACATTTGATGATTAGAAACAGACTCTAAACTCTAAAGGCTTGTCACAGCTGTTGATTGTTCATAATGATGGGTTTGACCCAAATTTGATTTTAATTTGTTATCTATAGTTTTTTTATTTATTTTTTCAATTTCAGAATACTTATTATTTAATATTTTTTAAATAAATTAAAAATATTATTAAATATTCTTAATTTATGAAAAATATAACTATATTTGACTAAATTATTCTCTCACTTCATTAATGTTTTATCTCATTTCACTAAGTAAAAATGTCAAGACAAGGATAAAGTAGGAAACAAATAAGTAAAACAATTTTGGTTTTCTTTTTTGTATATCTTTTGGTTTTCTAAAATGATAAACAAAATTTTTTTCTAAAACGACTGATATTTTGAAACAAATAGAATATATTGAAAGATATAAAAATATAATATATGTAAAAGATATTTAAAAGATGGAGATTGTTAATCTCTACACTTTTATGTGAAAACTGTGGAGGTTAATAACCTCCACATTTTATTTTGGGAAAATTAAAGACCAAATTCTTCATTTATAATATTACTTAATTTTCATGGTATTTTAGTAATTTAGAATTATTAATTTTAATGAGGAAAGAGAATCCTAACATGAATTTTAATTATGAAAGAAATTTATTAATATGTGTTGATCTAAATAGAAAATATTCAAATTCTTTAAGCATGTGATCTTAGATTTAGTGAAGATCACATGCTTAACATTTTAAAAATATGATTTAACATGACTAAATTACTTTTTTTCTCACTTAATTAATATTTTATCTCTTCCGTATCTATTTTTATTAATCTCACATTCTCTCTTCTCCTCTCACTTCATTGACCAGAATAATTGATTTTAAGAAGTTATAAAAATCAATTAATATGTATTTAGTAAGTTTAGTGAAGATAATAAAAGATAAGGGTAAAATAAAAAAAAAGACTAATAAATACTCTTTAATTTTTTAAATGAACAAATAATATTGGACAAATCATGATTCTTAAATAAACAGATAAAAGTGAACGGAGTGAACAATAATTAAAAAATATAACATTAAAATTTTAAATATATAAAACAAATCACACACAATATGTAACTTGAGCTAGACTAAGAATCATTACGCTCACTTCAAATATGAAATCTCTCAAAGAAGTTATAAGAAATTTTAGTTTTAAAATACCTGCGAATGACATACATATCAAAGGTTTTCATTCATAAATTAAATTCATTCTGATTACACACGGACACTAAAGGTTTGTCACAGCTGTTGATAGTTCATGAAGATGGGTTTGACCCAAATTTGATTTTAAATTGTTATCTATAGTTTTTTTATTATTTTTTCAATTTCAAAATATTTATCATTTAATATTTTTTAAAGAAATTAAAAAAGTTATTAAATATTCTTAATTTATGAGAAATATAAATACATTTCACTAAATTATTCTCTCACTTCTTTAATGTTCTATCTCATTTCACTTAATAGAGATGCCAAGACAAGGAGAAAGTAGGAAACAAATACGTAAAATCTTATTGGTTTTGACTTTTGTACATCTTTTTGGTTTTCTAAAATGATGAACAAAATGAAACAAGATTTATTTTCTAAAATGATTTATATTTTAAACGAATGGAGTATATTGAAAGATATAAAAATATAATATTTGTAAAAGATATTTAAAAAATAGAGATTGTTAACCTCCACACTTTTATGTGAAAAATATGGAGATTTGTAACTTCCACATTTTATTTTGGACAAAAAGACCAAACTCTTTCATTTATAATATAACTTAGTTTTCATGGTATTTTAGTAACTTAGAATTATTAATTTTAATGAGGAAAGAGAATATTAACATGAATTTTAATGATCAGTGAAAATTTATCAACGTGTATTAATCTGACTGGAAGGGACTCAGATTTTTTAAGCATGTGGTATTGGGTTTAGTAAAGACCACATGCTTAACATTTTGAAAATGAATAATGTTATATTCTCATACTCAACTATTTTAATAATCATCCTAATACTAAATGAAAAAAATATTAAATAAAAAATAAATGTATCTAATGTCTTGGAAATATAAAAAATATTCAATATTTTCTTCATTTAGTAATTAGAAAAATTAGTAGGAGAATTGGGTAGGAGGATAAATCATTTCTCTTTGAAAATATGATTTAACATGACTAAATTAATATTTTTCTCACTTAATTAATATTTTCTCTCTCCCTCCTTTATTTTTATTAATTTTACATTCTCTTCCCCTCTCACTCCATTGACCAAGATTAGTTGATTTTAAGAAGTTAAAAAAATCAATTGATATGTATTTTTTGAGTTTAGCAAGATAATAAAATATAAAGGTAAAGTTGAAAAAAAAAACTAATAAATGCTCTTTGGTTTTATAAATGGATAAAATAATATTAGACAAATCAAAATTCTTAAATCGACAGATAAAAGTGAACGGAAGTGAGCAATAATTAAAAAAATATAACATAAATTTTAAATATAAAAAACAAATCACACACAATATATAACTTGAGCTACACTAAGAATCATTATGTTCACTTCAAATTTGAAATCTCTCAACGAAGTATAAGACATTTTTGTTTTAAAATACTTACGAATAACATACGTATCAAAGGATTTCATTCATAAACTAAATTCATTCCAAAATTTAGGAATAAATTTAGTTTATTGTAGAACAACCCAAAATCTCTAGTTCCTTGCAAGTAACGAAGGATTCTCTTGGCAGCTAGCAAATGCATTTCTATTGGATTCTCTATATATCTACTTATTAAACTCACATAATACATTATGCATGGTCATGTTGCAGTTAAATACACTAAACTGGCAACAATTTGCTTGTAAAGTGTGTTGTTCACCTTCTTCCTTTCATGATCTTTGTTTAGCTTTAAGCCAAACTCAATTAGAGTGCTTACAGGATTGCAATCCTTCTTCCGAAACCTATCCAAAATTTCTCGCACATACTTCTTTTGAGAAATAAAGATCTCATTAGCCAACTGCACTACTTCTATGCCAAGGAAGTAATGCAATATACCAAGATCAAACATTTCAAATTCAATCATCATAGATTTCTTGAATTCTCTGTTCCTCCAAGATTCCATGCAAGAACGCCGATTTGACATTCGGCTGGAAAATAGGCCACAAGTTCTATGCAACCAATACAATCACCAATTTGATTGTATCAAGTCTTGCAACGAGAGCAAAAACTTCTATATAATTGATCTCATATTCCTGCTTATATCCCTTAGCCACCAAACGCACCTTATACTTATCAACTTCACCATTTTCCTTTAGTTTTGTTTTGAAAACCCACTTAACACAAATGGTTTTGTGCCCTTTCAAAAGATCAGTTAGCTCCCAAGTATCATTTCTTTCAATGACGTCAATTTCATCATCTATCGCCTTCCACCATTTTGCTTCTCTGACAACACTTTCAAAAGTTATAGGATCACAATCTGAAAAATAAAGCAAAGTGAGTGATTGGATCTTCAATTTTAGTTACCTCATAGTTTTTCATCCATGCGAGCCATTTTCGAATACGATGAAGAGATTGAGTTGTCGCATCAAAAATTTGTATGGCAAAATTTCAATAGCCGTTGGAGTTGCTTTTGATGAATTTTTAGGCATAAATGTTGTTGGAGTTAGCTTCCTTTCAGAATCATTGTAAAAAAACAACTTGAGTATGTTGCTGTCTATTCTAATCCCAAGTGTTTTTCTCATCAAAGACAATGTCTCGACTGGTCACAATCTTCTTGGTTAGTGGATTAAACAATTTATATGCTTTGGATGCATTACTAACACCAAGACAGACACATTTTCCCCCCTTATCATAGTTTTTCTTTTCTTTTCTCATCTGGGACATGTGCATAAGCAATGTAGCCAAAAATTTTAAAATGACTTATAGTTGGTCTCCTTCCACTCCGATGGTGTCATATTTTGAAACAAGAAATGTAGGATTATCTTCAAGATATGAATATTCCAATTTACTTCTTCGAGCCAAAAAAGTTTTTGGAATTCTCCCTCTTGCCAACAAACTTCTCACCATATTGAGGATGGTTCTGTTTTTCCTCTCTGATACACCATTTTGTTGTGTTGTATAAGCAGTTGTCAATTTTCTTTGAATACCATGATCTACATAAAAAGCTCCAAATTTGGTTGAACAATATTTTCCACCACAATCTGTTCGGAGGGTCTTAATGGTCTTTCTTGTTTCATTTTCTACATGAGCCTTAAAGCTTTTAAATGCACAAATAGCTTCTGATTTTTGTTGAAAAAATAAACTCAAGTTTTTTTAGTATAATCATCAATGAAAGTAATGAAGTATCTTTTACGTCCATTAGAAGATGGTTTTATCGAGTCATAAATATCAGAATAAAATAGCTCCAAAACACATTTTGCTCGCCATGACTTCCCTTATGGGAATTGTGAACGATGTTGTTTGCCAACAACACATTCTTTACAAACTTGGGAAGGAAGACTAATATGTCGAAGGCTTGACACCATATTTTTCTGTTGAAGAGCCTTCAATCCACTAAAACTCAAGTGGCCATAACGAAAATGCCACAACCAAGAAGGATGTTTTACATCAATCACCAAACAAGATTGCACACTTTCAATTTTCAGTGGAAACAACCTGTTTGTACTCATTTGCACAATAGTAGTAGCTCTTCTAGTAAGATCATAAATCTCATAAACACCCTTTTGAATGGTGATTACATAACCTTTTTGTTGCAATTGACTAGCATAGAACAAATTGCTTGTCAAGTGGGGAACATAAAGGACATTAGAAATTGTTTCTACAAAACCATTCTTGGTTCTTATCTCAATATCATCCTTTCACATCACATTCACAGTGGAATAATCACCAAAACTTACTGTAGAACGAAAGTCTTCATTTAAATAATAAAAAGAAGACTTACTTCTACACATATGATTACTACAGCATGTATCCACATACCAAACATCTTACTCTAGTTCCTGATTAGCTTGAACAATCATCAACAAAGTTTCCAATTCCTTCTTTTTGGTGAAATTTGACTGCTCTTCCTTTTCTTTGTCATTAGGCAACCTAGTATAACATTCAAAACTATAATGTCCAAATTTATGACATCTAAAGCACTCTACCTTGGATTTGTCAAAATGTTTAACTCATCCTCTTCCTTTGCCCTGAAATTGATCATTGTTGGCTTTGAAATGCCTGTGGCCATCTCTACTGCCTCGATCTCCCCTTCCTCTACCTCTGCTTCTACCCCTCCCTCTAAAGATTGAGAGATAAGTAAAGGTAAAAGCCTTCAAAGCTTGCTTTCGAAGTTGAACTATATTCATTGTTCATAGACCTGCAAGGAGCTCTGCAGTTTATCAAGAGATAGTGCAATTTTGTCTTTCGATTCTTCAATTGAACACACGACATAATCAAACTTTGGTGACAAGAAACACAATATCTTCTCCACAATGGTGACATCTTCTATCTTCTCACTATGAAATCTCATTTTGTTGCTTATCTTCGTAGTCCTGACACAGTATCTGGTGACAGATTCCCCATCCTTCATTTGTAGGATCTCAGAATCTCATCTCGAGGCTTAAAGTTGTGAACACTTTACTCTATCATAGCCTTGATATTTTTTTCTTCATGAAATCCCAAATATCTTTGGAAGTTTCTTTGCTAAGAATTGTTTCCAAGATGGGACGATCGATTGCCTGAAAAAGGTAATTTTTTGCCTTCCAATCTTTTAGTTTTCTCCATTCTAACTCTGTTTTTTGGGCATCTATCAAGATTACATTTGTTGCAGGTTTTCCAATTCCATATTCAACGATCGACCAATATTCTTTTGATCGTAGAAAATTCTCCATTAGTATACTCCAATGGTCATAGTGACCATCAAAATGTGGGATCGCCGTCTGCACAAAATTAGAATTTGAAGCCATCGTTTCCTGCAAAAAATAAAATTGAAGAGAAAATAATTGCTACTATTTTTTGGACTATTTTGAGAATTCTCACTGTTTGGAATGTTTTGGGGACTCTCATTGTTTGGATTGTTTTGGGGATTCTCACTGTTTAGAAACTCTTTATCTCTTGCTTTCTCTCATAAGTTTTCTTCCCCGATACCACTGATACAATTGAGACAAAAACAAAAGAGACCTATTGAAAATGATAAAGCTCTATATTTTATTGATAAAGAGAAAGACCTATAAATAAGTTTTACATCAAAACATTTCATCTTAACACTAACCATAACTCCTATAAAATAAGATCACATGTAAGACACTTTTTTCAGTTACGATAACCAAATTCCTAAAGACTTGAACAAATCATAACCAAATTTTTAAAGACTTAAACAAAGCTACTAATGACTAGAGCTTCTAATAAATATTAATAAATATAAAAAAAATTAAATCTTAACAGTTAGCAGTTAGGAGACTGGATATTTGGCGAACAATTTAGAAAGTCAAGTCGTGACGTTAATGACCATAACATGAGAAGAAAGACATGCCTTGTTTTCTTACGCCATTACATAATTTCTATGTCTAGAACCTCTCAGTGGAATCTTCTATGTCAACTCAAAACAATGCTTTTTAATCGTTATCTTCTCAAAATATGACATACACAAACAAAATATGCAATTAAACTGACGAATGGTGCGTAACATGAGAAGAAAGACATGCCATGTTTTCTTACGCCATTACATAATTTCTATGTCTAGAACCTCTCAGGGGAATCTTCTATGTCAACTCAAAACAATGCTTTTTAGTCATTATCTTCTCAAAATATGACATACACAAACAGAATATGCAATTAAACTGACGAATGGTGCGTAGTGGGCCAAAAATGTTCCTTTATGACCACCCTAATTTGAAAATTGTTTGACTATATCGTTCTTTCCTACATATCTTAAGATAAAGCATTCAAGGTATACCATATGAATTATCAACAACAATTGTTGAACTTAATTGCCTTATTTAAAATCTTGAAAAGACAGATAATTACCTATCTTTTGTACCAGATCGACAGCTCTACATCGTTCATCTCTGCAAAACTTCTTCCTTTCTTCTGTCTCGATTTTGAATTTGAGTTCCTCTAACTTATTATCACCTAAAATAAGGATTCAAGTTAATTACATATTAGAACATCAAAGATATAAACAGTCAAACCAATCTATTTGATTCTATGTTTCAAACCAACTTTTTCACCAAATAATTTCTAAACCAAAATTTTAAAAAAACAAAAACAAAAAATTACAAGTTCTAAATTTCTATTTGTTTCCTCCGCAGAATCTAGCTTCATAGAACACTCATCTATCTGTTTATTCAAACTATCAAGAGCTTTTGAAGTTGCTGATAGTTTAATTTCCAACATTTCCTTATGTTGGAATCTAAATTCACTGCAATCGGAATTTTGACTCTAATAAAACCTAAGTGAAAAATATAGAGATTTATACCTTACACTATGTTTTATATGTTTTTTTTATTAATGAAACAATGAAACAGAACATAACAAGCGAGAATGAATTTGAAAGGAAAGTGAAGAATGGAACAAAACTAGTTTTCCCATGTTTAGAAGATTAACAAAAGAATATAATGGAACTCCATTACATCGTAAAAGAACAAAAGATAGGAGAAGAGAAGAGAAATAGATCTTCATAAATTCTTTTACCTTGCTATCAACTTTTAAACTCTAAAACATAGGAATTTGATCCCTTCCCTTTATTCAATTTTTATTTTTGTAATTACCTATTATCTAAACATAATATTAATTTTTAGTACAAACTAAAATTCAAATGAGTAAAAATATATAATAAAAAAATAACTATAGAAATTAGAACTCAAATAGGTGTATAAGGAATAAAATCTTATTTAAATCTTGATTTAACTTAAAATTTCTTCTAATTTAATTGTGTACATTTATAAATTTGATTGAATTTAAATTTTAAATCAAATAAAATCAATTCAACCAAATTAAATTAATACTATTTTAGATTAATTATATTTATCTCTCTTAAAATTTGACATAATTACATACAAGACCTTCCTTATTTAAAAATTATAGTTAATTACAACTAAAAATGGTATAGGAAGTGCATATAAAGTAAGAGAGATAATCCTAATTTCTTAAATAGAGAGAGTTTTAAGGTATAAGAATAGCATATAAAGTAAGAAACAAATGTTTAATTTTTTAAATAAGAAGAGTCTCATGTGTAATTATACTAAATCTTAAGAAAAATTAATGTAATTATTCCTTTATTTTTGAATAATTTCAAATACTGTGTTAGAGATTTTTAATTTTATATTGGATATTTGAATTTTTATAATCACATAAATCAAAACACGTGGCTCATAACGTTGCCATGTAGCTCAAAAAAAACTGCAAGGCCTCAATGCAACTGGGGAATTTTTGTTAGTTTCCCCAAATGGAAGAAAGAAAAGACATAACAGTAATAAAACAAAAAAAGGAGTCCAGCCCAATGGAAAATAGACAATAACTCAAAAGATAAAAGATTAGATAACGTATTGAAAAGACAACAAGTGTAGTAACTAGTACAGCGTGTCTACTAGGTGCTAGGTGCTGCCATTCTTTATCGCAAGAAAGGCCATCGGTGTGGTTTCAGTATGGAAGGGATGATGCAGCTACCATACGACACTACGGTGAAGCTGATGTTGGCTTCACTCGAGCGCAACTTGCTCCCTGACGCTGTCATCAGGAGACTCACGCGTTTGCTTTTGGCAACTCGCCTTCGCTCTGGTTACAAGCCTTCCTCTGACCTTCAACTCTCTCACCTTATCCAATTTGCACACTGTACTGTTTACCTTGTCCTTCTCTTTTTCTTTTTCTTTTTTAATAACCATTGCTTCCTTTATTTACGTCTTGTCGTGCTTTTAACTGCTTTGTCAACTGTAAGGATATATCATTTTGCACAAAATTTCATGTATGGTCGTCGTTGTAAACATGAAAATTAAGAAGAAGAATAAGAACTAGATGATTCAACAATAAAATAATCTTATTATGTATTACCAGAATCAATTATATGGAGGGGCACATGTGATTCCAGACCCTCCAAAATCTTATTTTACTTGTGATGGAGATATGAGATGGTTCAGAAAATCCAAGCAATGATAATGAATAGTGCCTCTCCTCCCTAACTGTCCCTATTTAACAGTTAGGGGCTAGTAAACCTTAAGAATTTGGAAGAGAACCTGATCTAGCATGACTTTATATTGTTTGAAGAGGAATTAATTGTGATACTCTATTACTCTTTCAGCTTTACAAGAGATGCCTATTGCAATCAACACTGATAAGCCAAAATCTCAACATTATGAATTACCAACCTCTTTCTTCATGCTGGTGCTCGGAGAGAATCTCAAATACAGGTCCTTTGATGCTTTTTTTTTATTTTTAATTTTTGCCCTCACTAAAATTTTTGCTGTCATTGAAAAATTTATTTTACTCTATTGCTTTGATCTGTTTTATGTTGATTAATTATGAAACATCTTTAAGTACTAATTCATAGATAAAAACCCATCTCCTCTACTTCTTTAAATTGCTGGAGTTCTGCAATCTGCCACCCTTGAAACAGAACACTGCAGTGATGGATACATACATTTACCACCATAGAGTATAGACACTACAAGAAACCAGAAGGTGACCGTCTGGTGTAAAAATGAATGCATAATTTCGTATGCGGCTGTAGCTTATGTAGATAATATGCTTGTAGATAACGATTCTGTTTCTTTGACGAAACATAAAAGAAGTCAAATTAGTCTTTACAACAAGATCTACCTAAAAGGGTCTATGGCATGAGTGGTGGGCACAGCCATGCTATAGCTCACGCAATTTGCTAAAGCAGCATTTTACTGTACTGATTAAGGTATGTATATGCAGGGGTAAAGGCTAGTATAATGAAAGTATAAAGATTCGTTATAAACAAATATTTTTGTTACAGAATGAATATGTAAGGGATGTAACTCGTTAGCAATATAAATTATTGACATGTATGTGTGCGTGAAGAAAAATAGTAAAATACACACACAACTTTATGGCAACATTTCAATATGTATGAGCTTGTGCAGTTGTTGTTACTTCTCTTCTGCCTCGAAGACACTGGAAGATGCTGAAGAAGCAATGTTGGAACTGTACTGCGAGAGAACAAACCTGAAAAATGGCCATACAGTTCTTGATGTCGGATGCGGTTGGGGATCACTGGCTTTATACATTGCTAAGAAGTACAGTAATTCCAGGGTCACAGGAATCTGCAATTCCACAACTCAAAAAGCTTATATTGAGGAGAAGTGCCGGTATGCTGCTTGATATACTATCATTTGCTTTAAGCATTGTGCATGTCATATATTTTTCAAAAATTTTAAACAGATGACTCTTTCATGGCACCAATATTTAGCTTGGAAATTAAATATTGCATGATGATCAAATTCACTTTCTTACACTGCTCTCTTGTCAGGGATCTTCAGCTGCAAAATTTAGATATCATTGTTGCAGATATTAGCACATTCGAAATGGAAGCTTCTTATGACAGAATATTTTCCATAGAAATGTTTGAGGTCAGAGTTTGTGGGTAAATAATCTGTATTGAAGCCATGTTTTCTTAAATTTTAAAGTCAGTTTTGACCTTGACACAGCATATGAAGAACTATAAAGATCTTCTCAAGAAGATGTCCAAATGGATGAAAGAGGATAGCCTTTTATTCGTTCATCATTTCTGCCACAAAGCATTAGCTTACCACTTTGAGGTGAACCTGATAAAATGTTATTAAAAGTCTTAGCCATCATCGTTTCTTGGTTGCTTTGTTTATGATATAGTCGTTACCTTATTAAGACTAGTAAGGTTTTCATTGATACCATTTATTTACTTACCGGCTACTTATTTATGTAGGACAAAAATGAAGATGACTGGATTACGAAATACTTCTTTACTGGAGGAACTATGCCTTCAGCAAATCTACTTCTTTATTTCCAAGTAAGCTTGCTACGCAACTTGTGCTGGTGTTGCAGAATCCCTTCAATTTTTTGCTGTTTGTTCTCTATAAGATAAAGATGAAGGAAAATAAAATAAAAAAACTAAAATTGCATGCTCTTTTCTTTAAAACATTAAAAAGAAAAAGGAATACAAGCACCTGCAATATCTTTGTGTAACACCTTTATATTGCATCCAGATTTAGCTCACATGTGATTGACCTCTTTGATGATGTACGCAGGATGATGTTACTGTCGTCAACCATTGGCTAGTAAATGGGAAACACTACGCCCAGACCAGGTTAGAATCAAATAAATTGCTCAATGATTTTACATCAATTTTGTCATATTCCATCCAAAGTTAATTTGTCTATAAAGCAAGTTTGAACCGTATTACTGAAGCAAAAACAATTTATCTTGCAGTGAAGAATGGCTCAAAAGAATGGATCAGAGCATGACTTCCATCAAGCCAATTATGGAATCAACATATGGCAAGGATTCAGCAGTCAAGTGGACTGCCTATTGGAGAACATTCTTCATAGCTGTAGCAGAACTCTTTGGATACAATAATGGCGAAGAATGGATGGTTGCACACTTTCTTTTCAAAAAGAAATAATCTTAAACCAAATCTTCTTTTAGTTTAAGTGCATGTTTGGATGAACTTATTTTAGCTTAAATTAATTTTTTTTGAGAAAAAAGTTTTTTCAAAGTGTTTAATATGTTTTAAAATTAAAGTTTTTACAGCATCGAAATTATAAAATAAAAGTTTTTTAAGTTAATTTTTATAATGTTAAAGAAAACTTATGAAGTTTATGATTATTGGATAGGGTAAATATCATTTTGTCTCAATCAAATAACTTTTTAACATATATCTATTTTAATAATTTAATATATAAAAGCGATTCTTTTTATATCAATCAAACGAAATAGATTAATTTAAAATTATTTTTTCAATATATTTAAACATAAAAATAAATTAATTATAACAAAAAAAATTTATACGATAATGATTATTATAAATTATTAAAATAATCAAAATTTTAGATGACTCAAACATACATTAAGAATAGCGTAATAAACCAAAAAACTGCTAAACGCGGTTGCATACTTCAATAGTTGCTGTACTTTTTTTAAGTACAAAATTGTTGTACTTTTATTGATTAACTTATTACCGTGGTTTTCATAATCGAATTGGATCAGTTGGTCAGTCGGATCAGAAAAATCGATAATCGATCCTCTTATTAGTTTAATCGACTTTCAAAAAATTTGATTTTTAAAAATAAAAAATTAATCTTGAATTGGTTAATTCATTTAAATTAGTCACAGTTTACAAGATTGAATTAATCTTTTTAAAAAAAAATCTAATTTTATTTTAAAAAAATTATTTAAAAGTTTTCAAGGCATTGAATTTTTTATTTTTTAAATATTTTGAAATAAAAAAATAACAATTTAAAATCAAATTTGGGTCAAACCCATCATTATAAACAATTAACAGCTGTGACAAGCATTTAGAGTCTGTTTGTAATTCCCAAATTTAGGAATAAATTTAGTTTATGAATGAAATCCTTTGATATGTATGTCATTCCCAAGTATTTTAAAACTAAAACTTCTTATACTTCGCGCTGAGAGATTTCATATTTGAAGTGAATATAATGATTCTTAGTCTATCTCAAGTTACACTAATTGATCATGATATCAATTATCATATTTCACGGTCCAAAGCTTCATTCTATAAAGAGCCATGCGCCTCTAACGGCCACTAGAGAGTCGGGCTTCGCCGGGAGAATTTCTAACATTCTCCTGTAGTATTATTCTAAATATTTTTATAACTGTTAATATTTAATTTTAATAATATTTTATTTTTTAATTTAATAATATGTATAATTATGAATGATACGTGTGATATTTTTTATTAGATTGATGTAATATTTTAGAAGTGTAGAAAAATTTCTCGTTCGCCTTACTTCAGTCCTTGGAAGCTAGTTACTTGGACACTGGTTGATTTCAACAAAAACTGAAAAAGCAGAGAGAATAACGGCACTACGATTATCGAAACTCACAGTTTTGTATATCAATGGTTTTATAAATTGGGAATTTCTCTGATACTATTATAAGTTTAGTATCAACATGAGTTATTAAGTATTCGTTGAATTCAAAATAAATATTTAAAAATAATTAATAATTAATGAAATATTTTATAATTTATTATGAATACCAAATTATTTTTAAAAAAAGAGGAATACTATAAAAATCCTCTTATAAATTATATCTTCCATCACGAGAAATTTTTGTTTCCACATTATTTATTGAGGAGAGATCGGCTTACACCAGTGTAAGTATTTTTTAACTTACACTCATTTTTAATTATTAGATTCACTTTCATCTAATGATTGAGATTATTTCATTAAAAGTAGCCATTAGATGAAAGTGAATCTAACAGTTAAAAATAATTATAATCTAAAAAACTTACTATTGGTGTAAGTTAATCTTTCCTCTTATTTACCACATTATATTTTAAGTAGGTCATTTAATTATTAATATGTGTAAAAGTAAATGCTCACATATTTAAATTTTCATTAAAGTCACATAGTTTATATGACTTGTCTTATTCTCCCTCTTCTTTTTTCTCTCTATATATTATTAATGTACATGGAAAATAAAATTTAATTTAATATATTAATTTAATTTAATGCACATGGAAAATAAAACTTAATTTAATATATTAATTTAATTTAATATATATTTTCTCTCATCATTTTTTTTTTAAAAATTAAATTATATTAATATAAGTCGAAGTCACTCTTATACAATTATATCATATATATATATATATATATATATATATATATATATATATATATATATATATATAAACCAAGCACGTATTCAATAGCCAAAATTAACCTCAAAACATGGCCTCTAACGCATACCTCATCTCAATCTCCTTAATAGTTGGCTCAATGATATTAGTATTCTCCAAAAATCTTGAACTTCTCAATATTTTTTTAAAAAAATATTTTTTTCTTTCTAATTTTTTCCTATGCTTTTCAGATAAAAAATATTATCAATTCTTTTTGCTATGATCTTTAAGCTTAGGCACTTCTCGCCAACATGTACAGTTAGTACCTCCGCCCATTTTTTTTTTCTTAAAAATATATGTTTTAACAAAATTCAAAACCGCAAAAATAAATATAAAATGAAGTGGCAACGATGAGATTGCTTGTAACATCACAAGCTACTTTATGTGAACGTATAAAAATATGTTAAAAGATACAATACAATTATATTATAAATTAAAAAAAAATGTGAAAAATGGAATTTGCTCTCTCAAGACGTAAATTTTACTTAATCATCATTAATACATTGAGAAAAAAATGAACACATATATTAAGGGTTAAAAATATAAATTTTTCATATATATATATATATATATATATATATATCACCAGTTTCTTGTTGCATTATTTAAATAAGATTGTCAGAAATATATAAGATAAATTTAATATTTCAAACATTTAAATATTAAACAAATAGTTTTTAATACACCTTAAACACTCTCCAAATATTATAAAACAAACATAAAAAATTAGAAAATGATAAGTTTTATCAATAATGATATATGATAAATAAGTACACGATGTAACATCCACTACAAAATGAGACATTCACATTCATTTATGCAACAATTCTATATTCATAATTCCAAAATAAAAAAGTCACTAAGCATGGACTTGAAGGATTTGAATAATTTACATAAAATTTTAAGTTCAAATCTCATTACTACTATTGTAAAAAAAATTTCCAAATAAAAGTAAAGAGTCTTAGTGTAACATCCACTACAAAATGAGACATTCACATTGATAATTACATATCTTCTAATTGGTTTGATGGCCTCAAGAAAGAAAAAATGGTGATTATTCACAACTTGGTCATTGTTCTCAAATATACATAATACATCAAAAGAAATATGGTGATTGTTAATAATTTGGTGACATTGTTTGAGAGAGAAATTTTCATTTTCCACAATTATTTTCAATTTTAATAAATTGTATTGTGTCTTTTAATATATTTTAAAAGTTCATATAAAGTAACTTGTGAAGAGAGCCGTTAAAATATGCCAAGTTTGATGGATCAGTCAGAATAGACAGACAAAATAGACAGTTGGATTAACAAAAGTGAATAAAAAATTAAAAATAGTTCGAATGAGTCAAGTTCGAACGAGTTTGATCGGCCCGTATTAATAACACTACATTAAGTCAAGACAGGTTGAGCTGAGCTAACAAAATGACAATATAAAACTAACATGATCCAATCTGATCTTATCTGAAAATGACCCGACTTTAGTTGAGTCGTCCCATTTTCATAGTCCATTGTGAAATTACATGCAATCCTATAGTTGTCTTTTCAAATTTTTTATGTGGTTTTAAATTTTGTTAGAATATATATTTTTAAGAAATTTGAAAAAAATGGGTGATGATACTAAATGCATAGTGCTGTACACGTTGACACTAAATGCCCGTGCTTAAAGATCATAGCAAAAAGTTTAAAAAATAAAAATCATAGCAAAAAGAGGTGAAAATATTTTTTTTATCTGAAATAAGGGGTAAAAATTGAAAAGAAAATTTATTTAAAAAAATAAATTGAGATGTACGAGTTTGGAGAATATTAATATCCTTGACACAATTATCAATTTTGGAGATTGAGATGAGGTCTGGCTTAGAGGCCACGTTTTGAGATTGATTTTGGCTATTGAATACTTGCTTCGTTTCTTTACGTGTGTGCATAGGAACAGAGAATAATTCGAGATTGAAAAAAAAAAAAAACTAGAGATGGAATAGGAAGAGAGAGAAATATATATTAAATTAATTTTTGTTTTATATGTACATTAATAACGTGACAGGAAAAAAAAAAAAGAGAGAAGAGAGAATAAGGTAACTTTTAAGCCAAGTTATATAAGCTGTATAACTTTAAAGAAGATCTAAATACGTGAGTCATTACTTTTACACATATTAATAATTAAATAACATGCCTAAAATATGGTGTTATATGAAACAAGGAGTTATCCTTCCATCAGAATTAGCAATACTAATGTTTCCTATGCTTGTGCTACTTCCTTGACCATATATACGATGGAACCATTAAGTTTTGGTTCATTAATGGACCTATTATTTGTGAGTCATTGGATTTGTGAAAAACAAAAATGGACGATTTGGATGGAAGATGGACTACCTATTTAGCCGGTTACGAAAATGAAAACTTTGTTTGTTGTAGAGTCCTTTTTTGTTTTTGGTTTGGTGAAAAATTTTTTGGGTAATCTGTTAACCTTGTCTATTGAGGAAGGGTAGAGTAGGCACCCTACCTGGTGGTTTTGGGCATTGGAGGACGACGGCGGGCGTGGTGTTCAACAACTCTAGTCTGGTTTTGGTTTTGTTTCTGCACGGTGCATCAATAGCTCTCAAATATGGACGTGGTGAGGTGGCTCATGGTTCTGGCAGAGATCCAGTCTGTATAGCTCCGATCCAGTTGGCGTTGATCTCACCTCATCACTTTCTTATGTGATTTGGCAATTCTAGACAACGTTGGTCTAGTTTTGGTTTGGTTTCGGACGGCTCGATGGTGGCTTGCAAATCTAGACGTGGTAAAATGGCTCGCGGTTCTGGCGGAGTAGGGAGAGGCAATCAGTGACGGGCTCGTGGTGGCTATGGGCAGAGGTGCGAGGATAGGCTTGAGGAGTGGTGGCTGACGACCGTAGTTGCTATTGTGGTTTGCTGATGGCAGAGAATGATGGCTCTGGCTTGAGAAGTGGTGGCTGACGGTTGTGGTTGTGGTTGCAAATCGTGGTGGTGGTTTGAGGCAGTGATGCGATGATCGGCTTGCGGCTTTGTTGTAGGTTGGAGGTTCTATTTTGGGAGGCTCTGTGAATGATGGTTACAGCGAGATCTGACACCAACCTTCTCCATAGAGGAGTAGGAAATGATGCTTGAGGCCAACAACAGTGGCAATCCATCGAAGGAGGGGAGTGAGTGGTGGTTCAAGCAAAAAATGGTGTCCATTCCATTTTTGTTGTTAAGGACTAAATTGAAAATTTTGAAATTAATAGGACTCAATTGTAAATACAAAAATGAACTGTTTTATAAATTACTAAAACTTACTACAACAGACATTTTCGGGATTCCATCCATGGCCCCAAACTCAATAGGTCCACAGTAAAAGCCACCTACTTCCTTAGTGGAAAGTGACTACGATTGCGCCATTGATGTTTAGCAACAGGCTCCCGTCTAACATGGATCCCTAAGAAGGGATCCATGAGATGCACCCTGTTTTGTAGCCTTTGGATTGCATTGGTTGTTGTGCAGATTAGATGGATGGTGTAGATAACTAACCTACTTATCAAGTAGTAGGTTAATTATAAAAGTGTTTGAATTTTAAATTAATCCCTAACAATAAGGTTATTTGTGAAAAGAACCCCACAAGCCACAATTGCCAGGCACATCAGCACCTTTGCCGCTGGAGCCGTTCACCTTTCCAGCCATCACGAGGAATCTGTCTGCCGCCAGATCCACTTGTGCCACCACTTCTCACTATGAGCTAGCCACCCAAACACGTCGCACCTCCAAACCACAATATTGTTGTCAATTTGGCAACCATTGTTGTCGATGTTGGACAAGTCGTCAACTGTATCCTTTGATTATCATCACCGGCAGTGCCCTTCTAACACTGTGGCCAACGGTGTCCTCCAATTCAATTCAAAATTACAATTTTATACCTCAATTCTTTATTTATTCTAAACATAAAAATTAAGATTCCTAACTAATTCTAGTTTTGAAAAAAATAAAATAGAAATTAAAATTCTAAACTGTAATATCAATTATTTCCTTTAAACAGACCTAAAAAATTCTTCTTTCAATTGGAAGTCTGTAACCCATCACCCATTGTTTCATATTTTTAAAATATTTTTACATACTTTCTCTAACATACGCACTTGAATGAATGGAAATGAAAACCAATTATCTAATTTTTTTGTTACTAGCAATTACCTAACTTTTGCCAAAATTACTCCAATATCTTTTTTTTTTTATAATGTTGATATATAAATTGAGTTGCAAATGATTATCAATTATAGTGTTAGTTATATGAGTAAATACACAAATTAGTCCCTAAATTATACAAGTTGTTTGCATTTAGTCCATAAAAAAACGCGTGCGTACAATTAAGCCCCGAATTTGTAAAATGAATCACACATTAATCTTTTCGTTAGTTCATGTTGCAGAGCTCTAATGAACGTGTTGATATGTCATGTTAAGTGTACATGTGGCGCGTTAGTCTCCGTTAGTGGCACTGAGATGACATATTAACAGTGAGAGAGTGATGAGGGAGTAAAACAACATTATTTTTCCCTCTAAAACCCCAAAACATAGTCGTTTGGTTAGGGACTAAATTGTGCATTGAACTTGAAATTCTCCACCCCCAAAACACAGTCGTTTTTTCCTATAACCCTAACTACCCAAAACTTCCCCCCATTTTCCCCAAAAGCCATCCTCATTTCCTTTCAAAACACAGCCATGATGGTGGGATTTGGTTTGTGGCATAGCTCACGGGATTCGTTTGGTGGGGCTTGGCTTGGGGCAGTGGTGAGGATGCATTACGGGTACGAGGCAGTGAGTTGTGATGCTATTGTGGTGGTTCTGAGTAATAGGTTTGGTGGTGAAGATGGTGTGCGGTGGTTGCAAGGCAGCTGGCTATAGGTGGCGATTGGTGGAGCTCGCAGGTCTGGGTTGGTGGTGTTTTAGGTTGGGGAGTTACGGGTTCTCCCTGTTCTCTCTCTCTCTCTCTTTCTCTCTGTCTCTGTCTCTGTCTCTCCCTCTCTCTTTGTGTTGAAGATTTGCAGGACATTGTGTTTATGAGTTTATGATGAAACTTGTATTGTGTCTACTGAGTTCCTACTTGCTTGAACCTATGGTGGTTTGGTGTGTTGTTGGGTGAATTAAGAGTATGTAAGGGTATTTATATATGTGTTTGTGTGCAATTCAACATAATGTAAATCAACTATAATCAATGGAAAGACAACCTCATTCCATATTAAAGCTAATACACACACACACACACACACACACACACACACACATTGTGTTTTTGAGTTTATGGTGGAGCTTGTATTGTGCCTACTGAGTTCTTGCTTGCTTGAGCCTATGGTGGTTTAGTGTGTTGTTGGGTGAATTAAGAGTATGTAAGGGTATTTATATGTGTGTTTGTGTGCAATTCAACATAATGTAAATCAACCATAATCAAAGGAAAGACAACCCCATTCCATATTAAAGCTAATACACACACACACAATGATTCTTACATTTGAAGCTTCAATACAGAAATGATAGAGTAATATATGATTTTTGTTTTAGGTTAACTTCACTATCTCTCTCACTCTCAACACTATTTTAATTCTCAAGAAAGAACCCAAAACTGAAAACCAGAAAATCCCCCTCCCACTTCATTCTCGGTCTTTTTTTTTATAGACATATGAAACTCAAGTTTATTGAGCTCTACCAGTGGGAAACACAATTGAATTGAAACTGTCTTCTTAACGAAGAAGAAGAAGACAATTGAGCTATACCACTTCATTCCAATGTTTGTCTTCTTCAATGGGGACAACACCTTGAAAATAGATGGAATTGGAAGGAAACGAGGAAGGCTTTTGGGGAAAAATGGGAGGAAGTTTTAGGTAGTTAGGGTTATGGGCGAAAATGACTGTGTTTTGGGGGTGGGGAATTTCATGTTCAATGCACACAATTTGGTCCCCTAACTAAACGACTGTGTTATGGGGTTTTATAGGAGAAAACGATGTCGTTTTGCTCCTCCATCACTTTCCCAATGTTAACAAGTTATCTCAGCACAACTAACGGAGACTAACGTGCCACATATGCACTTAACGTGACACATTAGCACATCCGTTAGAGCTCTGCAACATGAATTGACAGAAAGATTAACGTGTAAGTCATTTTACAAATTTGGAGGCTTAATTGTGCACACCTGCATTTTTAAGAATCAAATACACACAACTTATATAATTTAGGAATTAATTTGTATATTTACTATAGTTATATTTAATTAACTTTCAAACTACTATATCAACTCCGAATTTTCACATGGCAGCTTAAGGTAACCTTCCCTTAAAGACCAAAGAAGATGTAACAGTCATTTCACCAACAAAATTCCATGACTTGGTTTGACATTGGTAATCATTAAAGTCACTTTTGTTAAGATTGAAACTATTTGGCAAAGTTTCTCAACCAGAGACTCTTTACCCACTATTTATTGGTCATAGACATAACTTTTCGAAAATGAACCCTGATGTACTATTTGGGCTTTGATCCAAATGGTTAAGGTGGGGCACTTGGTAGTTGGCCTGTGATTTTGAAACATCATCAAGACAGTTAGCCCAAAATGGAGAACTACCTCAAATCTGACAGTGGGCCAGACCTCCTCATTCATTATTATACGTGAGCCCCAAAACGTGGGTCTCTCTGGCTCACCCTGTCACATGATTACAACGTGCGACTGTCAGAAGCGAGAGACAAAATCTAGCATTATATATCATCTTAACAAAAACATCTTTATATATCATAAATTCATAATCTCCCACATCACCCGAATTCCTTTTCAAGTCTTCTTGATTCTTTTGTATTTAACACAAGATTCCCTGTCATCAAACCACCTTTTTAGTTTAAATTTTTTTAATAATATATATTTTTAAACACTTTTTTAATATTTATTTTATTATTAATTCAAAAACAAAAATTATAATTATCTATCCTATAATAATTATTTTAAATATATAAAATACATTAATTACTAATAAAATAAGTATTAAATAAATGTCTAAATAAACATGTTGATAACATTTTCTCTTACACTATATTTGAATGATAGATAATGAGAGAAACAGAAAAGAAATAGGAAAAACGAAAATAATTTTTTATGTTTGAGAGTTTAAAATGTATAGGAACGGAACACAGGAGAAATCATTCCCCCCTTTTCTGCTCAAATGTCCAATTTTTATTTCCCCCAAAATTGAAGTGGAATGGGGAGAACACATATCTATTATGTTCCGTTAATGAATCTTTCAAACAAAGAAGAGATGATTTATGTTTTATTCTTTTCCTTTTCTTTCCAATCTATCTCCACCTATTTTGTTCCGTTCCGTTAATAAAAAAACATCTAAATATAAAGTTAATTTTAAAAGAATTTTTACATACATACATATCATATATGATAAATTCTATTATAAAATAAAACTCATTCTATATAAATATAAGTAAGATATGCACGTGCATAAGTAAATAATTTTTCCTAGATTTAATCAACAGCCAAAAGCAGAAATTTATTATTATTATTTTTTTTATATATATATATAAAAAAAACTGAACTTGAAGAAAGAACGCAGAGAGGCAGAGCATGACAGAAGAGAGAGTCTAGATATCAAAATCTACATGAAATTCATCATCCATCATCTAAGGGATGAAGGGACTGAATCTCTTACATTCTGCTTCAGGTTTTTGTTCCTCACCCTGACAGAAAAAGAAACTAAGAGGGCACCTATACAAGCAGTTATCAACAAGCCTCACATTTGCAGAACCCGATTTGAGCGCCATTAGAGGACTTGGTATACCGCCGAACAAGTAATTGCCACCCAACAGAAGCCTCTCGAATGGTGACACCCCAGGTTGAGGAAAAACCGTTTTAAGCGCGTACTGGGTCGGTATCATACCCGTGAACTTGTTGTTCTCCAAGGACAAAGATGAAAGCTTTGGCATCAGTGCCATGAACATTGGCAAAAACCCCTGAAGCTCGTTGTTACTCAGATCAACCGCTATGAGCCCACTTTGAGAGTCCAAAGCGTAAGAATAAGGGACTTGCATGTACGAGAATTTATTAAAAGAGAGTGTTAGTTGCTGCAAAGATGGAAGCTCAAATAGAATGAACGGAACGGAGCCACTTAAATTGTTGGAACTCAAATCTACAACCTGCAAATACGTCAAGTTCCTGAAACTTTCAGATGTTAAGTAACCGCTTAAGCTGTTGTTCCTCATTGAAATTTGAACCAAAGATTCCGGCAACGTTGTTGGCAATCCTCCGGTGATGGCATTGTCGCTGAGGTCCAAGTAATAAAGGTTTTTAAGAGAACCCAAATTTGGAAGCTCCTAGTTGAGTTTGTTGAATTGAATTTCGAGCCTTTTCAAGCTTTTGAGGGCGTCGAAACTAGCTGGGATTGTCCCTTGAAGGTTATTGTTATCGAGGTATAGCTCTTCGAGGTTAGAGAGGGACCCAATGGAAGAGGGTATGATACCGGTGAACGAGTTTCTCGATAGACCGAGTCGACTCAGCCGAGTCAAGTTCGATAGTGACTCGGGGATTTGGCCTGAGAAATAGTTGTTTGAGACGTCGAGAGTTTCGAGGTACGGAAGGTTCCAAGTTGTGGCGAGCGATCCAGCATAACCCGCCTCGTCGAGGCTGAGTTCGGTGATTCGGCTCAACCCGGAAACGACGACGTCACACCTGAACCCGCACGTGAACTTCTCGCTGAAGAGGTTGCCGCATGGGTCAACAGTGAAGTCCCATGAGTTGACGCATGAACCTGGATTCAGAGAAGCAGGGTCGAGGTTGTTCTTTGGTTCCTTTAAAACCTCTGCATCTCCCCAATATGTCTTTGATTCTGCAACAAACAAGGCTCCCGAAGCTACGATGATAAGAAATAAATGGAAGTGAGAGAAACTGAGAGACACCATTTGCGATTTTCAGTGTTCTTAACTGAAAGATGTGTTTGGAAACAAGGTGAGGGAATGAATCAGGACCGTTGGATGGAGAGATGAGAATGAGAGTTTTGATGGTTATGGAGGATAAAGAGTGGAAACAAAGTGAAAGATGGGAAGGGAAGGAAAAGGTCAATTTATGAAGAGTAGTAGCTCTCTTCCCCACTCAATGGAGTCAGAGATCTTTTGGGTGAGTGGCTTCACGGGCTGGTGTCAGAGGCTTCTCCAATGCATATGAAGCTCTTTGTTTTTAGATTGGGATTATTCATGTTTTTGTTTGTTTGTTTATTATAGAAAGAAAAGAAAAGGGAAAGCACAAGCCGTTTCCTCGCTGTTTGTATAGTGACATCCTGGTAGCGACACTTTGGTTGCTTAGGTAGCGGTGCCCGTGTCTCTGTGTTGGGGAATTGAAAGTTGGGGAATTGAAAGTTGGGTTGGGTTCTATTAAGGGTGTTTAAGATCAATCTCGTCTTATTAATCAGTCTGATTTAGTATAAAGTTAAGGCTGTTTCTAAGGTACATCCTTTTTTTGATTTGGTATAAAGTTAAGGCTGTTTTTAAGGTATATCCTCTTTTAAGGTACACCCTCCAAAAGAGGGTGTATCATATACTCTTTAAATTTTAATTATTAATTGTGTTAAAAAATACATCAACGGTTAAGATTAATAACTTACAATCTGTTATACTATTTATTAATACTGTTTACCAACATAGGAATTACTATTTACATTCTATCGTAATTACTGTTTACTGTCAAAAAAATACACTGTTTAATGCCAGAATTACTGTTCATTTCAAAAAATATACTATTCAATGCCGAGATTACTGTTCACTATGTGGGAGTATATTATTCACATCATGAAATATACTGTTAGGATTCACTTATTTTTATTTATTTTTAAAGTTGCATTAAAATAGTATCAATTAAAACTGTAATAGTCCTTATGTTTTTTCATAAATAAAATATTAAAAATTTTACAAATTTTTTTGTGTAAATATTACAGTTAAAATTTATAGAATTTTAAAGTATGTACAATTATTTATATTATAATTTTAAGCGATATTATTTTTACTTGTATTATTTACATAGTTATACAACTTAAAAAAATAAATATATTGCTAACAGTGGACAATTACTTGCTGACAACAGTGATGGTAATAATGTGTAAAAAAATATATATAAAAAAAAGCTAACCCAAAAAATAATTAAAAAACTAACTAAAAAAAAACCCTGCAATAGTAGGTTAAATAAGGAGTGTATGGTACACCCAAACTTACATAGGTGTACCATAACAACGGCCATAAAGTTAAATGGGAAGGGTTTGGTTTTAAAAATTAGATTTTACGTGTTTTTTTGGTCGGATTCAAGTTATATTTTGGATCGTTCCATCTTATCTTGATATCTTAAATTATTTTAAAATTTATATTATCTTTTATAATTAATTATAAATGATAAGATTTATTGACCAAAATTAATAATTTTTTCATAATATAGTAATATATTTATATTAATATTATTTGTTTTGAAATATATATTATGAAACATACTTTAGTTTTAATTTTCAACTTCTATAATTTTATCTAATTATGCATAATATTTAAATTTATATATTATACCAACATATCAGATTGACTTGATCATTATAGGGCCATGGTCAGGTCAGGTTTCAGTCTAAAATAATGACTCAATTGAAATATTGAACTGGGTTCAGGTCAAGCTAAACCCATCCTAACTTGTCTCATGTACACCCCCTAAGTTCTATCATTTCTTTTTCATGATTGGGTTCTGTCTTTTACTATTTGTTTTTTGGGCTACCATCATGCTGCTTCTTATTCAACATTCATAAATTGCAGTTCTCCTTGGGAATGTGATACTACAAAAGGAATTTTATGGTATCCTAATAAGTTTGATATTTAGGGTGAGGTGTCAAACATTCATTGAATATTGAATTCATAATAAATATTTAAAAATAATCAATAGCAAAAAAAAAATGCTTGACAACTCACTCTAGATACTTGTTTTGTCCTAAATGTATAAGCTTATTGGGTCAGAACTAGCTCACTACATAAACCTTCTTCTAGCTTGGAGGCATTGGAGATGGGGGTTGGGTACCTACAAGGCACTCCAACACTCAAGTCAGTTAGGGTATAAGGTGAGTGCAATAAGTGAGAAAAGATATTTACCCTCATAGCTATGTAGCTATTTATAGAGGAGAGTATCTTCGGGATTAAGTATTGTACGGGGATATTTTAGTCATCATAAGTGCCATAGGAAAAGCTTCCTGGCAACTTCCTAGACTTGCCTATTGGCTTGTGATTGGTTTCCTTTGAGGTAATTCCTTTTGTTAAGGGAGAAGGATCACATCTCATCTAGCTATTAGGCTTGGCCTAAATCCCAATTCAGATCACTGCCCCTAGGTTGATGCTCTGATGGCTATTAAGGCGCTATCTCCGATGTCACTAGGGCTTTAAGCAGTTGTCGTTGCGATTCCCAACTCCCACGGGCCAAACTTAGATGGCTTAAGACCACATGAGGCAATATCTTGGAATTTGCTATGAGTGCAGATTATCGTGGTCATCAAATTTTCTATCTGTGCTCAGGGGTCTTGGACCTACGTGGTCGTATTTCAATGTGGAGTGTCTTGAGGTCTTCAGTGGGTGTGACTCTTGGCTTGTTGGAAACATTTCACTTGTTGCAAGATGTCTTTTCGCTTGTGCGCCGACAGCTTTTTTGCCACATGGCATGCAACGATTTGTTTGTGTGTAACTGATGGCTTGGAGTTATGCGCCCATCATTATTGAATTTAATACATTTAGATGGTTTTGCTCCCTATTAATGGGTGGCAATTACTGTGTCCTTCCTTTATAAATAGGGGAGGAAGGGAACTATGTCTCACTTTTGCTTCCCTTTGCAACTTGAAAACTCTTAAAGTTCAGAAACTCCCTCAAAGCTTTTCCCTCTCTTTCTCGACAAGACAACAACATTTTTAGGCTTCCACTGTGACGATGAGCTGCTTCTGTCGGGCTCCTCCTTAGCATTTAGCCCCTCCGCTTCCTCTTCAAGGCATTCCCCTTCATCCCTCTTCCCTTCCATTTCTGTTTGTATGGTTAGGATTAAGATGTTAGGGAACGAAAGAGAAGAGCGATCTTCTCTGGAAGTTCTGGAGTAGCCGTCGTCTTTGCCACACCGATCTCGACGGAGAAGGACCTTAAGGAGTGCTTCTGCCCCAAGAAGGAGGAGGCCTTCTCTGGCTGTCGAGTTTCGTGCTCATGGCAGAGGGGCTGTAGGGGGTTCCGAGACAAAGAACATTCTCCAAGGGTTTCGCCCATACTCTGAGATTGTGGCAAACTTAGAAGAATTACTTGGCCCTATGAACAGTGATTCTAACAGCTCTTCACCCTCTATAGGTACTGTTGTAGCTCCATCTTTTGAACTCATGGGTACACTTAGGTTCACTATGAGCCCTTGGGTATCCCTCCTCTCATTGAGAGTTAAGAAAGTTCCAGAAAACTACGTCTTCACATGGACATGATGCATGCCATGATGCTGGAGGATGACTACCTTGTATAGCCTTACAGTGAGGACAAGTGCATTTGCTGCTTACCCAAACCATGTCCTTTGTACACATATATGTATGAGACCATCTTCACAAGGCTCATGATCCAAATTCCTTTCCCAGTGTTTTACATCGACATGTTGAACCGGGTTCGGGTGGCTGCTCAACTTCACCCTAACAACTGGGTGTACATCCAATCTTTCGAGATAGTATGTAGGCACTTTGAAGTGGAGTTAACCGTTGTAATATCCCTAAAAATAATAATAATAGGTACATAAAAATATTTGCGTTGAACATTTATAAATGCCTTATAAAATGACTATGCATTGTATTATGTAACAACCCTCAAAATAAAATGAGATATAACTTTTCAAATAAGGATATTCAACTAAACAGTTTTACTATTCGAATAATTAGTCATTTATTCAAATAAGTGGTTTTGTTATTCGAATAAGTTAGCTGGTTGATGATCACATATTTTATACATTAATAAACTCTCATTTTTAGTCATTTACACTCTCCATGTACTTAATTGATTAAGCCTAGTTATGTTTTGTAAGTTTAGACTCAAATTGGACTTAATTGATTTTTTCAGTATTATTTTGGTCTTACGCTGTTTCTGTATTTCGGCCATATCTTGAGTTCTAAATGTCTGATAATTATGAATTTTACCTTGTAGGAAAGATAAGAGAGAGCTCTACAACTTTGATGAAGAGCTCAAAGTCTCAATCAGACATCTAGAAGAGCTAATTTGGCTTGGAAGACAGAACATGAGTTTTGTGTCTGAAACCTGAACAATGTACAGTAATCAGAGCATAACTCGGGCTGGAATAATTATCTTGGACTGAAATTTGGACATTTGAAAGTTAAGTCCCAGATCTAAAACTTTCATGTTGAACACAAAACTTGATTCGGGCTCCTTGATGGTGATATTGGGTCTGAAAGTCAAAACAGAGGTGCTGAAATTGGGCCTGAATAGTCTGTAGTAATTGGGTCATATCTTAGGCTGTAGGACGAATTTTTGGGTGATTCCAGAGCCATTGGAAAGCTTAGACAATTTCCTAGAACTTTCATGAAGACCACTTGGCTTGAAAATGACGGAATCAATGACTTAAGCAATGAATTATTTCGGAGACAAAGAATCTCAATAATTCAACTACTCATCCAATCATCCAACCACTCCACCCACTCATCCACCTACTCTTAATCATTCTCCTTGTCATTTTGTATCCCTACTCCTCTATAAAAGGCACCATGAGCTGAATGTTGGGGGAGGAGTTAGGCACTTAGTGTTAGGCTTAGTTTGTACAAGTTAAGGTTATGCTTGTTTATTGTTTTCCTTTGTTGTAATTTTCTCTTGTTCTAAATTGAAGTCATGTTCATCTTTCTCTTCTTCTCTCTTTCTTTCTTCTTATCCATGAGTAACTAAATCTTCATCTTACTTGGGTGAAAGAGTGAAGCTCTTGGTAATGAAATAAGGTTAGATTATTTTATTTCTTGTACTTAAATGATATATTATTAAATAAACATTATATGTGTTGTATTTTGTTTCCAATCAATTTAGAAACCTTCTTTATTAATGGAGATCTTGATTTATTGTAGACAATAGGATTATTGAATGCTTGAACTCATTTACAAATGTTGGTAGATAATTAAAGGAATCATAATATGATTACATATATAATTGAACTTTGAATGTTATATTTTTCGATTGGAACCTCCGTTGTGTGTGGATTTCAATTGAGTTAAAAAGAGAAATAATTTTACCTTTAATTTATTACCAAGAGTGGATCTCCTAACCCAAGCAAGCCCTTAAATTCATTTGTGAACTTGTTTTATTACTTTTGGTGTTGTGACAAATCCTCTTCTTACCTCAATTAATTTTTCTTCATCAATTCCCTGTGGATCGACCTCAGACTCGAGAAATTTACTACTTGAGACAACCTGCACTTGGATTTGCATCCTTAAATCCCGCAGTCACTGGTATTAGTATAAATGGGAAACACGTTATATTGTAACAGAATGAAAAACTCAATTTTCATTCAGTTCCCTTCTCTCTCGTTACAATGGCAAAAATCAAGAGGATGAGATAAGTATAGTGAGATCAGCAAAAGACATGTGTCATGAAGGGGAACTCTTGAAATTTTGATTAAGGAAGTAACAATGATTACAGAAATAGGTGTCAAGCAAAAATGGAAGGCAAAAGATTAAGTCAAGCACGTCAAATGTTATAGAGAAAATTCTAGATTACAACTTTGATTATAGGAGGGGATTTTTTTAGAGAATTGTTTCTTGTTTTGATAGCAAATCACCCAACATCATCTCCCTACGTAAGAGCCCATATCTTTGGCACTATAAATACCTCCTTTACTCATTTTTCCTTGTTAGAAAACACCCATCCAACAGACAACTCCCAAAATATTCCCATAGCCCTATTTCTTATGTTATCAATCAAAGACCTACCTTGTCCATTTTTCATTACAACACACTACTACTAGCCTTTTCATTTTCACCTAAGTACTTTCTGACAGAAAGGTAGGAAGAGTAAAAACCCATTCTTTTATCTTTTTGTCTCTATTAATCTTAATTATGGTTTAATTTTGATCTATTACTTCGAATTTCATACCTTTTCAAAGTTTTTGCAGGAATTCTTATTGTATGTTTCACTCTTGTTTCAATGTGATCTTTACATGGTCTCATTTCTGTTTCGATTTTGAATTTATTTTTGTTTCGATATCTGTATTTCAATTTTGATTCTCACATTTTCGAATTCGATATATGCTTTTGTTTTTTATGGAGAAAGGGTGAGTTTGCTGGAGCAAGGGGTGAATGAGAGTGTGAGTGCAAACTTAGAGGCAATTCTGATGGTTTTGCAGTGTTAGGTAACATTATTTGAGGTTATTGTTAGTGTTGCAATTTTTTTTATTTTTGTTTTTCTTTTTGGGTGGTGAGAAAGTTGCAGACATTGAAGTACGCAAAGGAATGAATTGGTGGAGCTGAAGATTATGTCTTGTTTGGGAAATGGGAAGAGTAGAAGAGATTTTCTTTCTTTTTTTGTGTGTTTTTGGCAATTTAACACCTCGATGACATGTAGGAGTCCATGTAGGCCGCCATATTGGTAGTTAACGATTGAATCAAACAACACACTAGCAGAAGGACTATATGGGAAGCAAAAAAAAAAAATTGGAGGACTAGATCCAAAAAATTTAAAAAAGAGAGACTAAAACCAAAAATTGCGATATTTTGAGAGACCAAAAACATATTCAAACCTAAAAAAATAATAACAAATAATTTTTTCATTTGATTTATTTGACTTAAAGGATAAAAGAAATATATTTTTTTAAAACATTTGTACAATTAGTTTTAAGGTAACCGCTTTAAAGTGAGTGTATCAAGGGTGCAATGGTGTTAAGTTTCCATCATTCCTTGTGCATAATTAGACTCTCAAACCTAATCCATTTTTTAAGACCATTTTTTCTATTCAAAATGTTTTTCCAATTATTTTTCTAAAACAAAAAATTATGGTGACTCCTTGAGTTTTTTTTTATAAATTTAGTTGTCTCTCATCGCGGCATCCTCTGAGCATGTTGTGACACCCAAAATATGTTGATTTCTTTAAGGTTGAGAAGTCAATTTGGAGAAAATCGACTTCTCCACTTCAATTTTTATTTTTTTCTAAACATTGAAAAGTCAATTTCTTTAATGTGGTTCCTTTTTTTTAACAGTTAAGAAATCGGTTTCGATCTCAAGGAAACCAACTTCCTAATTATTTTCTTAAATTGCTCTAGCAAGCTTTGGTATTGGCATAGTTATGGTACTCATCTCTCTCTCTTTTTCTCTCTGCCTGCACCATTAAGACAAACACACAAGCAACCCAACAATGGTAAAAGCATAACAAAGTTGAGTTTGACAACAAAAATAGTGAAGACCATAACAATGGATGGCCACCGATAGGGGCTCCAATGAACATGCACAAAGATAAGCATTCGAGCAACTTTGACAGTTCAGTCAAAGTAGTCTCATTTGGGTTTGTAGCCATTGCCCTTCTCATCACCATATCCTAGTGTTGGTATAAAAATAACATTTTTTGATTTAGACAATGTTGATGTGTATTCAAAGGCTTAGTATGAAGGATATATATTTACTAAGTTATAAAATTACACATACCTTAATTCTATTAAAACCAAAATTCTTGTTATCCAAAATGGTAATCTAAGAAGGTTAGTAACTACACTTGGGATTTTCTAAAAATACAAGTAAAGATCTTGACCAAAAGACAGTAGCTATTTCAAGATTTAAATTTTAATTAAGATAAAATAGAATTTAATTTAAAACAAAAGTTAACAGCAGTTACGAGTGTAAGATCTAGACAAAACGAGGATTGCTGACAAAAATTAGACAGTTACTTGTAGCATGAGGATTGCTGATAAAGATTGAACAGTTACTTGACAAGGATTGCTGACAATGATTAGGCAGTTTTTTTTTTAGACACTTTTCAAAATCTTATAAAGGGGGTAGTTACTTAAAATTTATATAAATACCAAAATGATAGAAACATTTAAGGGTTGGAATTCACTTACTTGCAAATACTTTCTAAACACGCTCATAAGTCATCGTAACACTCGAGCAAACTGAGATAAAAGCTAAGTATGTTTCCATCCTGTTTCTTTTCTGTAAACTTTATAGTTTCAATGCAAGTTTAATTCATGTTCATTTCCATTTCTAGTTATTTACAATCCTACAAATTATCTTCTATTCTTGATCGAGTAATCATCTCAAGATCATTTGATTTCTTTTAACTGCTTTCCTTTACTTGCTTTCTTTATTCTTCTGCAGTTTATCTTTCTGTCAATTTATTTTCTTGCACATTTACTCTTTCTACATTTATATTGCTTTCCTTTAATTACTGTCATTTATCATTCAACAATTTATCTTTCTTATTAGGTTTACTTTGCAGTATTTTATTTCTTTGTTCTTTACATTGCATGTAATTTAACTACTTTTCTTTAACTGCTTTTTTATCTTACTGCAATCTTTTCACTTTTGAGTAAGTTTTCTTTCATTACATCTTTACTGCTTTTATTTTCTAATTCTTTACTTTTACCAATTTTTTACCATACTATTGTTATTCATTAATTTTGATTTACACCTATTTGTGTTATACTCGAAATTCTTCTTGACATTCTCATTAGAAAACAAATCAGTCAGGATTAGAGAAGCCCTAGAGGATGATATTCCCTTTCTCAAATCGAGATCTAGAATAGAATTTGTCTATTGACAAAAATCACACTAAACACCTAGTCATGGCTATTTTTGAGAGATTCCTTAGAACCACTTCGTCGGCGTTATCACCATTTGGTCTTTGAAGCCTTGGTGATGTCGAGGTCTAGATGGGTTTCAATGGAAAGCTAAATCACCGATCGCCCAAAGTGAGTAAACCATCTATTTTATGTACCTGGTAATGTTCCAATTTTCATGCCAATGTGAAAAGTCTTTAACTTTCTAACTATTAAAACAAAAGAATAGCGTTTAGAAGTTTGGCTTCTAGAAACCAACTTCTCAACATTTAGGGAAGAAAGAAATTGATGTTGAAAAGTTGATTTACCCTAAATTGACTTCTAAACATTAAAAAAAAATTAACGATTTAAGGAATTGTTGTTCCAAGTGTGGTATAATGGGGAATTAAAAAAATGCATTATTAATATAAAAAATCAAAAATCCTATGAGAAATTATTACATGCTCTAAGAAGATATTTATCATTGATTTTAAACACTTTCACATAATTTTTATAGAAAAGAATTTTAAATCAATAGTTGAGATCTTCTTGGAGATGTATTTAATGTTACTTTAGGAATATGAAATAATTTCTCATAATACTATGCCTAATGCTATTTTTTCTCATGATAGAATATTAGCTTTGTTTAAACTTTTATCAACGCTTTTTATATTTCCTAAAATGAACATAACAATAACAACCAATAATAATAATAATAATAATAATAATAATAATAATAATAATAATAATAATAATAATAATAATAATTTAGCATATAAGGATAAGGCTATAATATTTTAGCCAAAAGTCTCAGCATATTTAATTATTATTTATTTTATTCATTATATGATCTTTCATATTATTTTGTACATTCCACTTATATCGCACGAGTGCTAATCTTATTACAAGTATATGATCATATCACAAAATGTTTTTATTTATGTGAAAAGTATATTGCAAGTTACTTTTGACATTAACTGATGGATTGTAAAATAAATATGGATCAATGAAACTTCATAAGTATAACATGCATAATATATAGTTTAATCAATGGGTAAAGATGGAGTTTGAGAAATGTTTTATTTTTTAGATTGTTTTTGGTTGGTGTAAAATTAATTTTGAGTTACACATATATCAATTCAACGTAAACAAATAACTTTTTATAGGATGAACTTCTTACAAAATCTACTATTACATTCAAAGTTTATATAATATGTATCGTACTCATAAATTTTGCTTTACTTCAAGATCATCTTGTACTCCAATAATACATGTATGTCTTAAAATTAATGTATAACCATTTTTTTTTAAGAGAAGTCCTACCGTGAGGTAGGACCTTAAGGTGCCCCACCAGGCCCTCTGGGAAGGGGGAATGAGGAGAGAAGTGCAAATGTGGATTGAACTCATGCTCTCCACGTAACACTAAATGCCTTTTACCACTTGAGCCACTGCTAATAGGCTATAACATTAAATAAGTTAAAATATTAACCATTTAATCATACAAATATAAAAAAAATTGTACTCCAATAATACGCGTATGTGTGTATGAGGATGGAGACATATTACGTAAAAAGAATGATTTGTGTATAAATAGAAAGAATAATTTAAAGTGAGAGGTGAGAGAGCCAAATGGTGAATGTGTGAACAATATTAGAACATAAGTGATCAATGTCTTTGTGACATGGATGGTCGCATCTTAATAATCTTTTAAAAAGATAGTTTAGAAATAAATTGTATTTTCGTTTTTGATATGCATGTATATTAGCTTTTAAAAACAATTCAAGATTAAGATTATTGTACTAAATATTTTATAAAACATCCTATTGAAATAATAAATGAGACCCGTTTTGCACTTATTTACATTCTAATTTGTTTTTGATAGCAATTATTTGCCAAAAAATCATTTTTACCAGAGACCAAAAAATTGTTTAACTTGAGAAATTAAGAGCTAATACAGGATGTGGAAAACTTCGTAAGACCAAAAAAATATAACACATTACTCTCATAAGATAAATCATTGCAAGGTATATATCAAGGTATCCTTAAACTCTTGCCATTGTTAAAAATATTGCTTGTTTAACTAATGAAAATGCTAATTCTTATGAAGACATTTTCTACGAATCAGTTTACGAATGAGCTGCAAAATAGAAGTGGTTGAGTTCGGTTATGAGAGGGATTCAAATTATTGACTAAATATGTGATGCTTCATGCCACATCACTCATGAATCCTTTTGTAGTAATCTCGAATCAAATAATAGTGTTGTTAACCAGTATGGCCAAATTCATAGATCGCATATCCTTAAGCTCGAGAAATCCTATATGGATATGTTTCTGTTAGAAACGTGATTCAACGCATCTCATACTAAAAGTGAGAGAAGTAGTTGTATAAAAAAAAATGAGAGTTGTAATGTAATAATTTAAGCCCCTTGAATACTATTCAATAGAAATTAGTTGAGGAAAGAGTACAAAAAATGTTTGAGTTTGAGAGTATTATTATTTATCTCTTGTTAACTTAGGCCTGCCTATCTCCCAACTATGCCTGTTGAAACTGGAAAAAAAAATTTAAATACAAGAAAGTTGTAAACATAAAATGTCATACTATTTTAATGTACTGTCAATATAAATTTTTTTATCATCAATTAATTATATATTATCATATGTGTAATTTTTTAAATAATTTTTATGAGAGTTGAATATTTTTAATAATGTGACAATGTATATTATTGGATAATAGTATAATTTTTTTATATTGACAATGCATTAAAATTAAACCTAAATAAAATTACATGTAAATTTGTATAACCAAATATTAATGTGTTTCGGAAGATATTTTTATCCCAACTATACTAGTTAGAAACGAACTATAAGATTAAAAGATAACTCAAAATTGGATAGTTGTCATGAGCCTAGTTAACTCAGAGAGGATGTCGCCCATATTGGCTCTTGAAGGCTGATAATTTATGTGGTTTAGAAGGCTTTTGGCAGAAGCATTCATGCCTCAAGATAGGAGACTTCGTGATAATTGTAGGATAAGGGATCTCAGGTCTCATCACTCCTATGCCATAGTAACAAGGGAAGGCGTTGTGTATCATCTTACCCCCATTCTATCCCATTGATAGTTAACATAAAAGGAGTGTCTAAATTCCCTAATTCCTATGCCTACCTACCACCCTCATGTCATCCCCAAAATATAAAAAATAGATGGTCACCTATAATCCTTAATATCTCCAAAACTTATGACTACACTCCCCAAGAAATATGTCTTGGTTAACCCTTTATTTAATGCCTTATGTCTCCTTCCGACGAAGATTCATAAATAAACCTTGTATCTTGGCATGCAGAACAACGGTAACATTATCATATTGGACGCCCTTCCCTTACTATAGATAGTGAGGTTAGAGTGTCCGCATCTCATCCTCCTACGATATCATGAGTGCCATGCTAGTTCTATTCAAGGCTATTTGGAATGAAGTTCTCCATTGCACACACTACACTAGTTTATTATCCTACGAATCCCTTTCCTTCAAATCTTCATCAAAATCACTCCGAAACAATATGAAACTAAACAAATTTCTTTATAAATCTACAGTATAAATATCAGTATTTATCAAATTTAAATTGTAAATATAGCGTTACTTTTACGGTGCAACATCCAACTTGTTTAAGGCTACAATGTCTGGAATCAGTAGACAAAGGTATTTTGTTTCCAAGTACTTAATTCATCTTTTTTTGTTTCGGTATTATGTGTAATTCATCTTTTGGAGGTCCATACCAAGTTCTATAATCGATATGCGTGAGATAGGGCAGCGGCCGTAAGGGTATACTTGAGATTAGATTTATCCTTGATTTGGCAGAACTCAATAACTTATGACTTAGAAGGTGAATCATAAAAATTATGAATTAGAACTGATTTGGCCATGTGTCTTTGGCTACCTTTTAGAATGGGAAATTTCTCGCAAATCATTCATGGGACGTTTTGGTCACGATGATTACCTTTCCAATTAAGGATATCAATCATGATTTTTTAACATCATTTATATTACACTACTTTTTGTTTACTTTGTAATAATAAATAACTTAATATAATATAATAATTACGTTTGGATTAGATAGTAACCATTCAAACATTCACAAAAATTTTCTTTCAAAAAATACTTTTTTATTTATTTTATAATAATCTTAAAGCTTAATAATAAGTAACTTAGTGCATATTTGAGATAGATTAAATCTGTCCCCAACATACGTTGATTCAACAAAAAAGCTATTGGCCAATTGAGACAACGTGTTTGGCTTTTTGAAGGGAAAAAAGTAATAACTTTTATGAAGAGAAAAAAGTTGTTGCATGTCAAGCGAAAATTTGAGCTGTTTGAAAAAAAATTTTAAGATTATTTTCAATAGTGATATGTAAATACTATTTTGTCATCAATCAAATAATTTTTTTAATCAATCAAATAATTTTTTAATTATTTTATACCTATTTTGATAATTTAATGCATAAAAGTAATTCTTTTTTAAACCATCCAAATGAAACAGATTAGTTTAAAATCGTTTTTCAGCTAACATATCCAAATATAATCGATTATTAAAATAATCAAGTTTTTACAGTTTGATTATTAAAATAATCAAACTTTCACAACTATTCCAAACACGCACTTAATATAAAATCATAATTACTCTTACGTTAAGTAATAACTCATTCAGAACCTCAAATGAACTTTTTCTAAAATATAATTTTTTTTTTACTTTGTAAATCTTTTAACATCTACTAATAATTAACTTAATATCATAAGATAATTACATTTAAATCAAGTAATAATTGATTCAGACCTATCAAAGAACATTCAAAAATTATTTCATTGATTTTGTAAAAATCTTAAATCATAAAAGTAAATACATTAATATAATATGATAATTACTTTCACATTAGATAATAATTTATTCAAAATCTTTAAATAAACTTTCTCTTAAAAAATAAACTATTTAACTTATTTTGTAAATATATTAACATCAAGTAGTAATTAACTTAATATCAAGTGATAATTACTGGCAGATAGGATAATAAATATCAAGTGATGTAAAAATTAGTATAAAAAAAGTGGTATGTGACAAACACTTTTTTCTAAGGATATTCATAAAACTTGTGATTTGGTGGCCGGTGCATAATGGGGACTATGTGAGTGGCATGCTACTGTTGATACACGATTGCTTGGGCTATGGAAAGCTACCACAATAAAAGGTAGCATCAAAAACCCACATATTAAATTGAGAGAGAGAGAGAGAGAGAGAGAGAGAGAGAGAGAGCGACTTGATAAAACTGTTGGAAACCATACCATAATTAATTATAATTTATTAATGATTACTCTTACTTGGGGAAGTCTTGCATAAAAAAACTATAATACCAAAAAGAAAATAAGAAACATACTAAGACAAGAAGTTCCCATTGTGCAGCAGCCATATTATATATCTATATAGCTTTTATATCTTCTATCTATTTATTTGTACACTTTGAATTCTGACTTTCGATCGACAATACATTAATATAAATAATAACTGTTATAACTTCTATTTTTGGCTGGCATGAGAATGCAACCCTTAAATCCTTAATACTGTACCTTCGATGCCATTTCTCTTCTTAGAGATCCCCTCCCAGGCAACCGAGGTATTTGTCTTCTTTTTATCTTTCTATCTTCTATCCACATTTTCTAAAAACTTCCTCACGGATTTGTTATTGATCTCGAAGATGAATGACATGCCTCTAATCTGCATGTAAGCCATTTACCACAAATTATGATGCTCTCAAGGTAAAGAACAAAATTGCAGCATTGTAATGTTAAAAGTTATTTAAGAATGTAAAGGAAAGGTAATTACCTCGATCAAACTACTAGCACTAAGACCCCGCAGCTGTCCTGTAGCAACTTCTTTGCCATTCAAGTAGATAGAACCCTTGCCAAGATTTTTAATAATGAAAGAGCCATTTGCTTCCATCTTTATTAAAGCCTATCAGACAATAAGTAGTAGATCATGCTATTTCATGCTATTATGAATTCAGCGGAGGAAATTTAAGAATTTTAAAGGATATGATTGAAAATTTTTGGATTTCCTCTATGAACAAATATTGTTCTGGTCCTTGCTCTGTAATGTGCGCATGCATAAAGAAAATGATACAGATCCAGACATCATAATAACACTATTTAGTTCAATTACCAAAAAACTCATAAGCACATCATCATAATCCAAATGGGTGAATAACATCTTTTTAAAAATTTGTCATTAGCCTTGCTCCAGACAGATACCAATCCTTTAATAGTGATTCTGTTACTAGTTACTTGAAAAGACAAACATCATTTCATGCATTTTTTTCTAACAATAATACCAAAGCCTTCCCAACTGCCCCCGGTCCCATGAAAAAAGAAATATATGAACTTAAAAGGACTTCCAATTCATCAGTAAAATCAACTATGCTCAGGAATTTTCCACCCAAAGCTTCTGAGAAATCTTACTTGTCGTCTAGATATTTTGTTAGCACGCCCTTCTCTTCCCAAATCAATATCAACTTGTACATCATCTGTTGCTCTGCCAAGCATAACCTGTGATGTAGAAAGAGATTGTACAAAACATGAGAGAAATCATTTATACTGGAACGAACATCACAAACTAACAAAACAGCACCAATTAGGCAAACACTAAAATCAGAATTTTATATTTAGTGTTAAAAATGCACACTCAAAGGACATATCATTGTATTACAGCTCACCATAATAAAGGTAAATCTTTTGTTCAGAGATGCAGATACCACCACAGAATTCATTGATTTTAAACAACTTAATTTCAAATGCTGGTAGCCATAAAAGGCATGAATAATCCTCAACAACCATTAAAACTACTAGAAAAACAATAAAATCCACTAGTCACAAGACCACTTAAAGCTAGTCTGTTTCTATTTTGTTCGCCCAATTACCAAATCCAGAGCATTCACGGTTATGCAATGATACCTAGACCATTATTATGCAAAACAACAAATCATGGCATGGAAATGACAACTGCATGCAAATATGCCCTAACAAGGGATCTAACATAATTTAAAAGGAAAAAATTCACAAGATTCATTAACTGATAGGAGGAAGGCAATTTAGGGAAAGATTTAATCTTCCATGTTTAAAAGGAAAACAAGAGGTCAAAAGTCATAAATGCACCTCGCTTTTCTTAATATATTGCTTCAGATTGCGCCCATACAATACCGCAAGTGCACCCCGAGATGCAATGGCTCTTCGCATAAAGGACTGAGCACATTGCTCCAGTCTCATGATGGTCCTCTTGGTTTCTGCATGTTGATATCTCAGGACTGTAATAAAAGAATATAATATTAGAAGACCAACAACCATCATTAAAATACCAAGAGATTACTAATTTCAACGAGGAAAAATATTAGCAATAAAACTTCAGAGCACAATATTTGAATCTATATTTTAACCATAACTGTTGACATTTGAAACTTTAGTGAAGACCAGCGACCAGCATATTATTGATACAAACTTATTCAGTGACCACAACAACAACAACAACCAAGCCTTTTCCCACTATTGATACTAAAGAATGCTTTTTTATTCAATCGTCTTCCTCTACCTCAGCAAACTCATAGGAACAAGTCAGAAAATTCAAACCAAACAATGAATTTCCATTTCCATTTTACAATTCAAACCTTTAATTTTCAACTTTGAACAATTTTTGAAGTGTAATTGAACACCTTAAGTAGAGGGTGAGACATGTAAGGTTTGCTGCCTTATGACCTGGTGATCATGGATTCTAATCTCGTGCAATGGGCTGCCTTTTTAAATTAAAAACCTTAAAAAGAACTTTGATCATTTGGTTTTATCTAGTGTCAGATGAGTTACCTTCTCTACTTGCATTTGTATCTTGATCAGTTGGACATAAATCCATTTCAAGAATCTGAGCAAGCAACACCAAGAATATGAGATAACCTAACACAATTAATTGTGTGGAATTATTACTATTCAATGTAACATATAGTACTTACCATTGTCTCAACATCAGAAAAGTAAGGAATGTCACTGTCATCGTCGCCGTCATCGTCGTCATCGTCATCATCATCATCATCATCTCCTTCAGGATCGATAGATAATGGGTTTGCTTTTGATTTAGGTAAACCCTTATGTTCCCCTGCCTTTGGTTGTGCATAAACTTTGGCTGAAGCCGGAGCATCAATTTCCTGTTTTATAGCATACAACTTCAATGATTTTTTTCTTAATAAAAGCAAAATCATAAATTAGTTCCCTAACAAGTTTTCTATCTAAATTATGAAGTATCTTGGAATTGACACATTTAACCTCTTGTTTCAGACGTCCATCCGAGGCAGGCATCATAGTTGCATGAACTAATCTGCTATGACTTGGGTTGATGTTAACATTGTTACTCTCTCTAGAAACTGCAGAGATAGGGTTCCTTCCAGGATTTTCAGTTTTCACTACAACACCAACAGGTGGGTGGCTTGAATTTATATTAGGCATTAACCCTGGTCTAACTATCTGCGAAGCTACAAAAGAGTGTGCAGGAATGTCTTCTTTCTCCGAGCTTCCATCTGGTTCATTTTTTCTTTGATTATTAACTGGGGAATCTGAACAACCCACCTCTTTAACAATTGGTTGGGATTTCAGAGTCACCGAAAGAGGAACTACAACGGATATATCAGTACCATCATTGGATGGGATATCAGGGTCCTCAGTGTTCAATAAGCAGATCGTAAATCCCTCACTGTGTTCAGGGTGAGGACTTTGCGCTGCAACAGATGATTGGACATCGTTTTCAGGATCAGAATTAGAATGCAGATCACCATGTAATGGATTGGCAACAACCTCTAAGCCAGTAGCAGATGACCTACTAGGCATAGCAAGTTTAGTTTCTGTATCTAACTTCCGAGCTTCACGAATATCAGATGCATCATTTCCCTGAATTTCACAGGGAGAACTCAACAGAAGTGAATCAACGTTATCATAACAAGGCTTATCTGCTGCATCTTTCCCATCTATATCCATAAAGATAAGCTCATCCTCATTTGTCAAGTTCAAGAGAGAATCAGAAAGGTGCGAGACGTCTTCTCCGGACATAGCAGCAGAAGCCTTTATAACATCATTGGCACATTTGCCTTTCAAATCATGGGGAAGCGTTACTCTCGCTTCTATGCCGTCATTTTTATTTTGAATACTCACTTGGACAGGCATAGCAGGCGCCGAGATATCCTCAATTGTTTTCCATAAAGGAACATCACTCATCGAATGAGACGGCCCTACTTCCTCTAACCCCGAGTAATTCCCATAACCAACTAAATTATTCACAACCAACTGATTCATATCCTTATTTAAATTACCCTGCACTAAAGACACTCCATTATCAATTTTCCTCAATTCATCACTAATTTTTTTCCCCACCTTACTCCCTTCCATACCATTTCCAACAAGACACTCATCATAACTAACCGCATTCTTTTCAATATTCATTTCATCTTGCAAAGCCATATCGAAAGAGTCAAACAAGACCTGCCTGCAAAGTCTTTTCCGCATGGCGTAGTACTGCTTGCGAATGGTATGAACTTTCCTCTTGGCAGCATCACCTTCACCCGAGCCTTCCTTGATTCCACTTCCACCGAACTTGACGGAAGGAGCACCGGACCCTCCCGAAAGCTCCAAATTCGCCATCGAAGCAGAAGCCTCGGCAGAAACATCAGGATCGTACAGAAGAGAACGCCATCGATCCCGCAATTCCGTAACCGAATACTTCCGGGAGAACCGAACCGCTCCTTTGGCCAGCGATTCCAAAGAAGCACCCGCCTATACAAAAAAAAAAAAAAATCAACAACCAAAAATTTAGCCAAGATTAACTTCAATTATTCGAATTGCTTTCGAATATTCCACTACCACTACAACGAAGCATGCACAATTGAGAAAACGAAGCACAAATTAAATACCGGAGGCTAGGGTTTCTAGCTTCAGGCTTAGTAGGAATAGGGAAGGAATTTAGAAGAAAAATGAGTGAGAGATAGAAATTGTGAAGAATGCGAAGAGAGAAGTACCTCGACAGCGTTCTTCAAGAGAAGGTCGTCTTCGGGAATCCAGGGAGGGGCAACCACGAGGTCCATGAATTTTAATTTTTTTATTCTTTTGATTAGGATGGAAAATGGAGAAAGAAGGAGGTAAGGGATCTGGTGGTGTTGTGGTTTCGAAATTGGGAAATTTCGAGAAATTATGAGGTTACTGGAATTTGGATTTTGGAGTGAGTGAAAGTGGGTCACTGGTCACACTTTAAGTGAGTGATGATTAAGAGAGTGTGAGAAGAGTGCCAAGCTTTGAACAGCGCGGGTAACGTGTCTGGGTACCCAACCTCGTGACCCTCGTCTTCTGGTTACGACATATTCACCAAAATGATTCCCTCCCGGTGCAGGTGCAGGAACAGTGTGCTATTCACAGTTGTGTGAGAGCTGAGAAGATATTTAAATTTTTTTAAGATTCTTCTTTATTTTTCTCTCTTCCAGAGATTAAAATTTTTAAGTATTTGACTTATTCGGTTATTGGCCGAAAAAGCAAAACAAATATTATTTGGTTCTTTTTCTTTGTATGGCCAAAACGAATATATATTTTCCTCTTGTTAAAAAATATATATTTATATATTTTCCTCTTTAAGGCCATAACTCACTTTTAATTTTTTTTTCTAAATTAATATTTATTTAATTTTTATAATAAACGAATATTTATTAATTTTATAGATCCATCTTATATTAATTTTGTGAATTCAACCGTTTGCAAAATAAAATAACTTTTTATTCAAATAATAAATAAGCTTGAGTTTTGACTTTTGTGATAAAGAGACCTATGTAATATCGCCCTTATAAAAGGGACAACCTCAATATTCGGCCAAAAGAGTGTGAGAAAATTTAGTAAAACAAAAATATTGTATGTAAACCAAGTTTTATATAATTCCACTGCACATAATAGATTTTGTACTTTAAGTTTATAAAGTAAATATACACTGAGTTTATACAAAAATTTCAACTATAAATAATTTATTTTCATAAAGAAAACTAAATACTTTATTTGGTATATAACATTAAACAGTTTAATTAAAATAAAAACATATATAGTAATAACTTGATTATGAATTAAGTGTTACTTATGTAATATTAGATAATTTACTATTATTTTGTATGTGCCAATTATTTTATAGTCAATATATTATTTTATTATTTTAATAGTATCATTAATTATTTATTAAAATAATATTTATTATTAGATAAAATAATAATATTTATTATTATTATTTATATTTTAATGAAATAAAATAAGTAATTTGTTCTTACCATTACTTATACATCAATTTTGTCCTTTATTAAATTTCATTATTTATTTTTTTCCTTTAAAATAAATTTGTTCTTATAATCTATTTAATGATTATTAATAATTACTTTCAAGCCAATTTCATCATATTTATAAATAAGGATAATTGATAAACGATTCATTGAACAGTTTTCAGTTTTTATAAAAAGAAATTTACAATTATTATTTACCAAAAAAAAAATTTACAATTGTTATGACCAAACAAAAAATTACAGTTGTCAAATTTATATTTTGGTCATCTCTTAAAGGAGCAACTCACTTACAACCATAGTCCATATCCAACTTTTAGTTTTAATTATTTTCATATGAATAAGTGTATTGGATTTGTTTCTTCTCGGTGCTTTTATTTTCTACCAACGATCTTGTTTGGATAACGTAGTTTGCTAAAGATAGAATATTCTTCTGCATAACTGCCTCAGACACGTGATCCCCCGCGTTACAACTAAAGAATAGGAATGTAATCTCTCTTATCAAGTTTTTACGTTATTTTATTATATAAAAAGAGAAGACAAAAAAAAAATTAATACAAGATTTCTTAACATTATGTTTGGATGACAGATAAAGAGAGAAACAGAAAAAAAATAAGGGGAACGAAATTAATTTTTTGTATTTGAAAGTTTTAAAATGCATAGGAACGAAACGGAACATAAGGAGAATCATTTCTCTCATCTTTCCCTCAAATAATCAATTTTTGTTCCTCCTAAAATTGAGATGGAATGAGAGGAACACATGTTCCGTTTCGTTCCATTAATGAATCTTCCAAACAAAGAGGGAGAGAACTATGTTTCATTCCATTCATTTTCTTTTCAATTCATCCTCACTTCCGTTAATGAAAAAACATCTAAACATAGAATAAAAGAATCTCGTTTATTTTTTTTTTTTATTTCTCTTTTCACGTGATAATGTCATATAAAAATATGGGAAGATTGATTCTCCTACATAATACAAATGTAAATAAAGATGAGTATACGGATAATGATTTGTGTACCAATTTGCGTAACTCATGACCCACGTGATAAGAGAGACTTAAACTCATAGATTTAACCTAATATGTTACAGATTTACATGACTCAAAAGAATATTAATTTTTTTTTCAATTTTTTTAAGTTTATTTTTACTGCCTGGAAGTGGAAACTGGCAAGCAAACCTACAAACTAATGGTGTGGACGCAGGCCAACATAATGCAAGCCCGTTTATTTTACCGACCAACCCAGTGCGATCTGTTTAATCTTAGTCCACCGCAGACCATGTTGGTCTGCAAGCCCACCTTCAGATGCAAACATGGACCACCAATACGGTGGACCTAGTTTTTCTCTTTGTTTTTCTGCTTATACTCATTAGTTAAGTAAGGTTAAGACCAGGGCCGCTCAATAGAATTGGTGTTCTAAAGTAAAATCTTATTAAGAGGCCTTAAACTTATTTAATAAAATTAATATAAATTTTTATTTGAAGCATATTTTTTTTAATTTTTTGAGATTCAAAGTTATAAATTAATTTTTATAATCAATTTCTTTTAATGTTTGTTTTTCAATTGATAATATAGTCAATTCATTTAATCCTTCTTGAGACATTGTTAATCTTAAATAAGATATTATTAATTTTAATTTTGAAAAAAGTTCTTTCAGCTGAGACAACTATTATAGGAACTGTTAACATTATTCTATAAGCAATATAGACATTTGAGAAAGATAGAACCTGATTATGGAAGTTGATAACTTAATATCAAAATAGATCACTTCATGAGAGAGCTTCAATTTACTTTAATGTTTGTCAATAAAAAAATTAAATAATTTGAATGTGAGAGAAAATGTGAGAAGGAGTGAAAAAGAATGTGCAATTCAACAATCCTTATTGTTGAGCGAATGAGAATGAAGAAGAAGAAGAAGAAGAAGACTTGATTTTATAGAGTAAAAGAATTGATTCAATTGAATGTTGCAAACCTGTTGTTGTGTTGCGTGCACGTTGAAAGGTGACAACGTAGGCAGAAAACGTTTTGGTTATGTCAGAGAAATAAAGTGATTAGATGAATAATAGAGAAAGGAATAAGGTAGAGGGGTGGCAAATTAGACCAATAGAGAGAAAAATAAGATTGATAGAGAAGTAATTAGGTTATATTAATTAATGTGAGTGTGAATAAAATTTATTAGACATTAATATGAAAGTCAGAGGCCTTAATTTATTAAAAAATAAGTAATATATATTGTGATATATTTAGTGAAATGAGTTTTTATTGTGAGAGGGAGAAAGAAGTAACTCTTGATCATACAATCATACATGAATGGTCAAGATTAAAAATTACTTAAAAGTCATATGATTACTTAAAAAAATTACATATATTTATATTCTAACATTAATCATTTATACAAGATCTAATCACTGTCAAAAATGCGAATTTTACCTACGGTTAATTAACCATGGTTATAATAACCGTGACAAACCCAACTAAAACAGCCCCCTTTTGCTACGAAGTTGGGCCAACGTAGCAAAGTAGCGCGCCACTCTGTTCTCCCTTCTTTTTCTTTTTCCAGCTCCCTCCTTATTATTATTAAGCATTTGAGTTTTTTTTTGTTTGTTTCTTTTCTCCATCTCCCTCCCACACACCAAAACCACATCTTCGTCTTCGTTCTCCAATCTCATTGCGTCCTAGCCACCGAAACCTCACACCGTCTTCGTCTTCGTTCTCCAATCAGTCATCGCCATAGTCGCTGCTGCCTACAGTCATTCCTTGTTCAGGTATGAGCCAGTATGGTTTAATTAGGAGAAAACTCATTTGTTGCCATGTTTCTCCATTTTTCCATTTGCAAAATTTCTCCTCTCACTTCTGACTATGTTTACAGAGAGTTCATTGGAAGCTTTCTTCCATTTTTTCAAAATTTTTTGTTATTTTTTGTTCTTTTTCTGACAAGGTGAAAGTATATTAAGTATCGCACTGATTAAAGTATTTGGCTGCACTACAGCAGCAACACCCCTCAAACCCCTATTACCAAGTTCTTCTTGTCGTTGCCTTCGGCAACCATCGCAACCCACAAAACCCACTTCACTTACTCCTAATTCCCTCCCAAACCAACGCTAGTTCTAGATGCCCTAGGTTTCTTATGCGATGATTCTCTTAGTGCCATCGATTGGGGGCACAACAACGTGATAGCGGTTGCGTTGTTTGAAACCCTCTACGGTGATAATTTCAATTCCAAAGAGAGTTTTGAGATTGCCTCTGTTGACGGCGAAGAAGAAGAAAGGCTCATTACTGGCGTTAATTGGAACCCGGATGGGTATCGAATAACCGTTGGGCTCTCGAGTGGGGGGGTTTAGGTGTGGGACGTTTTAGCTTAAAGGAAGGTTGATACCTTCTTGGGTGGGTGCGGTAGGGGCCATGTTGGGTCCTTGGCTTGTAAATGTGTGTGACAACACAACCCTCGATGTCTCTGTGCCTATATGGCAGAAGGTGTCTCTCCTAACCTTTCTTTTTCCTCTGTTTCTTCTCTACCCAAAACCCATTGAAATGCTTTGTTTCCCAACCCATATGAGATTTTGATGAAATGAATTGTTGTCTCTGTTAAAATTTGAAACTTTTTTTTTGTCGTTTTTAAAATCCCAAAAGTGTATAGTCTCTTTGTGAATCCCATTGGTCATATTGTGAGCTTGAAAAATTGATTAGAAATGACAAAAAAAAAACAATGGTTTTGTTCCTTGTTGAATGCAGTTGCTTGTAAAGGTGCTGGGCACGTACTTCTTGATATTTGTAGGTTGTGCTGCAGTGGTGGCGAACCTTGACAATGAAAAGGTGGTGACACTTCCCGTGATTTCAATTGTTTGGGGACTGGCTGTGATGGTGTTGGTTTACACTCTTGGCCACATCTCTGGTGCTCATTTCAACCCTACTGTCACCATTGTTCATGCTTCCATCAAAAGGTTTCCCTTGAAGGAGGTGAACAATCAAACCAAACCCTTTCTCATCTAGCCTCTTTGATTATTGGTTAAGCTGCTAAATAGGTAAAATGTGCTTATTTTTGGTTAATCAATATAGTGTCATTTTTCCTTCAATACAAGAAAGGCAGCGTTTTTGATAGCTCATTTATAGCCAACTTTGGTTGATTTGAAACACCTTTTCGTAACGTCTTTCTCTTTGCCTTTTTCACTAATTTATTGCCAACTTTAGTTAATCATATATCCAAACAAAACACTAAAAAGCATATTTTTTTAAATTTTCTTAAACACTCACTAATATTTTAATTATAAACTATTTTCAACATAAAATAAATTAATTAAAATTGCATGATGGAATAAGGAGAAAAACTTAAACATATATTAAGTTTGGTGGTTCTTCTTTGCTTGGACCAATTTCTATGGACATTCTTTTCGTCTTGCAAGATATGGGGAAAAAGCAATTCAACATATATTTGTGCCAATATGGAAAACTGGGCATGACTACTGACTTTTCCTAAATATGTAGAAACTATTTCATTAAGCATTTCATAATGAAGCAAAATACCACGTTGATAACTGTTCTGACTCCTTGTAATCACTACACCTTTCAGTAGACAATATCATATTCTACCTATGTCATCGCAATGGGTTCTACTAGTCAGAAAATAGGATAAGCTCTTGTGTTATTATCAGCATAAATATTTATGTAAATCTGGATTCTTTCTTTGCTTCTTTCTTCTTTCTTTTGAATGTTATTCTTTCTTTCTTTCTATTGTGTTTAGTATAGAATTTTTAGTAGATAAAATGGTCATTTTTTTTCTATTTTTTTCTCTGTTCAAAGACCAAAAAGCTAGCAAACTAGCAGGACCAAGGGGAACACGAAGGCTAAAAAGACAAAGATGACTAATATATATTATGTCCAAAAACCCCAAGATTAGTTAGTAATAATATTCTAGGGTATAAAACCATAAGGAAGAAAGATAGATAGCTTCGCAGAATGCCTTATACTTTGAATATTCCTATCTTCCTAATATTCAAAAAGTAGTTTCAATTATCTATGCATACAATTAATAAAACTCAGAATTTGGTTGTACTAGATCATGAACTTTTCTGCCTAAGATGGAAAAAGACCTTGATTGGCTGGCCTACTCAAAAGAATCAACGTGGTGGAATTTTTTATTTGGCCATATTGAAAAAAGTTGGCAGGCTATCATGCTTGAAACTAATTTGTTTGGTGGACTATAAAGAACTTTGGTTGAAAAAATAATAATAATTCACATTGACAAATAGCATGGTTAGCTATATGCATGTCAAACACATTGATAATATATATCTTTTTATCAAACATATATGTTGTGTTCCCCAATCTCACTTCTGACTATGTTTACAGAGAGCTCATTGAAGCTTTCTTCCATTTTTGCTCTCTATTCTCTCTCTTTCTCTACGTTTTCCCCTCTAAGTTTGCCTATGTGTTTGATAATTTTGCAGATGTGAGCTGTTAGTCTTTTCTGGAGCTGTTCATGAGAAAATAGCTTCTGGTTTATTAGAACCTTTCGTTTGAGAGGTATTCTGGTTCTCCCTCCCACCAACGCTGCATTCTAGTTCTCCAAAGCCACATACCACTTGGTGTGCTACTTTTGACATTGTTTGGATCATGGAGTTTGTAAATGATTCTTCATTTTTTCTTTGATTTCAAGAACTTTCTTACATGTTTCCAATCAAATTTGAAGAATCTGTGAATCAATTAGTGTAGAGGTGTAGTAACACATGTAGATACCCTTTTGAACGTGAAGGCTCCATCAAAACTTAGAAATTTTGTTTGGACAGTATTTCTCAATAAGGTTAATAATACAAATGACATGTCACAAAGTTTAATACAAATGATCTTACATTGTGAGAATGTGTGGCAGCTTTGATATCAACTTTTTGGCATATTTCATAGCAATGCGTCTGCCTCTCATTAGTGCAACCTTTGTCAATTTATATTTGACATTTTTGGTTCAAGGAAGAATTTTAAGATCCTTTGGATATATACAGTTTTTACAGGGTTATGGTGTGTATGTTTGTCAATTAATAATTTTCTTTTCAAAAAAGATAAAGAATTTTTTTTTCCAACTTCTAATAATATAGGTGATTTATGATGATGCATTAATTCTGTTTTTGTAGTCATATCCAAACCTATTGCAGAAGAGCCAAGCTTATTCAATTGTCAACTTGTCTTTTTAGTATGATAGATGGCTCCCTAGTGGTCCCCTTTGTCATTTGTTGGATTTTGTGAATATTGAAGACTAAATCTATGACTCCCTCTCTGGTGTTTATACTGCTTCAGTTGGTTATTTGTGGTTTCTTTCTAGAGAGTGTGATTTCTCTAGGCAAGTTAATAATGCATCATCAATTTAATGAGAAGAGACAAACAAACCTCATCCAAATTCCATGTGAAAACTTTCATAACTATTGAAGAAAAAAAGGAACTTAACTTCAAAATGAATACATTACTAGAATTCTGCTATACAAAATTACAAATAGACTATTTGATTTATTGCCTGTGTAATTGAAACCCACGTTAGCTTAAAGAACCTCAATTACTCAATGTTGTTGTGAAGACATAACAACTTTCTTTCTGCTGTGTTACGCCCAATAAAGATAATAGCCTCTTATATTAGCTTTTTTCTACTTATTTTTCAGCACTTGAATCCTATTCATCTTTGTATACTTTCTTTATTGCATGTACAAAAGAAACTAAAGCAATTTAATTTGTTTCTGACTCCTGCATGCTTATACATCTGCATTTAGCTCGTTTTTCATTCAATCTGCAGAAAGTAATTAAAAATGTAACACATAAACCAGTCATTAATTGCATGGTAATGAGTATGGGCATCTCAATTAACATCTCGTATTATACTGAATGAATTGATGCAATTTTCATACTATATCCTATCAGTGTGCAAATGAATGATAATGTGATATGGAGGCCTCTGCTATGCACCCTGTGTTAGGACAAAATATCAAACTTTCAGCATTGCACTATTACACTAATAGTTTTAAATGAAGAAATGTTGATTGATGCACTATTACACTAATTATAAAATTTCAGCATTTCTTTCTTTATTAACTTGTCTTATTTTTACTTGTAGGACAAAATATCAAACCACTTACCTCAAGATCAAGAGCGTTATGCTACTATAGGAGTTCCATCAAAGGTATTAGCTCATCCCGATGATGCAATTGGAAAAGTCTATGGAACTGAGCATCCAGGTCGCGTGCGTGGTTTAGGCATTGGCATTTGCCACTCTACTGCTTTTGGAAAGCCTAAACATTCCATTGGTTATGTGAATTTTGGTGGTTCTAGTACTAATGTATCCTAACAACAAGTTGAAGACTTGGTGAAGCATGTAGAAACTTTGGAAGAGAAGCTGACTAGATATGAAGAAACTAAGGAACAACTTGCACAAACTCAGAGTCAATTGGCAACTCTTCACAAATTTTTACAGGACAAGTTTGGTAGTGAGTTACCTACTTGATGTTTCACCTTTTTAGTCATATTTATTACTTAAAATATCATTAAACAAGTTTTAGTATTCTATTTTGCATTTTGATTTATTAATAGGAGTTATAGAAGTGATTATGAATATTAAATGTTTTAAGTATTTTGCTTTTGCTTATAATTTAATATATATATATATATATATATATATATATATATATATATATATATATATATATATATATATGAGATTGACTATTATTAGTTAATGTTTTGGCTTCTAATATTACATTTAACATTCTAAATATGTATTGATATCAACCAGGGGAATTAAGAAAAATACCAACAAATTTTTTTAAAAAAAATAAAAAATAACATTAGCCATAGTTACACCGTGGCTAAAACGTAAACTGAAACTACTAAATTAGTCACAGTTAAAACGTTGTAAAATAAATGAAAAAATTATTCGAAAAGTTTAATTTTTGCCACGGTTAAACCGTGGCTAATCAGGACCATAACCATAGCTAAAATTAATGTCACCATGGTTCAAAAAACCGTGGCTAAAGTGGGGACGACGCCTTGATTAACCACAGTGTTAGTAACCGTGGCTAAAATAAGTTAGCCACGATTTTTTTGTACATTGGCCACGGTTTTAACCGTGGCTAAACTCCGCTTTTGTTGTAGTGAATAATCAAAATTCATTCATCTCACCTCTTACAATAAACACTTCTATCACCGAATACGCTATATATATATATATATATATGAGGTATATCTAGTGAGAAAAATTTTTATTGTGAGAGGATGAGAGGAAATTTTGACCATATAACTATACATGGATGATCAAGATTAAAAGTTACTTAAAGATCATGTGACCACTTAAAAAAGTTTTGACCAGTCATGTAAGATCCAATGATCAACATTTACTCTTCTCATCTCTTATAATAAACATTCATCTCACCAGAGTAAGATCATATATATATGTGTGAAAAAAGTAAATATTGATCATTAAATTTTATATGAATTGTCAAGATTAGAACATAAATGTATGTGATTTTTTTAAGTGGTCACATGACTTTTAAGTAACTTTTAATCTTGACTATTCATGCATGATTATATGGTCAAATTTATTACTCTCACTTTCTCACAATAAAAACTTCTCTCACTATATATGCTCCATATATATATATAAGGAGCGTATCTGGTGAGATGAGTGTTTATTGTAAGAGGTGAGATGAGTGAATCTTGATCATTGGATCTTACATGAATGATTAATATTATAACATAAATGCATGTGACTTTTTTAAGTAATCACGTGACTTTTAAGTAACTTTTAATCGTGATTATCTATGTATGGTTGTACTCACCTTCTCACAATAAAAAAATTTCTCACTAGATATTGTGACACTCGGGGCTGACGAGGGCGGGGAGTGGACGTCTGTGTAAGAGAAGCACAGACAAAGAGCGGCTCCTAGTGTAACATCCCAAAATTTCCGTATCTCTTAAACAATAATTTTGACAGTTAATAGAATTTTACTATTTAGTAATTTCTGGATACTGTAAAATTATTTTGATTATTCCGTCAGCGTATTTGATCGTTTTGAGTGATTTACTCGTGTCGGAAAATAAAAATTTTCTGGAGGGAAAACTTTACGTAATTTAATTTTTACCGTTAGGTAATTATTTTATGTAATCTGATTTGATATTTGTGTGTTTTCTAATTTTTATGATGATTATGAAATTTTTTACTGTTTGTGGGCCTAGGGGGTATATGTGGGCCCAGGTGGCCATACGTGGGCTCAGGTGGGTCCCGTAAAGCAAACATTTTTTTACGCATAGAAAAATTTGTACTGTTTAGACGGAGACATGAGATCTTACTAAACCTGAATCCGGAAATAGTTTTAGAAAATTTATGATCTTGTGTTTTGATCGTATTTAATTTATCACGATAAAAAATACAAGTAAATATATTCTTTCGTGGGGTTTTAGCAGATAAAAAATATAAATTAAATTGCTTAAGTCAACCTTGGTAGTTTTGATATCTACCATTGATTTAATTAACGATGGAGACTTGATCTTGATTTAATCAACGGTGGAGATTTGATCTTAAAAGTGAATAAGATCATTTATAACCATTAGATGAAGATTAAAGCAAGGGTAGAGATTTGGTCATATAAAGTCGATTAAGACCATTTGGGAACCATTGGATTTAGAATTGATCAAAGGTTGAGATTTGGTCTTGTAAAGTGAAAGGACCATTTATGACCATTGGATATTAATTTAATCAATGGTGAAGATTTACTTAAAAAACAAACACTAATTATAACCCTTGATTTAAACCAAGGAATCTTGATCATTAATTTTGGAGACACATCCAATGACTAGAATTTCAAGGAGAAAAATCATTATGGCTCAGATTAAGTCTTCTAAATCAAAAGTCTACCAAATCCTAACCATTGATCTAATCAATGGCTTAAATGGCTTCAAATAATGGTTAGTAAAATTTGTCACATTTTAAAGAAACAAGAGAAGGTGGGGGACGGTTTTGAAGACTACTTGAAGGAGGAGACATTTTTTAAGGCTTTTTGGCCAAAGAAAAAGTTTCATGTCATTATTACCCTTAGTAATGTTTCATCATAATTGATCATTATTGATCAATTGAAGACTCAAAGAGAATGCATTGGAGGGGTTACGGTTTTGAGAGACTTTTGACATAGGAAAAAGTTTGAAGACCATTATTAGTGGTCTTGGTCATTCTTGGCCATTATTGTTCATTTTCAAGAAGCAAAATTTTCTCTCATTCAAAATAGATTTTGCCAAGCACTCCAAGAACACCCTCCATCACTCAAAAATTTCATACAATCTAGTTTCTTGAATCCTTACCTTATTCTAAACAACTTTCATGTTGAAGATTTCTTCAAAATCCAACATCTAGTACTTCAAATCCAAGCTTCAAGATTCTACCAAAAATGGTAAATTTCATATTTCTTCTTCTAATCTTCTAGTTTTGATTTTCTAAGCCATGATTGAACCATGGTTTACCTATTTCTACACTTGTTATTGATTTTAACATTTGTTTGTAATTTTTTAGGAATTTTCCATGGAGATCCACGAAATTGGTGGAAAGAAAAAAGTGTTTTCACTTCATCCCTTAACCAAATCTAAGAAGCTTTTCTCTCACAAAAATATAAAAAATTTCATCTTTGTTCTTCAAGAGGAAGCCATAGCACCTAAAACCACTCTCCAATCTCTTTTATTTTCATCCAACCATAGATCTTGAATCTACATGATATTCTAAGAATTTTCATGTTGGAGATTTTTCTAAATCATCTATCTTCAACCTTGTTCTTCAAGCTAAAGATTGAATTTTTAATGGTGAAATTTGTTACTCTTCACTTTTCTTTTGATTTTCAAGGTTCTAACCATGATGCACATCCATGGTTTTCTTATTCAAGCTTAAGATACTAATAAATATATGTGATGTTTTGTGTTTAAGAAACCCTTGGTGGTGAAGGACTTAGAAAAAGAAAAACAAAGAACTTTTGAGGATCTTCACAGGTAAGAGGAGATCTATCTCACCAACCAAGCATGGTGGTGAGAGATTCTTATATTTGATGAGTGTTGAATCCATGTGAGGATTCATATCCATGGTCATGTAATAATTTATATGTGTTTATGAGCTTTGATTAATTGCTTTTATGCTTAATATGCTTTGCATGAGAGTTTATGATTTTGATGGTATGCTTATACTATGCATGATTATAATATGGCATGCTTTTGATATATATATATATATATATATATATATATATATATATATATATATATATATATATATATATATAATGTATATGTCATGATTTGATGATGGAAAGAAAATTAATTTTGGTCCCAATAGAGAGAGCTACGGTTTTGATGCCCTTGATTAGGGTTCATGTTGAAATTTTTCAAGAACAAGGAATTAATTTTTGATCCAAGAACATGGTGAATTTCGGTTAAGACACCTCAGATAGGTGTTCACAAAATTAATATTTTTTTGAATGATGAAAATGGATGTTTAGAAAAAGCAAGGAAAATAAATAAAAAGTTTATTTTTCAAAGAGTACATGAACATGGTTTTAGAAGAATTTTTATTGATTTATTTTGTGTAAAAAGTTTCTAAGTGTTTTACTAAATATGAGATTTAAATGAAAATAGCAATGATGATTTTAAACGAATTTGCAAAGAAAGTGAAAAGTGGAAATGAACAAATGATTTGATTTTCAAAGACTATGAGTCTTACATTTTTGTAAATGACTTTTAAAAAACTATATCAATTTAAAAGGAAAAATATTTGATGGTTTCAATATCACGTCCACGCTTTTTTTAAAGGCTTGTAATGTCTTGATTTTTATGAACAAAGTGATTTTCAAAGTGAAAACGTAACTTGATTTAATACAAGAGGAATTTGGAAAGGGAATCGAGTATTTTTATCACTTGAGAGAATTTTGTAAACAAAAGACAAAGAGAGGTTGAATATGTTTGAACTTCAATTTATTTTGAAGAATTGATTTTAAAATTGATTTGAGAAAAATGGAGAATATAATGGTGTTTTGAAAATTTACTAACGTATAATTGATTTTCGAGTTTTAAAGTATGTTAGGAAATTCTTAAACTTTTGAAACGTTGATTTATATCATTGGAAAAGTGATTTTTGTGGATTATATTTTGGAAAAAGATTTCTTAAGTAAAGAAATGTGGAAAAAGATTTTCTTGAGTAAGGAAATGTGAAAAATAAAATACAAAGTTATATTATTTTGAGAAAAGTTGAAAAGAAATTTTTGAAGGTTAAGAAATATTTTTCGTAATGAAATTGTGATGAAAAATGTTTTACGATATCTTAAAAACGTGATTTTTTTCTACACAATTTGAAAAATAATATTTGAAATATTGAGGAATATTTTACGTGATTGTAAAATGTTGAAAAATATTTTACGTATCTTAAAAACGATTTGAAATACAGTAAAATATTTCTACGCGATTTGGAATACGTTAAAATATTTCTATGCGATTTGAGAAACGTATATTTTTACGCGATTGAGAAAAACGTTGAAAAATTAGTACGTGGTTTAAAAATGCAACAGAAGAGTTGCAACATTTTGAAAACGTAACAGAAATGTTACGAAATTTTGTAAACGTAACAGTAGTGTTACGGTATTGTGAAAACGTAATAAACACGTTTTGGAATTTTAAAAACATAACAAAAGTGTTACGGTATTTTAAAAATGCAACAGAAGTGTTGTGGAATTGTGAAAACGTAACAGGAATGTTGGGCAATTTTGTGAAAACACGACGAAAGTGTTTTATAACTATGAAAATGTGATAACATGATTTTTATTGATTGTTAAGTTATGATTATTGTTGAACCAGAGTGTCCATAACTGTTTGTGAGAAAATGACATATTTGTCTGTGATTGGATTTGGTGCATTATACGTGCGTTGAAAAAATATGCGTTGAAGATATGATTACATTGAACAAATGAAATTGAAAAGATTGGGCCCTTTGGGGTTGGACTTGCACTGATATATTCGTGCATTGTATAAAGTATAGCTAATAAGCTATTTTGGCCCTTGTAGTTGAAGAGGGAATGAGAATTGATAGTGAGATCTATGATGGATCTTGAGTGCGTCAAAGCGTGGTCGACCAGTGGACGGTGGCGAAGTACCTTGTGCCACTTGGCGATGCATTTCGTTATGTAACGCATTGGCGATACCCGACAAGAACACGATTCTTTTCTACGATGAGAGATTGTTTGTAGGCTTTAGGCGCAATTAACTCAAAGATTCTTCTCGAAATTGTGAAAACCTCCATGGAGTTATTTTTGAAAAATGAGTTTTTTACACGCATAATGTCGATATTTATATCTCGTATGATATATTAATTGAGGAATATTGGTATGACAATTGTTTTGAATATTTGGATGATGATGATGATGAAATCATGTTGATGGCATTATTGTGATTATTGTGTGATGATAATAATGTTAATGGTATGATGATGATAGTTGATTAATGTTGAGTGCATTATTGGAATTCTCGGTATGATATATCCGTATGATATATTGTTTGTGTTATCTCATCTTTGCTATGTTGGTATCACAGCGTAGGTGATCTCACCTCATTGTTATGTTGTTTTGTTGTGTCTTCAGTCTTGTTAAAATCAAATAATAGAAGGATCGATTGTCTTAGACATAATGCAATGAATACTACGAGATGGGTGACAACAATAAGGAGTGGACATTCAGACTCGAAGGTGTGCGGTGTTGACAAAGAACGGATGTAGAACGGATGTCGATGCAACAAGATGGATACACAAATGAATAAGTATGTTAAGTATTAACGTTAGTGTTGTCAGACCGTCTTTATTAAGTAGGACCGTCATGGGCTTTCTTGTTAAAAAAAAGAGTACTGTTAGTTTTATATTTCTCTTTAAATTGTGAAATATTAATTCGTGTCATATTGTATATGAATCTATTTCAATATATATTTTTCAATATACATATAAATTTCAGTAAGTTTATATTTTAACAAGAAAGAAATTTTCAAACCCATATTTTCATAACTCAAACCTTTTACGAATTGATTTTCAGATTATGAGTCGGGAGTCGGAAATGTGATGCCTTAAGGAGGGTGTTACACCTAGCAGACTTCTAGGCGAAGGGACACATGAATGAATTGAGTTCACACTAGAATGAGAGGGATTCAGAGACTGTGCAAGTATGAGACTGCATAGTTGATGATGACTTAAAGGAATTGATTAGTAATAACTATATCAACAAGATGCATCTTTTTTTCGGGAGCCAAGAACATAAGTACTCCATGGTTAAACGTGCTTGACTTGGAGCACTTGTGGGATGAGTAACCTCTTGGAAAATTTCGTAGGATGCGTGTGAGTAAAGACAAAACACGCTGAAAAGACCCGTATTAGTTTGTGAAAATAATTCATCAATCCTGCAGACGTCTTCCGAAATATTACAAATATATTATATATATATATATATATATATATATATATATATATATATATATATAAGGGATTATTAATCTACACATCTTTATGAGGAGATTAACAATTTCCATATTTTGTTTTGGATAAAAAACCCAACCCATATATATTTTTTAAAAACAACTTAAATTTAATAACAATTTATTCATTTACACTTTTATTCATTTAATAAAGAAAGAAAATAAAAAGTCTGTTTTAATAAAGAAAGAAAATACTTATATTTTGTTTAATGAAGAGATAATATGATATTATTATTTAAATTTTAATTATTACATTTATATTAAAATCATGTAATATTAGTTAATATATATAATTTTATTCAACAAATAAAAAATAAAATAATTTTAAAATATATCATATAAAATAATAGAATTATAATTTTTAATTAACAAATTAATACGTAGTGTATAACATACTAAGTAACAAATTGATACGTAACTTCAACTCAGGTGGTGGGAATTTAACTCTTTAGACATTTTAATTTCGTGGGAAAAAAAACAGAAAAAAACAACCTACCATACGAACTGTACAGGCATCCCATCTAATTGCCCTAGAAAAGTAATTTGCTATGATAAAAATATATTAAATAATATTACATGATTTTATATAAATGTAATAATTTAAAATTAAATAATAATATCACATTCTCTCTCTTCATTTAAACAAAATACAAGTATTCTTTTTTTTTCATTAAAAATAGACTTTTTATTCTCTTTTTTTATTAAATAAGTAAAAGTATAAATGATTAAAATGTTATTAAATTTAAGTTATTCTTAAAAAATACCTATAGAATTCTTTATTTAAAATAACACACACAAAATAACACACGCACGTGCGCGCACATATATATATATATATATATATATATATATATATATATATATATATATATATATATATATAAGAGTAATTTTTGGGGCTAAAATTTACTGAACCTAAACTATGGGCTTCACTTGCTTGATGCTTGAGCCAGCCCTGGTTTAATTAATTATTTATTATGTTCAAGAGAGATCTAAGCTCAAGTCATACTAATTTTTTTTAAAGATTATCTAAACATCCCAAACCTAAACTAATGACTCCCTCCTAATAGCTTTTATATAATCAAACCTAAAATTAGGATTTAAACATCTTTTCGTATAAATGAAAATGTGCGCTCTCTACCTTAATTATAGTTACTTACGTTTGGATTTTCAAGAATTAATCTTGTTTTCGTATAATTAAATGTGTGCTCTTTGTCATGATTACTTGAGTTATATCCTTAAGAATTAGAAAAATTAATTACCTAAATGCACCAACGCGATATTCGCTCTTGACATCGTAGAAGATATAAATTAATCTATGTGTTACCATTGGAAGCTTGGCTTTTGAGTTAAGATTTCTCTTATTACTTTTGTTGTTGTTTTACATAGAAGTTAAGGGAACAAAAGGTTACCCCATGCCAAGGTAGGGGGTTTATAATTGAACCAAATTGATCAAAACTAAAAAATTCAAAATGAAAAATTGAAAATTAAACAAAATTGATTAAATTTAATTGTTTGGTTTTTTTTTCTGTAAAAATCAATCAGGTTTCCATTTATAAAGCTGAACCAAACTAAACCAAATTTATATAATTTTATATATTTTTTTCTATGATTTATTTACTCATACATGATTAGATTTAAACTTCGTTTCTATAAAACTTTTTAGACTAATTTGTTGTTTCTATTTATTGATGATATTGATATTAAGATTTTTGACCAAATTTGTTGTTGATTGGGTCATGAAAAGAAAAAAGTGAAGTTAAATTTGAGTTTTTATTTAAGAAAAAAGTGTTTGACAAAAAACCAATTGCACCGAACAGAACCAAATTGTTTATGGTTGGTTGAGTTTGATTCAATTTTTCAATTAGAAGCAAATCAATCGGTTTTAAATATAAGAAAACTAATAGGTTTGGTTCGAATGACTTTTTTTCTTTAAGATCAAACTAAATCAAAAGAAATGGAAAGTTAGCACAAATCAAGGTTAAGACATGTCACATGTCTCAACTAGAACTTACAATAATACTTATAAACCACCTATCAAAAATTATTAACAGCAAAAATCAAATTTATCAAGTTTTACAAATTAGGTATTTCAATCCTTACTAGCTGTGTTAACCCCACTAGCAGATATTTCACTTTCCTTTAGTTTTTTTTTTCCTATACTTTAGTTTTTCCATTTAGGTTTTACCCTTGTTTGTGATTTTTTCTTGATTAGTCAAGGTGATCAACTAATTGCACTTGTGATTCCCCTTGCTCAAGAGATACACTAAGGAAGGAACTCTATCCCTCAGCTATAGATCCCTAAGCTGCTATGACTTAAAAAAAATCATATAGTTGAAGATTGACTTAAAACTAGGTTTGGTAAAAAAAAAATGATAAATTAAAGTAAAGACATAAAAGCAATAAAGAAGACAATAAATAAAATTGTGAATACAATGATAAAGTAAATGTTGAAAAGATAAATGATAAATGCAAATGCTTGTGTTTGAGTCATTGGATGTGTCCTTTCAAATGAGTGTACAATGACTATTTATAAAGCACAAAACTAGTTGCTAACCTCACTAAAATTGTTTGTCACGTTTGCTTTGCTTTCTTCCTAGTTACAACATTGTGGAATCAAGACCAACAATCAAAGTTAGTTACTATTGCATATGCTAAGTTCTTTCAATTTTGAGACAAAAAACAATGCATTAGTTAGTTAAATGACTAATACACAAGCTGACCACACCAACCTTATCCCGATTATCAAGGAGATGGTTAACATGCAAATTCTAAGTAGCTGAACATTCATTGACCCAATCAAACCCACAAATTTATGTTGATTTCCAATTGAATGGATCCAATATGCTAACGGAACAACTGCCCCATGAGCTTAAGCTTCCCATCTTATCCCTATTTTCATGAGAAATTGTTATCATGTGAAGAATCCAACCGGTTATAACATCTTGGACTTAATTAGTCAAACTCATAATTTAAACTTGATCTTCAGCTGACTAGCTCCAAATGACTCAATAATAAAAAGTTTAGCCCAAGTCCACTTTTATTGCTTGATCTTCTCTCCTTTAGGCCCATACTAGACTTGGCCCGTTACTGTAGTATGCAATCTTGAATCATCAGCTAACACATTAACTGAATATTAGTGAAGTTTGGACCAAGTTTAGTTGACATAGCCCAAATGCCTTGATCTAGTCCATTTTCATATTTTGTGTTAAGAGTTTGCCCCATGCATCCTCTAGCCATTGGCCTTGCAAAATGATTGAAGTGATGTATTTGAATTCAAAACCCAAAAAATTGATAAAGAGCCGACCAAGGTCTAATTTAAAATTGCTGCACTCAGGCCCAGCTAAAAATTATATCTATTGAAGTCAAATTTAGTACCAAGGCTAGAGTTAAGCTATATAATTAGTGCATGGATCCAAATATTGAGATTAACTATTTGTTGCAATAAAAAGAACAACTGGGGAAAGAAACTTGCAAGTTTAAAAGTTTGGACTAGCTGAAGCTTAGAGCTCCTTGACAAACCTCCGAAAAATCATGATTGAAGCCAAGAATGAATGAGCTAGGTTGAGCTCTGGTTATCCATCATGTCCCAAAGTTAGGCTGTTGCTTCATTAGTTGTTATGGCTGCAAAATAATCAATAGCATTAACCACCAAAGCTAACAGTACCTTCTTCCCTAATGTAGAATCATCTTGCCTAGGATTTAGTAATGTGATACTTTGACTTATAGATCACCAGGATACACAAATTTAAATGTAGGCTACCTTCCTTAAGACTTTGCTAAATTTTGCTGACTTCATGTTGAAGCTAAGTAGAAGTCTTTCTCATTTTCATCCTCAGCATTCAGTGCAAATAGATAACTGATGGACTCCTCGACAATTGAGATGTTGAGTCCACCAACACATGAGGTACCAAAACTGGTGGAATTCCTAAGTTTTGCTTGATCTGCTCAAAAGCTAATTGTTATTCATCTCCTTAAATAAACGCCTTAGCGCCTTTCAGCTTCAGAAGTGGTGAGAATTCTTTTATCTACCTTGCTGAGTTGGCAATAAACATTTTCAAGAAGTGGTGTGGTGAGAATTCTTTTTTTTTTTGGGCATCAATTTTGAATTAAACCTCTTAGCTGGCTGCTTGTGTGGTTTGAATTCTACCTTGATCAGCAATTGATGCTCAACTAATTGATTGGATAGCCCTGGCATTTCATGGAATCCCAGCCGAAAGAGTTTCTATACTGTTTTATGATATCAGTAAGCCAATTTATATAATTCTTAACTAACAAGCCACTAATTTTGGTTAATCTGGCCTGATGTTGAGTCCACAAATTCACCTCAATCAAAGGCTCCTGAGCTTCAAAACTGGGTGCTTCTTTTCTAATTGGAGATTCTAGCTCTTCTTACTTTTAACATGTTAGCTGATCTTAACCATCTCTTTACCCCCCAAGTGTACCAGGAGTTGATTCTTCGACATAGTATCAGTTGTGAACAAGGCTAGCCGATGCAGAACATCTTTGACCACTTCACGTTTCTAGTCCATAATTCATCTGTGCAGAAGGTCATGGTTCGGCCTCAGTTGACTGAATCTTCACCTTAAACCTATCAATTGTGAAAGGACTCTGATTAGCTACTACCACCTCAATCATATCACATTCCCAGGACATGAGTAGCTGATTAAGTGTAGAAGGAACGTATTAAGTAGAATGGATCCAATCTCTACCCAAAATAAAAGAGTAGGTGGGTTTTGCATCAACAATAAAGAATGCAATAATTGTTATCTTTCGTTTTCATTGTGATATCAGCTAACAGCATTCTAACAGCAGCTGTTCCATCTCCTCTGTAGTTCGTCGTCTTCATGTTGGTAGTGATGAGGTCTTCCGTGGTCTTCCGAAGCTTCATCAAAGTGCTGATAGGCAGAACATTCAATACAGCTCCACCATTTACAATTACTCGAGTAACTGGCTTGCCATTGATATGAGCCTTAATGGACAAAGGTTTTAAGTGTTTCGTCTTGGCCTCTGGATTTCTCAAACTGCATCATGGATGGCCCAAGTTCGCATTTGTTATCTAGCAAAGTGGCCCATTTAGATTCTTCCGCAAATACATCCCCTTCAAGCCATTTTGGTTGATCTGGTTCGGCTAAGAACTCGCTTGGAACAATACTAATGACAACAAATCAACAATATTGGCAGAAGATTTCTTGGCATCATTTTCGTCCCATAGGAAGTCTTCCTTTTTATCAATATCAGCAGATTTACGTTTGTCAACTACTCTGGGTGATTGTACCTCCTCTCTTATTACATTGTTAGCTTCTTCCAACATTCTGACCAGCTACTTCAGTTTCAGTCCCGTTATTCATTCAATTTTTATATGTCTAATTTTTTTCAATTTTCTCGTAAACTCATTTTGTATCCCGTAAAAATATTACAGTTAAATATAGTATGATTTGACATCTCTCTTATGCAAATATACAGTGAACATACATCCACTGTATTTTGGGTGGATAAGAAACATTATCCCTTCAGCTTCTGGGTGGACCTATGTATTTGTCTTCTTTTTTGAGTACGGGTCATAACAGTTGTAAGTGTTTGCTAAGGTAATTTCCTTTCCGCATATTTGTCGAGGACCATTGTCCATTCTCCACATCAGTTTTTGGCTTGACCATCTTCTTAGGCTTCAGCATTGGCAATTGCAATCTGTCAAACACCTTGCTCTTTCCTTTCTAGACCGGCTCTCCTTCTTTTATGAACTGCAATCTATCAAAGATGCTAGGCTTGTGAATAACATATTTCAGCTGTTTAGGTTTCACAACTAATTCAGTAAACTGCCTGTAGTGGAGAAGGGTGGCCAAATTTCAGTGATCGACAACTGTTGCCGAAGTTGCCGGCCACAATCAATAGTCAACATGGGCAGAAGGTGGCCGGATTTTGGTGACTGATGGAGGTTAGTTGAATTTTTTTGATTAGCAACTGTTAGGATCAAGTGTTTAACATTAAGCCAAAAAATATAGTTGTTAGTTAAGACGTAACTTTATTTCTTTATAGTGATAGCGCATAGCGCGGCGTCTATAACGTGCTACGGGCAGATACGAGAGAGGCTTCGCAGTGCACACATGACGTAACAACAGGTTGGGCTATCAAGCTCCCTTGATGTATGTTCATATGTACATGAGTCTTAAGGTGATTGCTGAACTCCTATAAATCTAACATTCTTCCTTACCCCATCCCCCAGCGACATCTGGGGGACTCGAACCTGTAACCTCGTTCTGATATCACTTGTTAAGATCAAGTGTTTATCACTAGGCAAAAAATTATAACTGTTAGTCAGAGTGTAACTTTATTTTCTTATAGTGACAGCGCATAACTCTACGTCTATAACATGTTACGGGTAGGCATGAGGAGCTTCACAGCGTACATATGGCGCGTTAGCAAGTTGGACTGTCAAGTTCTCTTAATGTATGTTTATATGTATATGCGAGTCTTAAAGTGATTGCTGAACTCTTATAAATTCAACAACAATGATAGCCGAAATTTTCCGCCATTGTCAATCTTAATAGTGGTGAAGGATGGCCAGATTTCAGCGATTAGCGGCGTTAGGCAATGGCAATGATGGTTGGTGGTCGTCACCGGTAATAATGTGACAGTAGTTGTTTGATGACCGAAAAAAGAAGGGTATGTATATTGGATATTTCACATAGCAAAAGTATTCCTGTGTCATGGGAAAGAAGTAAGCCTACCTCCCTTCATAGGAATGAAAGTGTGGGAATATTAAGCAAAAATCAATCTCGGGAATCATTCATGGATGTTGAATGTTTTTTGAAATCTTTTGCCAAACAAAAGAAGTTAAAGGGGTGTTTGATTTATTTTATGTTTTTATTTTTAATTAATATATTTTTATTAATAATTACAAACATATTACATTATTTTATTTTATTTGTTTGTTTTTAAATGTTTATAAAAAAATTATAAAAACATATCAATTAAAAATAAAAATAAAAAACAAACCAAACATTCTCAAACATTCCCATGTAAAGATTCCAAGTATAAAAAATAATCCGCGAAATAAACGTCCCTTAAACAAATTAAATTAGTCTTTAATTGTAAAATCCTATTTTTGTAGCTTGTGAAAACTTATCTAAATTTCATGCTGTCAAGTAGTGGAAGCACGTAAATATTTTTATACTTCTGAATGTCTTATATAGAACTTTACTGTTTCTGGGGCTAGAACATAAATAATTCATGCTGTCAAAAACAATTTACTTAGATTATTACAATAGTTAACTTAGCAGTTAATATAAGCTACTTACCCAATATAGGCTTATAATATAACAAATAGTACGGAATACATCACAGTCTGAGTCAATTGTTTGATTTCACACTCATGTCGAACACTATAAGCTAGAGGTTCGAACCAACTTTGGGTTGAATAGGAAAGTACAAAAGCTTAAATAACAAGAGCCAGGTGATTAATTTACAGGTCCAAAATACAAATTTAAGATGACCTTGCCACTCAAGCAAGGCGCAGGTCGTCAGATTTAAACTCTTCTCCGTTGAGGTGAAGATTCAGATGGGTGTGGTGCTGACAGAATGCGTAAAAATTGGAGGCACAGTTGGCCAGTGCAACTGTTGATTCTTCATGTCCTTCATCGTGCAAAAGAAATTGTGGATGGATCACACACTTCTCCTTCTTAAAATTCCATAGAACAAAAATGAAATTAATGAAATCATTTCCACCTCTCTTTTGGCTTACAATCAAAATTAGAGGATCATGCTACTTTCGTATCTTTCGAAAATGAATTAGAAAAATTTCTTACAAGTTCAAGCAGGAGGTTCCCGTTCATCTGCTCCAAGCTTCTAACCTGTATATTAATTAATTCCCAAAAGAAAATTGAAAAAGAACAATGGTTCATATCAGATCACAAGAATCAGAAACAAACGGGAAATCAGTTGCTATAAAAAAGCAATACTTTATTGAGAAATTTTTGCTAAAACTTGAAACATTCAAGTTGGGTGTATTAAATTAATCAATTATTTAATATTTAATAGATTTTATAAATTTACTTTTAATTGTGTTACACAAAGATTTATAAAAATATTAAATATTGATTAACCTGATATACCTAACTGAATACTCCAAGTTTATACAAGAAATATACTATTGGACTAGAGTGATTCATTACAGGTATTGCTGACCTTTTTCCTACAGGTATCAGTCCGCATTTTGATCACATGGAACTGTGAAAAAAACGCATGAACAACATAAGCATATTAGCTTAAACGACAATAATTCCTCTAATATATAAGAGATGCAGCTAAATCAGTAATCTCAGAGATTGGTTAAAAAAATAAGAATCCCTCGCTTCATCCTTTTTAATTTTTTTTCCTTTGAGAGAGTTACAAGAGGAAAAGGGAATAAAAAAAAAACACTCGCACACACACAAAAAATTATTGCCACAAATTAAGGAAGAAGAAACTGAAAAAAAGGAAGGAGAATAGTATGTAAATTGAACTTCTTTTTTGAGTTATTCAAACTTCAAAAGACCAAATTCGAGAGACTAGCTTATGGTCCTTTTAGAAAATATGAAGACATGGTAATTATTAATTACAAAACTGAATGAAGAATAATCGATTATAAAATCCTTTTGGATCTTCTAATTAACTGAAGCAGATGTGAGACAAGTATCAATTTTTAAAAACCAGAACTTTAACAAGTTTGAACCTTTCGTTCGCGTATTTTCCCTATGGAAGAAACCATATCATCTTCAAGATTGCGCAGTTGCTGGAAGCTCAGATCATCCATATCCAAACCTTCACCTATTCTATGCCTGCTCAAACCATGACTTAACCAATGAGCTTTCATCAAGTGTACAAAAAATTGTATGCATATATATATATATATATATAATAGAAGTATAAACATCAATTGGTTACATCCTCTTGCTCGAGTCCTATTTACCTGATCTGTCTTCTGAGTTCATTATTAATATCTTTCAGTTTCTGCATATTTTCAAGCATTTTCTGCAAACATAAATACCCAACACAAAATCAGACAAAAAATAACCCACAAACACTAATTATTCGAATGATCTACTTAATTCCACTCAAAAAGTTACATCAAGAGAAGAGAGTTGCGTAAGTCGTTATTAGATGATTCTTTACTCATATATTTAATCAATAAAGGACTTAATACACTTCTTTTATATTTAGGATTAGACATCTAGAACGTGAAATTTGTAGGAATGGATATGTGCATGTGGCTCAACTAGGATAATATCTAATACTATATTAAAATAATTAAATTTAACTCAATTCTAAAAAATAACTTAAGAGAAAGGATTGTCTAAGCTATTATTAAATAATTCTTTACTCATATATTTAATTAATATAGACTTAATACTAATAGTTAAAATAAATACCCAACACGAAATCAGAAAAAATAAAAAAAAAACACAAACACTAATAGTTAAAATTAAGCTAGTAAGAGAGAGAAAGATCAGTGTTTTGGTTAACCTCATACTGGGAACGCCACAGATCGATATCCCCCAAAGTCTTCTGGTACTGATCGATGACTTTCTTAGTCCTGATTCACAAATCACAACAAATGTCAAAAACTAAAATCTACAAGATAATTCACAAGTATATAACCCGGCTCCTAAATATTGAAGAGGAGAAAATTAAGAGGGAGATCAGATCAGGCAGTGATGCGCACGTAAGGCCAGGGCTGATGTACTCGTGCATCTTCTTGTTTTTGGAGAACATGATGAGGGAGACCTTAGCATCGCAGAGAACACAGAGTTCATGAGCTTTCTTGAAGATACCATTCCGTCGCTTGGAGTAGGTGACCTGCCTGTTCGTGGGGTTCTCAATGAACTTGATCTCAATCTTCCCACGACCCATCTTGCTAGCTAGCTACTTGATCTTCTCTTCCCAAAGCTAATAATAAGCCAAAGGGGTTCTAGTTGGTAATTCTTATATTCGACGACAAACCAAAAAGAAAAAAGGTGTAGGTGGAGGAGTGAAGAGGCTTTCTAAAACAGGAAAGCTATGCTGCCAAAAGAAAAGTAGGGTTGGAGTGTAACTCTAAATAAAATGCTGAATTGATGAAAGTGTGTGAATAGCACAGGGTAGCATTATTATTGGACTACTGGTAACCCCTAGTAGCTACCGACCTCCTGATTCTTGAATTAATTAGTCCAAGACCGGATGTGAAATGACATTCATCATTTTCCCTTAATTGAACTATCCATATTTTGCATAAGAGGAAGACATTGGCTTGGCATATTTAGTCCAAATCGAAGTTTGAGAAAGGAGATTATAATTGCTAACCGGCCACTGTTTTCAAGTTGACAATCTCAAGTTGAAATCATTCGCTTTTGGGTTACTATCATGATTTCCTGCACTGATTTTCCTCCCTCGTGCTTGATGGCTACTACTTTGACGTTTACTCATTTCCTTAAGGCGTGAGTTTGCCTCCTTGTTTTAAGTCACATCAATGGCATTTCTACATCTAACAGTACTCACACCCATTTTTACACTGATTATTGTTAGTACCAAATCATGTTTCTGTTTTTTTTTTTAACATATGTTCATTAACCAACTTCTATACGTAATTAACCACTTTTTTATTTTTCATTAACCAACTTTTTTCACGAGCATAGAAATAAAGTTGGTTAATGAATAACAAAAACATGGTTAATGACCTACAAAAGTTGGTTAATGACACAAGATTTTACAACATGGTTTCTATGCTCGTGAAAAAATTTGGTTAACGAAAAACAAAAAAGTGATTAACGACGTAGAGAAGTTGGTTAATAGACATATACTAAAAAAAGAAGAAAAAGATAGAAACATGATTTGGTACTGTTCACGGGTGGGCCCCATGAACAATACTGAGTGTTAAAAATGGTGTGGTACTGTTTGCGATGGGATGATACTTTTCCTTTAAGTCATGATGAGTCTGCTGGAAACTTTTGTCCAAACAATGATGGTGGTGTTTAATATACACCCTCTAAAAGAGGGTGTATGGTACACCACCAAATCTAAGTCATTGATTTATTCATAAATAAATCAATGGCTTAGATTAATTATAAGAAACTTGTTGAGCAGATTTTTTTTTTCAAGTTTTCTTTTTTTTTTAGTTGTATATTTTTTTTACATATTACCACCACTACTGTCGTCGGTTGGCAGACCATTGTACGCTACTTGTCGGTCATCATCGGATACCTTCAATTTTTTTTAAATTGTATAACTATATAAATATTATCAGTTAAAATTTATAAGATTTTTCAACAAACACAGTTATAGTTTTAGGAAAATCGGTCACCTCCAATTTTTTTTAGGTTGTATAACTATATAAATATTATCAGTTAAAATTTATAAGATTTTTCAACAGTTATAGTTTTAAGAAAAAAATTTCAGTATGCACAGTTATTTATGAAAAAAAAGACTGATATAATTTCAACGGGTATTATTTACACAGTTGTGTAATTTTAAAAAATAAATAGTAACTAGCCGGAGGTTGGCCGACGACAGTTACCGGCAATGGCCGTCGGCAGCCAATAATGATGGCCTGCAAATATATATATATAAGGGGCATATCTAGTGAGAAGAGTTTTTATTATGAGAGGGTGAGAGGAGTAAATCTTGATCATGCAACCATACATGGATGGTCAAGATTAAAAGTTACTTATAATGATGGCCTGCAAATATATATAAGGGGCATATCTAGTGAGAAGAATTTTTATTATGAGAGGGTGAGAGGAGTAAATCTTGACCATACAACCATACATAGATGCTCAAGATTAAAAGTTACTTAGAAGTCATGTGACCACTTAAAAAAGTCACATGCATTTATATTCTAATCTTGACCATTCATGTAAGATCCAATGGTCAATATTTACTCTTCTCACCTTTTACAATAAACACTCCTCTCACTGTAGAAAGAAGATCCTATATATATATATATATATATATAAAGAGGCAACCTGTAAAAAAATATATATATATGTTGTTGCAGGTAAAAGTTTGGGTGTATGATACACCCAAACTTAACAGGGTGCACAATAACACCCGCCAATGATATCATAAAACATTTGACTCTAAGTTTATTCATTGAGAATTCAATTTAAAAAAAAAAAGGAAAAGATCACCATTTATATACAGTTAGGATTTGTCATCATGATTCCTTGACATTTTGGTGCTTTAATAGATCAGTAGCCAAGAAAATTAACTCTTTCTATTATTTAAAAGGAAAACTTTCATCTTACCTCAAATAGTCCTACACCATGTTTAACACCACTTGCCACATCAGTTTTTTTATTTTTTTAAAAAAGAAAAACTTTCCTTTTTGCTTTTGTTTTCCCGCGTTCCCCATCTCCCTCTCATTTCTCCATTTTTTCCTCTCATTTCTCCTTCTTTCACTTCTCTCATCTTTCCCTCTTATCTTTCCCTCTTGGTCTGTCCTCCGTCGCCCATCACTTTCACTTCTAATCTTTACTTCTCAGCTCTGTTGCTCCGTCCGCAGCCTCTATCATTGCGCAGCGCCATCGCCCATCGCGCACTCTGTCGCACCACTGCTCCCTTCGTCAAGGTACCTAGGATTTTGTTTTATACCCGAAATCATGAAATGGGTTTAGGAAATGTTTAGATTCTGTTTTTGTATTGTGATGCTTATCCAACCAATAGGTCTTGATGGACTACTTTTACTCTATGCGTTTTTGGGTACTTGTTAACTTTCATGTTGCTTTTCTGTTTTCAAAAGGTTATATATCCTGAACTTGAAGTGTTGTAATTTGCCTTTGTATATTCAATATTTTCTCTGTGCTGTCATCACAATTAAATTTGAACAAGATTGTCTGGTTGTATGGTATTTGGTATACTGGGGTTTTGATTTGCCACTATCTAAACCTTTCTGCATGTTCCCCTGTGATTTACTTTGAAAAATGCTCCTACATTAACCTCAGTCGAGTCAAAAGTGCATTGGATTCAGATTCATGTTATGGGTAGTCATCTCTTATGCTCATTTGCTAGATTTGTTTGCTTAGCCTAACTTGATAATACCTAGTTGAGTGCACATTTGTTGCTTGATAAAATGCTAGTTCATTTGTTGAATATCCATGAGAGTAGGTACTGTTTGAGGGTGCTATAGGATAGCCGATAAGTTTGATTAAGAAATTGTTGGCTCACAATTCTATTTGGTGTAGGTATTGATTTGAGCATGAGGATGTTGCGATTCCTGCAGTTTTTACTTTGTCCTGTTGTTGGGAAATTAATGACCTGTGGATGGGTTTAATTTTTCATGTAAATGAGAGGGGTTGGATTCTTTGCTGGTCTGTTATCTTTGTGGCATGTTAGATGGTTGCTTGTGTTTGTTGATTCTGTTGCTTATCATGTCACTTTTTTTTACACCATTTATAACTCTTGGTTAACGAGGTATAAATTTATGGTTAATGACATGTAGTGGATGGTTAACGGCTTAACCACTGACCATGATTCAACCCAGTAACCAACATATACACGTTATTAACCATAAATTTTTACCTTGTTAACCAAGAGTAAAAAATGTAGTAAAATAGTAGTCACATTTTTCTTTACTATAACTCTAACTCATATATAATATGAAAGACCATGTCTTACAGTCACTTTGGAAAATTTGTTGACCATTGATAGATAAAATGCTTTCCACTTGCCAATTTTTTAGATGGTAACGTGAGTTTTGCATGTGCAGGTTAATGGAATTGGAAATAGGTGCTTCCATGGAGGATGAAAATACTGTGAATGGCGTTGGGGTGTTAGATGATGTTGGTGGCGGTGCTCCAAGTAATGAAGAAGCAAATGAAACTGAGTTAATTGTGAGTTATAGCTGCAATGAGCAATCTGAACCTTGTGAGCCTACAGCAAGTATTATATTTCCTTCGGTGGTTGCCGTTAAGTCATTCTATCGACAGTATGCTAAAGCAAAGGGATTTGATTTCATCATTAGAAATTCAAGAAAAGGAGATGATGGAGAGTTAAAATACTTCATTCTAGCATGTTCACGAGAAGGGAGTTGTGTGTCAACAGTACCAAATGATTTGAATACATATCCAACAATCAAGAAGAATTGTCAAGCGAAGATAACTGTTGGTTTGAACAAAAATAGACTTTGGTACATAAAAAAAGTTGTACTTGACCACTCTCATAATCTTAGCCCTGCGAAGGCAAGGATGTTCCAAGGAAACATAAACATCAACATGCACGTGAAGAGAAGAATAGAGATCAACAATGAAGTAGGTGTGAGGCTGAACAAGACCTTCCGTTCTCTTGTTCATGATGTAGGAGAGTATGATAATTTACTATTTGTTGAACGAGACGTGAGAAACTATGTTGGGAGGGAAAGACGTGCAATTGGAAAGGAGGGTGATGGTAAGGCTCTAAAGAGTTATTTTTCACGGATGCAACAACAAAATAATCATTTCTTCTATTCTATAGATTTGGATGATGACTTTCACATGAAGAATGTTTTTTGGGCTGATGCAAGAAGTAGAGCTGCTTACGAATTGTTTGGAAATGTTGTGACGTTTGACACAACCTATTTGACAAATAGGTATGACATGCCATTTGCTCCATTCGTTGGTGTGAATCATCATGGGCAATCAATTTTGCTAGGATGTGGTTTACTATCTACCGAAGACACTGATTCGTTTGTGTGGCTGTTTGAATCTTGGCTTAATTGTATGTCAGGTAAGGCTCCAAACGGTATTATCACTGATCAATGCAAGGCCATGAAAAATGCAATCCAGATAGTGTTTCCTACTACTCTCCATCGATGGTGCTTATGGCATATCATGAAAAAAATCCCGGAGAAGTTGAAAGGTTATGGTGAATATAACAGTATCCAGGATACAATGAAAAATGCAGTTTATGATTCGTTGTCAGAGGCTGAATTTGAAGGAAAGTGGGTTACTTTCATCCAACAACATGACCTACACGACAATGAATGGTTGAGTGGGTTGTACAATGAGCGACATAAATGGGTCTCAATCTTTTTGAAGAAAGATTTTTGGGCTGGAATGTCAACGACTCAGAGGAGCGAGAGCATTAACGCATTTTTTTATGGGTATATAAACTCAACAACAACTCTATAGCAATTTGTAAGGCAGTATGATAATGCTCTCCACGATAAGGCAGAAAAGGAATATGAGGTAGATTGTCGATCATTTAACATCATTATTGCGTGTGGGTCGAACTCTATGATTGAGAGGCAATTCCAAGGCGAGTATACCCATGCGAAGTTTAACGAGGTTCAAGCTAAATTTAGGGGTAAAATGAATTGTTCTATTTGCATTAAATGTGTTGAGGATGGAATCTGTACTTATGATGTGTTAGAGGAGATGGTAGTAGTTGGATGTATGAAAGAAAGAACAGTAGAGGTGGTATTTAATCACAATAATCATGATGTTAGATACAAATGCTTCTTGTTTGAGTTCAAAGGCATTGTGTGTAGACATTCTCTTGTCATCCTTGTGCAAGAAAGGGTGAAGGAAATGCCTTCGAAATATATTTTGCCAAGATGGAACAAAAATATAAGACAGAAACTTGCATACATCAAGAGCAGTTACGATGTGAAATAGTTGCAGCCTCAAATGCAAAGATTTGATAATTTATTGAAGGAGTTTTACGAGGTTGCCGAAGTTGCTGCGGAGTGTGACAATGCTAGTGATTTTTTTTCTCCAAACATTGCATGCATGTAAAGGCAAGGTGCAGTCGATTGCTACATCGAACCACAATAATGTCACATGTCATAAAGGTCAACACAAAACAGGCAATGTGATTGGCACTGGAAGTAGTCAAACCAAGGAGTCATCGAGTGAGATTCATAGTCCATTACGTGTTGCACATAAAGGTCGCCCTTGATCAAATAGAAAAGTATCAAAAGTTGACCAAATTGTGAGGAAAAAGAGAAAGACAACACTTCAAAGTTCACATATGTTCACAATTGATGTGAGTGCATTTGGATATATTTTCTTGGTGTATAGAACAACTGTTTACTGTTAACTCTCTTGGAAAGAGCGCATATATTATGAAATGTATTTTTAACTTATTTGTGTTAGTTTATATAGGAGAGTATTGAGGGAAGCATGAGTCAGATCAATGGAAACAAGTTACATGTATGCTCATCTATAGAAATTATGACTCCTAGAGAACGAGATGATGGTTGTACCGTGGTGTGTGTGTTCACAGAAATTAGATTTAAATTGTAATTAGTGTTGAAGTGATTGTTATGATTTGGAGTAGTATTGATGGAGTCATTCTTATGTGTAAACTTTTATAAGAATTTATAATTTAACTTTAGTTATATTTCTCCCTTACAGTCAACAGCTGTTGACCTCAACACAAATGTTGATGATTACAAAGATAGTTGTTGGACTTCGCAGTTAGCAGAAAGTCTAGCACATGCAAAGTTCTCTATCATTGCTTGTAAATTTTCAACATGATTTCACCAGTGGCCCAAAGGCATGTGAAACGTATGCTAAATTTTAGGTTTTATAAGTGGTTGTAGTTGACTTTTTTAAATGTTTTTTTTTCAGGCTGCTAGTAGTGAGATTTCATACATGAATTTTGCCAAGAGTAGTTATTCCAGGCAATTTGAAGAAACACGAGCCGAGTAACACTAACATTGTACTTAACTCTTTCAATTAATAATATTTTTAACAGTTTTTATTGGGGTTAATGTTTAGTTTGAAAGACTAAGGCAATTAACTTTGGTGTTGCAGGTTTATAGGGCAACTGTCGATTTACCTATAATGGGTTCAAAGATTAGCGCTAGCTGAAATCAATATTTTTTGGCCACTTTTGATGAGATTAATGCATGGGAGTGGCAAAGGTTGAATTGTGATGACATAGTAATATGTTAGTTTTTATTATTATTTTAAACATATATTTTGTTGTAAGTAAAGCAACCAACCTATGTATTTTTTTGGAATAGGTTGCTTGTATAGTTTAGTGAATGACGTAGTACTTATAATGTATACATAATTAGATAAGGTTATGTAAATGGTCAGGTAGAACTATTTTTTTGGTACAGGTTTATAAGGTATTCAATGAAAATTGTACATGTATAAAGCACAATTATATCTTTTGGTACTTATTATGTGAACATATTTGTTTGGTTATTTTTATTTGATTGGTAATGCCATTTTGATTTTTAAACGAATATTACTCATCCCAAGATCAGTTCAATGTCGATTACACATGCCATCAATACCAAGGATAAGTATTCAAAGAGTTGGCTGGCTCATGAGCCCATTACCATTAATTTTTTAAGGCTAAATCAGATTTTTATGTTTTCAAAGGAAACTAATCATTTTGACAATTTCTACGCTTGTGAAAAAAGTTAGTTAATAGAGAACAAAAAAGTGGTTAATGACTTACAGAAGTTAGTTAATGGGGTAAAGGCTGGAAAGGATGCATTTGTGCATGTCTATTAACTAACTTCCATAGGTCATTAATCACTATTTTGTTCCTCATTAACTAACTTTGGTTAACAGGGTAAATGCTGGAAGAACATATTTGTATATGGTCATTAACCAACTTCTCTACGTAATGGTTAATGACCTACAAAAATTAGTTACTAGGCATGCACAACTAGAATGCAACTCTTTCCATCCTTGACCTTATTAACCAACTTCCGTAGGCAATTCACTACTTTTTTGTTCTTCGTTAACTAACTATTTTCAGAAGCATTGAAACAAAGTTGGTTAATCACGAACAAAAAAGTGGTTAATTAGCTACAGAAGTTAGTTAATGGTCATGCACAACTTGAATGCAACCTTTTCCATCCTTGAAATAAAGTTGGTTAATCACGAACAAAAATGTGATTAATGAGCTACAAAAGTTGGTTAATGGTCATGCACAACTTGAATGCAATCTTATCCATCCTTGAAACAAAGTTGGTTAATCACGAACAAAAATGTGGTTAATGAGGTACAGAAGTTAGTTAATGGTCATACACAACTTGAATGCAACCCTATCCATCCTTGACCTCGTTAACCAACTTCCGTAGGCAATTAACCACTTTTTAGTTCTTCGTTAACCAACTATTTTCAGAAGCAATGAAACAAAGTTGGTTAATCACGAACAAAAAAGTGGTTAATGAGCTACAGAAGTTGCTTGACTGGTCATGCACAACTTGAATGCAACCCTTTCCATCCTTGAAACAAAGTTGGTTAATCACAAACAAAAATGTGGTTAATGAGGTACAGAAGTTGGTTAATGATCATGCACAACTTGAATGCAACCCTATCCATCATTGACCTCATTAACCAACTTCCCTAGGCAATTAACCACTTTTTTGTTCTTCGTTAACCAACTATTTTCAGAAGCATTGAAACAAAGTTGGTTAATCACGAACAAAAAAGTGGTTAATGAGCTACAGAAGTTGGTTAATGGTCATGCATAACTTGAATGCAACCCTTTCCATCCTTGAAACAAATTTGGTTAATCACGAACAAAAATGTGGTTAATGAGGTACAGAAGTTGATTAATGGTCATGCATATCTTGAATGCAACCCTATCCATCCTTGACCTCGTTAACCAACTTCCCAAGGAAATTAACCACTTTTTTATTCTTCGTTAACTAACTATTTTCAGAAGCATTGAAACAAAGTTGGTTAATCAAAAATTTGTTTTACCAATCAACATCATGCGTAATTGATAGAAGTCTTATTCTGAAATGGGTAATATTCGTTTAAAAATCAACTTGGCATTACTAATCAATCAAAAATAACCAAATAAATACATTCAAATAACATGAAGCATAACATATTAGTGACCTTCATACATGTACCATCTAAAAAAAACTAAATTCAACAATAACTCATTTCACATTACTGATTATCAATACATCAACTATTTGAAACTCGTCAAAGGAGCCACCTTCACCCAAAAAATCAAACATTCTACACAAATATATAACAAAAGACTATAATCACATTACAAAGCTCACACCCTAATATTTATTAACCATTAGTCAATCTGTTACTTCTGGGTGTTCTTCTTCTTCCTTAGCTGATACACATATGGTGTTCGTGTGGACGCACTTTCCACACGCTTCCTAGGTTGGCGTTTTGCTCAAGTGGCAATGTTCGATGGTGGCTTATCGGTGGTAACAGCCTCAACATCAGCTTCAACCCGGACATTATGGCCATCTGTGTAATAACTGACATTAGGTTAGATGTTAGACAATTATGTATGTATAAAGCATTTGAGGCAGTGGAAAAGAGATTTGCACAATTACCTGCATCACTCTCTTGAGGTAGGCTTACTGATGATTCACCTGAAAAGGCATATGATAAGTCAAACAAAGAAGAAAGTGATACGTAAAAACCACGCAATTCTAATGTTAATCAAATAACACTAACCAAAATTCCGAGCAGCAGTATGACTACGAAGCTGTGGGCTTCCTACTGTCAACGGTGATGCACATCCAGGCCTTTGTTGAGAACCACCCTCATGCCCTTCACTATCACCATGGAAAGGCATTAAAAATGCATCATTTTGTCCATGTATATTTCCAGGATGCATCATTTTGTCCATGTATATTTCCAAGATCATCCACCTGATGATCTCCTTGATGCGCATGGAGCAGTTGGATAATTCTATCAACGGTGACAACTTCACCCCCAAGCAAAGACAATGTGTGACATTCCCCTTCATCGTCAGGTTGGAGACGTTCACCTCGGACATGCAGTCCAAGCGCCAAACATACATTAATGGGATTAAAACCAACCACCCGACTTCTAACTCTGAACCCCCCTACTTTAGTCGTCCCATCGACAAGCTAACTCCCACAGTAGTACGCCAGAGATTTGCAAATTTTCTGGCATATTTAGAAGTGCTCTGAATGGAGTGGTCAATATTTGGGTTCGTTGCGCAGTGGACAAATTATTGTTAATGTCAACCAACACATGGGGTACGCAGGCATACCTCAAACGTAACTGAAAAGTGTAATAACAAAGTTCATGTTAGTAATAAATAAATAATAGTCATGCAAATAGTGAAAGCAGTTCATGTGTACTATACATTTTGTCTGTTTGCCATGCTCCAAACAATTGATTCAACCAACACACTTTGCAAACGAAGCAACAACACCTGCAAAATGATGGAAAGCATTTTAATATGTCTCGTACCACAACCGAAATCCAAGCAATCAATATAATGGTATGGCAATGTTCAAGGATTAAAATGTAATTTTGACTGGTGGAAAATATGCACTATGTTACTTCTACGCACTGTCTATATTTATCAAGCTCATTCACACATTTAGGATGACATTTGTTGATGATGTCAACTTAGAAGAATTTGTTATGACTAAGGATGATGTACCTAAGATGGCTTACTTGCTTTATCAACATCCATGGCACATCTGTTTATTCTACATCTGTAGAGGTGCAATAAACAGGATGCATGTGCACCCTTTTCATCGTGAGAATTTTCTTGCATGAGAATAGTAGAGCCAGAGCCCCAAATTCCTTTCAAAGTAATTAGATAACTTAGAAAAGGTCCAAGTTTTCATACCAGAATATAAACATAATATTTGACCCCAAGCAATAACAATTTCAAATGACCTGCAACTCACAGTGGAGTTCTTTCCTCCGGTGTTCAGATATATAAAACTTGCCACTAAATCTTTGACATCTTTCTTCATCATATTGTTGATTACTCACTTACCAAAAAATATCAATTCACATAAAGTACACACTAATAACAAACAAAAGCATTTAAATACAAGTCCAAATCCATTCATCCTGTTGTTATTCTTAGTGCATAGCTAGCCTTGACTGTAAAAAAACAACTAGGCTAAAAGATTTCCCATTCAACAAGCTTTCTTTACCTGTTTTTTTATTAGAAGAAATTCACTGTACCCAAGTTAAGCACTTACTTTTTGCAATGTTATTTTATGATAAGTGTTGGATTTGTTTCTCATTATCATTTGAGTGCTGTAGTGTTTCTCATCCATCTCTTTTGCTGCCATCAGGGGTTATTATACATGCAGCAGCTCAAAGGGTTGCTTTGCGAGGAAACAAGTTGAGAGGGGCAGGACAAACACAAACATGTTGGTTATTACTTACACTTCAGAGTACAACCATCCATGGTCAACTCAAAGAAATGCTCTGGCTGGTTCAACCCGATCCCAGCCATTCAAGAACAACAATGCTGCTTAAAAGAATTTAGAAACCTCTCAGCCCCAAAAAGGGTGCAACAAAGACAAAGGTGTTGGCAGTCGGAGAGCAATAATAGTGAGGGCAATGTGTCACCAGTTTTTGGTGGAACTCAGCAAATAGTGCATCTGTGAAGGGAGAGATGGAAATGGAAGGTATATGGAAGCAACCTGAGATGGACGATGGGGAATTCAGTGATGGATTCCCTTACAAGCCATTTATGATAGAGAGCAACCAATATGAGGACTTTTTTGCAGAATTAGGAGAAATAGAAACTGACCCTCTAAACTTAATGTATACTTAAGGTTTTATTGATCAGAGGGTTAAGTGAATTTGGCCCTGGATGAGTAATCCATCTTATTAGAGCAAAAAAAGGGGCCGAATCGGCCCAAAAATATTGGAAAGCAGTCCAATCATTGTGCATGTCAATAATCAAAGTTGCCTCGTACAAACCACAAGTAGAGTATCAAAGAAAAAACACAAGCACAGTTTTATCCCATTTTGCAAATCATTATTTCCTAATCATTTTGTTTCTTGATTTGTTTTCGAATTTAATTAGGGTTAGTAGTCTTCTTCTATTAGTGGCTTGAGCTTGTTCAAGTAGTACTAAACTGGTGCTTATGGCTTAGTTATTAGTATAAATAGGATCATTGTGTTAGTATCACATCATTACAACACCATATCAATGTATCTTATTATTCTGAGTATTCCATTTCTCTTCCTTTTTTCTCTATCTAACCCTATAACTCCGAACAACAATAATACAAGGGAAAATTGGTACCAATATATTTGCAGCGATAATCTTGCACACTTTTATTGGGTTAAAAGACATTATAAGTAACAATTGACTCAGCAATATCAAACACCCGTACACCTTAAAATAAATAAAAAAAGATATGTACACAAAGGTTGCAAAAAAACTGACCTCAATTTGCTGGAGCTTGAGCTGGAAAAGTTTTTCCCTATCCTCCTCCAATAATAAAACAAGCTCAAATTAGCAAAAGACACATATTTGTATTAATTAAACCAAGTACAGAATATTGTTGTACCTTTATAGTCCAACTATCAGGAGCAGGATGAGCAAGAACAAACACACGATCAATCAGAACAATCACAGATTCTTTCCCCAAACTTTTCCAAGGAACCTATATTACATATTACATAAGAGAAAAAAAGAATAATTCAAATAAACAGCCCATTTGAAAGCACATGATAGAATTCCATAAGGGTTAAAAGGTAAAAAAGAAAAGCAATAAAAAACTGAACATTGTAAAGCAGAAAGCATTGACAAAAATAATATAACAAAATACATTGAAATTATGAAACCTTACATGCATACTTGTATGGAGTAAGTTTACTTTTTAATACAACCTAAACATGTATGTAACAATGTACATATGTATCTATTCATAAAATTTTAGATGTATAAAAACACACAAAGATGCATGTATATATGCAAATATATCACTGCTTTAACAACTTAAGAAATTGTAACTATGAAACCTTCTTGATTTCAGCTTAGGCCTAACTACAGAAGACCTACTTTAGAACATGAATTTCTTAAATAGCTAAAGGGAACTAGGAGAACATAAGACAATCCCAAATTTTCAGCTCATTTGTTGTAGAATCACAACTGCAAGTTGTAACACCCTCCTTAGGGCATCACATTTCCGACTCCTGACTCATAATCTGTAAAGAACACAAAGTTTGAGTTATAAAATATGGGTTTTAAAATTTCTTTCTTGCTGAATCATAAACTTACTGAAGATATTAGGTAATATTGAAAATCATATTTCAACTATTCATTATGCAATATTGACACCAATTAATATTTCACAATTTAAAGAGAAATATAAAACCAACAGACTTTTTTTTAACAGCAGCAAACCCCATGACGGGTCCTACTTAATAGCACGGTACAACACTAACGTTAAAACTTAACATACTTATTCTGTTGTGTATCTCTCTTGTTGCATCAGACATCTGTTCTACATTCTGTTCTTTGTCAACACTGCACACCTTCGAGTCCTGAATGTCCACTCCTTATTGTTGTCACCAATCTCAGAGTATCCATCGCCCGTTATGTCTAAGACAACTCGATCCTTCTATTATTTTGTTTTAACAGTACAGACACAGCAAAATAACATAACAAAGAGGTGAGATCACCTACGCCAATACCAATATGGCAGCACAGAGATAACACAAACAACATAACATATAGATATATCATACCAGAATTCCAATAATGCACTCAACATTAATCAACTATCATCATCATACCATTAACATTATTATCATCACACAATAATCACAATAATGCCATCAACATGATTATCATCATCATCATCCAAATATTCAAAACAATTGTCATAACCAATATCCCTCAATTAATATATCATACGATATAAAATGTTCAGATTATGCATGTGCACAAAGACTCGCTTTTTCAAAAAAACAACTCCATGGACTTTTTCACAATTTCGAGGAGAATGCTCATGTAATTGTCATTTTAGCCCAAAGACAATCTTCGGTTGTTGAAAAGAATCGTGTTCTTATCGGGTATCGTTAATGCGTTGCAACGGATCGTGCATCGCCAAGTGGCACATGGTGGTACTCGCCGGTACCCACCTGGTCGACCGCCGGCTCGACGCCCCAAGATCCATCATAGACCTCACTATCAATTCTCATTCCCTCTTCAACCACAAGGGTCATATACAATGCACGAATATATCCGCAAGTCCAACCCCAAAGGGCCAAATCTTTTCAATTTCATTTGTTCAATGTATCATATGCCTCAACGCATATTTTTTTCCAATGCATGTATAATGCACCAAATTCAATCACAAGCATCTCTTTCCAATGCATATAAATTGCACTAAATTATACTGTATTTTCAACAGCAAAAATCATGTTATCACATTTTCATAGTTATAAAACACTTTCGTCGTGTTTTCAAAATTGCTTAATATTTCCGTTTCATTTTCACAATTCCAAAACGTTTCTGTTATGTTTTCACAATTCCAAAATGTTTATATTACGTTTTCAAAATATCGTAACACTTATGTTACATTTTCAAAATTCTGAAACGTTTCTGTTATATTTTCACAATACCGTAATACTTCTGTTACGTTTTCACAATACAGTAACATTTCTGTTACATTTTCAAAATACCGCAACTCTTCTGTTGCACTTTTAAAACACGTACTAATTTTTTTACGTTTTTCTTAATCGCGTAAAAATATACGTTTCTCAAAATCGCATAATATTTTTCTACAGTTCTTTACTCAAGAAATTCTTTTTCAAAATATAATTCACAAAATTACTTTTTCATTGATGTAAATCAACGTTTCAAAACTTAACATTTTCTAACGTATTTCAAAACTTGAAAATAAGTTATACGTTGCTAAGAATTTTCAAAACACCATTATATTCTCCATTTTTTCCAAATCAATTCTCTTCAAAACAAATTAAGATTCAAACTCTTGCAACTTTTCTTTTTCATTTTCATATGAAAGTTCATTTCTCAAGTGATAAAATACTTTCATTCCCTTTCCAAAATCCTTATACTAAAACATTTTGTTCAAACATTTTGTTTCCACTTTAAAATTACTTTGTTTCATAAAAGCAAAATTATTCCAACCTCCAAAAAATCATAGAGTCTTTGGCCATTGAAGCCATCAAATATTTTTCTTCTAAATTGATATGGTTTTACAAAAACAAAACCATTAAAAATTCTTTGTTTTCAAAACCCAAATACCGATGGTCATAAAAACCAAACCCATTTGTTCAAATTCATTTTTACTTTCCTTACAAATCCTTTTTCACTTTCTTTGCAACTCCTTAAAATTATCATTGCTATTTTCATTTAAATCTCATGTTTAGTAAAACACTTAGAAACTTTTTACACAAAATAAATCAATAAAAATCCTTCTAAAACCATATTCATGTACTCTTTGAAAAATAAATTCTTTGTTTATTTTCCTTACTTTTCTAAACATCCATTTTCATCATTCAAGAAAATATTAATTTTGTGAACACCTATTTTGAGGTGTCTTGTTCAAAATCCACCATGTTCTAAGTACTCAAAAATCAATTCTTTTGTTCTTGAAAATTTTCAACATGAACCCTAATCAAGGGCATCAAAACCGTAGCTCTTCCTTGGCTATTGGAGCCAAAAAATCAATTTCCTTTCCACCATCAACTCATGGCATATACATATATATTTCATCATAAATAATATAAGCATACTATCAAAGCCATAAAAGCATGTATAGCATATCAAGCATATAATCAAAGCTATAAAATCATGCAAAGCATAATAAGCATAGAAAATTAATCAAAGCTCATAAACACCCACAAATAAATTACATGACCATGGATATGAATCCTCACATGGATTCTACATCCATCAAATAAAATACCATCTCTCACCACCATGCTTGGTTGGTGAGATGGATCTCCCTCTTACCTCTTGAAGATCCTCCAAAGCTTCTTGATTTGTTTCTCTTTCCAAGTCCTTCACCACCAAGGGCTTCTCAAATACAAAACAAAACACAAGTTAATTAACATATCAAGCTTGATTAAGAGGAACCATGGATCAAACATAGTTTAGATCATGAAAAAGAGAGAAGAAAATGAAGTTTCCTTATACTTCACCTCAAAAATCCAATAACTTTGATCTTGAAGAAACTCCTTGAAGATGAATGATTTAGAGAAAATCTTCAACATGAAAGTTGCTTAGAATATCATGGAGATTCAAGATCTAAGGTTGGATGAAATTAAAAGAGCTTGGATGGTGATTTTAGGGTAGATAACCGAATGGTTTCTCTTGAAACACAAAGATGAAATTTTTGATTTTTGATAGAAACTTGAAGTTTGGATTTGAAGCTCAAGATGAATGATTTTGGAAAAACTCATAACTAGAGATATTTTTAGAATGATGTTTAGGTTTAGAAAATCAAGTTGGATGAAATTTTTGAGTGATGGAAGGTGCTCTTGGAGTGCTTGGCCGAATGGTATGCTTAGGGAGAGAAATAGAGTTTTCTTTGGTTTTGCTTCTTGAAACTTGAAGGAAAAGATGAAGATGTAATAATAGAAAGCATAAAAATGAATTCTTTGGTCTTCTTAAGAGTGCATAACCGTAGCCTCACTTGGAGAGAAAGAAAAGAATATTTTTGCTAAGTTATTTTGCATACAACTTGTAATAATGGGAAAAGGTGATAGATTCTTGTTTTCATTTTTTCCTTTATTTTTAAAAAGCCTACTTCAAAATGTCTCCTCCTTCCTTTTCATCTTCAAAACCGTCCCCCATCCAAGCCATCTCCTAAGGATGCAAACAAAGAAATAATGAAACAAAATTGACTAAAGCAAATCATAATTGACATAAAGCATCAATTAATGTATTTGAAACTTTTCCTTTGTCTTTCTAAACAATGCCAAAACCGTCACCTTCCTCTTCATAATGCATTCAAGTTGTTGTCTTCATTATTTGCCACCCTTTGAAGATTTCTAGCCATTGATTAATTCAATGGTTATGATTTAGGTAGATTTTTAATTTTAAGACTAAATCTAAGCGCCATTGGATTTTTCTCCTTTAAATTCTAAGTTCTTAGATGTGTCTCCAAAATTAAGTCAAGATTGCTTCTTCAAATTTTAAATCCAACGGTGGCCCTAATTAGTCTTTGCTACTTTAGAAGACCAAATCTCCACCATTGATTGATTCTTCATCCAATTGGTCATAAATCTTTGTTACTTTTTAAGATTAAATCTTCACCGTTGATTTAATCTAAATCCAATGGTTATAAATGGCGCTTTTGTCATTTTTCAAGACCAATTCTACACCTTTGATTACATCTATGGTTGATATCAAACCCTTCTTAACTAAGCATTATTCTCACACCATTGATTAAATCAATGGTTATTATCCAAGCGCTTTATTAAGTTTGTTTCTTAACCTTTGATTAAATCAATGGTTAATATTCAAACTAAGTATTCTCATCCAGGGTATAATTCAAGTCAAGCTCTCTTTGTTGACTACGCAGTATAATATTTATTCTCAGTATCTTACAAATAATATTTTTCTTGTATTTTTATCATCCGATAATTAAATACAAAGATAAAACACAAGATAATAAAATTTTAAAAGCGTTTGGGATTCAGGTTTAGTAAGATCCCCTGTCTCCGTCTAAACAAGACAAATTTTTCTATGCGTAGTAAAAATTTTTGCTTTATGACCCACCTGGCCCACGTATGGCCACATGGGCCCACATTTTACTGCGGGGCCACAGACAGGAAAAATTTTAAAATCATCCATAAAATCACAAAAATTATAAAATGCACAAATATCAAATCGACACGTAAAATAATTACCTAACGGTAAAAATTAAATTACGTAAAGTTTTTCCCGACCAAAATTTTTATTTTCCGATACTGAGTAAATCACTCAAAACGATCAAATACGCTGACGGAATAAACAAAATAATTTTACAAAGTACTGAGAAATTACTAAACAAGAAAATTGCTAATCGTCAAAATTATTCTTGTTTAAGAGATACGAAAATTTGGGGTGTTACACAAGTAGCCCTCCCACAAGTTACTCATCAATCTAACTAGAAAAAGCTTTATAGAAAATAATCTATATCACATAATTTTCATATCTAATACTCAAATAGCTCAACCTCAAACAACTTTTTTTTTATTACTTTGCTAAGACATTTTCAAGTGCCTCGGAAATGAAAGCAACATTTAACAGGATCAAAATAAGTACAAACTAACTACATTTAAGGCTTGGATTAGAAAAAAACGATAAAATATCACTATTGTTTTACATCATTTTTTGCTCTTGGTTAACGAGGTAGAAATTTGTGGTTAATAACGTGTATATGTTAGTTAATGGTTAGATTCGTGGTGAACGATTCAGCCGTTAACCATCCAATACACGTCATTAACCATAAATTTATACCTCGTAAACTAAGAGCAAAAAATGAACAATGTGTATATTGTACGAATTGAATATTATTCAATTATGCCTACATCTATTTTGCAATAAGGGATAATGCCAGGGTCTCCAAGTTTCAAAGATGAAGGTATAGGAAGGATTCCTTCAAGATGGAATGGACTTATGGTGTCATGCCATCATAATTGAAGTGCTCTTTGCAGCTCAAAATGTGATTGGCTTGTTTGTAGAGAGTGTGTGATGGACGTGAGGCAAGAGTCTGATTATCTTTTTCTCTTTGAAATGAAGCAAAATTAGTTTTCTTCATTTAGGCTAAGATGGATTTTGGACTTCTTTAGTAATCAACTATATTGTTGTAGCTATATTGTTTTTGCTTCCAAATTACAACCTTGTGAATTTGGGGTACTTCAACTTCACAAATTGTGCAGCCATTTGCCAACTCCAAAGAGGAAAAGGTTGTAATAATCTTGTCATCTATAACACTTAGAGATTCCTCCGAAACAACACTTGAAATAGCTCAACAAGCAAATAGTGCTGCTCATGTGGAGGCCGAGAGTGAAGTTAATGGCATAGGCCTGGTGAAGTTGATGGCTAGAAGTGCATGGCACATTGCTCTAAATGCAATGCTTAGAAGCCATGATATTGACTGTTGCCTAATTCCAGAAATAAATTTTTACTTGGAAGGAGAAGGAGGGCTCTTTGAATATCTTAACCAACAACTGAAGGAAAAGGGCCATGCAGTGCTTGTAATTGCTGAGGGTGCTGGCCAGGATATAATATAAATATTTAGAAGGAAGAAAGAGATGAATTTGGGAACCCAGTCTTCTTAGATGTTAGCGTGTGGTTGAAGTCAGAGCTAAACAAGTGGTGGACCAGGGACCTCCCACTTATTTTAGTTGGTTGTAGTATGCTTTTCAATCTTTGTAATTCACAATCTATAATTCACCATATTAGAAAAATTTGTTAAAGCATTTGCTGCTTGGTTATAGGCTCTAGGAATAGAATCACTATCAAACCAGTCAAACCAAGAAGCAGGTAAAAATAAAAATTATAGAACAGAGAACTATTATAAGAGAATTATAATTGGTTAGGAATTTAAGTTACACATAATACAAAAACTTTTGACCAATTATATAACTCATGTAACCAGTTTTGTTCTAACAAGAACATATTTCTTATAGTTTCAAGTTAAAAATTCACCTTGGGAAAAAGTATGTAATCTTGGTTAGTGATTCAACTAGTACAAATTATGAAAGATAAGAGCTATAGGGGCCTTAATTTTATTCTCAATGCATAGTTACTCTTTTAACAATTAGAGTTGAGTTCAAAATACAAGCTTTAGAATAATGCTCTTTTATATCACCAAGATGAGTTATAATGGAGTATTAGGCAAAGTTGGTTCCCTTGCATGTCATGGTTGAATCCTATAGAAATGGATCTCAAAATCTAGTAATCAAAATTGGGTATATTATTAAACTTAATCTCTCAACAAAAGAACAAAAGGGACTAACTGAAATTACTTGACAAGCACACATGAAAGAAGTTAAAGATGAAGCATTAAAGAGGTAACGGGAGTAGCTGCCCAAAAGCTACTATGTAATACACCCCCTGCAGTTCCAATACAACTCTTAACAAAGTCATGCAAAATCTAAGCTATGAAAAAAATGAAAAGAGAGAGCTAAAGGGACTAAACACCAAAAATGAAAGCTGTAATTAGAGAATAGGAAAGGAGAAGGATTAAAAACCAAAAATGGTGTGAGAAAAAAATAATACAGTCAGGAAATCCAACCTTGAAATTGTGACTTTGGAAACAAGGGATATTTGTTTTCAATAAGAAACTAGAAAATATTATAAATATGAGAGATATTTGTAATCTACGTTTGTCAGTCAAAATTGTTTGTGATATGGGAAGAAGCCAGTCGTTGAGGTTGATGCCAACTCACGCCTAATGTTGCAGGCTTTTTGTAAGACATCACAGAAGCAAAATACTAAAGAAAGAGCTCGCAATGTAACCCAACTTGCACATTCTACAACTCTATTCTTCCTCTATATATTTTTAGCTGTGGTGTTATTCAATTTAATGAACAAAGACAACATTGAGCTGTCATGTCGTCTCTGTTTTCCTCAAGACTAGCTAGATTGCCACCATGTGACAATGATTGGTCCCCACTACCTCCACCTACATATATACATATGCATCTCCTGTTCAACCTCTGATTCACTTTTAGGCCCTGTTATGTTAATTCAATCCACGTTAAATTACAAACTAACAATTTTTTCTTTGGTGAAGGCCCAACCTCATGGCATCTCAGTATTGGGCAGTCTCTACCATTGATCTCCATCTCGAGCATAATCAATATTGAAAATATTATAAATAAGAAATTATATATTATTAATATTCTTTTCCTTTTTTTCCATGAAATTAAACAAGTTATTTTGTCTATTACTGAGAAACCAATAATCATATATTCTAGAAGCATTGCTGTCTTGCTAGACTCAGTGCCAGAGCAATATTTCCAGGAAGCAAACATATTCTAAGTGAAAATGACTTGCAAGACAGACAGTGATCCCTTCTGTCCAAAGCAAGTTGACTTTGAAATTTAAAAATCAATGTTGTACAATGAAGAATCGTGAAGAGAAGGGCACTAAGTTGTACGTCAAGTGTGATTCTACTGAATTTCCAAACAAAATTCTCAATCAAAATAAAGCTAAATATTATAAAAAATTCCCTTTCTTGAATAGTATATTGTTTTGAACTTCAATATAACATTACTACCAGCAAATTCTACTTTTAAGTACTATATGTTGAGAATGTAAAGGCCAACAAAAGTATTTAGCACACTCAAATAATCAACCCACCCAGAAAAAAAAATTATATCCATTCAAATGGCAAAAAAAAAAATAGACAGCATTTAATACCTCAAAACTTTGCCAAAGATAATCAACAATGTCTTAAGAAACTTCTATTACACAAATAAACAGAGACCCAGTTAAACAAAACTTCAGTTTTACCCAAAAAATAATAATCTAAAATTGAGCATTATTAGGCACACTCAAGGCAAACATTAAATGCACAAACAACAACTCAATTCCATGAGCAGCGGTGGTGATTTTACACAACTAAAATCGAAAACACTGAGAGACAAAGTGCACACATACTCACCTCGATATCGATCTGAGATGCGAAAGTGAGAGAGAAATGCAGTGTTGGTTGATAGAGCTGTAAAGGAATAACAACGAAAATGTTAAAACCACCTGACAAAGACGAGGAAGACAAGGGGATAATGGAGGAGATTCAGACGTGAAAAATATTCTAAATGACATTACTGAGAAAAAGCAAAGGGAGGCAAACCTATTGCTGAGACGTTGAGAGGTTCAGACGTGAAGAAGTTAGGGAAGATTAGCTCACTCGTATCCCTGCTGGTACGTTGTTGACGGCGCATTCTTTATTCTTGCTTGTCGGGCGTTGCTGCCGCTGCTGGTGGGTTGAGTGGTTAGGGCAAATTAGGAGAAGAGGGAAATTTGAGTGATGCTGGTTGTTGGGCATTCTTGCCGCCACCGCCGTTCTTCGGTGGGTTGAGTGAGAGGGAGAAGAAAGAAATTTGAGAGGGAGAAAGGGACGGGAGAAAGGAGAAAGAGAGGGAAATGAAAATGAAAAATAAAAGAGAGATACGGAGGTAGAAAAGAAAGGGAGAGATACGGACTCCGTCCGTACGTAGAATAATACGGTGTTAAAATTGGTGTGACACTGTACATGGTAAGATTATCGGGATTGTATTTAAAATTATCAAGGAAGGATTACTAAGAAGTTTTACTATTAGTTGAAGGCTTGAAGCGTTTGATGCTTTCTTTCTTTCTATATCATAACATTTTTGTTTCATTACCAAAAGCCCTGTCTGGCTTTGCCATATGATCAGGGTAAAAAACCAATTTAAGACGAAAAAGAATGTTGCTGGATTAAGAGATATGTGCCATATACTGATTCAATATATAGTTCTAGTAGAGTATTTTTATCTCTTGTAAGAGTTGTGGACGTAAGTCAGAACAGCTATTATGCTCTTGTCGTTGCTATTAGTTGAGTATGTTTCCAACAACCGGTGTCAGAGCCCTTGATTTTGAGGGAGGAAAATTGTAGTTAAGAAGAAAGGTATATTTTAATCAGGAATGAGTGAAATACTACACCATGGCTGACACCATGAAATATTTGAAGTATCGCTTATTGGTGGGAAGAGCAATTTCACTTTGTGGAAGTGCACAATATAAGATATTTAGGTGCAACAAGGTCTTAATGTAGCATTGGATGATAAAATGCTTGAAGGGATGAAAGAGAGTAAGTGAAAGTTTATATAGAAGAAAGCTACAAGTACAATGAGATTGACCCTTGCTCTTACAATCAAGTACACGATAATAAATAAGACTTCATCAAAGTAGATTTGGAGAAAGTCAAAAGAGATTTATGAGTCAAAATCTTTGACCAATCAGCTGCGTTTGAAGATAGACATACTCGTTGAGAATAGAAGGAGGTAATCTACATAATCACATTAATCAGTTTGACTAGCTAGTATGTCAATTGTTGAACAATGGAGAGATGGTAAGTGATGATGAGCAAGCAATTGCTTTATTAACTTCATTGCGTCTTATAGACTATTGGTGAGGTCGTTGACTGGGAATTAAAAATACTCTCAAGCTAGATTATGCGATTACTATCTTGCAAGAGAATCAATGGATGCATAAAGATGATCATACCAATGAGAGTGGAAGTGTACTAGCTGTTAGATTACTTAAAGAGGTAGGAACAATTCTCCGAAGAAGTGGACAACAAGGAAAGTCTAAAGAGAGATACTACTGTGATGTAAAGTGTCACTATTGCAAAGAGAAATGACATATTCAGTCTCAGTGTGTAATATTTGCCCTTCCAACTTGCTTAGATAACTAGTAGACTAGTCAGTCATATGCTACTTGACTCGTTTACAATTTTACATAAATGTTTGTGTTAGTATATGCATGTTAACAGTTGTGCAGCGCGTACCTTAAGCTTAAAAATTAGTTAGAATAATTACAAAAATTAATAAATAAGAAGAAATAGTGATTTATAATTTATAATTATGTTATAAATAAATAAAATGAATTATGGAAATTTTTGGTAATTTAAATGATTATGGAAAATAATTAAATTAGAAATAATTTAGGTGAAAAATATATTTTTTATAACTAATTAAGAGCTAACCAAAATGCATGTAAGCAAGATTAGGCAATCACTTAAGCTCATATTAGATTAAAATAAGAGAATTAAGTAATGACTACTTTCTTATAATTAGAATTAGATTTTGACTCAAGATGCGATGCATTTGAGATGAATTAAATTATAAAAATAAATATAATTTAATTAAAAATAATTTTATTAAATGAAATATATGTAATAATTCATAAAAAATATTTATAAGTTTAATTTTAAAATACATAATATTTTCATGAAAGGATTTCATTCTAATATAAATACTAAATCATTTAAATATATAATATTATAAAATAACTTATATGTTTAAAAAATATTTAAACAATTTAGAGTTTAGTCGAAATGCATATAATGATTTAATATATAAATATATAATATTTAATGAAAATTACATATAATTTAATTCAATTTATATTAATATAACTTAAAATGAAGAAATAATGAAATAAATTTTGTCAAGGAAGAAATAATGAAACAAATTTCTAATTTGTATTTGAATTTATTATAGAGCTTATGGTAATAATATGTTGGACTAAGATAATATAATATTTAACAGCTCATTAACTCTAATTTTGGGGAGATTTTATTTATGCAAATATTAATATAATTTTCAATAAAACTAAAAGTGAAATAGATAATAATAAACAAAATGATTTATATAGTGAAATCTATATTAAAAGATATTAACCATATAACGTTTACCACAATATATATTATGAAATTGAACAAATTGCATTATAAATTATAAAACTTGTAAATATATATTCTTTCAAATCAAAATATTAAATAATTGACTCAAGCCAATAATTGCAACTTTTTTTATACAACAAATTTGATAACCTAACCTACAATTGATCCGTTGGCCAATAAAAGGGAAATAAGCCTAAATTTGCCTTGTACAATAATAGGAAGGAATTGGAAATAAAAAATACAGGTACAACTTTAGCCTTCTACAATTGTAGGCTAAAAACTACAATTAAAAAAAATAAAAAATAAAAAATAAAATTATATGTACAACTTTTTCCATCATAATCCCTTACTTAGGATCCAATTATCATCACTTTGCTTCATAGCTTTCGTTGAAAATTTTGTAAACAAGACCTGTAAGAAAAAACATAAACAAACGATAGATATTTTTCAAAATTATGATTCAAATCTTAATAACTGTGACAATATATTAAAAATATACAATAAAAATTACTCAAAGAGAATGAAGGAAAGACATAAGCTTACTTTATAGAAAGAAGACAAAGAGAACCAAAAAGGTGAAAATGTGAATATATAAAACAAAGAAAGATGAATTCAACCAAAATGAAAAAAAGATAGAAACCGTAAACCAAATAACCTAACATGAAGGGATTAAAAATATTAGAGAAATTTATATAGTCTGATTCCTTTGTATTTTGAAATTATAATTATACTTGAAAAAACTCTACAATAAATTCTAAGTAATGGTAATAATTGATGATAATAAATATAATTTATTATAGAGCTCGTGGTAATTTTTCTTCAAAATAATGGTAATAATAATTGGAAATAATTCTACAATAAATTCAAAAATTTACCAATTATAGAAATTGACAATTGATGGTCTTTGACAAAAGCAACAAAATTATTTTTAAGAATGCCCTAACCTCTCAACTACTTTCAGTCCCAACTTAGAGGTTTCCAGAGGTCTGCCGCCACCAGTCATCGCTTGTCCGCTTTAGCAGCTGCCACTCCTAGGTACAATTCCTCGTTTGTTTTTTTTTCTTTGTCAACTCCTCTATCTGTCTCTATTCTTACATAACTTTAATTTATTCGTAAGGTCATGAGCTTCTTACATTATTCGTTGTTAGGATTTGTAAGACTCGCAATATTGTACCCATGAAAAAAAGTTCAACCAACCACGACAAAGAAGAAAACTGATATATATTTTGGTGCTTCAACATAGTATTCTATTTTGTTAGAAATTTTGGGTTTTCAAAATGTTCTTCCATTTCGTCCAAAGAATGAGTCTTTCTAGGTTTCATTATACTTTTGTATTTCGCTAAAAAAAAGTAAAATTTTTTTCTATTATAAAAAAATTGAGAAAGATTAAACCAGAAAGCTAAAACGTGATTTTGATTTGAAGTTATATGAATTTTTTTATTAATTTTTTATTATTATTATTTTTGTAAATGTGACATTGACTACATCCATTTACACGTAAAAAAAAGACCACATCAGATGACACATTGCAAATTAGTTGGGAAGTGTTTTTGTTTTCATATGTGGCAATATTTTTTTTCCAAAATGATATTATTTTTTCATTGTGGCGACACATATATACTTTCCATTTTAATTTGATTTTTGTACATATGGTACGTCAAGTCATATGGTAGATTTTTTACTGAGATGACAGATGACAAATTTTCAAGTCATATGCCTTCCTTTTGTATATTATATTGATGATTGATGATTATAATGATTATATTGATTGATTTTATAATTATAATTATACTTGAAAAAACTCTACAATAAATTCTAAGTAATGGTAATAATTAGTTATAATAAATATAATTTATTATAGAACTTGTGGCAAATTTTCTTCAAAGTAATGATAATAATAATTGGAAATGATTCTACAATAAATTCAAAAATTTACTAATTATAGAAATTGACGATTAGTGGTCTTTGATAAAAGCAACAAAACTATTTTCAAGAATGCCCTAACATCTCAACTACTTTCACTCCCAACTTAGAGGTTGCTAGAGGTTCGCTTTCACCAGTCACTGCTCGTTCGCTTTAGTAGCTGTCACTCCCAGGTATAATTCCTCCTTTGTTTTTTTTCTTTCTCAACTCCTCTCTCTGTCTCTATTCTTACATAACTTTAATTTGTTCGCAAGGTCATGAGCCTTTTATATTGTTCGTTGGTATGATTCGTAAGAGTCGTAATATTATACTCATGAAAAGAAGATCACCCAACCACAACAAAGAAGAAGAGTGATATATATTTTGGTACTTCAACATAGTATTCTATTTTGTTAGAAATTTTGGGTTTCAAAATGTTCTTCCATTTTGTCCAAAGAATGAGTCTATCTAGATTTCACTATACTTTTGTATTTAGTTAAAAAAAAAGTAGAATTTTTTTCTATTATCAAAAAATTAATAAAGATGAAACTAGAAAGCTGAAACGTGATTTTGATTTGGAGTTATATGAATTTTTTTATTAATTTATTTATTAATTTTTTTGTAAATGTGACATTGACCACATCACTTTACACGTAAAAAATAAATCACATTAGATGACACATTGCAAATTAGTTAGGAAGTGTTTTTGTTTTCATACATGGCAATATTTTTTTTTCAAAATGGCATTATTTTTCATTATGGCGACACATATATATTTTTTATTTAAATTTTAACATCATATGTCACTTGACAATTTTTCGAAGCAGGTATTTGCCACATGACAATATTTTATTTTATATAAGTAGTGCAATGTCAGAATGACACATGGCATGATTCTAAGCCATGTACTCTTTTTTTATATATTATATGATGATTACATATAAATAAATAAAAAAGCACTTAGCCTAAATTTCATTAGCTTAATATTTAAAAGGTAATTATTAGTTGCTCTAAAATTAGATTTTTATTTAGAATCTGTTAGATTGCATGTAAGTAATTTGAGCATCAATTTATTAACTCATAGGTTATAATTAGGACATAATGCGCTGCTAGGAATTTCTGATTTAGAGACGAAAAAAAATCATCTCTAATAGAGATGAAAAAATAGACAAATCTGATGATTTAGAGAGGAAAAATAAATTTTACAACTTGTACACGAAATTTAGAGACGAGATTTACCCATTTCAATTTTTTTCGTCTCTAATTACGTTTCTATTAGGTTAATTTAGCGTTTTAAAAAGTCAAATATATTTAGAGACAAAATTTAGAGGCTGAATTTAGAGACGAAATTTACTCATCTCAGATTTGTTTGTCTCTAATTGTGTTTTTATTTGGTCAATTTAGGGTTTTAAAAAGTCAAATATATTTAGAGATTGAATTTACCTGTCTCTGATTTTTTCATCTTTAATTGCATTTCTATTCAGTCAATTTAGCGTTTTAAAAAGTCAAACATATTTAGAGACAAAATTGTTTCGTTTCTAAATAATTTATATAATTTTAGAAATAAAAAATAATAAAATAAATTATTATTTTTTCTAAAATATAGAGACAGAATGTTTTCACCTCTAACTGATAAATGTTTTTAATAAAGCATTAAAAAATTTATTAAGACAAAATTTTAATATTAAAAAGTTTAGAGACAGATTATTATCCATTTCTAAATCTGCAGAAGTTTTTTTTAAAAAAAATATGAAAAAGGTGTGTGCGGGAGTCTTAAATCTTTATTTTCATTTGTTCTTTTACTCTTAAGAAAAGTATAGACTCTTTCCAGACACAACCTTTACCCATAACTACCTTCACGCGACCTACACCTTCAACTATTTCTCACCGATGACACTGTCAACATCTTGCCAGCCTCGCCTTTCAAAAATTATAACTTATGCGATGATTGTAAGGTAACTATACGATTTATTTTTGTAAGACCACAAGATATATTCTCAAGTTCAGTCAAGATCACGAGATATTTTTACAAATTCGATCCATTTGAATCGCTCATGTGATTAATCCATGTTTGACTATGAGAACACAAAGTTTATGTATTTAACAAAGTGTTGTTAAATTGCAGCCATGACAGATTACGGTGGCAGGATTCTTTGAATCCACCATTCGCCAACTACTGAGTTGCAGATTCCACCTTGTTCCAAATGGCGGCCGCGACAATCATGGCGCCATGGCGGTTATGGCGTTCCATTGCTGAAGTAGCAGTTTCAACATCTTTTTTTAGGGGCTTTTCAGGGTTTTCACGGAGGGATTTATAAAATCCCTAACCCATTCCATTCGATAAACACCACTTCTACCTCTCGAGACTTCCTCCTACTCCCACCATGCTGAAACCGCTATTTCAACAATGGAACGCCATAACTGCCATGACGCCATGACCATGGCGGCCGCCATTTGGAACAAGGCGGAATCTGCAACTCAGTAGTTGGCGAATGGTGGATTCCGAGAATCCCGTCACCGCAATCCGCCATGGCCGCAATTTAACAACATTGCTCTTGGGTTCCTTCAAAATCCTGGTTTCACTTCTCTCAGTATCATGGAGTGGGTACTTTGCTGAATTAAGTTCCATGGTTTTTCTTTCGGCTCTTTGGTGGATCTGGAGGGCTTGTGATGAACAAATCTTGAATAACACGACCTGGACGGATGAAGAGCTTCGTAGAAAGGTTATTGACATAGCTGACACTATTAGAGATAGATATAACAAGGGGGAAATCACTCCCTCTAGTAACACTCAGCTTATCGCTTGGACAAAACCTCAGCATAGATTTTTTAAAATTAATGTCGATGGCAGCTCCTACGATAATCCTGGAAGAGTAGGTTTTGGTGGTCTCATTCGAACTAAGGATGTGTCGTGGGTGATTGGTTTCTCTGGGTACTTTGGTACTGCTTGCAACCTTCAAGGGATTCATCATGACGTAACTCTAGCATGGAATAATGGTCTTCGTAAGGTTATTTGTCAATTTGATTCTCAGGACACAGTAGACTAGCTACCTCTGGCTCTATGGCTTGTCACAAATTTTTCAATATTATTTAGGGCATCCAAAGGCTTCTAAGCAAGAGATTGGGAGGTGCATTTGGAACATGTTTTAAGATAAGGTAATTTTTGTGTTGATACCGTTGCTAAGTTGGGTGCAAAGGATGATGTCTAATTAGAGTCGTCAAAATGAGTTAAGTATGATGGATCGGTCCAAATAATTCAACAAATTATGCATGTTAAATTAATAAAAGGGAATACAAAATTAAAAATAGTCTGATGAAACTCAACCCAAATTAGCCTAGCCCGAATTCGAGCCAGCCTGATAACTCGATTGATTTTTTTTTTTACTAGCAAAAAGAATAAATAGAAAACAAAAAAATAAAAAAGAAAAAAACTTTGAAGGCTGCATTGCATTTAATGCAACACGATAAAGAGAAAAAAAAGAAAGAAAGAAAGGAAAATGATGGGATGGAAAGCTTTCTGAACAAGTAAAAAATGGATAAAAATATAGTTTAGTATTTATTTGAGTCAAAATGTTATTATCAATAAAATAATTGATGAAAAAATATTTTTTTATTTCTTAAAAAAATATTTGTTCTATCTTAATATATATATATATATATATATATATATATATATATATATATATATATATATATATATATATATATATATAGTGAGTTAATGAGGTGGTCTGTAATTTGCATAAGACTAAATTGAACTCATAAAATATTAACTCAAAATTTATGTAATTTAATTTGAGTTGATCCAAAAATGATTCAATCTAAGTTAACTCAACCTGTTTTAATAGCTCTATGTCCAATTCAAGGTTTGGTATACGTGACGTCTGGAAGTTCAACATTAACTGTTGGCTGACATGATTGGTATTGGTATTGTTTTTCTTAGAGTGTAGTTTTCTATTTTTCTCTTCCAATCAACCAAAAAAATAAAAATAAAAAGACATTGTTCTACTTTATGAGTCCAACTCATGGATTCAACTAACGCAACTCCCGCTTGCGTAGGTTGAATTAAGTCGGATTGAAGGAAAAAGCCAAAACAAAACAAAATGTTCCCAACTCAATCTAACTTATTTTATAAATATGTTTAATTATAATAATTAGGTGTGGAAATAAGTTTGCCCCAATAGTTTAATATGTTAAGTTTTGATGATAACAAATACAAGAAAAAAAGAATGATGGTTATGTTTGATAGATGTGCTTTGTAGATGACAAATGCATCACAAAAGAATATTGATCATGTTACATATATATGCTTAAAAGAGATATATTGGATCATACATGATTATGTACTTTATTTAGTTATACTTCACTTAATAATCATGCAATGAGATATATGCAACATTCTTATATGCATTTTAGACTAACTAGAGTTATACATTTATGAATCATGCATATTAAGATATTAAGTTATGAATTTGGACTAACTATGCTTGTTTTAAGTGAACAATACTTTATAAGATAGTCCTAGTACCAAGAGTGAGCATTGCAACTAGAAAGCAAAAGATCACAACTATGCTCAACTTAAGAAGAATGAGAATGATAAAGATGTTCTAAGCAATTTACAAGATTTGAAGAGAAGAAATTTGTGGAAGCTTGGATTACATCAAAAAGCCTAAGCACTAGAATTAATATATTTTCTTTTTAGGTTTTCTCCTATGTAAAGATAGAGGTTTTACAAGAAAAGAGTTCAAATATGTTTTCAAGTCTTTAAAAGTGGTTCTTACATGTTTAAATGCCCAACAAATAGTTTTTGAAAAGTTAATCTTGGTGGTAGTTCACACCTTTCAAAAATAGCCAAGTTTGTGTTTTGTAAAATTGACATTTAGTTACTATTTTGATCATAACTTTCAAACTACTTTGAGTTTTATTGTGAAACTTATTGCATATGAAAATAGACTCAAATATCTTTCCAATGAGTGGTCATTTGCTTTAAACGGATAAGAAATGAAGAAGTTATGACCATTTAAAATCAGTTTTGAAAAACAGTCAAGTTTGAATTTTGAAAAGCTGACCTTTGATTAGTCTTTTTATCATATCTTTCAAAATACTTTGATTTTTGTTTTGAAACTTATTTTATTTGAAAATAGACTCAAAGATCTTTCCAATGAGTGGTCATTCGCTTTAATCGGATAAGAAATGAAGAAGTTATGACCTTTTAAAGTCAGCTTTCAAAACCAGAAATGTTGTAATCGATTACACAATTCTTGTAATCGATTACAACGTTGACAGAAGCCATGTAATGGATTACCAGAAGTGTGTAATCGATTACCAAGTGCCCAGAAACATTTCTAATGACTATAACCGGCTAGTTTTTATAAAAAAAAATCATTTCTAAACACTACCAACAGCTATTTTATCACTTGAGCTCTATATATAAGTGTTGTATGAAGCTTATACATCTCTTGAACACTTGATTTGATCCTTGAATCACCAAAATCATATTTTGAGCTCTTTATTGCTAAATCTTTCAATTCATTTGTTCTTCAATTTGTATTATCCACTCTTCAATTTATTTAAGGGAAACCCTTATTCGAATAACGCTTAGCAGAAGCGTTTTAAATATGTTCTTCGCTGGTGTTATTCGAATAACTAAATGGTTATTCGAATAAAGCTTAGTAGACAGCCAAGTCTGGATGCTGTGTTATTCGAATAACATCAATGTTATTCAAATAAATCTTGACAGAAAAATATTTCTAGGTGTTGTGTTATTCGAATAACAATACTGCTATTCAAATAAACACAAATTATATGAAATGTTCTATTGTTATTTGCTATATATGCTGAATACTTGAAATTGATTATGCTTAACTGAAAATAAATGCATTTGGCTAGTTGTTTTGATGAATATATATGGCTGTTTTGATAACTATACAATGTAATTGGCTAACAATTTAATGACTAACCTCTATGGATCCAAAATTGATGGATACCAAAGAAAGTACTTTGAACTGTGTTGTAGGGTGATAACTACCTCAAGCAAACATTTAAATGGAATAAGATTATTCAACTTGAGGTTAGTGAAGCTTAAAAGGATTCAACTTCTAAAAGGGGTACAAAGAATCTCTATTCTTTCATGGAGACTTGAAGCATGGAAGTTGGAGTCACCTACAAAAACTCAAAGAGTACACTTTTGGTTATATCAATCTATTATCTTTATTTATGATTTAAATTGAATATCATGTGATATTTGGAGAAGTATAAAGTTGTTTTTATGCCATTACATGTCTTACATGATCATTGTTTATCCCAAAATGCTTATTTATGTTTTGATGATGATAAAGTTTTTCTTGATAAACTTGAATCTTGCTTTGAAGATGCTTAAACCATGCTTTTGGATTCAAGTGCATTTGTCTTTCTTTTATTCTTGTTAGAGCTAACATTGCATGGTTGATAATGTGGTACATGTTTTACATTATATATCAACATAAATTATGCTTGTAAATAAGTTTAAATGATATTTGATGCTAACCTATGTTTTAGAGAACTTTTGAAATATAGTCATCAAATATTGAAATGTCAAGTATATGTGGATAAATGAGAAATGTTGAAGGAAGAGGAACGTGAGGAGACTTTCTTCAAGTGAAATGGAATGAAATACTCAATGAAAGAAAGTACAAACTCAAAGGACAAATAAATGAAGAACATTCTAAAGAAGCATCACTCTCTCAATAAGTATCTCTATCCCTAAGCTATTGTGGTATTCTATATGTTATGGATTGTATGATACTTGTTGATAAATTGATCTTAAATGATTAGATGTTTTCCATATATAAGAAGTATGCTTAGCATTGACAAAGTGCCTAATTGGATATTAACTTGCTAATTTTTGTCATTGCATATAGGGTGAATGATATTAGTTCTATACATACTTTGATTCCTATAGCATATATCATCAAGGTGAATGTTTGATATATATGATTCTCTTGATCTATGATTTCTTAGTGGTATAAAATCTATGAGAATCTTGTTCTTGTCTTGAAAAGAATATGTTGTTTCAATATAAAACCCTTCTACCCTTCTAAAATGCTTTTGAAAATATAATGTGGTCTTACAAAATTCTTTTTGAAAGGGGGAGAAGTTTTAAAATGTTTTTTGATTGATAGATTAAGAATATAATCTTTATGGTAATGTGCTTACATGGTCTTGACATGCATATTTTCCTTTATCTATCTTGTGTTTCAATAAGGGGGAGCTTATCTTACATATCCTTCTTCTATATCCTTGTTAACTAAGAACATATGCATAACTATGTTAAACTATTATATTTAATATTTTAATAATATGCATATTTTGAGGGGGAGCCTAATTCTTAAATTGTTGCTTATATCTCTTAGCTTACATACTTATTTGACATGAAGTGTTTTATTGTTAATACTATCAACATGTCAACAAAGATCATCTCTTATTGTCTTTCCCTCTATCAATGAAAGAAGGTAAACATTCTTAAACTTTATATCTTTTGATTCTTTCATTGAGAAATGTTTGATATGTGACAAGTTGTATGATCTTTCATTTGAAAACCTCAAATCCATGATCTTACACGAATATTTTGTCACTCCTAATAAGTGATATCAAGTGGTACTTATTTATCATGTGGTATGCAAGATATTATATGAAAGTCATAACTCATTAAGCTTATTGCTATCATATGTTAATCGTTGATATACCAAAATATGACAAGTATTGCCTGAATAATCATTTATATCTTGAAAGCATGCTTGTTTCATCTCTCTATTCTTGAATCATATGTACAATATAGGGGAGATAGTTATGTTTTGAATAAATTGAAGAAGTTTTTGGCTTTGATGATCATACTCTTTTTGGCAACTTGAGTTTTATCTATAGAGGAGAGACAATATTATCTTTCCTTCCTAAGCCTTTTTGTTGATGTCAAATAGGGAGAGAGAAAATTGAAATGAAAAATATATCATTGTGCTTAATGTTTGAAATGCTTAAACAAATATCTCTTCTTCTATATTACTAAACATATTTTTCTTTAGTAATTTGTCATCATCAAAAAGGGGGAGATTGTGGATATAAGTTTGCCCCAATGATTTAATATGGTGTTTTGATTATGACAAATACAAGACAAAAAGAATGATGCTTATGCTACATAGATGTACTTAATGAGATATTTTGTATCATGCATGATTATGCACTTTATCTAGTTATATTTCACTTAACAATCATGTAATGAGATATGTATAGCATTCTTTATATAATATATCCAATAATGCTATATATGAGTTATAATGATTAATTAGCTCTATTTAAATGAAAATGTGCAAAGTGTTCTTTGTTGCATCATATATAGAGCATACCTATTAATAATTAATAAATGTCTTATTTGGATGTATTTATGAAAGTCTTATATACATGTTAGACTAACTAAAGTTATACATTTATGAATCATGCATATGAAGATATTGAAGTATGAATTTGGACTAACTATGTTTGGTTAAGTAAACAATACTTTGTAGGATAGTCCAAGTATCAAGAGTGAGCATTGCAACAAGAAAGCAAAAGATCACAACCATGCTTAACTCAAGAAGAATGAGAATGATAAGATGTTCCAAGCATTTACAAGATTTGAAGAGAAGAAATTTTTGGAAGCTTGGATTGCATCAAGAATTGATGATGGCAAAAGATCAAGTCACAAGGTTCTTCAAGAATAGTTTTTAGGACTTAGATCTTGTGTAAAGGTAAATGGGAATCACAATAAGTGCAAATATGTTTTCAAATATTTACAAATGGTTTTCACATTCTAAAATGCCTAACAAACAAGTTTTGAAAAGCTAGTTATGGTGGTAGTTCAAAACTATGAAAAATAGTCAAGTTTGTGTTTTACAAAACTGACATTTAGTTACTATTTTGATCATATATTTTAAAATACTTTGAGTTTTGTTTTAAAACTTGTTTCATATGAAAATAGACTCAAAGATCTTTCCAATGACTGGTCATTTGCTTTAATCGGATAAGAAATAAAGAAGTTATGACTATTTAAAGTTAGATTTCAAAACCAGAGTGTCTTACTCCAATAAGGGATGTGTTATTCGAATAACACACCCCAGAAAATGTTCCTGAACATATTTTTGAAGATTTATTCGAATAACCAATGTGTTATTCGAATAACCAAAGTTTTATTCGAATAATAAGTTCCAGAAAACACTTCCTGGTGTGCCGTAAGTGGATTTATTCGAATAACAAAAGTGTTATTCGAATAACACGAATCTGAAATAGATTTTCAACGACTATAATTGGCATTTAATGCTACCCAACGACCTCCAACAGCTCTAAAATGCATTGGGCTATAAATGCAAGTGTTTGGGCATCAAAGAAGAGTTGGAGAACTATCTGAAAATGATCATTGAGCATTAAATTCGTGTTTCACTATCTCTTTCTCCAAAAACTCTGTTTTGAGCTTCAAAGTGTGATTTCTTGATACCCATAGTGCTTTAATTTGTATTATCCACTCTTGAGAGAGTTTCTATTCATCTATACTTTGTATAATCTATAAAGAGGGTGAGGTATCCTTCAAAAGTTTGTAAGGGTGAGGTATCCCTTGAAGTTGAGGCTCAAGCACAAAGGGTGAGGTGTCCCAAGGTGTGGTGAGTACTCTATTGTGTAAAGGTTTTCAAGCACCCTTTCAAGCTTGAAGTTTAGTAGAAAATCTCAAGTGGTTTGCTTGGGGACTGGACGTAGGCCATAAGTGGATTGGTGGCTGAACCAGGATAAATCTTGTGTTTGATCTTCTCAACTCTATCTCTTTACATTTGTGCCTTAATTATATATGCTTGAGTTGAATTTGATATCTAGCTTATTTGTTTAATTCATCATATATCCCAAGTGGTATTTGTGAAATCACTAATAGTTGTACCTTTGTTAAACTTATTTCGCTGCATTTATTAATTGAGTTATTCAAAATGCTTAATTTCTCAAAGTTACATTAAAATTTGTAATCACCCAATTCATCTCACTCTTGGGTGATGGTTGCCATGACTAACACAAAGGTTTTCCTAGCACCCATGAAGTCTAGGAGATAGTGAAGAAAATCTCAAGTTAAGCTTGGGGACTGGATGTAGGTCATAAGTGGTTGGTGGCTGAATCAGGATAAATTCTTGAGTTTGATTCTCTCTTCCCTATACTATTTAATTTCAGTATTTAGTGTAGTATATTTATCTATTGCATATCTTGTCATCTTGGTGATTTGATTCTATGAACTTGATATCTAGCTTATTTGCTTAATTCATCATATATCCCAAGCTGTACTTGATTAATCTATAATAGTTGTACCTTTGTTGTGCATGTTCCGCTGCATTTAGTACTTGAGTGATTTAAAATGCTTAATTTCTCAAAGTTGCATTAAAATTTGTAATCACCCAATTCACCCTCCTTTTGGGTGATGGTTGCCATGGGTAACAAGTGGTATCAGAGCTTCGTGCTCTGGTAAAAGCTTAACCGCTTAAAGATCTTTATTTGTTGGCAACCATTAAAAACTTTTCAAAATGAATGGTTTTGAAATTGATAAACCACCATTCTTTGATGATGTGCATTTTGTTTATTGGAAAGCTAGGATAGAGATTTATATGCAATCTATTGATATTGATTTGTGGGATATTGCGCTTGATGGATTTACTTGCAAATCAAAACAAACTTGGAATGCTTATGACAAGAAATATTTTTCCTTGAACATTAAAGCAATGCAAATCTTGAGAAGTGGTTTGAATGATGATGCTTATATTAAAATTAAGAGTTGCTCTAGTGCTAAAGATATATGAGATGCTCTTGATGTTATTTACCTTACTAACAATGATTTTGTGTATAAAGTTGTATATAGAAAGCAAAAAGAGCAAAAGTCATTGAAGGAAGCTTCTCATGAAAAATGTCATCAAGAAGATGTTCTTGAATCCGTGATGGATTACAATGAGAAAGATGATGATTCCCTTAAAGAGCAACGCATGCTAGAAAGTGAGACTACTTCTTATATGGCTAAAAAGGACTTTGAGGTAAATAATATTAAACTATATTATAGTCTTCCCTATGATAAGCTAAAATGTGCATATGATGAATTATATGATAATTTGTTGAGTTTAGAAAATAAAAAATTATCTTGTTTAGAAAACATTTCCTCCTTTAAAAATGAAATTGAAACTTCGAAAAATGAATATGTTTTTCTTGATGAGGAAATGCCTTTGAAATGTGAAACCTCAACTTTTTGTGAAAGGTGCATTGATTTAGAAAATCAAGTTGAGGACTTATATTCCAATTTTGCCAAAGTAAATGATTCTAATTGTTTACAATCCATGATTGTTAATAAGAATGAAATTGTTGTTATTTCACATGAAAATTCAAGTAAGGCTTGTGGCAAAAATGACATAGAATATAAAAACAACAAAAGGCTTATGTTTTCCAAAAATGATCTTCAAAGGATCAAGTCATCATTAAATTTAATTGTTTGCAGTTTTTGTGGTTATGTAGGACATATTTCTCATTTGTGCAATTATAGAAGAAATCCTCATATGAGAAATAACTTAGTTTGGGTTCCAAAAAGTCTTAAAGGTTCTAGTACTAACATTCAAGGACCCAAGATGAAGTGGGTACCAAAATGTCATCCTAGTGTCTCAATTATGCAGAAAGTTTCTCAAAAGGATGGACTAATTGGTCAAAAGAAAAAGGAATCATCAAGAAGAATGCTTCCAAAGCCCATTGGTAAAAGTTTTGGTCAAAGAAGAAAGATGACTTCAACCAAAGCTTCTCAAGTACAAAATGTGGAACTTGCAAAGTTCAAAACACCAAAAGAGAAGCAATGGGTAAGGAAAAGAGTTTCCTTGACTACCAAGGCCAAGGTATCAAAAGTTTCTATCTCTTATGCACATTCACTTATAAAGTCCATGAATTTGAGGTATATTCCTTGTAGGCCTTAAGTGATTAATTGAATCATGTGTACTTAGTAAAATTTGAATATTATATATAGCACGTGATTATATTCTTGTTACACCATTTACTCACTACCTTGTATATTTCTTGATAATAGGGTATTCTATAACTATGGATGCTTTCTATGCTTTAAATTTGTTATATATCTCTACATGTGATAATATGCTAGATAAGTTCACTTCTTGTTTGAAATAACACCTTTGATGAAAACTTCTTAGAACTTGGCATATTGAATAAATCATAAATCTAACTCTTGCTAAAAATCATATCTTTTGCTGTATAAAGTTCAATCTTCTGCATAATTTGCAGTTTTTGCATAAACATGTGTTTTGGATCAAGAACTAGTTAGTTTTTATGCTTACAAGATGTTTGGAATTGTTTTGGGAAGTTTTGGAACTAATTTGAAAGCTTTTAGTTCGGTCCTTTACTGTTTGAAGTGCAAAAACTGAATTCAGCAAGCTTGTAATCGATTATAAGACCTTTGTAATTGATTACAGAGGCTCTGTGAAGTATTCCAAGCAAAGTTAGAGAGCCTATAATCAATTACACATACTATGTAATCGATTACAACATTTCCAGAACTTATGTAATCGATTACATTAACCCTATAATCGATTACAAGGTTCCCAGAAAGTTGGTAATCGATTACACCAAACATGTAATTGATTACATGGATTCCAGAGGACTGGTAATCGATTACACACACATTGTAATTGATTACACAGGCTTTAAAAATGAGTTTCAGTGCGCAAAAAGCCATATTTATTTTGTTACTCACATTTTCTCTTGGTATGTGCTTAATGATCAATGAAATGAAATATCTTTTGCCCTTGTGAACTCATTTATTTTTTTAATGCTTATTTGCTCAGGAGTTTGGTATAATGAATAATCTCTATGGATCCAAAATTAGTGGATACCAAAGAAAATTCTTTGAATTGTGTTGTAGGGTGACTATTTACTCAAGCATGCATTGAAGTGAAATACAACTACGCCACTTGAGGTTGGAAAAATTTGAAATGGTCCAAGTTCTCCAAGAATAATGAAAACATAAAAGGATGGCATGGAGAACCACAACATTCTCAAGGAGCCTTGATGCATATAAGTTAGAATCACCTACAAAAACTCAAAGAGTACACTTTTGGTGACATCAATCTCTTATCCTCACCTATACTTTAAATTGAATATCATGTGATATTTGGAGAAGTAGAAAGTTTTTTTTACATGTCTTACATGATCATTGTTTGCCCCAAATTGCATATGTATGTTTTGATGATGATCATGTCTTTCTTGACAAACTTGAATCTTGCTTTGAAAATGCTTAAACTATGCTTTTGGATTCAAGTGCATATGTTCTTTCTTTATTCTTGTAAGAGCTAACATTGCATGGTTGATAATGTGGTACATGTTTTATGATGAGATATAATTATATTTAAAAGTTTCAAACCCAAGTGTAGGTTGTCTCAAGTAATAAATTCTCGAGAGTCCGAGGTCGATCCACAGGGAATTGATGAAGGAAAACTAATTAATTGAGGTAAAGAAAAAATGTGTCACAAAATTAAAGATGATATGAGTTGTTCACAAAGGAAAAGGATTTACTTGGGTTAGGAGATCCACTCTTGGTAATAAATTAAAAATAAGATTATTTCGTTTTATAACTCAATTGAAATCATGCATAATGAAGATTCCAATCGGAAGATTTAACATTCAAAGTTCAATCATGTAATCATATTATGGTTCCAATAATTATCTACTAATACTTGTAAATCGTCAAAAGCATCCAATGTGTCAATCCTATTGTCTACAATGGATCAAGATATTCATTATACAAGAAGAGTTTCTAAATTAATTGGAAACAACATACAACACATATTATATTTGCTTAATAGTATATCATTTAAGTACAAGAAAGAAATTAATCTAACCTTAATTTATTACCAAGAGCTTCACCTTTTTACCCAAGCAAGATGAAGATTAGTTACACATGAGAAAGAAGAAAAGAAAAGGAAAAGAAAAAAGAAAAGGAAAAAGAACAGAACGCAGCAAAATTCTCCTCCTCTGAAAAAATGCTTCAACTCTTCGTCCGTCGTCCGTATTTATAGAAATTTTTGAGGTTACTGTGCAATGAACAGTAACCTATTGATGTCATGGATGATGTAATGCTACAGTACTTGATGATGTCATGCTACAGTACTTGATGCTACAGTTCTTTTTTTTTTTTTTTAGAAAATCTTCTATGCAATCAACTCCATTCTTCAATCCTTTGCATTTACCTAACAAAAATACATAAAAATACATAATTACAACACAATTTAAAATACTAAAAATATAACAAAACTCAAGAACAAACCCAATTAAAAAGATTAAAAAGAATGAAAAACACACACAATGAATCGTAAAAATTATAAGTTTTGCAGGTTCTTCATACCTTCACACTTGAGCTTTTGCACTCCTGGGCAAAATATATAATATCAAAGCTAAGAAACAAAGAAAAACGATATAGACTCAAAACCTAAAAACTCTAAAAGATTTAATGAAACAAGAAGAGCAATTAGTCATTCAAGGGAACAAAGCATTTTTTTTTTAATATTTCTTCACATCTCAAATCATCAAGCAAGGAAACTTCAGTTAAAAAAAATGAATCAAGAACGAAAAATCCTTACAGGATTTACTCTCAATCCCTCTAGTGTTTAAAATGGTAGATATTTCACTCAATTCAACCCATGAAAAATTGCACTACCATAAGCTTGCTTATCTTCTACTTCTCCACTACTCAGAACACATGCACACAAAAATCAAGAGGACTTTATTCAAGGTTGTAACAGGGTCATGGTAAAGGAAAATGGATAATATGGACATGAGAAGATAAATACCAAAGAGAATAAAAGAGCATTATGGTACAGTTAGAGTGGAAAAGATATTTGAGAACATTCATCAATAAGGACAATGACCAATATTTGACTAATGTTTTGTTGAAGATTAATCCCAAATTGATGAGTTGAATTCATTGTTAGGCATAAACCTTTTCCTTCTCTTCCTGTTGTTTCAAAGCATCAATCTTTATTCTAGATATGTTTATGTCACATAGTGTATCGGATGGTCACTTTTTCTTTCTTTTCTTTTTTTCTTTTTTTTTTTTTTTTTTCTTTTTTTTATTTTATTTTATTTTCTTTTTTTTTTACACACACACACACCCCCACACTTGTTTAAGAACAAAGTCAATACTCTCTTATTCCCTAAGGTCAGGTAAAAACATGTTCTTTTTTTTCTTTTTAAGGCACGTAATAAGCTAAAAACAAGAACTGGTCAAATAAGCTCAAAGGGGTTATACAAGGAAAAATATACAATGATGGCTATTTGGTCAAAGTAGCTATTTTAAAATGCCTCAATCATATTTAAGTATGCATGTGAAAATGTAGCTTCAAAAAGAATCAAAGCAAGTTCTAGAGTAACAATTTCACGAGTGAAAATCACACAAGAAAGAAAAGAATGGTATAAATGTTCAATCCATTCATCAATAAGCTCAAAATCTCACAAGGCATGTTTCTATCATTCTCAATTCACTAATTCAACATTCAAATCCAAGCATGTGATTTTTAAGAAAGAAAAAAATTTATGCTATGACCCAAGATATGTTTTTTGCTACTTCTAAAACCATTTTTTTCTCAACTATGATGCGTCTCAAAAGTAAAATTACCTTAAGGGTAAAATTTACCCTTGACTCTGCCATCCTTAATTGATTTTGTTGTAGGTTTCTGACAGTCATCTCACTAAACATACTTTCCAATTTAAATGCGTCTCAAAAGTTAAATTACTCCTTACTCAGCCAATATTCATTGGTTTAGCAAGTTCATGAAAATCATATCATACTTCCCTAAAATTTTTTTTAAACTATCCTTCCCCCCCAACCAGATCACAACATTGTCCGCAATGTTAAAATATAGATGAGTAAATGATAGAAGATATTACCTGCTGGAGAAATCTGACACAAATTGAAACAGAAACAAAGTACGATAAATAAAATCAAACCCATTAAAGGTAAAGTGTCAGATCTGGCTTCCTTTTCTTGCTGCTTCCCTCACTGCTTCCTAATGACCAATCTATCTGAGCTAGGACTTTATCAGGTTCATAAACAAAAGCTTCTAATTTATCAATCAACTCATTAATGGTGGAAGCAAAGATAAGAAGTTTTCTTGCCGAAGGAGTAATAAATTTCTGTTCTACAACTTTATCAAGAAAAAATAGCAAAAGATCAAAGAAATTATTAACATTCAATAGACCAATGGGTTTATGGTGGATGTTCTGTTCGGCCCAAGAGACAATTTGAAAAATTTCTTCCAAAGTACCAAAACCACCTTGTAAGGCAATAAATGCATCAGAGTTGTCAAGCATTTGTTTCATTCGTCCATGCATACATGATACCTGAATTTCTTCTCTAACTGTCTTTCCAGTGATGTTATTCTGAGCTAAAGGTCTAGGAATGACACCTAAAACCTGACTGCCTGCTACAAATGCAGAGAGTGATATAGCCCCCATTAACCCACGACAACCACCCCCATATACAACATGAATATTTCTCGCAACAAGTGTTCGACCAAGAGCGCTTGCTACATTTACAAACTCTAAACCCTTCTCATAACTTGACCCACAAAAAACACAGACATTTTTAATGTTACGAACAGGAGGTCCCATAATTTCACTTTCCCTTAGAATGATTATGAGTTGGAGGAAAATGAAGAGAATAGAGTATTTAAATAGGAAAAAGAAGGGAAAAAGTAATCATAGCACCTATATGGGTAGGTTGGCTGTTGTCAGAAAAGTTTGAAAGTAAGAAACACGAAATCTTTTTTTTTTTTTTCTTTGTTTTTGTTTTTGTTTTTTTTTAACTTTTTTTAACTTCAAGAAAACCATCGGGGTAAAGAAGTCTAGAAACCCCGAAGGACCCCGCTCAAAGGATCATCCTGTTCAAAAATCAAAATACAAAAGAATCATACAAAGATAAAAGAAATATAATAATAAATGAGGACATACTGTATGTACAGTTTTCATGGCGTATCTTTATACTGCGCGTCATGAATGCAGTAGTGGCATGTATTTGAGTTGCGTGTCACCAGTGCAACATATGAATTCCACAAGGATTGCCAAACCGACAACAAGAACCTTTGAATCCTTTCCGTCCTGCTTACGGAAGAACAACCCTCTATCTTCCTGCAAACCTAATTAAAGGCTTGTATTCTAAGAAGATTGTACCTGACCGCAGCCAGTCAGAACTCACCATAGAGACCTACTAATTAAAGTAAGTATACAGCTCAGCTAACAGTTTCCGTTCACTATAAAGACGGGATGCTTCTTTCTGTCCATCAGCGCTACAGAGCCTTGGTTCCAAGAACTGGGAATGTAGCACAAGGCTCTCTACAGAGCATGGCACATGAACTTTATTTACATGCTGGCGTGTGAAGGTCTCCTCCTGAGTCTATGACAGGACGGGCATCCGCCCGGGGCTCCTAATCTAATTAAAGACCAAGTACAACCGTAGTTTCGTCCTCTATTTTTTTTTCAAGTTGTTAGAAACCTAATGAAAGATGGGTGTATACTTACTTGAGATTGGGATGGAGGTAGTCTGCTCTTTCGACTTTGTGACAAAGCATTGTTGACCAGTATTAGACCCATTCAAGACCAGCGCAACATAGGGCTCCTAAAAGGGATAAGTGGTCATAATACGACTGGCTGCCTCACATGTGGGATACAATCTACCTTCTTTGTTTTTCAAATAAGAAGGCTGGATCAGGATGCATGCATTTCCCCATTCACGTTGTGTGTTATCAAAGCCAAACCCAAGATGTATACATACTTTTTTTTCTTTTTTCTTTTTTTTTCTCTTTTTTTTCATTTTTTTTTACCGATACTATTTACATCCCCATACAAAGGCTCCGAAATTTGGGAGGCACTTAAGCCGACTCAATAAAAATACAAACGAAATACTAAAAACTTACCTCAACTTTGGTAGACAGGATCTTCTACCAAAGTCTTGACTACATCTGGATCTTTCAATTCAAGTTATGGCTTCAACTGCTGACCATTTACCTTCCTCTAATTTAATTTCATGAGAACAGACTAGGGGACGATCACATTTTTTATCAGGAAAACTCCAACCTTTATTAAGCAACTCCTTAAACTTCGGACTCCATCCCTGAGTGTCATGATTCTGAGTTAAATAAAAGTTAGTACAATTATCAAATACATTAGATGGATTACTGATAAAATTAAACTCAGAATTAACAAGAAGATTCTCAAGGGGAACAAAATCAAAGGTTGTAGAAAGTCTTTTCTCTATGATTGAGTCAATCATGTATGTTTGGTGACCCTTGTCTTTATTTTCTGGCTTAACAGGATTCTTTGTCACCTCAGGTTCCTTGGGTAACTCGACATCACTACTATCTTGATTCTTTTTTACATCTTCTAGCTCATTCACACTCAAGGAGTTCATCATTCTAGATACTTGACTCTTTATCTCCTTACTTTCTTCAACAACCTTTCCATTCCTAAGAGTTATCACTGACTTGACTTGATCTATTTGTTTGCTTTCAGAACAACCCTCATTTAGACAGTACTGACCTTTAGGATTTAGTTGAGGTTGAGAAGAAAAATTTTCTTTCTCGTGAATGGTGAGTGCGGAAGCAAGTTTAGCAAGAATGTCTTTTATATCAATCATGGTTTGATTGTTTTGTTCATTAATGACATCTTGCTTTTCTATGAATGCATTCAATGTTCCTTCAAGGTTTTTCCTATATGGTAGGACATAAGGTGCATATTCTTGAGGATTTTGAGAATCCTGTTGTTCTTGAGGAGGTGGTGGTTGCATAAATTATACTTGATTATTATTCCTCTAACTAAAGTACGGGTGATTTCTCCATCCTGGATTATAAGAATTTGAAAAAGAAGAGGTGAATGGCTTTTTAAAATTGTTCATTGCATTTACTTGCTCATGCACTACTTCTTTAAAAATAGGAATATTAGGACATTCATTTGTCGAATGTCCTAATTCATCACAAATGCCACAAATTTCTTCACTTTGCACAGATTTGACTTCTTTTACTTTTCCTAATTCCATGGATTTAATCTTTCTAGCCAAACTAGCGTACCTTGCATTTAGATCTTCTTCTTGACTAAGATGGTATTTTCCTTTTCCTGCATTTGCAAGGTTATATCTAATTGAATTTTCAGAAGGATTAGTTCCATGCCAAGATTTAGAATTTTCAGCCAAATGGTTTAAATAATCTAAAGCATCTTTGGGTTCTTTATCAAGAAACTAGCCATTACACATCGTTTCCACATATTGTTTAGTTTCAGGTGTTAAACCTTCATAAAAGAAGCTTATAGTCCGCCATTTTTCAAAACCATGATGTGGGCAAGAATTTAACAAATCTTTAAAACGTTCCCAACTTTGAAAATACGCTTCATTTGAATTTTGGGAAAAATTTTGGATTTGTCTTTTCAAAGTATTGGTTTTATGTGTTGGAAAAAATTTCTTTAAAAACTCACTTTGCATTTCTTTCCATGTGCCAATTGATCTTGGTTTCAAAGTGTTAAACCAAGTTTTTGCTTTATCTTTCAAAGAAAAAGGAAATAGTTTAAGCATAACAATCTCTTCAGTGCAATTTTGATCATTGAAAGCAATACAGACTTCCTCAAATTCTTTTAGATGTAAATATGAGCTTTCATTTTCTAAACCATGAAAATTCGAAAGTAAAGAAATCATACCCGGCTTAAATCTAAAATTATTAACAGTAAGTGGAAAGATAAAACATGATGGACTAGAATTTCGAGGTGGTTGCAAATATGCACGCATAGTTCGCAATGGTTGATTTCCTTATTCATCATGTATACTTTCATTTTCAGCTCGTTGTGTTTGATTATCATGTTCAACATGTGCACCTTCAAATTCAGCCATTGTGTTAATTGTGTGTGATTGTAATTCAAATAAATCAATATATAAAGTACTAGGATTGATTTTAACCAAACTAATTTAATTTGAATCACGATACCGTTAAGCATAAATAAGTGACATAAAATAAAAATAATATACAAGTAGGTGGTATACACCGGCCATTAAATATTAAGTAGGATGTGGTATAAACCAGCCACCCAAAAATAAAAATACAGAAATTAAAATGCAGAAAATAAAGTGTAGAAAAATAAAATACAAAAAATAAAGTGCAGAAAATAAAGTACAAAAAGTAAATTTAAATATGAAAAGCGGAGAGTGGCAGATCCCCACAGAGCCCGCGAAAGAGAAGAGAAAAAGAAATATTATTTCATTAAGTTAAAAGCGAGAAAAATAAATGACAGAAATTAAAAGTTAAATTACGTAAAATAAATGAGTAAATTAAAAGTTAGATAACGTAAATAATTAAATAAATAAAAATGTTCACAAAAGGATGGGATAATAATGGACAAGTAGGCGGTATAAACCAAAGCCGTTAAATATTAATAAGGATGGGGTAATAAATCACCACCAAATAAAAACAAAAAATACAAAAAAATAAATTATAGGAAGGTAAAAGGGAGAATTACCCCACTAAATTAGTGTGTAAAAATAAAAGGGAGAATTAACCCCATTTGAGTTAATAGATACAAAAGGTTTATTTTTTTATTTTTTTTAAAATTTTTTTATTTTTTTTACTATTCACTATCACTATTTACTATTCATATTACTATTCATATTACTATTCATATACTATTTACGTACTATTCATATACTATTTACATACTATTCACTATTGACTATTTACTATTTACTATTTATATTACTATTCATATTACTATTCACACTATTCAAAAAAAAAATACTAGTTAGTGCGCTAGTAAATAGATAAATAAAAATGAAAAGAGTAGAAGAGAAATATACCTGATAGTGAAGTTTACTTACAGAAAGAGAACCTCAATATATTAGAACTTCAAATCAAGTCCCCAGCAACGGCGCCAAAAACTTGATGGGATATAATTATATTTAAAAGTTTCAAACCCAAGTATAGATTGTCTCAAGTAATAAATTCTCAGAAGTCTGAGGTCGATTCACAGGGAATTGATGAAGAAAAACTAATTAATTGAGGTAAAGAAAAGATGTGTCACAAAATTAAAGATGATATGAGTTGTTCACAAAGGAAAAGGATTTGCTTGGGTTAGGAGATCCACTCTTGGTAATAAATTAAAAATAAGATTATTTCGTTTTATAACTCAATTGAAATCATGTATAATGAAGATTCCAATCGGAAGATTTAACATTCAAAGTTCAATCATGTAATCATATTATGGTTCCAATAATTATCTACTAATACTTGTAAATCGTCAAAAGCATCCAATGTGTCAATCCTATTGTCTACAATGGATCAAGATATTCATTATACAAGAAGAGTTTTTAAATTAATTAGAAACAACATACAACACATATTATATTTGCTTAATAAGTATATCATTTAAGTACAAGAAAGAAATTAATCTAACCTTAATTTATTACCAAGAGCTTCACCTTTTACCCAGCAAGATGAAGATGAAGATTAGTTACACATGAGAAAGAAGAAAAGAAAAGGAAAAGAAAAAGGAAAAGGAAAAAGAACAGTAACGCAAAGACAAAATTCTCCTCCTCCGAAAAAATGCTTCAACCATTCGTCCGTCGTCCATATTTATAGACATTTTTGAGGTTACTGTGCAATGAACAGTAACCTGTTGATGTCATGGATGATGTAATGCTACAGTACTTGATGATGTCATGTTGATGTCATGCTACCGTATGCTACAGTTCTTTTTTTTTTTTTAGAAAATCTTCTATGCAATCAACTCCATTCTTCAATCCTTTGCATTTACCTAATAAAAATACATAATTACAACACAATTTAAAATACTAAAAATATAAAAAAACTCAAGAACAAATCCAATTAAAAAGATTAAAAAGAATGAAAAACACACACAATGAACCGTAAAAATTATAAGTTTTGCAGGTTCATCATTTTACATTGTATATCAACCTAAATTATACTTGTAAATAAGTTTAAATGATATTTGATGCTAACCCATGTTTTAGAGAACTTTTGAAATATAGTCATCAAATATTGAAATGTCAAGCATATGTGGATAAATGAAAAATGTTGAAGGAAGAGGAACATAAGGAGACTTTCTTCGAGTGAAATGGCATGAAATACTCAATGGAAGAAAGTACAAACTCAAAGGACCTATAAATGAAGAACATTTTAAAGGATCATCACTTTCTATCTAACCTAATAAGTATCTCTATCCCTAAACTATTGTGGTATTCTATATGCTATGGATTATATGATACTTGTTGATAATTTGATCTTAAATGAATTGATGCTTTCCTTACATGAGAAGTATGCTTCGCATTGACAAAGTGCCTAATTGGATATTAACTTGCTAATTTTTGTCATTGCATATAGGTGGATGATATTAGTACTATACATACTTTGATCCCTATAGCATATTTCCTCAATGTGAATGTTTGATATCAATGATTCTCTTAATTTATGGTTTCTTTGTAGTATAACACCTATGAGAATCATGCTCTTGTCTTGAAAAGAATATATGGTTTCAATATAAACTATTAATGAAAGAATATGCATAACTATGTAAACTATTATGTTTGATATTTTGATAATATGCATATTTTGAGGGGGAGCCTAGTTCTTAAATTATTGCTTATATCTCTTGGCTTACATCCTTACTTGACATGAAGTGTTTTATTGTTAATACTATCAACATGTCAACAAAGATCATCTCTTATTGTCTTTCCCTCTATCAATGAAAGAAGGTAAACATTCTTAAACTTTATATCTTTTGATTCTTTCATTGAGAAATGCTTGATATGTGACAAGTTGTATGATCTTTCATTTGAAAACCTCAAATCCATAATCTTACACGAATATTTTGTAACTCCTAATAAGTGATATCAAGTGGTACTTATTTATCATGTGGTATGCAAGATATTATATGCTAGACATAATTTCTTAAGCTCATTGCTATCATATGCTAAATGTTGATGTACCAAAATGTGACAAGCACTACATGAATAATCTTTTATATCTTGAAAGCATGCTTGTTTCATCTCTCTTTTCTTGAATCATGTGTAGAATTAAATAAAGGGGGATAGTTATGTTTTGAATAACTTAAAGAAGTTTTTGGTTTTGATGATCCTACTCCTCTTGGCAACATGAGTTTTATCTATAGGAGGAGAGAAAATATTATCTTTCATTCCTAAGCCTTTTTGTTGATGTCAAATAAGGGGAGTGAGAATTGGAAAGAAAAATATGCTCTTGTGATTATTGTTTGATATGCTTACACAAATATCTATTCTTCTATATTCTTCAACATATTTTTCTTTGGTGATTTGTCATCATCAAAAAGGGGGAGATTGTGAAAATAAGTTTGCCCAAATAGTTTAATATGTTAAGTTTTGATGATGACAAATACAAGACAAAAAGAATGATACTTACGCTTGATAGATGTGCTTTATATATGACAAATGCATCACAAAAGAATATTGATCATGTTACATATATGTGCTTAAAAGAGATATATTGGATCATGCATGATTATGTACTTTATTTAGTTATACTTCACTTAATAATCATGCAATGGAATATATGTAACATTCTTATATGCATGTTAGACTAACTAAAGTTATACATTTATGAATCATGTATATTAAGGTATTAAGTTATGAATTTGGACTAACTATGCTTGTTTTAAGTGAGCAATACTTTATAAGATAGTCCTAGTACCAAGAGTGAGTATTGCAACTAGAAAGCAAAAGATCACAACTATGTTCAACTCAAGAAGAATGAGAATGATAAAGATGTTCCAAGCAATTTACAAGATTTGAAGAGAAAAAATTTGTGGAAGCTTGGATTACATCAAAAAGCCTAAGCACTAGAATTGGTATATTTTCTTTTTAGGTTTTCTCCTATGTAAAGATAGAGGTTTTACAAGAAAAGAACTCAAATATGTTTTTAAGTCTTTAAAAATGGTTCTTACTTGTTTAAATGCCCAACAAACATTTTTTGGAAAGTTAATCTTGGTGGTAGTTTATATCTTTGAAAAATAGTCAAGTTTGTGTTTTGCAAAACTGACATTTAGTTACTATTTTGATCATAACTTTCAAACTACTTTGAGTTTTATTATGAAACTTATTACATATTAAAATAAACTCAAATATCTTTCCAATGAGTGGTCATTTGCTTTAAACGGATAAGAAATGAAGAAGTTATGACCATTTAAAGTCAGTTTTGAAAAACAGTCAAGTTTGAGTTTTGAAAAGCTGACCTTTGATTAGTCTTTTGATCATATCTTTCAAAATACTTTGAGTTTTGTTCTGAAACTATTTTATTTGAAAATAGACTCAAAGATCTTTCTAATGAGTGGTCATTCGCTTTAATCGGATAAGAAATAAAGAAATTATGACCTTTTAAAGTCAGCTTTCAAAACTAGAAATGCTGTAATCGATTACACAATTCCTGTAATCAATTACAACGTTGACAGAAGCCATGTAATCGATTACCAGAAGTGTGTAATCGATTACCAAGTGCCTAGAAATGTTTCCAACGACTATAAACGGCTAGTTTTCATAAAAAAAAATCATTTCTAAATACTACTAACGACTATTTTATCACTTGAACTCTATATATAAGTGTTGTATGAAGTTTATACATCTCTTGAACACTTGATTTGATCCTTGAATCACCAAAATCATATTTTGAGCTCTTTATTGCTAAATTCTTCTATTCATTTATTCTTCAATTTGTATTATCCACTCTTAAGAGAGCTTTCTATCATCCATACTTTGTTCTTCAAGTTGTATATCTACTCTTATGAGAGTTTCTATTCTCCTTGAAATCATTGTAAGAGGGTGAAGTATCCCTCAAGAGAGAAAATGGTGAGGTATCCCTTGTAGTGAGACTCAAACACAAAGGGTGAGGTATCCCAAAGGTGTTGTGAGTGCTCTTAATTATAAAGGTCATCAAGCACCTGTGAAGCTTGAAGAATTGAAGGCTTTAGCACAAGAGTGAAGTATCCCAAGGTGTGAGGAGTGCTCTTGTTTGTACAAAGGATTTCCTAGCACCCGTGAAATTTAGGAGATAGTGAAGAAAATCTCAAGTTAAGCTTGGGGACTGGATGTAGGCCACAAGTGGTTGGTGGCTGAACCAGGATAAATTCTTGAGTTTGATTCTCTCTTCCCTATACTCTTTAATATCAGTATTTAGTCTAGTATATTTATCTATTGCATATCTTGTCATCTTGGTGATCTGATTCTATGAACTTGATATCTAACTTATTTGCTTAATTCATCATATATCCCAAGTTGTACTTGATTAACCTATAATAGTTGTACCTTTGTTGTGCATGTTCCGCTGCATTTAGTACTTGAGTGATTCAAAATGCTTAATTTCTCAACGTTACATTAAAATTTGTAATCACCCAATTTACCCCCTCTCTTGGGTGATAGTTGTCATGGCTAACCTTAGGGTCAAGGTTGGATTTAGAAATCAATTAATAAGGGGATAAAATTATAAAAGTCAAGAATCAAGACATTTAAAAAAAATAATTATAAGTTTAAAACTTAAATACATCATATATTTATTGAAGTTAAACATGATATTCTTTTCATATCGTAAAATTCATCAACGATTGAATTTGTGTCAAAATTTTAACAATTTTTCTTTCAATATAAGTGACTAAATAATTAATTAAAAAATCATCTTCTATCTTATTTCTAAACTTATTTTTTGACAATTTTATAGTTGAAAATGATCTTTTATTAATAATAAGGACTGTTTTTCTTGGCATATTAAAAATACTATATATATATATATATTAAAAATTTATATAAAAACTGGAGGGACTACTGTAACTGCTAGTTCCCCTAAATCTGTCCCTGATTGAAGTAAAATATATTTTACATTCATGAAGTATAACCCTTTCTGAACTTACTCCCTAACGTTTCCTTTTTATAACTTATCCCATTTATGATTGGAGTCGAGTAAAAATGTTACTTTTTATAAGTTAAATCAAATGGAACACAAGACAGGTGTACACTACGTGACCTTATCATTACACAAATGATATTTTTCTTTATCAATTAACCTTTCTTAAATTTGTTTATTCATAATTTAACTCTCTTGATATTTGATTTTAAGTATCTAGAAGTTAACTTACGATTGATTTAATTAAAAAAGGAACAATTTATTTAAAACCAAACTATATGAGGGCTAAGTAATAACCAAAAAAATTCAGGAAAATAAGTTGAGAAAAGACTACATTGCTAGGAATAAAATGTATTTTACCCTAATAATTATATGAGAAAAATGTACATCCACTCCTTAAACTTTACCTCATTTGAAATAACTATCATGAACTTTCAATTTTGGATGAAAAGTTTTTAAACTTCCCTAAACTTGCAAATAGACCATTGTATATTAGTTTAACAAAATCTAATCATTATATGACTTATATGTATTAATTAACACATACAATAATATCTAATTTGTTCATATTATTTTTAAAAAACTAAACAAATTTCTTTCTTTAATTTAGTTTCATTTTAAATTATTCTATACTTTCTATTTTCTGAAAATGAAAAAGATAAAAGGATTTTAAATTCTTTTTAAAAAACTAAAGTAGATAAACTATAGATTGTTATGTGTATTAATTAATACATGTCAGTCATATACTGATTGATTTTAACTTAATTAGTGAATATAAAAGTTTATTTGCATATTTTAGAAAGTTTAAGAATATTTCATTCAAATTTAAAAGTTCAAAGTGCCTATTTTAAAATAAGATGAAGTTGAAGGAGGTGTTTTTGCATTTTTCTCTAATTATAATTGATTATGCTGACTTATCATTATTAGTTATGATCATTCGTTTTATATCAAATACGAAACATATATTTTTTTATATTTTATATAATATTATTTATTATATATATATTTTTTAAATTTTTTTTCATTTAATCATATTTATTAAAAATAATATAAATAATATATAATTTTTTTACATCCTTAAAAAAATATATTAAATAATTATTTTTCTTCTCCTTTAATGAACTGAGTGGAGCAAACCAAACAGTACGAAACGGACTGGAAAACATGTGCCTTTTGCTCTACAATAAATAAAAAATATATATATAAAAGAATATTTATTGTAAGAAATAAAATAAATAAATTTTAATTATTAAATTTTATTTAAATAATTAAAATTAAAATATAAATATATATAATTTTTTAAATAATTATATAATTTTGAAATAATTTTTTATTTTAAATATTTATATATAATTAAAATTTATTTTTTTTCTCTCACAATAAAAATTCATTACACTATAACGGTACAGATTTGACAAACGATTTAATACCGAACAGTATATATATATATATATATTTAGGTACAGATTTGCCAGACAATTTAATACCGAACAGTATGAATATATATATTTTGGTACAGATTTGCCAAACAATTTATTACCGAACAGTATGAAACAATAGCAAATAACTACTAATCTTATCATATGTTGTGCGAGTTATTTTATATTTTATATTATTAATTTTATTAAAAAAATTAAATTTTAAATTAACTTTTTCAGAAATTTTTTATAATAATTTTATTATATTCTATTACTACTATTTGATTAATCTTTTTTTATTAATATTACACTCTAAAATTATTGTCATTTTTTAGAATAATGATAATTTTACTGTATATTATTATTATTATTTGATTTTTTTTCTTACCAACACATACTCTTTGGTATTGTTTACTTTTTTTTTTTATTATTCCACTTTTTTATTTTAAAATTTAACATAATTTTTATTTAATAATTAATATTTAGCATTTTTATTGAAAATAAATTTTGACTTTTTTAATGCTATTTTTTATATACTATCATCACTATTACTTGATTTTTTTTACTAACACTCACATTGTAATCTTGTTGTTTTTTTTTATTTCATTATTCTATTATTTTATTTTAAAATTTAAAATAATTTTTATTTTTTATTTAATATTATTATTTATAGTAAAAGCAATTAAATGTTTAATTCTACTTGCAATTTTACACTACGCTAATTTTTATTTTATGCACGTTCACACTTTGTCCTTTTTTAAGTTTACTATTCAGTTATCTTCTTTCAAAATGTATATGTTGTTAATGATATTATTAAGTGCTTCTCAAGGCAATTTTATTATAAAAAATATAGATTAATTGTAATAATAAATAATATGATGAATAAAATATTAAAAATTATTGATGATTTTATTGCTTAAAGAAAGCTTAAAAACTGAGTGAAAACTCAACACATCATATACTAAGTAAGATATATGTTTACTATATTATCTTATCTATATTTGTTATTTATAAAAACTTAGACACATCTTATGTTAATATTATTTGTATAAATAAAATAATTATATTATCTATAAAATATGCATCAATTAAATAAAAATTTAAATATTATTTAAATATTCTTATCATTAGAATTTGTAAGATTAAAATTTAAAGGTAATAGATTTTATAATATAAAAAAGAATAATATTTAAAGGTCATTTTATTAATGCATATTTTATTTTTCTCTATTTAAGATTATTACATGCATCATAGTATTTTTTTCTAATTTTTTAAAATTAAAATGTTAGAAAAAGTTAAAAGTCATGAAAGATTTGAAGGAGAGAATGAAAAGTAAAAAAAAAAAAAAAAAAGTAAACAAAGTGAAAATATAGTTGAAAAAATAAAAAATAAAAATTAGAAAAAATTCCAAGTAAAAATTTTAGTAGAACAAATTTTATATATTATTATAGATAAATAAATACATAAAAATTGTGTTTGAAACATCTAATAAGAATAACTTAAAAGTAGATCAGGTCTTGATATATATTTGATGCTATACATGAAAACATAATCAAATTCTTTCAACTACTTTTATTATGTTATAATAGGATATAAGTCTATTCTCTTCCTTACCCCAAAATAAGATCTAATGGTATAATTATTTCTAAAATAAGATCAATGGTATAATTATTTCTATTTATTCTTCAACTTCATCTCATTTACTCTATCCTCATCCTCTGCCAGGACCATCACCGGAGCACCGCCATACAATTTAAGAGGGATGTGTTAAATAAGAGGGCCCTTAATTTCTTCTCTAAACAATAAACATGCTATCAAAAAGTGTAATTTTTTTTTTCCTTAAGAAGGATGTGTCATACAGCTAGCTAGTTCCACCACGACTGGCCGCCAGTGTTAGTAGTGCCTGGTAGTGGGTATCCGTTCAAACATCCAACACAACAATTCTAGACAGCAGTTAATGCAACGCGGGGTTGTGAGTTGGACTATTTTCGTTAAGAGTATTTAAGACTCGATCGGTTTTATTAATCCGGCCAGCTCAAAATTAATTTGGCGCCTATTTTTTATTGGAGTTTAGGTTATGCTTTAAGTTGAGTTGGGTAATAAGTTTTGAGTTATGCTATCTCGTCATATTTAATTATTTTAATATTAAATGAAAAAAATATTAAATAAAAAAATAAATATATCTAATGATTTGATAATATAAAAAATATTTAATATTTTTTTATTTAATAATTAAAAAATTAATAAAAAGATTTAATAAAAAAATAAATTATTTTTCATAAGTTTTATGTAATATAATAATATATTTATATTTATATTATTTATTTTAAATATATATTATAAATATAATATTTAAATTTATACATTATATTTACATATCAAATTTACTTAAATTGGACTCAAATCATTGTTAAGTCATGATCTAATTAAGTTAAATTTGAATTTGAGTTTAAAAAAATAACTCAATTTAAATATCAAATTGAATTTATATCAATTCAAACTTGCTTCAATTAATTTTATGTACACCCTTAATTTTAACTATTTTGTCAGAGTTTTATTTTAACGTATACGGCAGATCACAAATGTTAAAGAATTACAATTAAAATTATTAAACAAATTACCAAAAAAAATTTAAATACTCTACATGAAAAGTATTTAAATGTGCTGGACAAAGTAATTTGGAAAGTTTTACCGAAAGTTTTATATGAGAAGTAGAAATTTTATAATATCTAATATAAACAGTTTATTTTTTATTAAAAAAAATGTTGTTTTTATATCTTTAGCAACTGTCCATTATATGGCTTAAAGAGATAAGGTTACAAAATCGTCTTACCAAGGCCAGGGTCAGTATGTTAGGTGATTCCAACCAACATGGCATTTATGAGACCCCACCGTCAAAGTCACATCCACAGATAAGGAAAGATAGTTCGGTTGAGGAAAAGAAGAAACCAATACAATTCTGCTGGTAGGCTAAGACAGTTCAGTTGCCATGGAAATTGGTCGGGAAGTAGAAGAGACCATAGGAGAGTTGAGGCAATACTTCAAAACTGGAAGGACCAGAAGTGTGACATGGAGGAAAAAACAGCTCACAGCTCTCCTTGACCTTGTTCATGAAAATGAAGATGCTATGTTTAAGGCTCTCTACCAAGATCTTGGGAAGCAACCTGTTGAAGCTTACCGCGATGAGGTGATCATTAAACTGCACCCATTTTTTGTAATTTTATCCAAAATACCATGACAAGCTGATTTAGCCCGTATATACTTTCCAGCATATAATTTGTTTGTAATTGCAATTTTTTTATTACTACTGATCCTTTTCTTTTTTTTTCTTTTTTTATATTTTTTCATTCTTTTAATTGTATTTGTTAATCTGATTAATTATAATTAAAATTATAATTAACTATGATTGATTTTAAGAATAATTCTACTTAATTTAATACAAAATTATATCGATTTAGTACGTAATTATATTTTATTATTTAAAAAAAAAAAAACACACAGTTTCACTGGGTCCTTTGACTGGTTGATTACTTTTCTGTAGATTGGAGGGGTAGAAAAATCAGCCAACACCACTTTGAGCGGCGTTGAAAAATGGATGGCCCCTAAAAAGGCAGGTTCTTCTATTTCTTTTTTTAACTATTTTTCTTCTTTTTGTGCTTAATTTGAAAATAGCATATGATTTGAATATCAGCTTTTATCATCAAAAACTCAAAAACAGCTTAATATCTGGATTCTGGGTAGCATTGATGTGTTGGAATTTTTTATGTAAAGTAAATATAATGGAATATAAAATGTACCCAAAATATATATATATATAATGGTGCATAAAGGAGTATGAGCTTTTTATATATGTTTAAAATTGTTGATTATGTACCATTACTTTATTAATGCATTTACTTCCTTTCATGTTGACTATACTGCATAACGATTCATTGACCATTGTTCTTGTTCTATTCACTGTTTTTCAGCTGCCCACTTTTCTGGTTAGGACTTGGTTCATTCTACTATTGACTTTTCTTTGTGTTGGGGCTATTATTGCAGAGTAATATACCTTTGCTTTTCTTCCCAGCAAAAGCAGAAGTGTTGTCAGAACCACTTGGTGTGGTTCTCATATTTTCTTCTTGGAACTTCCCAATCAGTGAGTCTGAAAATCTCCTTGCCAACGTATCTTGTTGATATATACTTGTGTTAGGTTGTAGAATTATTCATGAGTAAGTTTCCAGACTCTTCATATAGTGCAGATACATTTGCTATAGACTTTTTCATGTAGATCTCTTCATTTTTATTACAAAATCTTGATAAATATTGTTAGAGGCAAGCCGTTGTGCTTGCTTTTAGACAATTTAAGGAAATAGTACAAAGTGTGTAAAGCCTATCTACATCTTATGGAAATATCAATGGTCAAAGACTAAGTACAATCTGCCTCATAAGAATTCCGTGTAACATCAGGACCACGCTGAATGTAAGCTCAGGAATGCTTCAATTATTGTCATACTTTGGTGTTATAAACTTCACATGAAAATGTTAATATATTTACTGTTGTTGTTGGACAATGTATTCAGGCAAGTAGTTATTTGTATGCAGTTCTGACATTGGATCCATTGATTGGCGCAATATCTGCTGGAAATGTTGTAGTCATAAAACCTTCAGAGCAAGCTCCAGCATGCTCCTCTTTTCTTGCCAATACCATTCCTCGCTACTTGGACTCTAATGCCATCAAGGTGATTGAGGGTGGAGCAGATGTCTGTGAACAACTACTGCTGCAGAAATGGGACAAAATATTCTTCACTGGTATTATTTTCCATAACGGGCAACTTCATTACTTACATTTAGGAGTTGTTTGGTTTAGTTGTGAAAACTTGATTATTTCAATAATCGATTATTGTATAAAAGCTTATTATTATAATCGATTTTAATAAAATTAGTTTCATGTTTGGATATGTTAGTTGAAAAGTGATTTTAAGTTAATCTGTTTCGTTTAGATGATATAAAAAAAACGCTTTAATGCATTAAATTACCAAAAAAATATAAAAAGATTAAAAAAATTATATGATTGAAGATAAAATAGTATTTATATCTCATAGTGAATAGAATAATCTATAATCATAAGTTTCAATTTTCTGCATTATAAAAAAAAAATTATAATGCATTAAATTTCGTGTAAAAATTAAAATTAATTTTGCCAAACATATTATAATAATGTTGAAACAACTTTTTTTGAAAAAAAAAAACTGTTTGGGAACAAAAAAATCATTCCCAGGCACGCAATTAGCTAAATTTGGGTACATTCATATATGTACTATATGTATATCGAACTTAAATTGATTAGCTGAACACTCATTTCCTTTTGCTTGGTGGTTTGCTTATAATCTCATTTAATGTGCAAGATTAAAATTTAATCCTATGAAGAAAACTATAAACTAAAACTGTGGTGCTAGAATTATTTCTCCATGGTGTATGACATTTTCAGGAAGTCCCCGTGTGGCAAGCATAGTCATGTCTGCTGCTGCGAAGAATTTAACTCCTGTTACTCTAGAGCTGGGCGGAAAATGCCCTGCCATACTTGATTCCCTTCCCAATCCTTCAGATTTTAAGGTAGTTCACATACTAGTTATTATGCTTGCCACATTCAAGTTCAAGGTCTAACTTAACTTTGCTTTCGGTACATTTATGGGCATCAAGTTGGCTGTTAAAAGAATCGTAGGAGGAAAGTGGGGACCTTGCAGCGGACAGGCATGTATAGGAATAGACTATGTGCTTGTTGAGGAGAAGTTCTCATCTGCTCTGGTATTCATTACACATCACAAGTTGCTACTTATTCTAAAATTTTATTTCTCTAATAGTAAGTTGTTGGTTATCTTCTAGATAGAACTACTAAAGAAGATCATCAGAAAATTTTACGGTGACAACCCAGTAGAGTCAAAGGTCATTTCCAGAATAGTAAACAAGCAGCACTTTGAGAGATTATGCAACCTTCTTAACGATCCTCTTGTTGCGGCTTCCATCGTTCATGGTGGTTCAGTCGATGAAAAAAACCTGTAATAGTAGTCTCTTCCCTTATCCACTACCCCTAATCTATGTTGTTCTGTTAAGTTTACAACGTAATTTCTGCCTGCAGGGAAATAGATGAAGTGATTAGTAGTCAAATTAGTTCAACTCATCAATTTGTTACAACCTTTTCAGGTTCATTGAGCCCACAATCTTGTTAGATCCTCCACTAGACGCTCAGATAATGACGGAAGAAATCTTTGGCCCACTGCTTCCAGTAATCACAGTGAGAATCAACAATACCCTTCTTTGTTCTTCAATCTCACATATATTATGTCATTGTTTCATTGAACTCTAAAATTGCCATCTGTACAGATGAATAAAATTCAGGAAAGTGTTGAATTTATCAATTCAAGGCCAAAACCTCTTGCCATTTATGCCTTCACCAAAGATGAAACTTTCAAGAGAAAGATTCTATCAGAAACGTCCTCAGGAAGTGTCACATTTAATGACACAATGGTTCAAGTACTGCTTTTATCTTCCTTTTCTTCCCTGACTTAATTTTCATTTTTATTAAGCAAAGTATAATGTAAAAGAAATTTTCTTGTCTTATTAATAGTGTCATTCTATGTGCAGTTTTTATGTGATACACTACCATTCGGAGGTGTTGGCCAAAGTGGTTTTGGAAGGTACCATGGGAAGTACTCCTTTGACACTTTCAGCCATGAAAAAGCTGTCATGCATAGAAACCTATGCCTTGAAATTGAGCCAAGGTACCCTCCGTGGAGTAAGTTCAAGCTAGAGTTTATCAGATTGGCATACAGACTGAACTACTTTGGACTTCTGCTACACATGCTGGGCTTGAAAAGATACAACTAGATCAAATTCTCAGCTACAGTGCTCAATTATCCTCAAACAGAAGTTGACTCTAAACGCATTAGGCTTTATTGTGAGATGTGAATGAAATCCACGTGAGTGGTGGAAAAATAGGAACAAGGGTTTTCTTTATCTTTTTTTACCGGGTGGAGTTATTGACACTCGTGGAATTATTGGCACTTTTAATTATCTATCTACACTTACTACTAGCAATTTATAATTATAATTTCGTTAACTGCCCTCATCTAAATAGTTTTTATTCTAACTAAGTCTTAATGAATTATGTTACTATTTATCCATTCACACTTCTACTTAATCTTAATTACTCCCATATTTTTTTATGCACCAAAACTCTTTACTCTTCTATACCTTCTCCGACTTTATATTACTTACTACATAAGTATCATTCTATTTTTTCACTTCATCTTTTTATTTTTTTTCTTCACAAGATGAATAGCAGCAATTTTCTTTACAAATTGAGAATGGGAACATGAATTTGCTTGCCCACTTCCAATTTTCTTCAACTCGCTTATTTTTCGCTTGCCCATTCATCTCCCCCTTTTTAACTTCATCAGGCCATGGCGTGTACATGTCATGTCTGTACTTTCTGCGGGCGAACCTAATGGTACATTCTTAGCCTTTGCGATATTCTTATATTACTGTATTTGATTATTTTCATCAAGAAATAGTAGCTGATGAAGATAGTATAAAAAGGTTAATTGTCTATATCTTACTATATGTGATGTAGCTACATATCAAATAAAAAAAAAAAAAAAAAGCTCTGACTAATTGGCACTATGAAATTCTGCATAACTGATGTTCACTATTGTCCGTGACAAGTTTCATATGAAATCCTCTCCTTCCAGGATAAATACACGCTATCATTTGTTTGAAGGACTTGCTAGATGCTTCATAAAAGCATGGCCGTAATATGCACTGAATAAAGATTTAACTCCCTTTCAAAAACCTCACACCTATGGGCCATAATCTTTGTTCCACAAATATGTGGAACAGAGTTACAAGTATTTGAAACAATTAGCTGCACACATGAAGTTAAGGACATTCAGCACGTGAATGTTGGAGATAGAGAGAAAATACAATGTTAAATCACACACACACATTATGGACATGCACACCCTTTTAGGAACATATGCAAAGGGGAAAAGAGAGAAGTCAATGGAGAACTGCTGGGTGGGTTGGTGAGTCACCCCAAAGCATCGAGAAGGGTCCTTTTTCTTTGGGACGGGTACAGATCCCAAGAGATAAAATGTAAATGAGTAATGTTATATTTACTTAATTAATTATTTTAATATTAAATAAAAAAAAAAAATATATTTAATATTTTAAAAATATAAAAATATTTAATATTTTTTATTTAATAATTAAAAAAATTAATAAAAAAATTAAATAAAAAATAAATCACTTCTCAATATAAATATATGACTAGTTAAGCTAACCAAAAAAATAAAAATAGCAATTTAAAAATAATATAAATGACAAAAAATTGTAAGAGTATTAATGCATAAGAAAAATATTATCTTATATTTTTAAAAAGAATATAAATACTGTTGATATCTTGTTTTAAAAGTGTCAAATTTAATAATAAAAATGATAAAAAATATATATATAATAAATAATATTATATAAAGTGTGAAAAAAATATATATTATTTGATATAAAATTATTAAAATTAGAATGTACAACTAAAAAATATAAATAACTAATATTGTGGAGTGTAAAAGACAAATATTCATTTTAATAAAAAGAAATTATTTAGAAGAGCATAATTTAGGATATTATAGTTATAAATTATTAATAAAGACTGCAGATAAATAATTAAAAGGTGTCAATAATTTGACCTTTTTTCACTCTATTTACAGTAATTGTGTACATGTAATGAATATCAACCTGACATTGTAATAAAGTGAACTTTTGTATGGAGACATCTACAGTACTCATGTTGTTGGGTACCAGAGTTATAAAAAATAGTATCACGTAATTAAAATAGAGTTGAGAAAAGAAGAACTGACACATAATATTTAATGTGAAAAACTTTCTAATGATGATGAGGAAAAAATTACGGATAAGAGTAGAAAAAATTTTTACTATGAAGAAGAAATTACAAGACTTCTCTTTAAATACAAGGAAAGAACTATACAAGAGAAAGAAGAAGAAAATTTTGAGATGAAGAAAACTAATAGAGGAAGTCCCTATATATAGAAGAACCTCCTCCACAAATGCTAACTCCCACTAGATGTGGGACTTCTAGTTCAACAATTCTCCCACTTGAAGATTTGATTGAGTCAATCATATCTTCACACCACTCTTTCTACCTTGTCATTCCATGTTGTTTACGTTTCTGATAAGCCATAGGAGGATCGACATCAAATAAACTTGTCAGTGTTAATTGGCTTTGTCATAACATTTGCTAGGTTGTCTTTGGTGTGAATCTTCTGTATATCCACACTCCCTTCTTCTACTACTTCTCGAACAAAGTGATATTGAATACCTGTGCGTTTTGTTCTTGAATGAAAAGTTGGATTTCTTGCAATGTGCAAGGCACTCTGACTGTCACAATACATAGTAATTGTCTGCTATTTGTGTCCGAGTTCTTCCATTAACCTTTTAATCCAAATAGCTTCCTTACAAGCTTGGGTAGCTGCCATGTATTCAGCTTCTGTAGTAGACAGAGCTACAACAGTCTGTAACTTAGATAACCAGCTGACCGCTCCTCCTGTAAGTGTGAACACATAACCAGTAGTAGATTTTCTTTTATCAAGATCACCTGCAAAATCTGAATCAACATAACCCCTGACAATAAATTCTGATCCTCCAAAACATAATGCAGCACCTGAGGTCCCTTGAATGTATCTTAGGATCTTCTTAACAATATTCCAATGCTTTTTACCATGATCTGCCATAAAACGACTGACTGCTCCCACTGCTTGTGCAATGTCTGGTCTTGTACATATTATAGCATACATAAGGCTTCCCACTGCTGATGCATATGATACTCGAGACATTTCCATCCTCTCTGCTTCACTGCTAGGACTCATACTTGAGGATAATTTATAATTGACAGGAAGTGGGGTAGAGACTGACTTACAATCTTGCATATTGAAGCGCCGCAAGATTTTCTTCAAATAATTCCTTTGAGAAAACCAAATCTTCTTATCTTTTCTGTCTCGATGAATTTGCATCCCTAAAATCTTGTTTGCTGGTCCCAAGTTCTTCATATCAAACTCCCTAGCCAACTGTGCCTTCAATTCTTGGACTCGAACTTTGTTGGGTCCTACCACCAACATGTCATCCACGTACAACAATAAGATGATGAAATCATCGTCACCAAACTTCTTGTAATATGTACAATGGTCTGAATTCAGTCTGTTGTATTTGAGGCTAATAATAAAGGAATCAAATCTCTTGTACCAATACCTTGGCGTCTGCTTTAGACCGTACAGAGATTTGGTTAACCTACAAACCAAGTTTTCTTTTCCTTGTTCTTTAAAACCTTTTGGTTGGAGCATGTATATTTCCTCTTCAAGTTCTCCATGAAGAAAAGCAGTTTTCACATCTAATTGTTCAAGATGTAAATCAAATGCAGCACACATAGCCAAGACTACTTTAATAGTGATAAGTCTGACAACTGGAGAGAATATCTCATTGAAATCAATTCCTTCTTTTTGAGCAAACCCTTTGACCACCAGCCTTGCACGATATCGTTCCACTTGATCGTTGTCATCTCTTTTGATCTTATAGACCCATTTGTTACCAATGGCTTTCCGTCCCTTTGGAAGTTCAACAAGTTCCCATGTCTTGTTTCTATGTAGGGTTTCCATTTCTTCTTGCATTGCTGCCATCCATAGAGAAGCTTCTGAGCTACTCACAGCCTCCTGAAAGGTTGACGACTCTCCTTCTTTTGTTAGAAGACAATATGCATCGTGGCTTGCCATAACATAGTCTGAGTGCCATGATGGTGCTCTTATCTGACAAATTGATCGCCGAACTTCTGTATCATTGGCCTCATATGGTTCTTGTTCCTCGTGCTCTGGTTCTTGTTCTGCTTCAGAGGAATCTTCTTCTCCAACTTTTCTATCTATCTATACCTTAGTAGTCTCTTTCAAAGTGCTGTCATCTTCTTGTTCTCTTTACAGTTCATTTTCTGCAAATATCACATCTCTGCTGACAATAACCTTGTGGGCAGTGGGATCCCACAGGCGATACCCCTTAACACCGTCAACATAACTCAAGAATATGCATTTCCTGGATTTTGGATCCAGCTTTGTTCTTTCTTGGGAATTGTACATCACATATGCAGGACATCCGAACACATGAAGATAAGAATAATCTACTGGTTTTCCATTCCACATCTCCATTGGTGTCTTTAAACTAATTGCAGTTGATGGCGACCGATTTATCACGTAACAGGCGGTTTTGACTGCTTCTGCCCAGAAAGACTTGGCTAGACCTACAGTTTGCAACATAGCTCTTGTTCTTTCTAAGAGAATTCTATTCATCCGCTCTGCTACACCATTTTGCTGAGGTGTGTGTGCAATTGTAAATTACCTTTTAATACCCTCTTGCTTGCAAAATGTGAGAAAATTGTCATCTATATATTCTCCTCCATTGTCTGTCCTCAAGCATTTGATCCTCTTTCCGGATTCAAGTTCTACTCTTGCTTTAAAGTCTTTGAAGATTGGAAATACATCTGACTTCTTCTTGATTAGATACACCCATAATCTCTTAGACAAATCATCAATGAATGATATAAAGTATTTTACTTCTCCTAGGGACATTTCTGGTGACTCTCACACATCAGATTGAATCAAGTCTAGTATGTGCTTGCTTCTAGCAGTTGATCTATCAAACTTTAATCTATGTTGCTTGCTTGTAACACAGTGCTCACAAAGAGGTAAGTTTACCGATTTGAGCCTGGGAAGGAGATCACGTTCCGTGAGAATCTTCAAACCACGTTCGACATATGGCCTAATTTGCGATGTCACATTATCGTTGATTCTTCTTGGCCGTTAATGCAACCGATGCATCTGCCTTTTGTAGTGCATCTCCCACAAGCATGTATAGATTTGCAACAATTTTTTCTGCTTTCATCACCACTAGAGCACCTTTAACAACCTTCAAGATCTCACCTTCAATATGAGTCTTGCACCCGAGGTCATCCATTTACCCAATAGACAATAATTTTTTCTTTAAACCCTTCACATGTCATACCCTTTGAATTGTGCGAATAGTACCATCGTGTAATTTTATTTTGACAGTACAAACTCCAGCAATCTCCAAGGCATGATCATTTCCCATGAATACAGATCCTTCTGAGATAGGTTCATAAGTACTAAACTAATCTCATTGTGAAGTCATGTGCCATGTTTCTCCTGAATCCATTATCCAAACATCATTGAGCTATTTTCCGCCTTTGGAACTAATTGCAACTTCGCTGTAAAGGATTTCTCCATCATCAGAGGTACTCGCAACACATCCTTGAGATGTTGTTGCTTCAGGAGCTTTATCTGTATTTTTCTTGTTGTGCCAACAATCTTTCTTCAAGTGCCCTCTCATGCCACAAAGGTAGCATTTGAAGTTCTTCCTTCTTCGTGACTTTGATCTACTCTAATTTCGGCTCCCACTAGAGCTACGTTCTGTTGATCATCCTCTCGTTATCGACAAAGCCTTTGCTTGCTTTGAGCTTTCTGATCTGTCTTCCTTGTTCTTCCGCCTGGATTCTTCTTCAAGAATAGCAGCAACAACGTCATCAAATCGAAGATTATCAGCAACATTATTATTTGTTATGTTAATGATGAGTTGATCATAGGAGTCATGTAGACTTTGAAGTAGAAGCTCTGCACGTTCATTTTCCACCATATTATATTCTGATGCTGTAAGCTGAGAAAATAACGTGTTCAGATTGTTGATGTGATCCGGTACTGTCATAGATTCACTCATTCAAAGTGTATAAAGCCTCTTTTTTAAGAATATTCGGTTGTGAAGTGACTTAACCTCGTACAATTTGGTGAGAGCATTCCAAATCTCTTTCGCCGTCCTTTTTTCTGCAACACTTGACAAAACTGAATCTGCCAAAGTTAGATGCAGGTTGCCAACAGCATTGTCATCCATCTCCTTCCACTTGTCATCAAGTATCCCAGTGGATCTGCCTTCAATTGCTGCTAAGCAATTGTCCTTCCTCAAGATCGCCTTTATCTTCAGTTTCCATAAAGAGAAATTACTCCTATTGAACCTCTCAATCTCATATTTTATTACCATGGTTTTACACCAAATAATTTACAACTGAACCGGCTTGCACTATTTCACCGTGAATAATACCGTATACGTGAACAGTATTGTACGTATTATCGTATATTAGAACAAATTCAGTATGTGTTAACAATCACTGTAAAAGTATACAACTACACGTATGAATAGTCATCGTGAATAGTACCTGCAGCGTGAATAGTGAATATATCTCGGAATAGTGATCAGTAGATCGTGAATAGTGTATCGAGACAAGTTCCCAAGAAAGAGAGGTGGAGTTCTTAATGACACTCTTAAATACTAAGTCTTTCCTAGTGGAACTTTTCTAGACATACACTCCCACACTACCACACGTTAATTCCAGCAACAAGAATAATTTTTTTTTGATATGGAAGATCAGTCAATACTGCAACCACAGAACATACTAAGAATTTTCTTATGAACCCTACACCATAGTAACCGATAGCTCTGATACCACTGTTAGGTACCAAAATTATAGAAAATATTATCACGCAACTAAAATAGAGTTGAGAAAAGAAGAACTGACACACAATATTTAACGCGTGAAAAACCCTCTAATGATGATGAGGGAAAAACCACGAGAAAAAGAAAAAAAAATTTTATATAAAGAAAAAAAATTACAAATTCTCTCTAAATACAAAGAGATAACTATACTGAAAAAAAAGAAGAAAATTTTAAATGAAGAAAATTAATAGAGGAAGTCCCTATTTATAGAAGAACCTCCTCTACAAATGCTAACTCCCACTAGATGTGGGACTTCTAGTTCAACACATGCTCCATTCAATTTTCCTTCTATTACCAATTTTGGACATTTATTAAAAGTTCTTTTATTATTTTTTTTATCTCTTATTTATTTATTTATTTTAGTCCTAACACCCACCTTTGGTGGTAAAGGTGGCATCAATTTGTGAGGACCACCTTAGCCCGATTCAAACCACCGTTCATCACCAAACCACAAACACTTGCATTGCAATGGGTTGATTAGATCTCCTCTCTGCCATTTGGATTGGAGATTTTACACGCTTTGGAGAACTTCACAAATGTTAACAGCACTTGAAATCTGGAGAAGATGGAAACAAATGAACATGACCATATTATTCTCCAAAGTCCAACATCACCAAATCCCTGTGGCTTCTGGAATCTGGCCCAACTACCACCTTTCTTCAAATACCATCACTCTTGTCCACATCCTCCTCATCCAGCATAGCACTACCTTCTTCATCAGGTTTCCTCAATGACATACTAGGCATCCGCATAGAAGAAGATGATGAACCCGAAGAAGAGCTAGGAGCCATGAAGGATTTGGAGGAGACAGCTTTTTTTTAATGGAAGAATCCGGTTTGTTGATTCTGATAGAGTTTCATTTGTATAAAGGTTTTAAATTGCGTTCTGTAATCTTAATTGCGATCATAATATTATAATTTCAAAAATTATTCATAAAATATACCATGATAAATGAAGTTAAGTACATCAATTTCATATCTGCAAATAAAAAATAAAAAATATCCCAAGCCAATCGAACAAAATAAAATAGGAAACACAGTTAGTCATCCCAAATTAGTAGGTTATGTATAAAGGGGAAAATAAAACAAGCTGGTGATTATTGATGGTAGCTACCATGCAAATTTTTTGCATCATAATCAACACAATAATAAGAAAATTAACTTAACGTGAAAATCTATCATCCACATATATCTAAATCTTATCATTCATATTTTGAGTCTTTCACATCAATTAATTAAAATAACAAAAACATTTTAAAATAAAATTGAATTAAAATAATATTTTAAAAAATGAAAAAAAAATTACAAAACTTTGACGAGATAGTTTCGGAGAAAACATTATGTTGTGCTAGAAATGGATAATTATAAATGAAGTAGGGAGATGATTGAATCTTATTGTATGTTACAACTGTCGCATGATAATCAATCTAATAAAAATTATGGAAAAAAGAAAAAATGCTGATACGACACTTCTGAGAGGGGAAATACACTATTGGGATAACGCTCTCTTTTCATATATATTACACAAATATTAATTATAATGTATTTTTCCGCTCTTTTTTAAATATTTATTACTGACATGATTATGTTTTCATTTAAATAAAATTTTATTCAAATAATGACTCTTTTGTATTAATTTTCAACCCTAACCCTAACAAACTGACAGTATGTTTATAAAAAGGTTTCATATTTTAATAAAAGAAAAAAATATACAATTATCTTAAACTTTATTTTTTTGTAAATTCATTATCACGAATTTTAAATTTTTTTAATTATCCTTAAATTTAATTAATGTCTCGATAGATTCATATATTTAATTTGAATTCATTAATTTAATAACAATAATAATATATGATACCATTTTATTTGTATTAACATTAATTAAAATTGTTTATTAATTTATTTATTAAAATTTAATTTTAAATATATTTTCTTCTTTATAAAATAATTTTTTTTAAAAATAAATTTGTTTTTTATTTTTTTGCAAAGAATAAAATATATTTAAAATTAAATTTTAATAAATAAATTAATAAATAATTCTTAATTAATGTAAATATAAATAAAATGATACTATATAATTTTATTATTAGTAAATTAATGAACTTAAATTAAAAATAAATATTTATTAAAATATTAATTAAAATTCAAAAACTAATTAAAAAATTTAAAATTTGTGATGATAATTTATAAAAAAAATAAAAGTTTAAGAAAATTACATACTTTTTTTTCTTTAATAAATGTCTAACTCAACTCAGAAAAAGGGTTTCGTACACTGGTAGTGAGCAAGGCCGTTATATCTTGGGGTCCGGGTTCGATCCAAACATTGAACATTTTTGCACCCACTACCAACTTTTTTCCAAATCCGCTGGTTTTACATTTTTCACAAAAATAAAAATAAAAAATCTTTTTGGTGATTTACACATTGGATTTTCATCCTCTTAATATTTAACACCTATGGATCAGGCTCATTTGTATACTCTTTCCTGGCTTATCCAATTGGATCTACAAAGTGGGCTTTGATTGGATCTAACCACCAGTGAACCGACCCATGGACATTTTTTGAGGATGCCTTCTTTTTAATGTCCAATAAAAACCAAAATTCACGACCAACAAAAAATTAAAAAACCATCTCCACTGTTTTTTCCGGCCACCGGCGAAGTCGCCGCAAACCAATTTCAGTCCCGCCAGATAACAACAGCGCTTTCGTGAACCGGTTGCACCTTATCCTCCCTGGTCCATTCCACGTGCTATGCTCTTTATACCATCTCTCTCCCTCTTATCCGCTGTCAATGAAGTACGACCTCCAGAAAAGGAATGGAGAAAGAAGGGCCATGGATGAAGACAAAAAAGGTCCAATTTGCAATACCATACAAACCGGTCAGGAAGGTTTCCCTTCTTTAATTATAGCCATTGATGTGTTTTTCTATGTAAGTTAATGGACATGATGAAAGGTGCATGATGTACCTTAACTAGGAGGGTGCATCATAGAATGGCCCTCTTAAAGGAGTTGAATTGTTAGCTCACAGATTTGGGAAGGTATAAACATCATAACAGCTACTTGAAAGGATTGAAAATAAAAAACCAGGCAAAAAGCAATTATAGAAGCTTGGGGAGGCCATGGTAGAATTATACTTATTTTTATATAAAAAAAAATTACATACATCAAATAATAATTTAAATGTTTAAAAAATATTTACTAAATCGTATTTAATTAAAAAAATTTAATTCACTTCCCTCGGATTGGGAAATTCAATAGGATCTTCGATAATGGAAACTTCAATTTGCTTGACTTCATGACAATATTTTAAAAATCGGTTGAACAGAAAAATGGATAAAGGAAGTGATTTATGATTTAATTAGTTAAATTAGTGTTAGATCCTCATAACTTAAGTATATTTATTATATTAGATAAATTATATAATTATATACAACATGTTATAATCAGTTTTATGTTAAGAAATAATTATTGAAATGAATTTTAAAATAAAATTAACACAACTTAAATATAATATATACAGTTAATTTAACACTAAACAAAAATGTTCTTTACATTATGCTTTTACTTTAAATTTTTATCTCAGTTAATTTTTCAAATACTTTTTATTGAGAATACCTCAATTTAATTTTGAGTATTTCAATTTTATCTATGAGATTAAGCACGTGAAGCATTGATGAGATGGTTCCTTATAGAATAAAATATATGAGCAAATCTCACCATTCATTATTATCCCCAAATTATATCAGAACAATAAAAAATAAGCCACATTTCCTACTTCTCTCGGATTAAATTTCTGTCCCTTGTGTCTGTCTCCATGTCTGTCCACCAATTAGATTTTGTCAAGTAAGATAGAAGTTAGATTTCATTCATATTATTTTCTATTAAGCGAACTTAAGGGTGTTTCTCCCCTATTTTGGGCCTTATGATGTGGAGCTCAGTAAAGAGAGGAGGCCGTGCACCAAGTCCTGAGGTCCTCAGGTGTTGATCCGCCACTTTGCCACATGCAAGAGGAGGCTCAAAGGAGGGTGATTGCGGTGCAAGAGTATGTGGCAGTTCATTAGAGTCCACTCCTCCATTTGCCAACACCAAGATTCCTGCAAGGTAAAAAGATCCTACTTCATATTACATGCAATTTCATATTTTAATAAGATATTCATGGAGTAGCATATAGGTATTGGTTTTGATATTTCCGAAAGCATTTTCAACAATTAACGTATCATTTTCCGAAACACCGAGTTTACAAAAACATAGTAATACATAATATTATGAGGTTCAAATTATCAAAAAACAAATTGTGATTCACAAGACGAGCATGAGTTAAATATAGACTTCATATATAGTTGGAAACAGTCGCTTCAAAATTCAGAGTTGCTTCTCTGTCTCTATTCCCTTTTCTTTTTCCTGCTTTAGGGGAGGGGGAAGGACTTCCCATTCGAACTAACACTAAATGCATTTATACTCAACAAGAAAATACCAGAGCAAAAAGGACTAGACACTAGAAAAAGAAAACAAAACAAAAAACAAAGTTACATCTTTCAAGTGTTCCCAACTGGCTGCATTGCCTAGAGTATGATTGCCTACATTGAAAGACTAACTCTCCTGCATCTTCCTTGCGGCAAAGGATAGAAAAATCAGGAGTTCTTTAACATATCATTACTGAAATTTGGAATTAGTAACCCATATTATCAATTCAGAGATATAAACGACATTTAAAGCCATAAGAAAGAAAAGCATTAAAAACGACCAGTTATCAAATATGAGGGCTAAACACAATATTCTGAGTTTGTTTGCTCATTAAAGTTGCTCGAGACACATTTTTTCCTCTTCCTTTACAAATACCAGGTAATTCCAATTTACAGGAGTCATTATGCATTTAGAAGGATCCTGGCTTCCCAAAATGCCTTTTCCCATGTCCTCATTTTTCTTTTTAAAAGGATAATCCTCTACTCTAATTCTGTGAAAACTAGTTATTATACTGTATCATCATGGAACCCCCACCTTGTCTCCTTGGGAGATCTGCCATTTCTGCACTTCATTACATAGCGGTCATTATCTTCAGGGTGTTGCTGCAGAAGAGATCAAGTCAGAGATTTTAAGTAAGTCAAGATAAAACCCATTGGATGATAGAAGACACCTAAATTACATCTATAATATTAATTACGTATGTCCTATAAGACCCAAAAAAAATTATATCTATGTCCTACAAAAATGAGGATACTACCACAGCTAATGTGCATATATATGTATTATATATATATATATAGAAACTCTGAAATTGAAGAACATGTAAAACAAAAACACACATAGTAATTAAATTCACACCTTTACAGTTGAGCTTGAAAGCATTGAGAGAATGCTGATGCAGATAGAACTAACACTCATGACTGGGGACCACGAATCATACAATATATCTGCATAATTCATAAAGCATATCAAATGTCAGCTCACCACCAAAAAGCAGACCCAAATCAATCATGCTTTTTATTTTTGGCTACCTCTTGCGTATTATAGACTAAGTTGGATGGGATTTCAGTAATCTACTCTTACTATAAAATCTGTTAGATAAACAGAGAAGTTGTATAGTTACTCTTAGTTACCATAGTTAGCTTAGTTATTCTTTTATTTTAAAATGGTTGTACAGCTGTCTAAGCTTGCTGAGCAAGCTCTCCCTCTCTGTTAATAAAATAACATGCACAGTGACAGAGGACACACTTTTTCTCTTCAATGTTTTCTCCTTTCTCTTCTAGTTTTACATGGTATCTAGAGCTGGGGGAGAAAACCGTAGCATCAACCCACTTGCCCACTGCAAGTGGTGATCATTAACCTTATACCCACCATTCTCACGAAGTGGTGATGAGTTCTCACTGTGCATGTACGGCTGTGACCTCTTCCAGCCTTCAAGATCTTCAACATCCAAGTGGGTTCAACCTCAGGGAGGCTCAGAAGGTCCCGACCGGCCAGAACCCATAAGCTCGTCATTAATTGCCACTAGACGCGCCGCCAGTTTCCTCTGTGCTTGGTCGTCACGCGCCTTAATCGCCGTCTCTTTTTTAGCATGTGACCAAGCCACGCCGCCCAAATCATGTCTGGCCCTTCCCTGAGCATCTTCTCGGTAGTTTTCTGGCCAGTTCCAACCGTCTCCAGCTAGATTAAACCTCTTTCACATTTGCCCATATCCTTCCCTTGTTCAAAATATCCCTTTTGTGTATCTCTGATAGTCACCATGACTGAACCAGAATCTGAAACTGAAGTCCCTCGCTCTAAGGCAAAGTCAGAAACTAAGGTTGTTACTCCTAAGACTAACTCTCCCATTTTCACTAGCTATGTCTCTTCTGGAATCACCACTGACAAGCTGGATGGAACCAACTATGCTACATGGGCTTTAGACATTAAGTTGTGGTTATTAGGTCAGGGATATACTGACCATTTGACCAAGAAAGCTGAGGATATTCCAACAACTGAAAGACCTAGATAGGAGAAGATTGATGCTCAATTATGTAGTCTGATAAAGCAAAACATTCACTCATCCTTGAAACAAATCTTTCGCCCTCACCTATCATGATACACAGTATGGAAGCAGGCAAGGGAAATTTACACAAATGACATACAACATATGTATGTTGTTTGTTCTGATCTTATGTCTCTAATAACTCCTCACAAACTTGAGGGACGTATGTCTACCTATTTGGGAAGAATTCAGGCTGCCCTTTCAGACTTTAATGAGTTATTACCTCCAGCAAGTTGTCCAGAAAAGGAGTATGAACAACGAAGCACTTTATTCATGCTCCTAGCACTTTATGGTTTGCCATCAGAGTATTCTTCGACCCGGGATCAGATCTTAGGAAGTCCTATTGTTCCTACTCTTTCACAAGCTTTTTTCTAGCCTTCTCAGAGTTGTGGGACCTTCCACATCATAGCCATCTACCAAAGTTCCACCACCCCCAATTTCAAAAACTTCAGCTCTTGTTTCAGAAGTTGACAATCGGGAACGCAATGGTAGAAATCGAGAAGGAGGACATATCGCCCTCGCCCAAAGTGTGATAATTGCAAACGGATTGATCACACTATTGGTCGTTGTTATCTCTTGCATAGGAGACCTCCTCACATTGCTAATGCTACTCAGACATTTACTCCTGACACTTTTGAAGGTTCAAGTCACCAGTCAACCACTCGACCATCACAAGCTGATTTTGAGGATTTTATGAAGTGGTATAAGATCAGACAATCCTCAAGATCCATTATGTCAGATGCTCACACCGGTAATTCCATTGCTTGCATTTCCCATTCATCGCCTCTTGGACCTTGGGTGCTTGATTATGATGCCTCCAATCATTTCTCTGGCAACAGACAATTGTTCTCCACCCTATCTTATCTAGCCCATCTTCCCACTGTCACTTTAGCCAATGGATCTCATACTTAGGCTAAAGGAATTAATAGTACTGATATTTTATCTTTTTTATCAGTTGACTCTGTCCTTTATGTTCCTGGATGTCCTTATAATTTACTTTCAATTAGTTGTTTGACTCGTACCCTTGATTGTTTAATTACCTTCACTAAAGACTCTGTTCTTGTGTAGGACCGGAGCTCGGGAAGGATGATTGGCTCAAGGTGTGAGTCTCAGGGCCTTTATCAACTCTCAACCACATCAAGTGCTTGTTTTGTTGCAGAGTCACCCAGTCTTATTCGTGTTCGGCTTGGTCATCCTAATATATCCAAACTTCAAAAGATGGTTCCTAGTTTGTCGAATTTGTCTTTCTTGGAATGTGAAGCTTGTCAACTAAGGAAACATATTCGTAGTTCTTTTCCTAGTCATGTCTATAATCAAGCCGAGTCTCCTTTTGCTTTAGTTCATACAGATGTATAGGGACCATGTCGTGTTACCACAACACTAGGATATCAATATTTTGTAACCTTTATTGATGACTATTCCTGTTGTACATGGTTGTTCTTAATGAAAAACATATCAGAATTGTTCTCCATCTTTAAGGACTTTTGTTTTGAAATTCAAACTCGATTTAGTGTTCCTAATCTTACCTTGAGAAGTGATAATGCTCGTGAATATTTCTCTGAACAATTTCAATCCTTTATGACATCCAATGGCATCCTTCATCAATCCTCTTGTGCCCACACCCCTCAACAAAATGGGGTTGTTGAGAGGAAGAATAGACATTTAGTTGAGATAGCTCGCACTCTTTTGCTTCATACAAATGTTCCTTCTCGATTTTGGGAGGATGATGTTCTCACTACTTGTTATTTGATCAATCGAATGCCATCATCTATTCTCCAACATCAAGTTCCTCACTCCATTTTATTTCCCAATCAGCACCTTTATCCTCTACCTCTTCGTACCTTTGGTTCCACATGCTTTGTTCATAACCTCAATCCGAGAAAAGACTAATTATTTGCCCGCTCCTTGAAGTGCGTGTTTATTGGCTATCCTCGATCACAAAAAGGACACGTGTTTCTCTCCTAATCTCAAGAGATATGTTATTTCTACTAATGTAAACCAACCGCGTGTGGGTCCACAACCTTCATCAACACCACCTCTCTTAACATTACCATCATCATCCACAATTAGAACAACCATCTGAGCCTACTGTTGTTCCTACTCCAGATAGTGTTGAAGAGGTACTTGATGACTCACATCCAGCTCAAACACCTTCTCTTGCTTCAAGTTGATCGCCTTAAAGCTAAGCTGGTTGCTAAAGGCTATACTCAAATTTTTTGCCTTGACTATGGCGATACATTCTCTTTTGTCGCCAAAATGGCCTCTGTCCGTCTCCTTTTATCAATAGCTACCATTTGTCATTGGTCTCTTCACCAATTGGATATAAAAAAATTCCTTTCTTCACTCTTGTCCGTGATAACCAAGCTGCCAAACATATTGCCTCGAATCCTGTCTTTCATGAGAAAACCAAGCATATTGAGATTGATTGTCATTTCATAAGAGAAAAGATTCTCTCAGGAGACATTGCTACAAAGTTTGTCAACTCAAATGACCAACTTGCTGACATTCTAACAAAATCCCTTCAAGGTTCTCGAATTGACTATATATGTCACAAGCCTAAATCATATGATATATATGGTCCAGCTTGTAGGGGAGTGTTAGATAAACAGAGATGTTGTATAGTTACTCTTAGTTACATAAGTTAGCTTAGTTATTCTTTTATTTTAAAATAGTTGTTCAGCTGTCTAAGCTTGCTGAGCAAGCTCTCCCTCTTTGTTAATAAAATGAGATGCACAGTGACAGAGGACACAATTTTTTCTCTTCAATGTTTTCTCCTTTCTCTTCTAGTATTACAAATCAAATGTACACACAAGAATAATATCTATCGTGACAAGGTAAATATCTTCAAACATCAAATTCCCAAAAGAGAAAGGTTAAAGCCGAACTATTTTACATACTTCGCAATGACATTATCAAGTAGTTGGAGTAGAGAGAATTATTTTCTAAATAAGGTGTTATGCCTGTGCTGCATGCTACCACCTAAAATATAAACTGACTGATTCTGCTCATCAATATCTAGATGAGAAGGGCTCAATGAATAAAGGAAATAAAAATGCATTCCTAACTTTTATTCCCACTCTCCATTGTTACCCTTCTTAATAATTCTGTCTCACTTATTATAATATTAAGAAAAATTCCAGATAGGAAATTCTCAATATAATCCACAAGCATTTGTCTAATAAGCAAAAAAGAGAAAATAGAAAAGGGCACTTACCTGAGTCCTGACCAACCATTCATATAATTCATTTAGAAAGTCTCTTAACCATTTTGTAGTAATAACTCCCATTCAATTCCTCCCAGAATAGATTGGGAGAAACAGAGAAAACAAGAGAAGCAGCTCCAGGCCCAAATTCAGGAGAAATTCTTATGTATTCTAAGAGTAATAAACCAAGCCAATCAAAACATAACTTGTGACACAGAATTTGAACCTGTGCCATCAAATTAACTTTATAATAAAATCTAGGAAGTTGGGTGTATCACTTTGAGAATACATAATAATATCTCCAAATTTAGACCCTGCAGAAGTGGAGACAATTGTAAAGATGATTATGAAGGTTGAAATATAATTTTATAAGCACAAAACAAGGTATGCAGGCATAGAAACATAAAGAGAAGCTCATACTAAGAAATGGGATATCCAAACTTCCTACTATGCCTCACACATCGTAGTTTTCCTATCTCCTGCTCAGTTATGCTTAAAATTCACATTGCTAGCATATTCAAAATTGAAAATTACAGGATGGCATACATCCACAAATAACGACGCCATTTGCTAAATTTTTTTCTTGTTCCATATATGCCCTAAGGTTGATTAACTTCTGAAACATAAGCTATTTTCAATTTCGGGAATAAATTTTAATTTCCTCATCCATCAGTGGAGCTTAAACAGCCCATTCCCATCCGATGGGTCCTTGACACGTGTATAAGAGAAGAGGAAGGAAGAAAGAAAATGGGCTGGAGAGAGAAATAGCAAGAGTTTATGAGAGAAGGAACAAGAATGTTGTCTCAAAAGGTGAGGAGGCTGAAGGGAAAAGAGGGGAGTGTGACAAATTGTACACTTGGCAGCCAGCTATTGGAGAGGATAATTATGCAATGATGAGAGAGAAGGGAGAGAACGTGAATAAGGGGGAGGGTGACTGTAGTGGGGAGGCACAAAAGAATTTAGGAGTGGTTTTGAGGTGGCTTAGGCCATTGGGCAGAGATTGCAGCTTGCTTCTCTTATTGTTATCTCTTTTTTTTTTTCTGAATTTTCTTTCTCTGTTTTCCAGTCTCTGTTGGTGTTTGATCAATGTTTTCATCTATAAAAGAAGTTATCCTTCTTGAGTTTCTATCCTATTTCTAGTGTTAATACCAGTATCTATTACCATCCTCTTTCCTGCGAATTCTTAGCAAGCAATAATAATTTTGAATATCATGACTTCAAAGGAAAACTGGAAGCAATTGACGACATACAAAGAAATAGTCAGTAAAATCAGTGCCTGAAAGAATGGATGACTGAAAAGCTGATGTAAACAAACAAGAAAACACCAACACATACCAAAACCCTGCAATGAAAGGCTATGCTAGAACACAAACAAAAAAAGAAAAATGTAGGTAACAACGTTAACCAAGGGAATACCTTATAGAATAAGATTAGACCATAAAACAATGAGTAAATGGAATACCTAAACAAATATGTCCATTGCTATAGATATGGGGATGCACCGGAGCCGGATGCAAAAATATTACCTGTTAAAAAGCGTCCACAACAGAAGTCAGAACAGAATAGCATCAGTGAACATCAGAACTAGCTAAAAAAATGGTGAATTTACATATGTTACTACTAAGAGAATCCTATGGCCTAAGAATAATAACCTGTGGAGCTTCCATTGGGTAATGCTCCGGAAAATCCACCTGAAGCTGAAATGTTTCATTAGCATAAAGTGTCTCAGGAGCTCCAATCACTTCAATAACCCAACTTTGAGAAAGAAAATAACCAAAAAAAAAAAAAAATCGACGTTCAATAACCAAAAAGATCAACAAAGCTAATCGAAAGAACAAATTTTAAAAAGGGGGAAAACGGTGGAGGACCCATTAAGCGTCACAGACAGTTCATTATAAAACCCCAGTACACCAATTAGAATAAAAAGAAGTAACACGACAATTGAACATTAAAAAATAAAAAAAAAAAGGGGGAAAGGTAAAAAAACTCAAGTTTTCATGTGCATGCATTTCGCAGGGAGGGAAGATTGATGAGGAAGGAAATGGAGAGGTGAATGAGAAGGAATGAATATATATACCTCTGGAGATTGTCGATGACTTTGTGCTTGAAACCGGCGGGGGGACTGACCTGCCACTCCACCAGCTCTTTCTGGAGCCTATTGCATGCAATCTTACTGAGATTCTGAAAATCATCATGGATTAAAATTCAACAAAAACAAAATTGGAAAATGAAGAGAAGAATTGATATGAAATTGAGGAAGTTAGGGGTGGTAACCTTGGGAGAGGAACCTGAAGAGCTAGTCATGATTTCTGCGTGTAGTGATTGTGAGAAGATGAGAGAGAGAGAAAGAGAGAGAGAGATGTGAAGTGTTTGATGGAAGGGACAAAGAGAACCGGCGACGACGGTGTACGCGTTTTTGACCCATTTATTTATGTTCCCAAACAATCAAACATTGGCTTTTTTTTTTTCTTTCGTGTAAACTATTATTTTAGTATTTCACGCGAATAAGTGTCGTTCTCGGCTTTCAAATTATTTTGATATTAATTAAATTCTTTAATTATAAAAAGAGGCATTAATTTTATTTTTTAAAAAATTTAATATTAATTTAATTCTTTAATTGTAGAGAAAACATTAATTTAGTAATTTAATTACACAAATTTAACATAAATTTACTTTTTTAATAAAAAATGATATCAATTCAATCTCTTAATTTTATGACTTGTATACATAAAGATGATTTTGATATTATTTTTTATAATTAAAAAATAAATTAATGTCAAAATTATTTAAAAAATTAAAATCATAATACTTATATTTGGAGTACAAAAATATGGATTTACCCTTTATGAAATATTTTTTATATTTTCAATGTAATAAATATTTTATTTATCATATAAAAAATGCTAAGAAACAATAGAAATGTTTATAGAAAATTTTTTATTTAAATATGAATATATTATAATTAAATGTATTAAATTAATCAAAATTTAATATTTTTATGTATTTTTTATTTTATAATTAATTTTATAATATTTTATTAAAATTATTAAATCTTAATTAATTTAATACACCTAACTAAATACATAATATTTAAATAAAATTTTCTCATGTTTATACACTTTATAAGTTTTGTTTTTTATAACAAAAGTTCACACATCTCAAAAAAGTTGATGCATTTAAGAGATTTTAATATCGAATACATATGCGCTCAAACTTTGAAAAATCTCATTTTATTTAATATTTTTTAAAAAATAATTTATTCTTCTATCTAATTTTTTTATTAATTTTTTTAATTATTAAATAAAAAATATTAAATATTTTTTATATTTTAAAATATTAAATATATTTACATTTTAATTAATATTTTTTAATTTAATATTAAAATAATTATTAAAATAATTTGATAAAAGAATATAATATTACTCATATTTTTTATTTCTAATTTCTTAACTAGTATAATAAGAGCACATTCTTTAATAAATTTCTATTTTTTATTTATTTTAAGGAGAATTAATTTAATATTAAAATAATTAACTAGGCCAGCACAAAAATTAAATTCTTTTTAAATTTAAGCACAGGAACTAAATTCCTTTTAAATGTATTAGACTATCGTGGGTGTATTTATTATCATTATTATTTTCTTTTGTCTTATGATATTTCTTCATGTTATTTGAAGGTAAGACTAATTTTTGCAAGTACTAAAATCGTTCCTTCTTATAAGTGATTTTTCGTCAACTAAACTTTTGATATTACAAAAACTTCTCATCATTTGATTATCAGTTGAGCCACATCTGGTGTATGGTAGTTGTGTACTTTTGCTTTTTAAAATCATTTGAGAAAGAACAAAAACTTTACGTTTAGTTTCACAGAGTGTAAAAGTTGACGTGAAAATGTCTTTACTATAAAAAAATAATTATGCCACAAAAGATAAAATATTTCATACGATTAACTTTAACCACATACATTACCTAAAATTACTTCCATCAATCAAATATCAGAATTAATTAACCAATAATTTACCTATCATTAATTACTTATCTAACTATACTTAATCACAAGGCACAAATTCTTTGGTTAATTATAGGTAGATTGATTAAATAAGTTTGACATTTGATTAATAGGAATAGATGTGAGTCGATGCAAGACAAAATATGTATATCTAGTATAATTGATTTGATACATATCACCTATTGTAGCATTTTTGATAATAATAATAATAATAAGGGAGGGAATCCACTTATATCTTGTAATAAAAAAGATTTATATTTAATTTTATATCTTTTATTTTATTGTGATTATATGATTATTATTTATATCTTATAACTATAAGATCACAATAAATAAAAAATATAAAATTAAGTGTAAGTCTTTTTTATTTATATTAAGTGTAAATAGATCTATTCTCTAATAATAATAATAATAATTACATAAAAATATTTATGTAAAATATTTAAAAATAATTATGATGTATTAAAACAAAAGAATAAATACCAAAGTTTAAACCTTAAATGTCTATATATAAAAATCAATACAAAGGCATTGGGAGTTTAAGGAACCAATGCAATGATAAAAATATGGTAAAAGTAATCAATACAATGACGTTGAGAGCATGTAAGGATAAAAATTTAGTAAAAGTAATCATTATAAAAAAAAAACAGATAAAGAGCTAATCTTGTTGAAAGTTATGGAAGGATAAATCTAGAAAGGAACATGTATTAATATATAATGTATTAATATATAATTTGAGAACAAATGAAAAATCTTAGGGCAGAAGAGCAAACATTTCTTTATAAAAATCATATTTGTTTTTCTCTTTCAACAAAGCAGCAAATATCACACTCAAATAGATAGAAACATTTTTTTTTTTCTCCTTCTTGTGACACTAAACCCTTCTTCAACTCATTCTTCACAGCACCTGTTACATTTTTATAAAGAGATAGAAAGTACAAAGGCTTACTCTTTCTTTTTTATTTCTTTTACCCTTATCTTTCAGTCTTTTTTTTTTTTCAATTTGTTTAAAGCTTTGGCTTATCTACTGTTATTTTCCTCTAATTTGTTTGTAGAATATTTCTGACTATCACTTTGTGCTCTCACTCACGTCTCTCTACATTTTTCTATTTTCATTTCTCCTTGACTCTGCTATGAGCACTGCTATTTCTATGATCTTACTTCTGTTTTCACGTCTCTCTCCCATAAAAATTGATACTGATGATTTTATTGTTTTACAATATAATTTGAAGTTGGATATATATATATATATATATATATATATATATATATATATATATATATATATATATATATATATATATATATATATATATATATATCAATCATTAGTTGGATTAATATAATATATTACTAAATAACCAATTACTGTTCTTACATAAAAAAATTATATATTTTTGCCATATCTATAATATAACAAATAAATGGCAGATGATTTTCTTTCAAATGATTTATTACAAGAAAAATAGTTACATTTATGTAAATATTTCTTTCTATAAAATAAGTACTCATGAAATGTTATCTCATGAAAATAAATGAATTAATGTGTAAAAGATTATTATGGCTATGATTAAAAATTATTGAAGGACGTCTCGATTAGAGATTATTAAAAAAATTTCCTTGATTAGAGTTGAATTTGCATAATTAGTAGAGAATGATGATTAAGGGAATTTCCCTTGATTTGTTTTAATATTATATAATATTTTAAGTAATAAACTAATATACTAATATTTTCTGTTATACCAAAAAAAAGTATCATACTAATATTTCACATTATGTTACTTAGTACTTTATTCAAAGCCTCATGTTATACTGGTGAGGGTTGTGGATAAAATGGTCATACCCTACGCCAAGTATGTGGGGTGTCCGGATTCGAACCTTGAGTTGCCCACTTGGTGACAGGCTTGAGACTAGGTCTTTGGTGGGATTAAACGTATTTCATTAAGAGTCAGTGATGAGCCATAAACTAGGACGTTGTTGACCTGATCCCAAGACAACACCTCTTATGAGTAGGTGGGGTTCGCCCCTACCATCTAAGCCACCACCCTAGAATCCCATTTTTGTAACCAAAAAAGAAAAAAGTTTCACGTTGTATAGTGAGTGAAATATCTAAGCATATAACATATATAAAAAATAAGAGAAAATCACACTTACAAGTCCTATATATATAGAATAATTAGAGAAACATCCAAAAATAAAACCTATATAAAAGCCAAGAGAGAATAAATATTCTCATACTTTTATTAGGCCTTAAACATGGACCTTTGTAACTTGACATTGACTTCTATTTAATTCAAAAATTATTTTTGAATGAGATCAAAAATTAAAAAAAAAAAGTTCAAATTAGTTTACTATCAATTTTTTATTAGTTCTTTTCACCTCTTATTATTGTCTAGGTTAGATGGACTAGACAAGTGGCCAGTTCACTGATTTTTGATCGAAGCGATTGGTCTAATATGATTTTTTCATCAATGCTAATCACAAATCATATGCTTGATCACTGTTAAATCAACCTTTTAAAGTTGTTTTTCTTCCTAAATTTAAACGCATAGATGTTTTTCCTAAATTTAAACATATAGATATTTAATTTATTAATTTATTTTTATATTTTTTATACTTTCAATAATTATACAATACAAAATTTGTTGGTCGATGCTGTTAGATATTACCAATTAACTAAGCCAATCTTCATTAGCTTTCCAAATACATTTTAATTTTAATTTTAATTTTAATTAATATACAATCGCAGCAATCTTTATCACATTTTCCCCAAATGAAAATTTTTAAAAAACTAGTTAATGATATATTTACGGTACAGTATTCTAAATTGAAACCTTATTAAGTTGAAGTGCTTGATTCAACAAGTTGGAGATGTTTTAAATTATTTAACTTGATAAAATAATTATCATATTGTAAAAAAAAGAAGTATTTTATAATAAATTTGTTATTTGTTGTCATATAGGATATTTCATCATATTAAATAGTTTATGTTAATAGTACAAAAAAAATAGATTATGTTAATAGAGGAATTTACCTGAACCTAATTTTAAAATTTGAGGATTCAAATTAAATTGTTTTAACTACATGAGAATTTCATTTAAGTTGAAAATTTTTCAATGATTAAGCAGGGGTCCATAGCATTTGTAAATTAAAAATCCAAGAATAAAGTTACAAAGATTTTTAAATATTAAGTAGGAACCATTATTATTTTAATATTTATACATGACCCCTTCCCAAGATTAAGGTGGGTCCCAAAACTCATATAGGAATACTTATAAATAACTCACTTATAATTGGTAAAATCTAAACTCCGTCCAACATATATGGTTGATGAAGTCGTGTCAATTGTTACAATTTTATTATATTATATATATATATATATATATATATATATATATATTTATGGTATTTGCATATATCTATTAAAAAAAATTTGGCAAAAGGGTTTGATGTTACTATTTTAAAATATTTGATTTTAGTACATTGTGAGTATGAAATTTTTTATACTATTATCTATTTATATATATATTTCTAAATTATTAAAAAAGATTGACTATTACTATTCTAGGAAGCTTAACTTTTTTATTGATGTAATAACACGTTAATAGATGATAGTGAAAGAAACCTTATATTTACGGCACATAAAATTTAAATTCTTTAAAATTTGCATTTGCATTTTCATTTCATTATGAATTAAATTTATTTTTTTAATTGAAATGGATACCAGCTTTTGGTCATGCAATTGCATTTTTTTTTTAAACGGAGAAGTCGTGCGTGCATAATTATCCTTCAAAAATCCAAACGACCATAAGTTATCCATCACACATAAAAACAAGAATCAACATTTTCCTAGAAACAAATAGCAAGCTAGAATATGACAATATGAGCATATCTCAAAATATGAATAAATATTAGTAGATCTAAAAATCAATAAAGACACTCAATAACACCCCATCATTCTCCAGTGTGGTTGAAAAGGAAGAAGATGAAAGGCTGAAGCTAACAATGTCTGCGGATATTTGGTTAAAGACAATATATATATATGATTTTACTTATGTGAGAGGAATGTTTATTGTAAAAGGTGAGAGTAGAGAGGTTATATAAGAAACGGCCATTTTTACAATTACTTATGAAATATCATTAATCCACAATTTTTTTTCGGGTTGGGTTCAAAAAAGAATTCAACCTATATTTTTGATTTCCGAACTCAAGCATAATCCTATATGTTCACCCGAGATAATTTTCCGCATGGGCATAATTTTACTAGTTAAGAAACATTCGAACTGTAAAAGCGCATGTGAAAATGGCCTAATTTAGGCGGCTAATGGGTTGAGAAACAAAAAGCTTGTGGGTTTTTTTAAAAAAGTGTTAAATGCTAAAATTAGTCTTTATTATTTGTGTTTATGATATTTTATGAGACCAAGTATGATCTTAAATTTATTTTATTTATTTTATTTTCTTAACCTCTATAAATTATAATTTTTCTATTTTTATGATTTTTTTATTTTTTATACATTTTTATTTTTTAGGATCATCTCACTTACTTTTTTTCATTTTTTTCTTTACGCATGATACAAAGGAATTCAACAAACCATTAACCGATTAACCCGCTTAACCCAAACTAGAATATTATGTAAAGTGGGGTGGGTTAAGTTTCTTCCAACCCATTTTCCAAATTTAACTCCAGCCTAAATACCGCATTATTCATGCGAGTTGAATGCAACTTCAGAAAAAATGAGCAGGCGATGGATTGGTCATGCACTCAAATGAATCTTGATGTTGGTCCAGGAAACAAGAAATGAACTTAGGCATTGTAGAACTTTATGTACCATTTTGCCACCTCTAGGTGAGAGGAGTACATATTGATCATTGAATCTTATATAAATAGTCAAGATTATAATTTAAATACATGTAACTTTTTTAAGTGGTTATATGACCTTTAAGTAACTTTTAATCTTGACTATCTATGTATGATTTTGTGGTCAAGATTTACTCTTCTCACCTTCTTACAATAAAAATTTCTCTCATTAGATATGGCCTTATATATTATATATATATATATATATATTGGCATATGCTTAAAGTCACCAATTGTACATACTTTTTCTATATTTTTTTTCTTTGGGAAAACTAATATTATGGTTAAGTGGTATTTTGGTTAGTTTATATCAAGGGTGTAAGTGAGTGATTTGATTCAGATTTTGAAAAAAAATAAACTTGAACTAATCAAAATCAATTGGTTCGGTTTTCGTATATTTTGATAGTCAAATTCAAACTAAACCAAACTAAACCGAACATCTATAGATTGGTTTAGTTCGGGTGATTGGATTGAGAAAATTTTTTTTTTACACAAAAATTAATTAAATAATTAATTTTTTATAGCAAAAAAAAAAACATAATAAATCTATAATTTTTTTTCTAGAAATAGAATCAAATTTATGTATCTCAATAAGCACACTATAAAGTACAACAAATATACAAAGTTTAAACAAACAAGCATAATTAAAATATACGTAACAATAGATACCAGTACAAAGACAAGTACATAACAACACTCAAACTTAGTCTAAACGTAATTAAAAGGAAACACAAGTACACAACATAATAATAGGCAGCACCCAAAGTCAATCCAAACTTAATCTAAACTCAATCTAAACTCAATTCAAACATTAAAAAAAAAACATGATTCATCAAACATCATTCATCAAATTCAATTTATCTTTGAACTTCATATATATCATGCAATAAGCACAAATGAAAATGTTATGGTCATTTATCTTCATTTCAATAATTAATGTCCAAGGATTTAACAATGAAAACGCTATGGTCCTCCAAGACCACTCTTAATACCACCTTGGCTTATCTACCCTATGAATAATTACTCACCTATCATATCACCCTCCTATTGTTTTATCCTACCAAATGCTAATGGACAATATAACTCACCATATCCTATTATGCATTCACCGTAAGTCTAAGAAGCCACAACACTAAGACCCCAAGCTTCTCGACTTTGCCAAAAATAAAAGAAACTTCACTATGAGGTAGAATGTACAATAAAGAATAACTCAATGAGCTCCGAAAGAACACCTTCACCATAACAAAGAAAATAGAATTTGTGAATTGCATCGGCACATGTGGATTGTGGTCGGCCGATTAGGAATAAATAAAATTAGACAGAGAATTATAAAGAAAGAACAAAGAAAAAAGTTATAACCAAATTAATTATATGACTCACTACCAAGCATTAAACATTAATATATTACCTTCAGTAATTGCGACTTTTGCATATGGAGAGTCTTGAAGTAAGAAGTTCAATACTTCATCTAGTACATGTAGATCAAGTTCACGTCTCACATTCAATGACATCAAGTTACTGAAGTCAATAGGTGCAGTATTTGGAAGATCAAGAATTAATAAGAATATATATATATGGTTTGGTTCGGTTTTTGGATTTGAAATTTCAAATTCGAAAACCGAACCAATTAAATTTTATCTGATTTAGATTTTACTCGAACCTGATACCTGTAAAGCCATTTAAGTCAAGTGAAACAGGTTAAATAGTTCGATACTCTATCAATATACCTGAACCAAATCGAACCAATTTAATTAGTTTAGCTTGGATTGATCGGGTTATCCAATCCAATTTACACTTTTAGTTTATATGCCTCTCAATTATAATAATTTTCTGTTCTTGACTGGATTTCAAATTCTCGAATTCCAGTCCATTAGGCCATGACTCAAGCCAGATGATGTTCAAGGCCTATTAAGCTATACATCGGTCCAATAACTAATGAACCGACGTTCTAGAAGGAGTTTATAACTGTAACAAAATCCTATCATAAATAAGGATAAGGGGACTATATCTAGGGGTGTCAAAATGGGTCAAGCCCGATGAGCCAGCCCGAATAGCCCGACAAAATAGACGAGCTGGGCTAGCAAAATACTAGTTCGAAACTTACGTGACCTGAATGGGTCGGGCCAGCCCGCTCTTTTAACACTACATAAGGCTAAATGGGCTAGGTTGGACTAGCAAAATATCAGCCTGAAACTTACATGGTCCGAATGGGCTGGCCCGAAAATGGCCCGATCCCGAATGTGCTGACCCGAATGGACCGGACCGACCCGTTTTGACACCCCTAACTATATCTCTCATAATTAGATATAAGGAAATCAAATTTCAATAGGATTGTTCCCTAAGTAAGTAATCTCACACTGCATTAATCCCTCACATACTAACTTCTTAGTACAAATCCTAACTTGAACATTCGATTACCTTATAGGTACATCACTTATTTCTTCGTCATAGTATTAGGTGTCAACTTCTTCAATCGTCTAGATCAAGACTAAGTATATTATCTTTAATTTCAATTTAGAATATTTACTATTTCAAGTAAAGGCAATCTATCTAAGCTAGTTTTAAGAATTCAAAAGAAATCTCTAGCAACTTGTTTTCAAGAAATTGGAAAAATTAGATTTCAAACATATGGCAGTGTATCTAATTATCAAACGTTCATCTTCATTGCTAAACTAAATTGTTTTTGGTTTCTCTAGATATCCCTACACTTTTTGGATGTGAGATTACCTTCATTCAAATACGAAATGATATGATTAGGCCTTCCTACAAGTGACATATCTAGGATTCGAACATTTGTCCTCCTTTGAGAGGATAGATTACTTACCATTGTGCCTAATCTCCTTATAGGTGGTATATACTTAATTATAAAATATGAGAAATGGTTCATATACTCAAATTTAAAATAATAATTATTAATTATGAATTTATTATTTTTTTATTAGTGCATGGTATTTATAATTATTGTTGTTGTCTTTTAAACATATCTTACAACAACTTGATTTAACTATATAATATAATGAAAGGCAAATTACACTAATTTTCCTAAAGTTTGGAAGTATTACACATTATACCCCATTTTTTTCCACCCCGATATCGTGCTTCCTTACTCTATGCATTGTGTAACATTCCTATAAATAAATAAATATAATAAATAAATAAATAAATAATAATAATAATGATAATGAAAAAAATAAATTTCCTAAATACCTAATGAAATTGAAATAATCAAGATTTAATTAAAATAAATAATTAATGATATATTATGGTAATAAGATAAATTTGATTAGGAAGAGGTATTTTAAATTTTGAAAATGAAATCTGATTAAGTAAGATAATTTACTGGGAATAAATTATATTTAAATAGCATGATAGTAGGAGATTTTGGGGAAGGAAAAACTCATAATTAGCAGGAAGGAAGGAGGAGCACATCACTGCTCTCCCTTGTGACACCTGACCAATAAGCATCACCTTCTCATTTTTGCCTTGAGGCAAATGTGTTGGTAACCTGCTCAGTAGCTAGTCACTCACATTTTGCCATTTTGGCCTCCCTAAAAAGCCTCCTCATGTCCCTATCCCCCTCATTTCATCAGAAACTTTTCTCCTCACTTAATGCTTTGTTTGGATAAGGAGAGAAAATGGAAAGAGAGAAAATAAAGAGAAAATTACATTTTCTCTCATATTGTTTGGATGAAGAGAAAAAGAGAGAAAGAAAATAAAAACTTTTCTTTCTCTTGTTTGGTTGAGAAGAAAAGTGAGAAGAAAGAAAATAGAATTATATAAAATGACTAATATACCCTTTATGTAATGTAATAAATGAATTTATTTTTTACCATTTATTTTACCTCTCTAATGTAATAACAACATCTCCCTTATTTACTTTGAACCGCAAATAAAAGCTCATACGTCTGATATTTTCCTATCCATGTAATCTAATTTATCTAACGTCATTAGCTTTAGTTAATTGCAGTGAACTGGTGATCTATTTTGTCCAACAAAACACTGCTCTATTATCAGTGATATATATGCATATAACCCCAACCACAACCCTTTACTTTGTCACTTAATCGAGCAGAAGATTGAGCTAAAATAGTACATGGCCCCGAAAATTAAATTGTTCATCTACAAGTGGAAAGATAATTTATTAAACTCATAGTCATAGTTCCAGATTATTTTTTTTTTGTTTTATTAAGTAGAAAATCATGCAAGTACCAATAAAATATACTAAACACACGTTAATTTCTTTCCCTCCACAACTAAAAAAATAAAAAACAGAAAGAGAGATATAAAAGAAGAACTCATTTATCTCATTTCAATCTAGTATGCTTGACATTTGTTTCTATATTTGAGTCTGACAAATGGAAGGAAGTACAATTGTGAAAACCCTTATAAAGTCACTGTTGCAGCAATGAGCTTGGCTTCCTAGACACTGCATGGAAAACAAATAGATCAGAAAGTTATTGTTGCAGCAAAGACCAAATAAACAAAAAAGAGATGAGATAATGTTTTTTGCTTGTAGAGCTTGCCTTCCCGAATTGGAATGAAATCTGACATTCAAGACCCATCCACGAGTACCAGAACAGAACATACCCACCATGGGAAAGATTAGATATTAAAAGTAGAAAACTATGAGTCACATTCATACATCACCAAATTTCATAAGATGCCTTACTTTAAAGTCTAAAATGGCTTCATAGTTCATATGCAGAAAAAAAAAATAGCTTCTAGTAAATATACAATTTTTTTAAAAAAATTGAATGAAATAAAAAAATTATACTATTTGAGTTTATTGAGATTTACCACTTATTCTACATAAGAGCATGGAAAAAAAACTATGACATAATCTAAAACATGATCCAAAGGAAATGTGATGCTATGGAAAAAATTTACCTTGGGTTTATTTTCATAGCTTTACTTTGCTATCTCCCCCATCTCTGCAAAATGCCTATATATATAAACCAACCAATCAAACCCACCATTAAGAACTTCATTAAGAATTGCACAAAATCACCAGAAGCAAGGAATGATATAACCTCATCCACATAATGTCTAAGTAAAGAACACTCAATTTTTGCACTGCATAAAGAAAATAACATATATTCAATAATAACACAACTAAACCTAATCAAAAAATAAATTATAGAAATCTAAATACATTAGTAAAACTAATTTACAATTCAATTCCAGAGAACTAACTATATATGCAAGATTTCCAACTTACCTGTCCACATCCAGCTCAATAACAATCATTCTAGTTAGCTTACCATCCCTTTGAAACTGTTTCTCATTACTAACACCAGTAAGTAATCCACTCACATCTGCAGAAAAAAAAATGTCTATCAATTAAAAGAATAACTCAACTTAAAACTGAAGTTAAGGCACTATGTACCAATGAAATATGCAGATTCTCCATCAGTTTCAAATATGTCCTCCAATGGAATTAGAGATAACCCATGCAATGGAATCAAGTCAGAATCACAGTATCTCACCGTGGTTCTAAATTGGAAGTTCAACCGAGATTCATACTTAGTGGTTCAGAAAGCCCCAGAGTTTGAACCCACTCCAAAATAAGCCATGATGTAAACATACTCCTAAGAGACGAGAGGCATAAATTTATACGCCAAAGTCTTTTTGATAAGGGCTTGAATCTTACACCCCTAAAAAAATTACAACATTTGTTGAAGACACTATTACTAATAGTGTATAAAGATAACCTAAATATTTGATAAAAAAAAAGATGTAAATAAATGGTATGAAGCTTGCAAATTCATCATAGAAGACCATTTCAATAGAGCTCATCACAGATGGGTTATTGAAGCTGGGAATGTACCACAGCCGCACTATGCGAACCTTCAGCCTCCATGACTCATCATCAAGTTTCAAAATGATTACTGGGTAACCCTCAAGAAATCAATCGTCAAATAAATGCAGAGAAGGTTACCTTACCAAATGATTTAAGAGAATGAGTCTAAAACTGATCACCCAGTAACATATTAGGCTGATAAAGTAAACTCACACTAACAAACCACTCAGTTGAACACCCATATTAATAAAATCAACATGAGCCTACACACAAAAATAGTATATGTACACTAACAGGAAAAAAAGAATACTAACACTGGCTACTGCCCCCTGCACTGAGCAAAAATTTTAGGCTAAATACTTGTTCTTACAAAACAAAATCTTGCTAAGAGAGATCAACCAATAACAAATGAGAGAAAATCAATCAAGAACTATACTGCAACCACATTCCCTAGTTAGTCTAAACCACCGTCTCCTAAAAATGATCTGAAGCATTAAAGGGGAAAATGCAAGAATTACCTTCAACAAAGCCACTGAGATGAACGAAGAGAAGAGGTTCTTCAATTAAATTAATTTTCGTGAGAGTGATATTGAAGGGAAAAAAAACAATACATAAAAGAAATGAGCAAAGCAACAAAATAAGACAATGGATTGAAGACAAAAAAATAAAAGAAGAAAAAATACCTTCAAAAAATAAAAACCTGTTTGGTATAAAACATTTAAAAAAAATTAAGGATAGCATTCTATTGGGACTTTTCACGAACAATTAGTACCTAAACAATTAGTACCTACGGTGAAAATGGAGTAGATAAAGCTCAAGAATCAACTCTGATTCAGGCACTCCATGGATATTACTGTCGCTGACACCTTTTCCGTTAAGGTCACCAGCACCTTTGTCAACGTTGTTCAGGTCGTTGGCACCTTTGCCGGCATCATTCTTCCTCATTGCCTTGGTGGTGTTGTCATTTCCTTTCCACCATCACCAGCTACGGCCCTGTACATAAATAATCCTGAATATAAAGCTCCAAAAACAAAAATTGAAATAGTTGCTGAATGAACTTTGAAATGAAGTGGGTGAAGAACTGCATTTTGTTACCAGAAACTGAAAACCAGTGGCTGAGACACGTGGAGGAGAGAGGTGGCGTTGGCCTCGCATGACTGGATCTACACAGTGGGCTTGGATCTAACACGAACAGACGAGCACCGACACTGCAACGGAGGAGACACGAGCAAGGAAGCCGCAACGGAGGAGACACGAGCAAGGGCGTCGCACGACTGTTGCTGAGCGGCTGCCCTGGATCTGAGTGGAGCCTGCACCACGGAGCAAGGACGCCGCACGACCGGATGAGAGGAGAGACAGCGGCAGCGGCCCACGGCTAGACGGAGGAGAGATTGTCCTGGAGTCGCACGACAGGGACGGAGGGAATACAGAAGACAATGGAGGGGGTAAAGAAAACAGAAGAGAAGAAAAATGTTAGCAAAGTGATGGATCTAAAATTGAATGAGGGTATGATGGTCATTTACACGGCTCCCTCTTAATCTCCCCTGTTTTCTTCCCTTCAAAGGGGAGAAAAGTTTTTAAGTGGGTCCCATCTTATTTTTTTTCTATTTTCCCTATTTTCTCTGCATATCCAAACGGGAGAAAAGAGAATATTCTTCTCATTTTCTCTCCTCTCATTTTCTTTCCACCCATTTTCTCTTCAAACAAACAAAGCATTAGAGAAAGAGAAAGCGACGTTCCAGAGAGACAAAGAGAGAAATCATCTTCTTCTTCTCTTCACTTTCTTCTCAGCCAAGAGAAAAGCATTGACATCACCCCAAAAGTTCGTCTACTATATCTCAAGTCCGAGATTCTCTAGAGGTAGGAAAGGCAAAAGCTCATTCTTTTCTCCTTCATTTCTACTATACATAGCTTTGTGGTCCTTCCTTCTTTCTCTTCTTGCCTTATTTTCGTTTTTTTTTTCTTGATGCATGCCAGTTTCTAACTTTTGAAAGTCTTTGCAAGTTCTTCCTTTTTACTATAACTGAAACAAGTTTACCTTGCAGGGGATGAACCAGGTTTATCTCCTTTTGAAATTCTTTTTTTCCTATTTCTATTTCTTTGCTCACCTTTGTTGTTGTTTTGTTGACGAAAAACCGGACCTTGGAGAGAGGAGACGAGTTAGGGTTTGTTGAAACCAAAGACGATATTTTTTTGGCTTGCATGCTTACAAGATCACGTTTTTTCTACATTTTCGTATACTGTGATTATTTTACAAGTGGAAGATGTCACCCATTGACTGTATAACTAAACATTTTGGATTGTGCCTCTTTCCTACCCCTCGGTTTCATGTCCTTTTACCAAAAGGAGACTCTTTATTTGCTTGCTTGTTTGATGTGGTAGCTATAATACCTATCATGAACTCTTTAACTTGGAGATTTTCAAGTTTACAACAGATCATTATTTTTGAACCTTGGACCTTTATTTTACTTGCCTAACTATATCATGAGATTTTCTTAAAACTTATAACTTCTTATGAATTTAAACTACTGATTTATTATGCTATTTTTGGATGAAAAGATGCATGATATGATTTTTTGTTGAGGTTTTTACTCTCTTTAAGATACAGTTTTGTTACTAGAAAAAAAATGAGGAGTATTTGATATATAAATGGTTTTTATAAGATTTGGGTATTCTTTTGAAAAACTAGATTCCTTACTAAAACTAATATTTTGAAGTTAGATTTGTTGTTTGTTGTGGACTTACGAATCCCCAATGGATTCTTCCATTAACTTTTTTTTAATATAAACTTGATTTTGTATAACATGGAGGAAGCTCAATATTGTTGTCCCATAAAACAAAGAATCATTATGCATTAGAAGAATTAATATTATGACTCCCTTGTGACACCTGACCAATAGGTGTCACTTTCTCAATTTTTCCTTGAGGTAAATGTGTTGGTAACCTGGTAGCTAGTCATCAACATTTTGCCATTAGGCCTCCTCACATTTTGATTAGAAATATTGAGAGAATTATGCATAAATGGTTAAGTGACGGTCCAAAGCCCTAATGTGTTCTTGATAAAGGCTACTTCCTTGCAATGGGATGAGGAGAAAAGAAACCGAGTTCCTTACTCAATCAGTTTTTATGATAAAAAATATTTTAATTGTATTTAAATTTTATTTTTTGGGTAAATTTTTTTTAGACCATTAGTTATGACTTTTAGAAATAAAAAATTGAAAAGAATGGTAAAAATATTTTCCGTAATTATAAGATTAGAATATCATTAGTTTAAACTTTATTGCTTTTGTTCTCCTCCCTATTGAGATTTTTATCTTATTAATTTTGGTGTGATATTTCAGATGCCAAGATTTTGTTTGATAGCTGATTATTTCTTTGAGTGGTTACTGATACCCAAGTTGGGAGTTTATATGCCTACTGTGTACTACATTCTGGTTACTATGATGGAAAACCCTGACGAAGATGGATAGGAGCTAATGTAGGTTTTGGTGGTAGATGTAGCACTCCTTAGGGCCTTTTTTTTTAAGCACCTTGTAAATGCCTATGTAAAGCCTAACTTTTGACTAACTAGGTGCTAACCCACAAGACTAGGAGTTGTTACACTTACGTTATGATGCAGATATGTATTAGCTACTAACTTTGTAAGGGTAGCGTCCCAATCAGTGACAGTTGTATGAACTATTCATCGGAAATCTAGTCATGATATTTTGAGAAAAAAACATGATTCTTCCCAATACCTTTATACTCAATTGTAACTTTGTTATGAAAATAATAGAAAATTTATTATGCAACCACAATAATACGACGCGGCTCCTTAGGGTAGTAGTAATCTAATATGATATGTTAGACCAATATTATATGAAACTTTACTTCTGCTTATATAGTTAACGTAATGTAATATTTAAATTCCTAGGAATTCAACGTTAGTTTTCGTATTATCAGGAGTTAAAAAAAATTAATTAGTATCTTAAATAATTTTATAGTAAGAAACAAATAATTAAGTTTTAAATAAATATGTCAATTTATGTTTTCTACCTCAACAGAATTTTTAAGAAGTATCAGGTAGAGGTTTAGGATGCAAAATCAAATCAGACAAAAACAAGATTAAATAAACAGAAGAAATCAAATAAAACTAGATGTCGTTTTTGCTGTGAGAATGAGGAAAGAAAGAGAATTCAAACGACAAGAAACTCTTGCTTACATGCGAGTTCCATTTCGAATCTTCTCTAATCGGTATGGACCGTATCCAGCACCAGTAGCGGTGCGCCCAAATTCTGTTTCCCCATTCTCAATTCAATGGCGTCGTCACTCTCTTCCATCCTCCACCAACCTCATGGTGTTCTCCGCCACAACATTTATCGTCGATGTTGTTGTGCAACTCTCACAATCTTCCACCACCACATCCCAAAACCTTCTTCTCCGTGTAGCTACGGCAATCCACGCTCAACCTCATTGCCACCCCCACTATGCACGGATTTCACTTTGAATCTCACTAAAAACTTCGCTCACTTCATTGCTCGAACTACTCTCACCGATTCCCAGGCTCAACCCGAGTGAGTTATTATAAAAACGCACCCTTTTACTACCTGTGTTTTGAATGGTGTATAATTCTACTTGGATTTTAATTGGTATACTATGGGCCTAAAACCTTTACTTTATGAGTATTTGTTATCCACAAAATTTAAGTTTATTTTTTTTATATTGATTATGTCTATTTTATTAATTAAATTATGATATGATATGTGTTGATTAATATTTTTTTTATTTTTTTTAAAATATACATATTATAATTTAATTGATGAAATAAATGTAATAAAAATAAAAAAATGAAATTAAGTTTTATAGATTGCCATTTACTTCAATTTCAATGAACAGAGGACAAGTATTATTTTCAGTATAATTCATGATTTCGCTAACATATTAAAAGGTGAAACATTACATATCAATTGTGTATACGTTTATGTTTTGTTGTTCATAGGGAATTCATATTCAAATGCCCTCAAACTTGTCTGTTCTATCAAAACTTTGTATCTCTTCTAGTTCCTAATGGATTGTCATATGTAATTCTGTATGAGTTCTCTGATTTCTCTAGTTCCCCCACCGTCTTTCTCCAGAGCAATGCAAATTTTCTTTTTTGTTTCCGCAAATGTTGTATACCCTCATGAATATTTCATCACCACAGGACTGCAAATTTTAGATACGAATGAATTTTTTGTGTGCGTATTATTTATTCATTTATTTTCTTGTGTGTTTATTTATTTCTCCGGGTAGCCTTGTAGAAGATACTGAAGTTCCTTCAAAAGGTCGAATATATCGTGAGACTTATGGATGTCAAATGAACGTTAATGATATGGAGATTGTCCTGTCTATAATGAAAAATGCTGGCTACCGTGAAGTTGTGAGTGTTCCTGAGAGCGCAGAAATCATATTCATTAATACTTGTGCCATCAGGGACAATGCGGAACATCAAGTATTTGCGAACTATACACGTATATTTGTAAGTATCTCGAAATTCTAATCCATCATATTTTGCAAAGTATGGCAAAGACTTAATTACTTTTGGTTTCTTAAGAGGCACTGGAAGAGCAATGTTGCTACTGGAAGGTCGCAGTTGCTGCGCCCTCCAAAAGTTGTTGTTTTGGGATGTATGGCTGAGAGGTTAAAGGACAAGATACTGGATGCGGACAAAATGGTTGATGTGGTGTGCGGGCCTGATGCTTAAAGGGATTTGCCACGATTGCTGGAAGAGGTTGACTATGGCCAGAAAGGGATCAATACTCTTCTTTCGCTTGAGGAGACTTATGCTGATATTAATCCACTTAGAATCTCGGAGAACTCGGTTACTGCTTTTGTCTCTGTGATGAGAGGTTGCAACAATATGTGCTCATTTTGTATTGTACCTTTCACTAGAGGCAGAGAGCGATCACGTCCCGTTGAAAGAAGTAACACTTCTTGGCCAAAATGTTAACAGCTACAATGATGCATCTGTTATGAAAAGTGGTTTTTCAAAAGAATAAAGTCCTACATTGGTTGGAAGTAAATTTTTGGAAGAGTTTATATCTTAACATATGTTTTGAGCTTTGTAAGAAACAAATATGATGGTGGTCTCACGCGTCCAAAATTAGGTTGAAAAACTCATGATTAGTGTAAATCATTGATTTGCCCTTCCCTACGTGTGATATCATGAAGCTTAAATTTTTTGTCAAATATTTAATTAATTTTTTGAATTTACTAGGAAAATGAGGTTTTTGAAAAAGTCAAAAATCGAGAATTTTTGTCAGTATCGTATTTGACCATGCCTTCAAATAAATAAACAGAAGGCAAATAAAACTGTTTTAACGTTATAATTAGTTTTTAACGGACAAATTAGTTTTCCAACGTTACTATGCCATTTTCAACAACCAGATTTGTTTTCCCACGTTACTGTGCCAACAACCATATTTCTAAATTACTTTTTTCTCTATAAATGTTTATTTACTTGCCACCCCAGTTTTAGACACACCGCGATTTTTTTGCTTCCCTCTACTATTCTTCTATACTTTCTTCTCATCAACGAGTTATTATGGGTTACTCAAGTATTAAAATTCTCTTGTAGTTTTTGAAACCACTGCATCAAATAGGAAGAGTCTATTTTATTAATTAAATTTGTATCTGTTGAGGATTTTTGTTTATACCAAAATAATGAAAATTGATAAAAAAAGAAATTAATATGATTAGCACGTTGTCAGATTTTACAGAGGGGTTTGCTATTTTATTTCAGGTACAAAATTGGGCTGAAAAGCTCATGGTTAGTATAAATTATTGATTTGCCCTCCCTTTCGCGTGATATCATGACTCCTAAATTTTTTGTCAAATATTTAATTAATTTTTTGAATTTACTAGGAAAATGAGGTTTTTGAAAAAGTCAAAACCGACTTGCGTATTATTTATTCATTTATTTGATTTCCGCTTTCCTTCAAAAATATCGTGAAATTTGTTTTAACGTTATAATTAGATTTTTTAACGACAAATTAGTTTTCCAACGTTACTATGCCATTTTCAACAACCAGATTTGTTTTCCCATCAAGCTATTTGCCAACAACCATATTTCTAAACTAGCGACTTTTTTGTCTTCTATAAATACTTGCTTTTTTCTTGTAGTTTTAGACACACCGTTTTTTTGCTTCCCTCTACTATTCTTCTATACTTTCTTCTCATCTGCGTCTGGGTTACTCAGTATTAAAATTCTCTTGTAGTTTTTGAATCCCTGTCAAACAACAAGAATCAATCTTCTTTGTCTGTTGAGGATTTTTGTTTATACCAAAATAATCCTTGAGGGCAGTGCTTAGCACGTTGTAGACTTTACGGGTTTGCTATTTTATTTCAGGTACAAAATTGGGCTCGCACGTCCAAAATTGGGCTGAAAAGCTCATGGTTAGTATAAATTATTGATTTGCCCTCCCTTGCGTATGATATCATGACACCTAAATTTTTTATCAAATATTTAATTAATTTTTTGAATTTACTAGGAAAATAAAGTTTTTGAAGAAGTCAAAACTGACTTGGTCGTATTTGACCAGGTCTTCCCAAACGGGCAAATCTGTTTTAACGTTATAATTAGTTTTTAACGGACAAATTAGTTTTCCAACGTTACTATGTCATTTTCAACAACCAGATTTGTTTTCCCACGTTACTGTGCCAACAGCCATATTTCTAAACGGCTCTTTTTGTCTTCTATAAATACTGTTTATTTACTGTAGTTTTAGACACACCGTTTTTTTGCTTCCCTCTACTATTCTTCTATACTTTCTTCTCATCTGCGTCTGGGTTACTCAGTATTAAAATTCTCTTGTATTTTTTGAATCTTTGTCAAACAGGAAGAGTCTGTTGTACGCTGAGGGATTTTTGTTTATACCGAAATAATCCTTGAGGGCAGTGCTTAGCACGTTGTAGACTTTACAGGTTTGCTGTTTTATTTCAGGTACAAAATTGGGCTCGCACGTCCAAAATTGGGCTGAAAAGCTCATGGTTAGTGTAAATCATTGATTTGCCCTCCCCTGCGCGTGATATCATGACACCTAAATTTTTTGTCAAATATTTAATTAATTTTTTGAATTTACTAGGAAAATGAGGTTTTTGAAGAAGTCAAAACTGACTTGGTCGTATTTGACCTGGTCTTCCCAAACGGGCAAATCTGTTTTAACGTTATAATTAGTTTTTAACGGACAAATTAGTTTTCCAACGTTACTATGCCGTTTTCAACAACCAGATTTGTTTTCCCACGTTACTGTGCCAACAACCATATTTCTAAAGCTCTTTTTGTCATCTATAAATACTGTTGATTTACTGTGGTTTTAGACACATCGTTTTTTTTTCTTTCCTCTACTATTCTTCTATACTTTCTTCTCATTTGCGTCTGGGTTACTCAGTATTAAAATTCTCTTGTAGTTTTTGAATCCCTGTCAAGCAAGAAGAGTCTGCTGTATGCTGGAGGATTTTTGTCTATACCGAAATAATCCTTGAGGGCAGTGCTTAGCATGCTACAGACTTTATGGGTTTGCTGTTTTATTTCAGGTACAAAATTGGGCTCGCACGTCCAAAATTGGGCTGAAAAGCTCATGGTTAGTGTAAATCATTGATTTGCCCTCCCCTGCACGTGATATCACGAAGTTCAAATCTTTTGTCAAATATTTAATTAATTTTTTGAATTTACTAGGAAAATGAGGTTTTTGAAGAAGTCAAAACTGACTTGGTCGTATTTGACCTGGTCTTTCCAAACGGGCAAATTTGTTTTAACGTTATAATTAGTTTCTAACGGGCAAATTAGTTTTCCAATGTTACTATGCTGTTTTCAACAACCAGACTTGTTTTTCAACATTACTGTGCCAATAGCCATATTTCTAAACGGCTCTTTTTGTCTTCTATAAATACTGTTTATTTACTGTGGTTTTAGACATAGTTTTTTTGCTTCCCTCTACTATTCTTCTATACTTTCTTCTCATCTGCGTCTGGGTTATTCAGTATTAAAATTCTCTTGTAGTTTTTGAATTCCTGTCAAACAAAAAGAGTCTACTGTACGCTGGGGGATTTTCGTTTATACCGAAATAATATTTGAAGGCAGTGTTTAGCACGCTGCAGACTTTACGGGTTTGCTGTTTTATTTCAGGTAGAGAAAAACAACAGCATCGGGGATTGGGAAACAGGTTGAATCAGGGTCCAATTGGAAACTTAGTGAAGGATTTTCCAGCATGTGTAAGGTAAAAAAAAAGGGGCTCAAGGTTTTCTGATCTGTTGGATTGAGTCTCCTCAGAATTTCCTGAGATGCGATTCAGATTCACATCTCCACACCCTAAAGATTTTCCAGATGACTTGCTTTATCTCATGCAAGAAAGACATAATATATGCAAATTTATACATTTACCTGCACAAACTAGAAGTAGCACAGTGCTTGAGAGAATGAGACGAGGATATACTCGAGAAGCTTACTTGGATCTTGTGCAAAAGATACGGAGTATTATTCCAGATGTGGGCTTAAGCAGCAATTTCATTTATGGTAATATATTTTTTGAAGTTTCTTTCCCCTTCTTTTTTCTTTCCTTTGCTATTTTCATTAATTTGGCCTTTTTATAATTGGAGCATCTTAAGTTCAACTGATGAAAGAGGGATTTTCACATTTATAGTGTCTTTTATTTTTATAATCATGTATTCATAATTTCTTCTTTGGTGAGACTGTGACCTTTTATTCTAAGCGAGTCTGGTGTTCTAATTTTCTTAAGCTATTCAACTTCAAAACACACAATTTACACATTATTTTCTGAAGAGATTCATCTGGTTTTACACTTCTTAAATTATTAACATTTTAAATGATTGTTCACAACAGAATATAGAGTTTAATATTGAGCTAAGATAGGTCTGTGGAAGGGATAAATAAAATCTTTATGCTTAAATATCATCATCAAATATTTTGGTTGTGTTACTGAAAGTTTTGGCTACCTGTATTGATATACCATGAGATGCAACAAGTTTATTTTACTGGAAGTATTAGATGTATATAAGCTCATCGATAATTTAGTTATGTATATGTTACCCAAAACTTTCTGTCTGAAAGTTGTACTTTTTCTTTACCACATAAATATGTTACTGTATAAGCAATTAGCATGTGATTGCAGTCTTTTAATATGTGCAATTCCATCAGGTTTTTGTGGAGAAACAGAGGAGGAACATTCAGACACTTTGACTCTCATAAAAGCTGTTGGTTACGATATGGCATTTATGTTTGCTTATAGCATGAGGGAGAAAACTCATGCCAACAGAAATTATGATGATGATGTTCCCGAAGAAATAGAGCAGAGGAGGCTAACTAAGCTTATTGAGGCTTTCCATGAGAGCACGCGAAAATGTTACAACTCTTAGATTGGAACTATACAGATTGTATTAGTTGAAGGATCCGATAAGAGCGCTCCAGATACTGAGCTTATGGGCAAGAGTGACAGGGGTCATCGGGTTTTATTTGTTAATCTGCTGATCCCTGACAGGGAAGATGTTAATAGGAAGCGAAATCCTGTGGTTGGTGATTATGTTGAAGTCCGCATATCAAGATCTACAAGAACATCACTCTTTGGCGAAGCACTTGCTATAACTACACTCAGTTCATTTTACAATATTAAGGATGAAGAAGCTGTTGCATGCAGCGTATAAAACCTTGCAGCATAAACACCTTGTCATGGGCAATTGTTGAAGAAAGTCATCATAAATTGCTCTTTCCCCTGTTTTAGTGACTTCACAGCACCTTTTCTCAGGGAATTACTTCAGGGGAGTGGGATTGACTAGGCATTTTACAGGCTACATGTCAGCTAGATAAAAATTCTATCCTCTATTGAACTTCACATTCCATGAAAAGGGATTCTGAGTCTGCGTTTAACTTTACAAGATTGATCACTGAGAATTTCATTGGCAACCTGCAGTGCAATTTCAAATAGCCTAGGGCAGGTTTGTTGCGATTTGTTCTTTTGCCATTGCTTGGCAAATGAGCTTTGATGAAGCATATGTAAAAATGTGGTTTTTGCCACCATCATCACAATTCTAGTTTTTATAGGACTTGCCAGGTCTTATGAGTGTAATGTCACCATTCATCAAATTATGGTATCTATGAAATACCGTATTTATGAAATACATTTTCTATTGCATAGAGCCTAGAAAAATTATTTCTCAGTTGCTCCTATTACCCACCTTCCATCTGTCCCTTTTATGCTTAATGTTAAAGAGTCTGGAGGTAATTGCTAGGGACAAACTGATTAATGTTTTTTACACAATACTGATTAGTAAAATTATTTAATTAATTATGTATATAAATTAATTAATAAATATCTATTAATCAATTAATATATATAATTTTTATTAATTAATTAATATTAGTGATTAATTACAAATTTATATTTTATTAATTAGTATAAAAAATAATGTAAAAAATGATGAGATGATTATTTTTGAGACAATAAATAATGTGATACCCCTTCCTTTATCATCTTTTGTTTTAGTTAAATTTCTCAGTTACTCTATGGAAGGCGTAGACCACATCAAACCAAGGCCTGCTGATGTTAATTAACCGATATCAAAGCTATGTTTTGGTGTACGTGCTCCTCGATTCCAAGATAGTGACCAAACATTATCATTTGGGAATGATGACGATGAGTCTGTATTAGCCTAATGCCAGTGACTGCACGCACGACCATGATGAATAGAGTGGAATGGTCCATTCTGCACTAGCAGTAGCATTCATAGCAGCCATTAATAAAAGCGGTCAAAACACAGCACTGATCAGTGATCCCCTCCTGTGCAAACCTCCCCCTTAATTCACATGCAAAATAACAGGACCACTTGATGTTTGTTTACTCTAGTTCGGGCACAACCAAGTTACATTAGCTATATTCAGCTTTCACAAGATTTAAAAAGAAAAGTGTAACCAATAAAAAAAATGAAAATAAAGAAAAGAAACAAAGCTTCGATATTCATGTTGTTGAGTCAAAAGTCCTAAAAATAACAGAATGCATAGGCAGAGAGAGAGAGAGAGAGAAAGTGGGTGGCTAAGACTGTAGAGTACTGAGGAACGATTCAGACAAGACGAAGGCACCATAAGTCAAGAATGGAAAGTGGGAGAAGGAAAAGAGGCTAACGATTCTGGCACCATTCGTTGGGCCATTAGTTTTCTCTCACGTGCACACTCACTGCAGTGCGGGGTAGTGGTGGGTGATAACAGTAGAGTCACCTTCACCCTTTCTATATTTTCTATGGGTGCGATGCGATCATGTCCATCTGCATGCGTTGATTAAAGAAAGTGAATAGAATGTACCCCAAAAAAAAATGTAAATAGAGTCCACACACACACACACTTGCAGAAGAATCCCATGAACGATAAGACCTTTCTACCAGAGAACTGAGCCCAGCACAAACTGATATAAGATTAGACGTTTCATTGCCATCCTTTACAACCTTTCAGTTCTTATTATCAAGTAAGTAAAATATTAATAATCTAGAGCATGTTTGGATTATTTTTCCCACATAACAACTTTTTTTTTTTAAATAAAAATTGTTTTAAGTGCTTTCATACATGTTTAGAAAAACTTGTCACGTCTGATAATAATTCATGTTTTTTACATTGAAAGACAACTTTTTTTTAAAAGCATTTTTTTTAGCATCTTGATTATAAGCTAAAAATAATATTATTATTTTGGAATTGTAACATTTTTATCAAATTAATCTCAAATATTATATAATTTAAAATCTTAAACTAATTATTTTATATTATTATGTAAAAGTGATTTTTTATACAATTTAAATAAAATATATTATTTTAAAATTATTTTTTAATTAATACATCTAAATATAAAATTAATTTTATCATAACTAATTATAAAAAAATTAATTATACATATAATTAATTATTAAAATAATATTTTTTGTTACGACTACTTCAAACACACGCTTACGTACTCACCCACTTTGAACTCATTATAGGTAGGACAAGATTCATGCTCATCCTTTTGCATTACATCATTAATATTTTATATTAGAATCATAATGGCTCCGTTCAGACTACATTTTAGTTAATTTTATGTAGAAATATGTTGGAGTGCAATTATTATTGGATCAAAAGCTATAAATATTGTATAAAAAAAAAAGCTATAAATATTGATCATATCGCAACTTTAATGGAGTTTGAAAAAAAAAATTGAGGAGGGCCGAGGCTCCTTCATACGACACAAGACGCATTAACGTGTATATTAGGATACAAATATGGTTATATGTAAATTATATAATCAGTTAGTTAGTTAACATACTGTTAGAGAATAACAGTTAAGTTAGTTAGTTAGTTACTAACTTTCAAGTCTTTCTTCTATATTCATCGTGGTATATATACCACTTACTGATCAATGAGAAATATCTGAAGATTCATTTTTCTCACATACATGAGTCTCAATATGGTATCAGATTTCAACATCTTCCGTCGCTAGCATTCCAACATTTCTCTGATATTTTTCTTCCTTCAATTCTCAAATCTATCGATCATGGCAATTTCTGCATCTACTGCAATCGATGAATTGCAAAATCCTTTAAGCCCTTACTATCTTCATCCTGGTGAAAATCCAGGAAGTGTTCTTGTCACACTAGCTTTGACTGGATCCAATTATCACTCATGGAGCCGTGCAATGAAACGAGCATTGATGACCAAAAACAAGATCAAGTTCATTGAAGGCACAATTCCGATGCCTGCAAACAATGATCCGAAATATGAATCCGGGCATCGATGCAATAGCATGGTAATTTCTTGGATCACTCGCCATCTTTCTTCTTAGATTGCACACAGTGTGGTGTATATTGACAATTCCAAGATTTTGTGGCATGAACTCAAAGAAAGATTCACCAAAGGTGATCACTTCCGCATTTCAGATCTACTTCAAGAAATTCATTCTATCAAACAAGGGGAGCGAAGTGTCTCTAATTATTTCACTGATTTGAAAGCTCTATGGGATGAACTAGAAGCATTAAGACCAACACCAGAATGTAATTGTGCTATTCCCTGCAATTGTGGTATGCTCACAACAGTTCAAAAGCACAAAGATTCTGAGAATGTGATGTGCTTCCTCAAAGGTTTAGGGGAATTGTATGGCACTGTTAAAACCCAAATATTGATGTTGGATCCTCTTCTATCTATCAATCAAGTTTATTCTTTAGTCTTACAACAAGAAGGCCAATTAATTGGAGGTAACCATGTTGATTCCAAGGTTCTTTTTGTAACACCCCAATGTAGGTCGTCACATTTACGACAAATTAAAATAAAAACTTTCCCAAGTTATAGATCGTTTGTTAATAAATAAAACACGAGTTGTAAAATTTTAGTTGTGTATTCTAAGAAGATCAATAATCATCCTATACAAATCCAATCATCTTCCATTATTGTTTCAACCTTCGTCCTATGGCCATTTCATTCTTGCGGAAAATATTACTAAATAAAATAAAAACAGAACATGAAATAAAATACATTATTAAATACATACCATAATATTTATATGGTTTTGTTTTTTTAAAAATAAAAAATAAATCATAAACCGTTTGACACAAGAGAGTAAATAACAGACTTGCCCAAGTCCAACAGACTAAGAAAACCTAAAAAAAAATACAGTACAGATATAACCAAAACAAAACAATCAAGCCAATCAGTAAGGATGATCCAACGGCTCGCCTCCTTCATGCTAGTCCTCGAATTGCTGCTTCTCTCGAAAAATTAAGAGGTTGATCCTCTTCACCGTCTTTACCATACATAATAATAATAACACAAAAATACATACAAAGAGGTGAGACAATCTGTCATCATTACCATCAGGCAGTATAGAAAACGATAATACAAACAAATATATCATCAAAACATGTTATCACAACATATGTAATATTTCACAGAATATATACAGAATAACAATATGCAGACTCATAATGCGCATGTAAATGACACAAACCTACTCCATGGAGCTAAACACAACCAATCAAAGGGAATGATCTCGGAAGAACCTCGTCATCAACTCTCCTTTCTGCCATGGCCACGTGCTACACAGTCATATTCGCCGTGGCTCGCACAATACACAGTCAAACTCATCGTGTACTACAGGCATTCTACAAGACCGTCCCCAACAAGATCATGATTAAGAATAGTGCTTTGTCGAGATCATTAGTGTGTCATGTCCGGTATCACGACTCAGAGGAGTTACAAACTGTTCACATGTAGAATTTTCGCACACCAATGCCTCCAAGTTCAATAAATGAACAACACTACGCCTATCGCACCCAAACAGGGGTGTAATTTATCCTCTTAGGTATAACTCGTCAATGACACAAAAAAAAACAGCATATACCTCAATGCATGGTGCAAGACTAAAAAATTCACATATATCATAATATTATCAAATCACATGGTCAAGTGCCATAACTCGGCAATACCTCTTTTCAATATAACCGGGTCCAACCTGACAACATACCGCTGTTATTTTTAATCACGTAAATATTTTACCGCATTTTCACAATCTCATGATTATTTTCCAACATTTTCAAATTGCGTAGGTATTTTCCCACGTTTTCTCAATCATGTAATTATTTTTCAACATTTTCAAATAGCGTAGGTATTTTCCTACATTTTTAAAACCATTTTCTAAATTGCATAACATTTTTAAATCATTTTCTATCTCATTTTCCTTTGTAAAAATATTTAATCCAATTATTTGTTACTTAATCCTCTAAAATCTATACTTGAAAAATAATTTTAGATTAAAAGTATATTGAATGGCATGTGACCGAAATTTACTATGTCTTCAACAAATCAAGCATTTGAAAACACATACATCAAAATCAATCATGAAGTAAAACTATAAACAATCAAGTAAATGAATCCTCATGGATTCTTCACCACACACAATCCATTTTCATACTACCAAAATAGTTGATGAGATTAAATCTCCTTCTTACCTCTTGAAGACTATCCTTCTTGAAAGCTTCCTTAGAGAATTTTGTGTGGCTCCAAGAAAATACCTATCAAGCTTAAACAGTTTACAAAATACAAAACTAAGCTTGAGAAAGAATAACCATGGATCAATCATGCCTTAGAAATTTAAAAACAAATTTAGAAATAGGAAACAAGAATTTTACCTAATAGGGTAGAAATTTCAACCTTGATTTCCAAGCTCAAGATGGTTGATTTTGAAGAAACTCACAACATGAAAGATGTTTGGAATGGTGTTTAGCTTTAGGAAATGAGGTTGGATAAAATTATTGAAGAGTGGAAGTGTGATTTGGGAGTGGTGGCCGAATAGCTCAAGAAATAGAGAAAAGATGAAGTTTTCTTTGTGTTCTTGTGTTCTTGAAGAAAGAGAATGGAGAGAATAGATAGGAGTGATGGAAAATGAAGTGGAGAGGTCTGCTACACTATATATAGCCGTGTGGTGCATTGGAGGAGTGAGTGGAATGATTTGTGATAATTGCTTGGTGGAGCACTCAAGGAGACAAGGTGGTGCATGCTTAGCCATTTAAAGTGTATGATTAAGTGTGATGGAATCAAAATGATAGCCTAAAAATCATATGCATTGCCTTAGAGTTACATGGAGTGAATGGATGGAAATTCATTGAATGTTTGAGTGAGAGACAAGGTAGGTGAATGATGACTAGACTCCAAGTGATCATGAATGATAGAATATATTATTATGCATTATTTGAAGAATCATTTGCCTTCTTTGAGAGACATGGCCGTGTGGCCTTGGTAGAATTCACCAACAAAAGAATTCCATTCCATGTTATAATGAAGTGTATGAGTTGTGGGTCAAAGTGTTTTACCACTTTGGCTTCTAAATTAAACATACTAGGTCCACGAACATGATTATAGAATCTAGGTAAATAGAAAACTTAATTACTAGGGTTAGGTAATTAGGTTTATGATTTCACCTATGGTAAGTAGATTTATAACCTTAACCTAAGGTAAATAGATTTATGACTTTAACCTAGGGTGAATAATTTTTTTTTTTATAACTTTAACCGACGGTAAATAAATTTATAACTTTATCCTAATGTAAATAGGTTTATAACTTTAACCTAATGTGAATAGATTTATAATTTACTTAAGGTAAATAGATTTATGATTTTACCTACATTTATTTCTCTACGTAGATTTTAACTGGTAGTTAATTTTAAATTAACAAAAATTACTGTGGTAAAAACTAATTTTTTTTACTATCTGAAATTTATTGCGATAAAAATTAAATTTTTACTGTGGTTCAATAATAATGTGTATCTAGATAAATTTTCAAATAACGAAGATTTTCGAATACTGTTTTTGATTTCGGGTTTAGTAAGATCCCCCGGCCCCACGTGAACAGTTCAAAAATTCATTCGGCCTGGAAAAATTATTATTTTCCTGACTCGGAGTAATTCATACACAAAGATCAAAAACATTCACAAAACAGTTAAAATAAATTTACGGCACACAGAAATCACAAAATAGCACAATTTAGTCGTTACTGTAATTTATCAAAAATTAGGGTGTTACACTTTTCAATTCTTCTGATCATCAAGAACACTGGAAAGGCCAAGGTAGAGGTAATGGAACTAGTTCTGGTAGAGGCAGAGGCAAGATTGTTTATGCTCGAGGACATAATTCTGGTAAACAATGCACTCATTGCAATCGATTTGGCCACACCATAGATCAGTGCTATTACAAGCACAAATTTCCTCCTGGTTACAAAACTAGAGGCAATCATGCTGTGCACAGCTTTGTTGTCTCTAATGACAAGGTTGATTCTTCTCCAACTGAGAGGTCTTTACCCCAAGCAACTCAGAAAGATACCATGAACCACTTAAGCCCTAATCAAGTGCAGGATTTACTCACTTTGCTGCATCAGTCCAAGATCCATTCTCATTCCCCTACCAATCTTAACACTGCCTTTGTTGGTGAGTCATCAACTCAGCAACCACAACCTCAATCACATTTAGGTACATCTTCCACCAAATCTCATTTCTGGACACTTGATTCTGGTGCCACTGATCATGTCTCTTTTCACTCATTTTCATAGCATAAAACCAATCAAGGTAAATCTTCCCAATGGCATGTGTATGACTGCAAAACATTCAGGCACAATTTATTTTTTTGATGTTTTTCAGCGTCACAATGTCTTATACATTCCTGAATTTTCCTTCAACCTCATTTCAGTATATCAACTCATTTCTTTTTTACATTGCAAACTAATCTATATTTATTCTTCTTGTCATATACAGAATGCCACTTCATTGCAGATGATTGGGCATACTGAGCTACAAGGTGGCTTATATCACTTAAAGCAACCACACATTCCTTCAGTCCCTTTCATTTCTTCTGTAAATAGTTTCAATTCTACTCATGTTGATTCTAATTTTGATCTATGGCATTCTAGATTAGGACATCCATCCAATAAAGTTTTGAATCAAATTTGTAATATTTTTCCCTATGTTAAATACAATAAAGCCATTGTCTATGATTCATGTCACTTTGCCAAACAATACAAGTTACCTTTCACTTCTAGTGTTACTGTTACAAAGCATCCTTTTGAACTCATTCACATGGACATTTGGGGGTCGTTAAACATTCCTTCTCTTCATGGTCATAGATATTTTCTCACCATAGTTGATGACTATTCTAGGCACACTTGGTTGTTTTTAATGAAACTCAAATCTGAAACAAGAAAATGGATGCACAACTTCATTATTTTTATTCAAACTCAGTTCAATGTAACTATTAAGGCTATACGTTCAGATAATGGCACTGAGTTTAATTGTCCTATGTTGTTTCATCACTTTGGAATTGTGCACCAAACCTCATGTGTTGTCACTCCTCAACAAAACTATATTGTTGAGAGAAAGCATAGACATATTCTCAATGTTACACGCAGCTTTTTATGTAATTCCTATTAGGAAGTGTTCACGGGTCAGTCTAACCCGACTAACCTGATACCTGATTACTCGACTTGAACTAACCCGAATCGGGTTGGTTCGGGTCGGGTTACTCGAAAAAATAACAAAAAATCGACCCGACCTGACCTGACTTTAACTAATTGATTTGGACATTTTTTTTTCATAAACTCAACCCAACCTGACCCATGTACACTCCTAACCACGGTAGGTGGGTGGGGTAGCAGAAAATGCCATCTTTTTTAAATTTTTTTATACATATTTTGTGCCAATTTTCACGTTAACTAAGAGTAAATAATTCTAGATATAATCGTAAGAAATTGACCTAATAATAAATAAGTATGTGATATAAAAATGAATACATGATTATTAATTCAAATTTCTACTACGTTAATTTTTTCACTTACCATAAGAAAATATCCTTATGAATCTAAAAAAAAAAATATTTATAGACTTAAGTGAAGAATTTTTTTAAAAAAAGAAGGCTTATTGGTTAAAACATAAAATGGCCATCTTTTTCTCGGTAGATATGGTTTCTTTTCTACACTCATTGCAGACAGTTCTGTTTTTGTCCATATTTGTTAGCACTTAGCAGCAAATTAATTATCACTTTGTGGGTAACTTCGGCAGAATTAATGAAAATGATTCAAAGGCACACTTGTTTAAAAATATGCTAAAATTTGTTGCCTTCTTTTTTGAAAGGGCATTTTTGTCTAAACAATCCTTTTTTTTTTTGGTGTACTCCTTTTGCTTTTATTTTACTGTGCTTTATGGGATTGAAGAACAAACATGAAATACGATATTGTTATACAAATACAATCTTATAGAAGCTTATATACATATGATGAATGAACAAATAAGAGTTCTAACACATTTAAAAGTCGAACTATGACCTCAATTAGAGATGAAATCTTACGTACGCTAGTTATATGCGTGCTTATATTTTAGGTGAGGGACATATATATACACATCTGCTTAAGTTGAAGTCACGTCAATAAATAAATTTATGTCTAAATTATTGCTGTTCATATAGAAATTTTGTAAAACCCAGCTAGGAAAAGGTAGGGTGGTTCATTTTTTTTTTTTTTTTGTATTGATAGTAAATGTATTTATTTAAGAGTTTTGTTATATCTTTTTAAAATATTTTTATAATAATCTTCTTAATATTTAATAAAAAAATATAAATACATTCAATATATTAAAAATATATAAAAATATTTTTTATTTAATAAATAAAAAATTTATTAAAAAGAATATTTAAAAAATTTATAATTATTCTTTATTTAAAATTCAATCTTTCTTCTCAAAGCACAAGAAAGAAATTAAAGTTCACACTACAATTTCAATAAATATGTTGTTCGTGGATGTCACAAACATCCTTATCATCAAATGCCACATCGTTTTTATGTATAAAGATCAATCACTGACAAACTTTTCCTCATTTTGAAGTTGACATATTCCGTAATTAATTTATGAACAAATGACAAATGAAATCCGTTCTCATCAAAACATAAACGTTAAGAATAAAAAGACTGACCTTTATGTACAAAAAAAAAAACTGACCATTTATTTTTCTTTTAACCAAACCAAAATAACTTCGATGTATCAAGACAAGGAAAAAAAAAGAATTTTCATGTATCAATTTTATGAGAAAAAGAGGTAATAATTAATTAGATGGGATCTCACCAAGTAGAGGATCTCTCAAGAAACACTTGAGGGCATATTTGAATCACTTTTTATTTTTTTAAAAATATTTGATAAATTTATTCCACCTAAAATTTAATTGTTAAATAAAAATTCATAATGCACTATACAATTAAGTGTGCTAAGTTAATTTGAGTGCATCAAATTTATATAAAAATTTATTCGGTTAATAAAAATCAAATCTCTTACAAGTGAATTGTTTTCATCTTAAAATGGAATAAACCCATCGTCATTAACTTCTATCTATACTGTTTTTAAGAAAAAAAGTATTATAGTACTCTAATGAATATAGTATTTAAGTGAATTGTTACGTATTTATGATAGTTAATTTTATAATAAAAATTTAAAATTTTATTAAATATAAACAACAATCAATGAAATGTTAGACAAATACCATAAAAAAAAATGGTACCACTATAATAAAAAGAAAAAAAGATAAACTCACAATTAATTGGACTTATTAACCATTTAAGATTCACAAGGAAATGAAAGGAAGGAGGATATATAAGAAGGAAAAAAAAAAAACACAAAGGCAAAGAATTGCAGAGGAAGTAGGATATGGCATGGGTCGGGTTGGACATGGCGGAGAACTCCGGGTAATATCTATCTAAATTGAGTGAAGACAAAATGTTTGATCGTGGTTGATTAGGTGAACCCAATAAGGCCATCGCATTAAATGATTGTTTGAAGCCCTAGATCTTCAGAATCTCCCTCTCAATTCTCAATATGTCTACCCCCTACTCTCATTTATAAGTCTCTCCCCAAGTGAAGGACAAAAAGAAGTTTCTTCCTTCACTTAACAAACATTCAAGACTTTTCTCTCTCTTTCTCACTTTCTTTTTCACCCACAGCACAGCACAGAGAACAGTGAAGTACAATAAAACAGCTGCATGAACTGAAAACTGAGGAGAAGTCACCACTGATAAGTGCCATAACTCAACTGATACAGCTGAACAAGCTATTGCTAGGGTTTCAGAGTCATCATCAGAAGGAATGGAAAGAAGAGTTTTTGATAATATGGAGTGGATTATAGGACTATGGGCTCTGATGGGTATATTTTTGTGTTGGTGGTTTCTGTTTGTGAAGAAGGAGAATATGGTGAAGAAGAAGGGCAAAGTTCCAAAAGGGAACACAGGTTGGCCTTTACTTGGAGAGACCCTTGATTTCATTGCTTCTGGCTACACCTCTAAACCTGTCAGCTTTATGGAAAAGCGCAAGTCTCTGTAAGCCTTCTATTATTCCCCACCCACATGGATGATTTTGATTTATGCTTCTTAATATTGCTTTTTCTTTTTTTCTTTTTTACTCTGCCATTCTCATCCTTCCATTGATCTCGACGAGGACAATGAATGACATGCATGCTTCCAACACAATTTTTTCTTTTTCTAATTATCTTCTCCACAAAGAGGGTTGAAGCATTACATCATTGATGCACACAAGTCATTTTCCCGAGTGACAAAAACTGTCAATGGTCAATTTATAATAGAGAGATGTGTTTGTGATTCCTTATTAGGAATATCAATACACCACATAATATTAATATATAACAGAAAAATAAAAACCACCAAAAGTTTGGCCCCATGACCATATCTTCTTCTTCTATAGTCTATTCTTTGTGAAGGCCCAACTTTTAAGAAGTCTACGGTCTTTTACATTATTCGCATATTTTTATCGGTGACCATGTGTTGGTGACAATTTTTGTCCTCGTACGTGGTCCACATGTACACTATTCAAGGAGAAGAAGAAAAAGTACAAGTTAAACATTAACTTATTATTACCACAAAACGAAGGAAATTATGTTACTTGTTTCTGGTTTCTTTATATTTTTTATTTGTTTTGAAATGTTCGCTATATCTATATCATTTTTTTTCTCTATGATCTACAACCTGTTCAAATTAATTCTTCAGCAAGCTATACCTGGGTATAACTTTCAGTGCATAGTTGGGAGAAATGGAAAATATTTTGTATAAATTTTTAAGTTGTAATATATATAAGGACTCACAATGTAAATGAAAAGATTTTAAAAAGTGAAGCTTTTGAAAGCATGTATGGATGAATAAGATTTCACTCACATTAATTGTGTGTAGTTGGTAAAGTGAATTTAACCATTAAATAAGATAGGGAGAACTACCTTTTCTTTCTTACAAAAAACTCTTGGTCTTATTTATAGAAAGAAACCAATTTAACTAGTTTAGAATTGTTATCCTATAGTCACAAAAAAAAAACAATTATTATCCTTTTGCAAAATGAAAAATCGTTATCTTGTTGTGCACATAAAAGACAAAGTCCAGTCTGACATATTTTCACACTAGGTAGAAATTGATGGCTGTTCAAGATTAACAATGGTAATTTTTGAGTAGCATCATCCTTTCAATCAAGTGATCGAAAATGGTATTTGAGTATTTCTACCTAGAGAATTAGCTAGCCTGCCTGAGTCACACCACAACCTCTAAAATTGAATTGAATGAATCTTGATCAAGAAATGCAGGTACAGATTACGAAGCTCCATTATTTGGAACATTAACGCCCTCGTGATACAATTAATAAATATCACCCCTTTATGGTTGTACCGTTGTAGGCTAGCAGCTTCTAGAGAGATAAGAGCATATCCAAAGAAGTAACTAGTCTGAGCAGAAAAAGCCTGCTTTTGCAGTAACTAGAGCTAGCTAGATAGACCCTTAGACTGTCTGAGATGTACTATGATAGACGGATATGGTTACATGTATAAAAATATGACACGGGAATAATATATAAATATAATTTTTGTTAAGAAATTAAATAAATATTTATCAAATATTTAAATATTTAACATGATATTGAATATATATCCAACAGATAGATACGATAAATATTATAAAATTCATGTTATGCTTTAGATTGAATTGCGGTTGCTGTTCTGATTGCGATTGCATCTGCATACAGTAATTAAGAATCACGATATATTTTTAAGTTTGTACAAATTTAATACTTTAAATTTATACATATTTATAAAAGAAATTAGAAAAAAATAACTTTTTATAATAAATAAATTTAGTAAAACTTGTTTTTTTTTTTTAATTTTTGGTGAATGTATATAAATTTAAATTTGTATCTACTTAATAAATATCTCACCAACCACACCCATTATTCATCCCCACGAATCTATAATCTATAATTCAAAAATTAGAAAGAAAGGATCATGATAATTTTCTTTTATTTTCTTCTGTGGATAGGTATGGTAATGTGTTTAAGACGAGCATTTTGGGAACTGGTGTGATTGTGTCCACAGACCCAGAGGTGAATAAGGTGGTTCTGCAGAACCAGGGGAACATCTTCGTTCCTGCTTATCCAAAATCAGTTAGAGAATTAATGGGAGAACACTCTATACTCCAAATGAACGGGAACCTACATAGGAAAGTTCATGCACTCCTTGGAGGGTTCCTGCGATCCCCACAACTCAAAGCTCGAATCACCAGAGATATTGAGCACTCTGTCAAACAATGCTTCTCTAGTTGGACCCATCAACCAATATACGTTCAAGATCAAGTCAAAAAGGTCTCTCTTTTTCATTAATTTCCCTCCCATGATAGCTTTCTTCTTTTCTCTATCATATTCATACATGATTGGTTAAATTATAGTATTTACTTGTTTTTAATGTAGTTATTATTGTTTTTCCTTTTAAAATTAGTCTCAAACATTTATAAACATTTTTAAATTAATTCCTCATGTCAATTTCTATTATAATACTTGTAATATCGTCTGTTGACTCATTAAATTCTGACAAGTCTTCTTGTATTTTAATAGATACTTTTTTTTATTATTTTTGAGTAAGTGTTTTTATATTTAATGTGTTATTTTAGATTTTTTTAAATAATTAGTAAGGATTTTATTGACCGTATTATAATAAAAGTTAACGATAGAATATTTTAAAATTATTTATAATTGTGAGAATTAATTTAAAAAAATTATAAGAATTAAATTGAGAACAAATCTAAATATAAGACCAATATTATTATATTTTAATCTATATTTTTCTATTTCATCAACTTATATTAATGCTAACACTAAAAGCAACTGAAAATGTGTATCATATGCTCAACAAACCCCAATTTAAGTGACACGAATCTCCTTATCTCAATATATATTAAATAAAACACTACCGTTTAATTAGATATTTATATATATTTTTTTAAACTGACATGATAAACAAGTAATTCTACGGCTAATAACATTTTTTTTTCTGGACATATATATCAGATTACATTTACTATTTTGGTTAAAGTTCTTATGAGCATTGGTCCCGGTGAAGATTTAGACTTCTTGAAGAGAGAATTTGAAGAATTCATCAAAGGGTTGATTTGCTTACCCCTCAAGTTTCCCGGAACAAGACTATATAAATCCTTGAAGGTTTTTGGCATTTTTCCCACTCAAAATATAGTGCAGTATATTATTATTATATGTTGTTTGTTTAATTAATTAAATAATAACAATTACAGTCAACAATGTTTAGTGCAGGCTAAGGAAAGAATGATGAAGATAGTGCGAAGGGTAATAGAGGAAAGGAATAATAATATCCAAAATAATAATAACGATGCAGAGAAGAGTGGTGCAGTGAATGATGTGGTGGATGTGCTCTTACGGGATAAGGGTGACTCCAACTCTATCCCTAACCTGTCGTTGGAAACCATAAGCGAGAACATCATTGAGATGATGATCCCTGGGGAGGAGACTCTCCCTACGGCTATGACCATGGCTGTCAAGTTTCTCAGTGACTGTCCTGTTGCTCTATCCAAATTAGTGGTACGTTTATTTATTTATAAGGATTATATGTCATCCATTCAAGTTATATATGCATTATGCATTGTTCTTTACTATGAAAAAGATATACATAATAGTGATAATACTTATTTTCTACGTGATGATAATTATTTTACGCTTAAAGCTGTGCACAATTTAGATGGTTAAAAAACATTAAGTGAGACAAAGTTGTTAAGCAATGACTTATAAAAAAAAAATAAAAGGAGATTGATAGTATTTATTTTTTTAATTTCAATTTTCTTTTTTTTTTTAAATGATAATGTAATGTCTGATGAGAAAACTATAGACAAACTCTACACTACATTTATGGTTCTTTAATTTTGCAGAAAAAAAAAGGAAGGAGTTCTAACGATTTGTGTCTTTCTCTTTTAAAATGATAGTGTTATCTTTGTAAGGAAAAGTAAACATTAAGGACAAATTTTAACTTCCGCATGAAATAGGATTAAATGCATGTTTAGAAAGATTTTTATCATTAATTTAAGAGTTTTGTTAAAAAGTGTCTGTCTTGATGGCACTTGTTAAAAATTCAAAATAAGAAACTTTTATTAAAAATAGAGTATTTGATATATTTAAAATTAAAAATAATGTACTTTTCATATAAATTTTTTTATTTTAAATTTCTTATTGAAGACATTTGTTAAAAAATCTTTAAGTTAATTTATTTAAAATGTACAAAAGTATGCTTAAAATTAGTTATGAAGATATTTCTGGAATATATATTTATTATTACTCTAAAAACATGTTATAATGAATTTATCAAAAGCAATAGAGACTCTTATATAGATCGATTTCATATTTATTTTTGTCAACTCAACGGTCTAAATCTATTTTTGAAAACATAATTTTTTTTAAAGATAAGTGTATCACCATTTGGGTCTTTCCATTAACCGAAATTAAATTTTTGAGACAATTTTAAGAGTGCATCAGGACAGAACTTGATTTTAACTTTGAGAATAGTTGTTTTTTTTTATTCTTTTAATATATTATTATGTATTTATTTTATTATTTACTCATATTATTTAATAGACACGTAATAACAAATTAAAGATAAAAGAAAATAACTCTTCCCACCCAAACTTTTTTCAAGTGCACCCTATCACGAGTATTGTAAAAGCATTCTTCCTTAACCACAAACTCCTTCCTTTTCACTTCTCTGAACAAAACACATATAAATTATCGGTTGGTGGTATTTGCAGATCATCTTTTATACATTATTTTTATGTTATTTTATTTTTTAAAAATAAAAAAAAATAAATACATTTTTAAAACACATTTTCCTCTTTTTTTTTATAATAAAACATATATATGTAAAAATAAATAAATAAATAAATAACGTGAAACAATCATTTTTCATAATTCATTGAGTCTGTAGTCGATGTGTGCTCGTGTGCGGTATGGCCCAGGATATGCCATAGAACTGTTTGACGTTTTCTACGTAGTCACTTTCCTTCAGTAGATGTGTACACGAGTTATTATGGGGCTCACATGGATGTGCGTGTGGGTGTTTGCTTGCCGTACGATACAACATTGAGCGGCTGTAAAGCCACGACCACCCATTAAATTCTTCCACTGAAGGACGCAATCACTGCCTATGTCTTTTTCTTCTGTTTTGCCAATCACGATGCTCTTATTATTATTATTAATTATTATTATTATTATTATTATTATGAAATTTTAATTTTTATTATTCTTTTTTCTTTTAGAAATTGGAAAAAGTTATTCGGAGACACCGTATTTCAGTTTTTTTTTGGGTACACACCGTATTTCAGTTTGATACTTAATTAATGTAACGTGCCATTCTTTTATAAACTTTCTCCCGAATAATCACTCTTTAGAACAAAATAATCCTATTTTTTATTTTAATTTTTATTATTAAAAAATGTAATTCAAAATGAGTAAATGTGAAAGATACAACATCAATCATATTAGTTTTGAATGATGAAAATTACTTCTAAAATTTCTGAATATATATTTTGTTGTTCAAATTAATTCTTAACATTGATTAATGTGTGGATATTTATGAATTAATTTAAACGATAAAATACATATTTAAGAACCTTAAGAATAATTTTCATTATTTAATTACTAATATAACATTTAGGACCAATTTTACCATTTATTCAATTCAAAATAGATTGCCAACTTTATTTCATGTTTAGTGCCACTTGCCAAAGAAAAAAAAAATGGCATATCAATCTTAGTAGTAAGATGTGTAAGGTATGATTCCTAATTTAAAGAGCATACAAATGTTTACAAATTCGAAACCTCTTCTTCAAAGTTGCTACAAATGAATTGTGTTCTATACACAGTACCACTTGAATATTCTTTTCTAGACATTCACACATAAAAAAAACATTTGAGCTTATCTAGCTTACATATTTTGTTTTTTTCAATTATTTTACTTTTTTTTTTCTTTGATGCCTAATATTCAAGAAGTTTTTTAAAAATAAATAGAGCACTTATTAAATCCCTTTCATTGGAACTCACCAAATATTGTTATTTTAATCCATGTTGAAATAATTAATTTATATTTGGCTTCTTTGATTTATTTGATTGTTCATGCCAGGCGGAGAACATGGAATTGAAGAGACAGAAGAATTGTTCTGATGATTATGCATGGACTGACTACATGTCACTGCCATTTACTCAAAATGTGAGTCTCTTACGTTAGCCATCATAAGTAATCAGTTGCCAATAGATTATAATTTTACTTTCTATACAAAAAGCATATAACATTTTTCTTCATTGCTTTGTCTTTCATTTGCTTCCCACAAGGTTATCAGCGAAACACTTAGAATGGCAAATATTGTCAATGCCATTTGGAGAAAAGCAGTCAAAGACGTAGAAATTAAAGGTGAGTTTTTCACAAGGAGGCATTTGTATTGGCCCTGAAGCATTTGTACAAAGAAAATATTTGATGCAGTTTCACTATTGTGAATATGAAAGGGTACCTAATTCCTAAGGACTGGTGTGTTGTGGCATCCCTTACTTCTGTTCATTTGGATGGCATGAACTATGAAAACCCTTTTGAGTTTGATCCATGGAGATGGGAGGTAAGTAAGCATCTATAGCTGTATCTCATAGCTATATATGGAAATCATAGTCACTGCAGCTATTCTATGGTTGCAGAAAATTGGAGCTGTGGCTAGTAACAATTGCTTTACGCCATTTGGTGGTGGACAGAGATTGTGCCCTGGCATAGAACTCTCCAGGCTGGAGCTCTCTATTTTCCTTCACCATCTTGTTACTACTTATAGGTAATAACTTTACTAGAAAAAATAAAAATTACTTTATGATTTCGTTCTGTAAATGGTTTCTAGTTTTCTGCTATGCAGATGGGTTGCTGAGAGGGATGAAATTATCCACTTTCCAACAGTCAGGATGAAGAGGAAGCTCCCAATTAGTGTGACAACCATTAACACCTGATTGAATTAGAGAATCAAGGAATTCTCGTACAGTACATAGACAGGTATATGTATTTGTTTCAATCTAGAGGGTAAAATTTGAGTAGACAAAGGATAAGGTGGCCTTCCCAGCAAATGGGGCTATGTATTATTGTATTAGCTCTGTTAGCTCTGGTGTCACATCGATTTTCAGAGGACAAATGTGCCTTTGGGCCCTCTTTTTATCTTCAAAAATTGAATGTGTTAACAGTTTAATATGCCTCACATCACTTGATTCAATATTATTGGTGTGATTTATATATATATTGAGTTAATCTATTTAATGTCAATAATTTTAAACTCAAGATTTCATTTTTGTCCCCTACTAAACATGGTTTTACTTATTTTATTAGATTCGTCTATTTCATTCACATATTTGTGGAAGGAGAATGTTAGATCACTCTATTTAATATCAATTAATTTTAAATTTAAATTTAAATCTCGTGCAAGTGGGGATGAGTGAAGCTAACTCTCACATCTTGAGTCTCTGTCCATTAAATTTTTCTGTTTGATTCCAATGTAACGTTTGTGGGGGGTTTGGATCGCCATGTGGGTTTTGTTGTGCTCTTGGTCCCATGCCTTGACATGAGCTCGTGCTCCACTTCCCACTGTTATTATCTCAATAAGTGGAGTTGTACAAATTTTGTACCAGCAGAATGATCCCACAATCGACATTCCCCAGTTCCAAAATCATTAAAAAGAAAAGTAAAATGTTGAGGAAGAAGATGCAAAGTGCAACCACAAGTGGGAAACTCTTCAGGTAGCGTACCCCCAGTTTTATCGATAACCAACCACAGGGAGCTACTAAATAATATGGAAGTTTTTCCGGCACTCTTACTTTTTTTGTGAAGGCACCGGTATTCCTTAATAACTAGTTAATATAATATCATTTATTCATGTGTCTTACTTAAATTATTTTTTGTTTTCGATAATTAAGAGATTAATTTATCGAAATATAATCAAATGTTTAAACGAAAATTTTGTTTGATAGTATTATTTTTATACACATAAATTTTAAGATTGAACACAAAATTATATTATTAAGAGACCTAAATTCCTTACATTACCAATGCATGTTAGTTTACATAAAAATAAAAGGTGCAGAAAGAATTGAAGAATGTTTAAATGCAACTACAACTGCAAATTAAGAAGTATTTACAATTCTTTTCTTTTTTATGAAGTTTAATTAAATAATAATAGTACAGATATAGGCAGAAGAGAATTTTTGACTTTTACCAGCGTTTAACTATTTTCCTTCCCTGTTGTGTCCTAGATTTTCACCAGTCAAAATCCTACGATGTAAGGAAAGTTATGGTCAAGAAAAAAGAAAAATCCAGTTGATAATAAAGGTGGATGAATCCAGTGGGAAACTTTTAAAATGAGGTAACAAAAGGGAAGACATAAGTACATTTGTGGCAATAATTTTAATATCTTTGACAGCTTTTTTTAAGAAAAAATTATATTACTATTTTTTATGAACAAAAATTATACTACTATATGAATAACTAATCTTATTGACATTTGATAAAGATTTATAGATTCAAGTAGTAACAACATCGATTTTTTTTTTTAAAAAAAAAAACGGATGATAATGATTTTTTTATTTATTCTAATTTACAAATAGCAAGTCACTATGAAAGAAGTGACTGCCATATTCAAAAGTAACAAAAATCAAATTACCATTCCATTTATTAAAAAAAATGCGATGACAATTTAAGCACAGAAATTCTTTTTTTTAGTTCAACTAAGTTACATCCATGAACCTATTAAGTGTATGTTAAGTTGGGATTATTTCTCAACCAATCAGCTTTTTTTGGGTTAAAAAGCTTTTTTTCAATGTTTATGATATATTTGGGTCATGTTTCAATTTTTGTATAAAATTTAATACATTATAATAAATTTTTTTTCATAATCTTGAAACTTAAAACTTATGATTTTAGATTATAAATTATTCTAAAAATTTTAAAATATAAATATCATTTTATTCTCAATCAAATAATTTTTTAATCATTTTATATCTCTTTTAATAATTTAATGTATAAAAATAAATCTTTTTATATTATTTAAACGAAGCAATTATTTTAAAATTATTTTTAAATTAATATATTTAAATATAAAATTAATTTTATTATAATCAATTATATAATAATTAATTATTAAAATAATAAAAAAATTTACAGTTGAACCAAACATACCATAAATTCTTACATATTATCTTAGAGTAGTACTTTCACCCTTGCACCACAAACAAGAACTCAAGCATCTCTCTCCTCAGTTCAATTATTAACAACAACAACAACCAAGTCAACTAAATGAATCAAGCCACACCAATAAAAATCACATTTTCACATTTTCTGTGATTGAGAAACAAGCTAAGCCATTAGAGCATGTTTGGCACAAATTTATCACTGTGCCAATAGCTTTTTTTAAAAAAAAATCTTTTTTCACTATTTATTACATTTTTGATAATTTTTATTTTAAATTTTGCACGAAATTTAATACATTATAATAATTTTATTTTTATAAACTTAAAATTTGAAACTTATGATTTAGATTATAAATTATTCAAAAAAAAATTAAGATATAAATATTATTTTGTCTTCAATCAAATAATTTTTTTAATCATTATATACTATTTTTGATAATTTAATACATAAAAACAATTTTTTTATATAATCTAAATGAATCAAATTATTTTAAAATCACTTTTTAATTACTATATCCAAACATAAACTGATTCTGTTAAAATCAATTATATAATAATTAATTATTAAAATAATTAAAAATTTTACAATTGAATCAAACACACAATTAAAGAGGTCAAGAACATGGAAATTTATCATGTTTCATGCTTACGAGCATCAACCAATATTTTACTAATTCACTAGTGTATATTTGGTTCAGATTATAACAATGTTCCAATAACTTAAATTTTGAGAAAACTTTTTCACTGTTCTAATCATGTTTGGCAAATTATGCTTCAATTTTTACATAAAATTTAATATATTATAATATATTTTTTTCATAAACTTAAAGCTTAAAACTTTTGATTACAACAAAATTGACCTATAATAACTTTTCAAAAGTATTCTCCAAAGTATACTAAAGTGCTGCTTTTGATAAAGGCTACGTCTTTTGATCCTAAGGCAACACTTTTAAAACTGACATATTCGAATGTGACCTATTATCTAAGACTATACTTTTTCATCATCAAATATTACAATGCTCAAAAGCATAACCTTTTATGAGTACAAAAACAACGTTTATGTCTTTCATTCTATGAATACACTTATAAAGTATTACTTCTTTGATAACATTTAAACATCGTTCCCTTATATCAAACCTTGGATGTACACTTGTAAAACATTCCCTTATACCCTTCTTGCTATTTTTTTTTAACCTCCTATAATGATTACAATTTTAATAATTGTAAAAGTATCATTTATTATCTAATATTACACGCCTTCTAATTAAATTTGAGAAAACATTAAAAATACTTCATTTTTTTAATATTTTTAATGCCATTTATTTTATATATTATTTTTATAAAATTTTAATTTCAGAATATATATATACATTATTCATTTATATAGTATAAAATTTCAAGCAATAATATAAACTAATTTTAACATTTAACAAATTATTCAAAGTATTAACCAAGTATTCATAAAAACACATTAATCAAAATATTAATCAAGTAATTTAAAAAACTAGAATTGTCACCGTCATAATCCAAAGCACTTAATCAAAATAAAGATATATATAATTCACAATGTATGAGAAAATCATCCTCATCGGACTTTCTTCATGAACGTCAAATATATTAAATAGCTCTATTGCCATCCCCAAAGGCAGCACCAAGATTGTCCTACAAATTTAAATTGAAGTAAAGAATTAATAGTGTATAGATTCATTCAAAAACATCTATTTAATTACCATTCTGTTAGCAGAAACCAATACAAAAATTAGATAAGACTTTTTTTAACATAGAGTAGAGTAGACATCTATGATTTAAGTAAACTAAACAGTGATACCCCCATTTAGTATGGTAATTCCCATAGATAGTTTATTAGCTTACAAAGCAATGGCAATGGATACTTTCAGAATAGTTCCCAAATGAAATATCCAAAACTTGTTTTAAGTTATTCAAAAAACCAAAGTGAATCAATCATCAATGTTGATAGACCAATGTCCAATTTAAAGTTGTAAGGCTCTCCAATCCATATGCTAATACCAAAAAGATAAAAATAAGAAAACTCCATTTTATAAAACAGCCAATCCAGAATATTCATAAAGAAAGCAAATTGAGAAAACCCTTACAATTCCTCATTGCACAAGGCAATCGGAAAGTTTCAGTGAATGACTGTAACATCAATGATATATTAAAGAATGATAGAAACATATTGGTGCAAGTATGATAAGTATGTTAGCCACCCACCTATCACTAAGGTGTATTTTAGGAAGAAAGGCAAGGACAGCAGGCAATTAGAGGCATGTGGAGGCAATGAGGGAGATCAGTTTGGGGAAGTATATTGTAACAACCTGCGCACCTGTCAGGTGGGGCAGAGAACTGATTCTGCTAATGAAATGAAATAAGAACAGAGGAGAGAGGAAGGAGAGGGTAAGGAAGGTTGAGTGTCTATCTTCAGTATTTTGTCCAAATCCTTATCTGATATTGATATCACACAGATATCAGCAGCAAAATAAGGAACTCTGAGATTTCTTCAATAAAACTGTGATCTAGTTCCAGTTTCCGGTCAAAGTAATTTGGAATACTTGACACAATCACATCAATAATGTTTGAAAAATACAAATAGAAAGCTCAAATGGACATCTACAATGACAATCGTCAATAATTTCTTGGCAATTCAGAACGAAATTTGTAATCAGAATGGCTCCAAACAATATTCATACAGCTGAATAAGGTTCAGCCAATTTATTATAGAGAACGATGAGAGTATGCATAGAAAGCTAAAGCAATATATGTTAGTTTCAATAGGAGAGGGCCTTCAACTCAAATTACAAAAGTAAGTATCTCATGAATTATGTGTGATCTAAAGAAGGATTTAACAGGAAACTATGAAAATGCCATTAGATAATTACTCCATATTAGTAGTCTCTTCAGTACAATGACAAGTATACTCACATGTATTACCAGAACTGGACAATTGACCAAGGGAATTTTGTCAATATTCTGCACCAAAAGCAGGCAAACATCATTAAAATTATGTTATGGGAAAAAAAAGAGAGACCCAAATTGAACATTGTGATTCACCAATATTGCATTGGTAGAGATAAAACCTTATAAATGTCAAACCAGTATGTCCGCTTCACAGGATACATGACTCAAAAGCCAGATAAGATCGGACTGTGGAGAATCACAGCACTAAGGTTTGGTAAACGAGTAGCCAATTTAATTATTCAAGCACTAAGAACATAGAGTAAAGTAGACATCTACAAGGGCAACAAAGGCAGCAATTTTTGAACTTCACAACTATCTTACAAGTGTCTATGAAGAGGGGGATGCCAGATCAACCTTAATCACCATGATCCAGGCACTAAACCATGCCAAACATGGCGTTGACATCCTATCAGGCACTCGAGTAAGATCTTCAGTACCTGAAGTTATGAATATATAGAACTACTATTACTGTCTCAGTTCACAGTAATCACACACCTGAACATGACCTTTTTTATTGTTTCTCTGTTGCAGGTAAGGACACACTTTGCTAGGCCTAATTGGAAAGAAGTTTTCACCAAGATAGCCTCTAAACATCTGTATTCTACAGTAGGTAAATGACTTGCTACAAAGTGCAGAAATGTTTCTCAAAAAGGAGATTCAAATTTTCCCTTTTCCTCCTGCAATATTTGGACAACAAATAATTGCTAATTAACTCAATCCTATGCTATGCTTCCCATGAGGGGGTCAGGCCATAAGCCCCCTTGCTAAGCTAGACAACAATAAAAATATACTTAAAATTGAAAAGATTAATTATTTTCATGAAGGAAAAACGAAGAAAAAGGCGGGGCTAAAACTTGAAAGCCAAAGGAGCTAAATTAAAAAACACAGCAGAACCATAAACTTAGCAAGCCAAACTAACAGAGAACCTGCTGTAGAAGGCAAATGTGGTTTCATTTTGGGTCATAAAAACTAAAGCCAATTTGTTATCAGGTAAAACTCAAGAGGAGAATAAATTATTCATGCAAGTTTTAGCATATTAACTAAGTAATCCTCCCATATCCTTAAAGATTTTTTTCTTGTTATTAGGAAACATTCAACATTTAGATCACAGCTGGTATAATTGAAGGGAAAGAATAAATTTTAAGTTTTGGATATGCAGCCTCAGTATATTGATTTCCATCTTGCTCTTACATTATTTGCATAATATATATAGCAACAGATCATTGCAGTAAACTATATTGGCTTCAACCATCAAAACCACAGGAAGTACTCTTCTACATGCTATATATTTCTAAGAAATTTATTATTAGGTTCTGGCCTATCCAATAATTTAACTCAAATGATTTTCTGATGAATTAATTGTTACAAATTACAATGAAAACTTTGAGAATATTCTGCAATGTCTCATTAGTCACAGTAGGCAGGTATCATTTCCCTATCAAAGCTCACACTTCACAAGTTCACATATAGAATGGGATCTATTATAGCCATTCCAGTTGCTATCATCGCCTCACCCTCACAGCCCCACAAAAACCCAGTAGACAAACTCCAAAGACCCATAAGCACATAATATTTCATATTGATAGGATTAGTTAGAGAATTTGAAGTTATAAAAGAAAGCACCTTATTCTTTCGCTTAAAATCTATGATTATAAGGGCAAATAATAGAAAAATACCTTATTCTTTTGCTTAAAATCTAGAAACATATGAACAGAGAAGCAAAACACTTTCTTAATCATAGAAGCAGCGTTGTACTTTCATTGATAAATACAAGCTTGCTGTAGTGCTGTACTTTCATTGATAATAAGAACAAACTGTACTCCTAATTAGTGACATAATGGTCATTCATATAAGGCTGCCTAAAAGCGTTTCTTTGATAAATAAATCTTGATAAATGCAACTAGATAGACAGAATGAACATTCTTATATAAGGATCCAGTTCATAGCTCAAAGTTAGGTATATGAATAATTGGTTCCTTTATTTTCCTCCTTTTGCTAATAAGTTGGTACTGTTGGTTCCTTGGCTTCCTTCTTCAACATAAAGCAAACCATCCCCCCCCCAAAAAAAATATATTTCTGAATATATATTTTTTTATTTTTTATAAGAACCAATTTCTGCAAATTGAAAAAGTTGAGTAGTACTTGTCTAAAACCATGTAGCTCCCCTTAGTGCAGAATCACTCAGAGTCAAGTTTCTGCAGGCTCAACCATTTGTGATTCCTGTTCTCATGTTTATAAGTCAAGAGCCACTATTATTTGTGAGGCAAAATAGATTTTCTTGACTTAGGTGGAACACATGTTAGGCTTAGTAGATTCTATTTTCCTTTGTGTACTCAATTCAAAAACTGAAGGGGAAAGAGACAGACTAGTATACGCAGTGAGAGATAGTTGTGTTTGATGGCTGCCTGGAAATGGATTGCAAAACACTAGCAAAACACTTATAACCACCAAATCATAGTGAAGGATGAAAATTACCTTTGTTGCACTTTTTTTTCATTATAGCCTTGTATCCATCCTTGTCTAGTTTCCTTGCCGTATAAAGGGGCATAAGTAGTGCTGTAACATAATCCACAACAGCCTGTTTAATATGATCTGCTCCACAGGGATGACTTTTTAGGGCCTCTTTATTTACAGTAACCTATGAATATTTTTATAAGCATTAAAGACTTATAATACTGTACATATGACTTCTATCAATGAGATTGTGGTATTCTTGTATTCAATTTATAAATTTTTACTTTTATAGTTGATTTGGTGGATATGAATCTTTTAATGAGCAGTTTTAAATTTTTAGGTGATATGGATCCTAATAAAAGACTTGACCCAATCGATGGCTAAATGACCCAAATGGATGGCTTAATGATATAAGTGAGCTCCTTAATGTCATGTCAATGTGCTTGATTATAGAACTTTTTTGGAGATGATGATTGTATGTATTATGTCATACCTACATGTATGTCGCGTAGCCCAAAGACAACATGAGAGATTATCATTAAGGCGACAGGTAATACCAAGGGTAAGGGAAGAATCAAGGGTAGCATTCATAAGGAGACTAATAAATGATGATGTTGCATGTGTGGAACAACTTTGAATGGATACTTATACATTTCAAGTGTGGTGTTCTCTTCTACGTGTTGAGGGTAGGCTAAAGGAAGATGGGTTAGTACCAATAGAAGAACAAGTTGCTATGTTTTTACACATATTGGTTCACCATGCAAAAAATCGCGTCATCAAGTTTAAATTCCAACGTTCGGGGGAAACTGTTAGTAGATACTTCAATTTAGTGTTGAACTCTATGTTGAGGTTGCAAGGAAATTTACTTAGGACACCGGATCCAGAACCTGAGAATTGCACTGATGATAGGTGGAAATGGCTTAAGGTATGAACTATATTAGTGATATCAAATGTTCCTTTTAAACTTTTCCATTGTTTCTGTTTATTTCACATGAGTTAGTATTGTTAAAGATGGTTTGTTTATCTATTTTAGGGTTGTCTTGGAGCTTTAGATGGAACCTATATTAGTCCTAATGTTCCCGAGGCCGACAAACCAAGATATAGAAGTCGGAAAGGTGAAATTGCCACAAATGTGTTAGGAGTGTGCTCAAAAGACATGAAATTTATGTGTTGCCGGGATGGGAGGGTTCGGCTTCAGATGCTAGGGTATTGCGCGATGCAATTAAAGGGTATTTTTTATAACATGATAAATTTGGATGAATATAGTATATTTTTTATTAAAGGGTATTTTTGTCAAAAGTGTTAATATTTTATCATATCCATTATTATACAGTGCATCAACAAATACATGATAGTATTAACTTATACAACACAGTATCTTATACATATCGTGCCAAACACTGCATAGTATTAAAATTTTATCAGACCTTATACTATTAGGCCTAATACAATCAGGCCTTTATCCTATCCTGCGTACCAAACGGGCCCTATATGATCTTGCGTAGAGATTAGATGTCCAATTGAAAGCAAAGAATCAACTAGAGCCTTATTATGTAACAGGTATTTAGTGATTGTTCTAGAACCTTTCTTTGTGTTGTGAAGCTCACATTTAAACTACCTAATCTTAACTCGAGTTTGAGATGCAAAAAACACCTACACTTGCTCCCAAACTTGCCAAGTTGAATCGCATCCAACTAACTACACGCGTCAACATGGAATCAGACATGGAAGAGAGAACCCATGAAAGTAGAAGTTAGTCCTGCTGCTCCCACTCCAGAAAAGCAGCAGAGACCTTGTTCAGGGCTTTGTCTTCAACAGTGGCATACTTTGGTAGAACTGAGCTTGGACCATTGATATACTTGTGGAGAAAGTGTGAAACCATGAATGAAATCTAACTAGAGAGAAAGTGTGTGTGTGTGTGAGAGAGAGAGAGAATGAGAGAAAAGAAAGGAAAATGTAATCTGTGAAATGAATTTCTGAATTTCATAACTGATGCTTACCACGGATACAATTGGTGTTTATAGTATTCTCTAATGTGATCTAGATTCTTCTCTAAGATCCAACAATTTTAACTACCACTAACTGCAATAACAGAATGCTAGCTGCCACTACTAGTTGGCAATCCAACATGGCAATGAGTTCTACACTCTAATATGAAAGATAACTTATGTTAAAATAAACAACTAGTCCTTATTGTTTCACCTAATTTATATTTTGGTTCCCATATTTTTTTGCCTTTGGATATAGGTTCCTATAGTTTCACTCATTTAGATTTTGGTTTCTCGGGACTAATACTTTAATAATTGAAAACTATAAGAACCATTCCTTCATGAAAATAGAAACTATAGGGAGTAAAATCCAAATAAGTAAAAAATATATAAGAACTAATACATTAACTAATACATCCAATTTGCTTTTATGCAAAACTACTGCAGCCAGCAATACGCACATTACCGAGACTTTAGAACGCGACTTGGACTAACCTCATGTTTATCAAGCTACATTGCTCAGTCTAATCGTTGTAATTTGCTCCTCTTTACAGACAACTTAATATACCCAGGAAGAGTTGAAAACCTAGTCCTTCATAATGCAGTCATATGGTATGAGCCAAATAGGCTACAAAGCCTATAATTTTGGGAAAGATTACTGGAATTCTTAAATACGACATGAAGAGGCAAGATACAAGCTCCACATGCATATGGATAGATCTAAACCCACAATTGGTATGACTACTAGTCACGCCCATGAATCTGGACTATTAGATTTAGTAATATGCAGAGTAATCTAGCGACAAAAACAACTTTTTTTCATTTTCGTTTCTTCAAAAAGGGGTGTGCATATAGTATTACTCTCCAGGCAGTGGAGGGGGTTGGAAAGCAAGGGGTAGTTTGACACACTAAAGTTTCAGGGAAAATAATGCTTAAAATAGGCACAGGATCACCCAATTAACAGACAACATAGAACAATATTGAAGATACAGTAAGAGTGTGTAGAGAGTTCAAATCATAACAGGCTCAAAAATTAAACTGGTATTACCAATTGTAGATGAGGTCCCAAACAAATTCAAGCCATAGATTTTTTCTTCTCTTCTTCAAGTCGCTGCAACTCAGCCAGTCTTTCTGCCCACTCTCTTTCCCTTGCAACTGCAGCCATTTTACGCTCTACCCTCTGAATATTTTTCTTCCGGTTAGCCTCTTGCAGCTGAGCTTTCCTTTTCTTCTTTTCAGCCTGTATATGCAAAAGAGTCCACATTGAACATAATTTTATCTTAGGTAGAAAATTATCAACATAATATCAGACATAAGCCTATCTACTTGATATAAAACCAATCGTCAATAGGTCCAAATTATGCTAACGGGATTTTGGACTAATACCACAGAAAAACTACTAGTTTAGAAAATGAAAAGTCAATTCAAACATAGCACAGATACTTTGTCAAGTTTTAAGAAAATCACTTCACCCTCTCTTATACATAGCTAAAATAACAAGCGGCTCCTGACATATAAAGAATGGTCAAAACTAACTCCATTTAGCCACAGCAAATTGTGAAGTTGTAAACAGAACCATCTTACCTTGATTGACAGTCAATTATACGCCACAGAATGCCAACATATTGATAACTCCACAAAATGGAGTTATTCTAACCTTAAATTGGGTAGAAATGTGCATGCTAAGTCCATTTTATTTCTGAGTTTTCATAAGAAGTTATGCTTAAAATATAAACTTCTTTTGTTCTTGAACTTGAGCTAATTTTAACTGTACCTAATTACATTTCATGAAGCTAAATGATTCATTTTGACATGTTGAATTAAGACTTACAGACTGAGTTGAGTTTGTAGGTTCCAAGGGACAAGGGAAGCTTTGGGAATGAGCTTTGGAGCAATGGACATAAAGAACAATGATCAAGAAGGATAACTAAGCATTGGAAGAAATATAACTAAGGATAACTCAATAATACTCATAAACCCTCCAAGACTCAATGCCTAGGGGGGATTGAGAGAGCGTACCAATATAAAGGCACGGCGCTGCCGCATGCGTTTCTTCTCGTTCCTTCTCTTGACACTCCCTTCGTTGGGTTTATTTGGAAGTATCGGTTCGCCAGGCGTATACTGAACCCAAGCATAAGGCCCTGAACCATTAAAAATAAAAAAAGTTTCTAACTCTAAGATCGAATTCAAAAACGAAAGCACAAAAACTAAAAAGGGGCACGCACATACCAGCGGGTCTCAAGCTGGCCCTCTTTCGACGGGGTTTATCAGAGGGTCGTCTCTTGGGCAAGCGAGTGTCCGTCAAGCTGTGCAAGTGATTCCGAAGGGGAAGCCATTGTGGCAGTTTGCAGGGAGATGCGCCGCCGAGGAGGAAGCGAAGATCAGGTTTTGGAGACGCGAAAGCGGCACGAAACGGCGGCGATGAAGGGCTGGTGGAGATCCGTGAATTGAAGGTTCTCGATGCTAAGAGTGAGAGAGGGCGAATAATGTTCCTTAGGGCTCCGAATCCCATTTCTCTCTCACTTGGCAGTGCGTATAGAAATGTAGGATGCAGCCTCTGCTTCCCTGTTTCTGCTTCAAATCTCAACAGACCTCTGCATTGGAGAGATTGTGAGTAGAGCTCTCAAAAAAACCCAGTACACCCCATTAAGCCTTAGTCCACGTGGGTTAAGGCCAAAAAGTCCATAGGATCAAGTGAGTTAGGGCTAGTCCATGAACTGGCCCACAATAAAAAAATTAATTTGACCCACTTATTTAATGGGCTGACCCATTAAATAAATATCTGAAAAAATATATGCTGGTTCATGTTAGTTTTAAATGTAATAAACAAATCCAGAAGAAAAGTAAAATGCCAAGAGAACTTAATTGAACCTACTGCAGATGCAAAATATGACATACAATTTATGCACCAGTACTTATATATTTGATAAACTAAAGCAATGACAGATTCCGAAAGCATGGAAAGAAAGTAGATGTGAATTGTTTAACAAAAAATATAAGGAACAGAATCAATTGTCTACCTAATACCAGGGAAGCAAACCCACTCAAAAGAAATATTAAAATACAGAAAAGGAAAACAAACAAATTGGTTGGCATAATGATTAAGACTCTAATAATTCCAGCTTAACAAGCATCATATGCCAATTAAAAAGAAGAGAATTAAGCAAGGAACAAGAAGTGCTCAGCATCCTGTTACAATTCACATAAAGTTTTAAGATGGTACAGCCATGAAGATCATCCCAAGGCATACTTGACATGCTATGTTGTTAAAAAAAAAAAAGAGAGAAACACAGCAAATTTTCTCAAGCTCCAAAATCACTAGAGAAAATCTCACATCGTCAACTTCAAACTAAATGACTAACATTTTAATTTCACACAAACTAATAAATAATTTCACATTTTAATTCCTTCTAAATGACTAAGACAGTTAACTGTTTAACTATATTTGTCCTTCACACAAATGACTATCATTTTTCCCTTGAAGCACACCTTAACTTAATACAAAGAAACCAAAAGCTCACCTTTCAATTGCATATATATGATGTGAAGTCTAGAATCATTTACAGCTTAACCAGAAAGAAAAGAAAGAACAAACAAAATGAAGCAAGTTCTAATATTTAAAAAACTATAATTGTATCCAAACAAAATTAAATACCACATCCATAATTAACATAACCCCATAATCTCCATTGCCCTGAACATGTACCCCATGTTTCCAGCCAAGATCAATCCTATTTCTTGGAGTGTTCTTCCTAGTTTTAGAAGTAGCAACTTTGCCTAAGGAGCCACCAGTTTCAGACATTCTGTAATGGGAACAAACAACCAAACAAGAAAGTTTTATTTAAACTTAAAATAAGCTAGAGGCAGCCAATGAACCAAGTCAACCAACAATTCACAATTCACAGTAACAGTAGAGAAGCAAAAGCAACAGCAAAATGATTAATAGAGTCAAATGGATAGCAACTTAGACTCAGTAACATAGAATCAAACCAAGTAACCAACAAATGGATTAATCAGATATAGGCAGCCACCCAATAGAACAACAACGCATCAGTTGTTGTGTATAATTAATCCAGCATTTTAACACCTAACAGAATCAAACTAACAGCAAAAGCAAAAGCAAAGTAACCCAATAGAAACTCAATAACTCAGTAACATAGCAACTCAGTAAATCACAATTCATAGCAAAGCAACTCAGTAACATAGAACTCACAATTAACAACTCATAGCAATTCGGTAACATAGAATCATATGGAAAGAAGTCAAGAACAAAAGCAGAACCAACCCAACTCAGCAACAGGACAGAACATAAGCATGGAGTAAGGAACAGAACATGGAGTTCGAATCAAGTATAACAGAAGCAAAACATGGAGTTCGAAACATACATGGAGTTCGAAGCAAAACAGGACTCGATTCGCTCTCCTTCACGACGTCGACAATTGCAAAACAAGACTCAATTCGCAGGTGATGGCAGGAGAAATCTGGAGTTGGTCTCTTGATGAAAATTCTAGGTTTTCAAAACACTCATCGAAGGTGCCTGCTGAGAGAGACAAACAGTAGGTGAGAGTGAGATTTTGATCTAATCCTTTTTTACTTTGTGAGGGCGGGAAGAGAGGTGTCAAAAACTCTAATTGGGCTTAGGCGTATGTTGTAGGCCCAATAAATGGGTTGCGCTTGGCTGCAATTTTGTAAGTTTTAGCCCCAATTCTCATGGGCTAGGGCTAGGATTGGCCACGTGGTCAAATCGGATAGGATGACCCTAAGCCAACTCATGAATTTTAATTAATGGAAGCAAAGTATATATGCTAAAAAAAACCTTCAAATATTTTTATTTAATATCATAAACTATTATAGAATACAAATAAAAAAAGGTTAATAAATTATTTAATTATTCATATATATATTGTGCATATGATTCTTTATGATATTTATAACATATAAAATTAACATTTAATATATATTCTATCAATATGTTTCTTTTTGCTTTCAAATTTTAAAAATTAAAATAAAATCAATACAGTAAAATAATGTTAACTTATAATTATCAAAAGTTTAGAGTTATTACAACTTACAAGAAGAAAATTGATTTAATGAGTAGAATTATTATTATTTTTTGTAACCATTTATATAGATAATTGACAATCAAGATAATATAATGAAAAGAATAAATTAACATATATACATGTAATTCAAATTTAATTTAAATTTCAATGAAGATATATGACCCCATACTTTATAAGGTGGATCCATCCCTGCCCTAGACCATGTGGGAGTGGGTAGGGAAAGATTTAGACAGTCAATTAATACGTGGCCTTTAGGGCATTACATTGGGGTGTAAATGACAAATGAGATAATGAACCATTTGATCTCACTCGTTAATGTTCAAATAAATTTGTTTGTTTAACTAAATAAACAACTTTAAGTTTGAATTTAGACACATTATATAAATGAATCAAATTCTTATTTTATTGATTTAAAATTAAAAGCTTACGAATAGCTCATGTGTGTAAATATATTATTTATTTATTTTATATAGATAATAAAAACAAGTGAGTAGTATGTGCATTTCACAATATTTTCCAAATTCAGATAAAATTTAAAAAAATTGTTTAAAATGAAAAAGAATGATATGCACAATTTAAATTCAAATAAAATTTAAAAAGTTTATATTAAAATATAAAAATGTTTAAAATTGAAAAGAATGATATGCACAATATTTAAATTAAAAAAGAAAATAAATTTAAAAGTTTAAAATAAAAAAGAAGTAAAAAATGACACGTGACATTTTCAAAAAAGAGTAGGATAACAACTTTAATAAGTCTCAAGTAAATGTACTCTAATTTAATATATAGAGATAAATTAAATCAGAAAAAATTGTAATTTTAGATTAAAAACAAAAGGTATAGATAATAATAATTTAATCATTGTTATTACTTAATAAATTGTAATTATATCTAGAGAATTGTAATTTTATTTATTATTATTTATCACTTACCTATCTCCAATTTTTAAAGTCTTCCTATTTTAAAAGATCAACCACAGCTAAATGAGTGACCATCTTTTAGCAAAAAAAATGTTTAGTAGATGCCTATGAAGTACGGACGTGTCGTTTTTGATATGTGTTCGCGTGTCGGATGCGTGTCCTTGTTAAATACATGGAGACACTCGTATGACACACGTGTTCTGCGTATCCGAATGTATCCGACTAAAAAGATTATTTTTTTTTCAGTTTGGACACGTCTTGGACACGCTTGAATATGTCTCGAACACGACTTGGATACGACTCATTAATATTTTTATAAAAAAAATTAATTTCCATCACTAACGTTCAATTAGTAAGTCTGTAATCCACCCAAGATCAATCACATAACTGATGTCTCAAGCCATTATTTTCACATACAAGTATTTTTAAGTTTTATCTTTTTACACGCCACTATTAGACTTTTAAGTTTTATTTTTTTATACACTACTATTTTCATCTGTTCCATTTATCTCTACTCGTACCAAGCCGTCTATTTCATCGTCATGAAGCTTATCTCACACTAATATTCTATCTAGTTAATTTTTTTTAGATGCGTGTATGTACTTGTACATGATTAATTCTATTAAGAGATGTTAGTTTAAGAGATTTTTTAAAATATGTAAATAGAAATTATGGTCCATATTTTTCAGGAGGAGCTTACTAGGTATCAAATATTGACACATATGACATATATTAAGATATTATAAATCTTCAAGTTTATAAAAATGATATTAATGAATTATGAATATTTTTCTTAAATTTTATAATTTTAATATATATATATATATATATATATATATATATATATATATATATATATATATATATATATATATATGTAATGTGTCCTATACTTTTTTTGAATTTAGTGTATCCTCGTGTAATCGTATAATCTCATACTTCATAGGTAATGCTAAATTAATGAACTTAAAAAATACTTTATGAAGAGATTTAATAAAGGGAAATAAACTAATCTATTACCCAAAAAAGAAGGAAAGAAAACAATCAAAGTTATAAACAAGTTAAAAAAGTCAAGCTCAAGCTTCATATTTTTTAACAAGTTAAGCTCAAACTTAAAATTTGACTTACTTAAATAAATGAAGTAAACTTAAATAGATTTTTTTTACAAGTCAAAAGTTTCAAATACTTGACTTGACTCGACTTATTTACAACCTTAACTTTACCTATAAAACAATGCTTCTTAAATCTAAAGAGTCTTCTCTGCTTCTAAGACCGCAGCCACCACCGGCGGAGGCCGTCGAACCTAGTTTGCTGGAAGAATGTTCTTCGTTGTAGGGGTGTAATTTGGTTTGGGTAATCCGACTAACTCGACTAAACCGAACCAAACCAATTAATTTGGTTCGGTTTGGTTCAAATACACTTAATGGTTCAGTTAAAATCCAAACCAATTGAAGCTCAATTGGTTCGGTTCACGGATTCAGAATTTCGAACCCATGAATCGAACCGAACTATCCGAACCTGCCTATAACTTTAAGTCTTTAGAAAGTTTTGATAAAAATCAAAACTTTCTTTCTTTCTTCGGTTCCTACCTACCTATTGCTAGTACGCACCCCTTACCCACCCTACTGCCACTTGCTCCTACCTCTGCCGGCTACTGCGGCTCGCATCCTGCTCCGGTGGTCGTGCTTCCTGCTTTCCCCAGTTGCTCATACCCCTACTAGCGCTTTCGCCGCTGTTCTGCTCTGCGTTGCTTCTTCAAAGATCTAGGTTGGTCAAGATCTTTCTTCTGTCGCGCTTCCTGCTAGTCTCTCCCTCTTTGCCTCATGATACATAGATCTCTCCTTCAAGTTAGATGTATCAGAGATAGATCGTTTTCTTTGTCAGAATCGACCATTTGCCTTAACGCTTGATTCCCTCCTTCCAGGGCCTGTTACAGTTGTACTAAGTCGAGGTTTGTAAATCATGTCATGCTGAAAACCTATGTTGGAATATGAAAATTATGGAAGTTTACAATTGTTCATCCTCTTTTTGATATGGGATCTGATTTTATATTTTTTGAATTGAAAATCTTCATGTTTTTTTTTGTAGAAGTTTATAGGTCATATATCTAGTTGATTGTAGTAATTTTTATGGGTATTACTGATTAGATTGATTGGTTGTGAATTGTGACGAAAGGTGTTTTCGAACAATATGGGGAAGAAGTCTAAGATCATGATAACAAAATGCAAAGAGGATGAGAACTGGACCAAGGTTACCTTTAAGCCTGACTTGGAAAAGTTCAAAATGGCATATCTTGAAGAAGACGTTGTTGCTTGATAATCTGCTAGATTATCTATTTTTTCAAAGCCTTTTGAGTGGATTTCACCGCTTAAGCCTAATTTTTGACATTGTTTGGACCTTAAAACAGTTTTATTTTGTCTTTTTAGTTAATTCATTTTAGTTTGTTAGATTGAGTTCATTTTGATTAGAATTATTGGTGCTTTAACTCATTTGCCATTGTGTTGATTGTAGGCACCAAGGGAAATAACATGAAGCTCAATGTGGAAAAGAAAAGCACTCAAGAAAAGAGGACTTAAAGCTTTGAAGGAAGATCAAAAGCAATTTTGCTGGACAATCAGCGCCTAGGCGCTACAAAAGCAGCGCACAGGCGCCCAAGAGTGCATTAGAAGTTTTTCTCTGGACGTTGAGCGCCTAGGTGCTCAAAACTAAGTGCCTAGGCACTCAAAACTAAGCGCCTAGGCACTCAGGCTTATGACAACAAAATGCGTTCTGGACGTTCAGCGCCCAGGCGCTCCAAACGCAACGCCTAGGCGCCCATACCAGAGTATAAATTCATCTTTTCTGACCTAAAAGACGGAAGTTGCATGGAGAGAAGAGTGTGGAGTCGTTTGGAGTAGAGAATAACCCTATTTTGGGACATCTACGGTGAATATGAAGAGAAAAAGAGGGGGAACTCAGATTTTCTTCAATCTTCCATGGAGTTTTGCATCTTCTTCCCTATTGTTTTAGTTTCTACATTTATTTTTATGTCTAGATAAACTCTCCCTTGTTGGGATTAAGTGGATTTTGATGAATCTTGATTGTTATTGACATTGGATTCAATTAATATAAGTTGCTATCTCTATTTTGAGTTTATGATCTCTTCTCTTAATGCTTTCTAAAGATAAGTCCTCTTTAGAATGATTTTAGGGTTGTATGTTGAATGAAAATTTGATATATAATTTGTGATATGAGATTATGAACCTTGCTTATCTCTAGGCTAGGAATAGTCATTAATTTGTTTGTTACCTCTTTGAATTCTAAACCGTACTGTTTGTTATCTCTTAGATTCACTTAAGGAATTAAGGTTTTTAATTGGGAACAAAGGGTCAATCGCATAAGAAATTAGAGTTTGATTAAATTAGAGAATTCGGTAATAAAATAGGAATAGTAGCTTGTATTAATTCCAATTGATATGCAACAAGTGAAATCAAATGAAGTTTGATCCCAACTCTTTCATTAATTGATTGTTTTTCATCTCGCATACCAAGTGTTTGATAATTTGCCAACTAGAAAAACCAAAAAATATTGTCATTGCTTTTGTTTCTTTTGATTTTGTTATTGTTATTGAAACTCACTTTGATCCAAATCTTGGTTTAAAAAGTAGCTAACTTCGTGAATTGGTACTTGGCCATCGATCCCTGAGAACGATATCTGGTTTCTCACCGTTTTTATTACTTGACGATCCGGTACACTTGCCGTGGTCCCATCAAGTTTTTGGCGTCGTTGTCGGGGATCGATTTTACCAATATCGGTATTATCGAAGGTAGCCACTAGTTTAAACATTTTTTTCTTTTTGTTTATTCATTGTAGTTTTTAGTTTCTTTAGTTTACTTATTTCATTGAGTTATTTTTGCTCTGATATTATGTGTCTAGTGTATGCAAGGTACTATTCAACCAGATCATCTTTTTTTTACTCGGAAATAGAAAGAACCGCAAGAGCTTTGAGGAAGCAAGCAAGAGAACGAAGAAGGAATTTGGGTGATACTCACATTGTTGTTGAAGATATGGCACACAATGGAGAAAATCAAACCCACAACATGCATGGAGAAAATGTAGATCCTCCACCACCACAACCACCTGTTAGGACTCTCATGGATTACTCTACTCCTAACATGGATGGGTGTGGAGCAAGCATAATAAGATCGCTAGTTCAGGCAAATAATTTTGAATTGAAGCTAACTCTACTCCATTTGGTTCAGAACAATCAGTTTGGAGGATTTGACAATGAGGACCCACATGCACATATAGTGGGTTTCTTGCAAATCTGTGATACTGTGAAGCTTAATGAGGTGAGTGAAGATGCTATTCGTTTGAGATTGTTTCCTTTCTCTGTGAAGGACAAAGCTAAGAATTAGTTGGATTCATTGGCTAGGGGAAGCATCACCACTTGGGCGGTCTTGGTCCAGAAATTTCTCACAAGGTACTTTCCTCCTTCCAAGGCTGCAAAATTGAGAAGCGAGATCACTTTATTTAGACAGCATGATGGGGAATTTCTCAGTAAGGCTTGGGACAGATATAATGAAATACTGAGGAAGTGTCCACCTCACTGCTTTGATTTCTGGATCTAAGTGCAAAGTTTTTATAATGGCATGCTACCTCAAACCAGAGCCATGGTTGATGTTGCAGCAGGTGGAGCGTTGAATTATAAGATTCCAGAGGAAGCCTGGGAGTTGTTTGAGATGATGACCAATAATGACTACCAAAGGAATGAGGAAAGAGCTGTAGTAAAGAAAGGGTACTTGGAGATTGATTCCATGAATGCACTGTTGGCTCAAAACAAGATTTTGACTCAACAGCTTGAGAATCTCACAAAAAAGGTCGACACTCTTAGTGTGAATGCGGTGAGAAATATTCCTTTGGCCTGTGATTTCTGTGGAGGTGAACACGGGAGTGTGGATTGTCCAGGAAACATGTTTGGACCTCCAACTCAAGAGCAAGTGAACTTCATGAACAATCCTCAATGTAACACCCCAACTTTTGGGTGAATGACCGTTGTGTCCCGATTTTGCTGTTTCTTGTTTTTCTGTATGAAATACAAATATGTTTTACAGGCTAAAATTTTATTTGGTCGTTTTACATAATTTGTTTCGTGACGGTAAAATAAAAATTTTCTCAAACTACTATTTTAATTTTTCTGGGAGATATACAGACATATAATACTGTTTGTCATTTTATTTGAACGTTTTAGATGATTTGCTTCGTTGTGGGGAAAAATAGAAAAAATGATCATTACGTCCCGATTGTACTGTTTTTAATTTTTCTATATGTTACAATGCTTAATATTACTGTCTGTGATTTTATTTAGACTTTTTGTGTGATTTGCTCCGGGACAGGAAAATAATATTTTTCCGGGCCGAGGAAATCTTATTTTAATTATTCAGAACTGGGGGATCTTACTAAACCCGATTCTGAATGATACTGTTGATAATCTTTTAATTTTTAGGATTTAACTATCAAATAAAATAATTTTTTATTATTATAATATTATTTTATTAGTCAGTACAAATAAAATGACAGTGGACCCGGAAATATTTTGCAGGACCCACGTTTAGTTAAAACAGTTAACTTAGTAGCTTAATTAAGCATCATTAGTAGTAGAACTTTCAAGAACATGGTGATTAAGCTTAATGACTAGGCTAATTAGTGACTAAGCATGGTGACTAGGTTAATGACAATGCTAGAATCAACCAATGAGAGTTAAGCTTGCTAACCAAGTTTTAATCTTGACCTTTGATCTATTCTAAGGCTTGGATGAAGCCAAGCAAGGCTACACCTTGCATGCTTGAAGTCCACGGCCATTTGGCCTTTGGAGGACCAAAAATCATTTCACTCTTCATGCATTTTCTCTCTTCTATCTCTTCCAAAAACCCTAAACTCCATTGAAGCTTTCTTGAAGCTCTATTCAGCCAAACACAATCCAAGACCATCCAATCACTCAAAAATTTATCCAACAAAGTTTTCTAAACCTAAACACAAATCTAAGAACATCTCTAGTTGAGAGTTCTTGCAAAATCCTTCATTTGAGGCTTGGAAACCTACTTGGGAGATTTTACCTAGAAGGTGAAATTTCTTGTTTTCCATTTCTAAACTCTTTTTCAAAATTCTAAGCCATGATTTATCCATGGTTTAAGCTCTCTTTTATGGTTAGTAATTTGTAGTTTTGTTTAAGCTTGATAGGTGACTTGGTAGAGTGAAACCGAAACCCTAGGAAAGGTGTGAAGGAGTGTTTGTCTTCATTTAAGGTAAGAGGGAGATTACCCTCATCAACCATGTGTTGGTGGTGAGGAATGTATGTGTTTGTAGTGAAGAATCCATAAGGATTCATTCACTTGATTGTTTATAGTCTTTCCTAATTGTGATTGATTATATGTGAAAGCATGTCTAATAGCTTTAATATTTTGTATGTGTTATGTGTGTAACATGTCTAATAGCTTTAATATTTTGTATGTGTTTTATGGTTGTTTTAGTATATGGTATGTATATATATATGCATGATAATTATTGTAACATGTAAATAATATACAAGGATTTGCATGAGTGTTCCAAAGAACACAAATCCAAGCTCACGGCCTCAAGGCAAAGAGGAAAACCAAAATGTTCTCATCAATTTTCTAAAAAGTGGAATTTAATTAACCTAGGAAAATTGACAAGTTACCAATTTGTTTAGAGTAAGAAAAATGAATTTATGGATCAATGGATGAAATTATGTATTTCGGCCAACATGCCAAAGCCAAACAATTATGATTTCTAAAATCATTTCCAAACTATTTTCTAAAACAATGATTTAATGAATTTAGGTAATACAATAAATTTGACATGGATTTAGAAGATGAAAAATAATTTAGAGATCAAATGCAAAGACTTTGTTAAATTTGGCCAACATGCCACATACTTTTGATCCAAATTTATTTTCTAACTATTGACTAGATAATTTAATAAAAATAAACTAGATCAAGAGTTTTATAAGAGATTAAATATATGGAAATAATTAGGAATGAATTATAAAGCATATAATGATTTTCACCAATATGCCAAATTTAAATGTTTTTGATTTATAGAATTGTTTCCAACTAAGGTTAAGTAATAAATGCCAAAAGGATTTTATTACAATGAGTTTTGAAGAAATAAATTGATTAGAATTAAGTTTAAGAAATTTAAACTAATGATTTTTACTGTTAGAAGAAAATACAATAACTTTTGTAAATTGCTAACATATGGCTCATATTATATTTTGAAGCATGTTAGTGGTTTTCAAAAAGTTAAATTACATGGTTAAAAATTAAGTAAACAGAAATTTTTACAGAAAAGTTAGGAAACCATTATTATAAGTTTTCTAAAACATAATACTATCAATTTTTATTAAAAACAGACAAATAAGATAGAAAAGATATCCAAAAACAATGTATGCGGTATGAAAAATATTCTACGTAGTTAAATGTATTAAATATTATTTACATTTTATTTTAAATAGTGATTTTTAAGGAATTCGGACAAGAAAATGATTTAAAAATCTTACGCGATTGATGAAAACGTATTAAAACTCTACGCGATTTTAAAAACAGTAAAATATATTTACGCGATTTAAAAACGTTTGTAAAAACGACGAGATTGTGAAAATGCGATAAAATTTCTACGCGATTGACCGAACTGTATATTTTATACTATTGAGAGTATTCTGTATATTTTTCTGCTGTCGGGCTATGAGGTGAACCCGTACAGACTTTGGAACAATATTTGTCCGGTGGGACTTACTATATATTTTTATCTTTGAGGGTATTTTGAGAATCTATATTTCTGGACATCTATTGAGTTGATGCCAATTTTGGTGGATTGATTGACGAGGTGAATCACATCGTATTGTCGGTGCGATAAGCGTAGTGTGGTTCGATTTTGAATGAACTTGGAGACGTTAGTGTGCATAATTCCATATGTGGACAGTTGGTTGTTCTTCTGGGCCGTGGTAATTGGTAATACACTAATGGACTTGACACACACTATACTTAATCGAGATCTTGTAAAGTCTAATAGTACATTGCCTGTAGTGACACAACGTTAGACAGTGTGCTACACCACGCCATGTGACTGTGGGCTATGACGCAACGTGAGACCATGAGAATAGTTTGGTTGGGCAGCCGTGGTACTAATAGATTTTGCGAGATCATTCTCTCTACGATGTACGTATGTTTTTAGCTCCATGGAATAGGATTGTGTCATATTGCACATTTATCTGTGTTGTTATTTATTATATTTTTATATGTGATATTTTTATTTGTGTTGTTATTAAGTATATTTTCATCCGTGATATATTTTTTATCGTGTTGTTGTTTATTATCTTTTTTGTCTATGATTTTATATGTTGTTATTATTTCTTATATTTTTATCCATGATATTATATGTCGTTATTTATTATATTTTTATCTCGTGATATTATATGTTGTTATTGTTATTCATTTTATTATGATATATGCTTATTTGATTTTATTTATAAATTGATAACATGATTGTATTTGTAATATATGTGTGTATGGAATGACTTTGTCATTCGTATTATTCTTTGCTAAAATCTTGGAGCTGGTGAAAGGGGATCTCACCTCTTTCTTGTATTGCTTTGTTGTGTTTGTATTGTTAAATTTGTATAGTAGACGAAGAAAGTTTCTTAGACCTCTTTTGGAGGCTATGTTCGAAGATGGTGACGGCGTCAAGGTGTAATCTTCCAAGTTTCAACAGGATGCGGTTTGGTGGAGAAATGGAACATGTAGGTTGGGTTTTCTCGTTAGTGTTGTTACCGTGCTATTAGTAGTACCAGTCTTTGGGTTTGCTACCGTTTATCTGAGTCTGTAAATGTTATGTTTTAAATTGTTGTTGAATATTTTGTGGAATATATAATATGTGGATTAATTAACTCAATCTAATTTCTGTTTTACTTATAATTTTTGTTAAGTTTATATTTCCGCAAAAGGATATTTTAGAATTTATCTTTTAAAACTCAAAGCTTTTATAAAATGATTTCATTTGGTTTTATGTTTTATTTAAAAATGTGACGCCCTATGGAGGGTGTTACACTCCAAGGCAACAAAATAATCCCTACTCCAACATGTACAACCCAGGGTGGAGAAATCACCTAAATTTTTCGTGGAGTAATAAGGGAAATCAAGCTAAACCAAGACAGCAGATGAGATATCCAGGACACCCTCAACAGTCATCATATCAAGGTCCTTCCTCGTCCCAACCTCAGTCTAATGAGATGAAGGCTTCTTGGGAGTTAGCCTTAGAGAAATTGGCTACACAAACTTCATCTTTTGTTAAAACCACTACTGATTTTATGGAGGAGACAAGAGCTGGGTTTAGAAATCAAGATGCTCCAATCCGTAATCTAGAAACTCAAGTGGGTCAGCTTGCAAAACAGATTTCAGAGAGACCTCCAGGCATATTTTCCCGTGATACAGTGGTAAATTCTAAGGAGCAATGTATGGCAATATCTTTGAGGTGTGAAAAAGTTATTAGTGCTCCACTGAGAGAAGATGAAGCTAAGGAAGTACCTACTTCAAGTTATAATCAAGAAAAAGATGCTCCAGAGGAAGAAATCTTTATTAAAGCCAAGGAGGAACAATCGAGAGTACCAAGAAAGAAGAAAGATTCAGATTTGGGTAAACCATTGGACCCCTTATTGTACGCTAGGCTTCCATTTCCTCAAAGACTGAAGAAAGAAACTCAGGAGAAGCAAGATAGACAATTTTTGAAGTTCTTAGATGTCTTCAAGAAATTGCACATAAACATTCCTTTTGCTGAAGCTCTTGAGCAAATGCCATCATATGCTAAATTCATGAAAGAGCTCTTATCTAGCAAGAGGAAGTTTGAAGACGGCATCACTGTGGCACTTACTGAAGAGTGCAACATTATTTTAAAGAAGAAGTTGCCACCAAAGCACAAGGATCCCAGTAGTTTCACCATTCCCTGTGAGATTGGCTCATAATTTGCAGGAAAAACACTGTGTGATTTGGGAGCTAGTGTCAACTTGATGCCATTGTCTATCTATGAGAAATTAGGTTTGGGAGATCCAAAACCCACTTTCACTATGTTACAACTTGCTGATAGATCTCATTTATATCCTTGGGGTGTAGTTGAAGATGTGCTTGTAAAAGTGGATAAATTCATTTTCCCCATGGACTTCTTCATTGTAGATGTGGACGAGGATATTGATATTCCTTTTATTTTTGGAAGACCATTCCTAGTAACTTCAGGAGCATTGATTGATGTGCTAAGAGGTGAACTGATTTTGAGGGTGGATGGAGACCAGGTGACCATCAATGTCTTTGATAAATCTGCACTGACATCAGATCTCTATGTCCTCGTCAATTGCATCCAAGGTAAAGCTCAAAAGGAGTTGACTGGTAAGAATTCTTCACCATTGATTAATGTTGATTCTCCCACTTCCAAGATTGTTGATGAAAAGGTCTTTTTCTCTTTAAGATTGTTGGAATAGGAAAAGATCCTCCCATTTCTCATAATTCATTGTACAAAGGGCCAAAATCTTCTGATAAGCTGAAACCTAATCTGTCATCTGTTGAAAAATTGAGACCTCCATGGCCTGATGAAATCTCATATGCGAAGGTTTATTCAGAATTCCCAGGTTCAAGTCAAGTTCCAAATGCCTTTGGAGGGGATTGCAAGGTCAGTGACCAAGTATGGAGGCAAAGATCTGACAGAAGAAAATTGTCATCTTACTTCTCCTGTTTCAAGCCACCTTGATGAGCTGAGAAGCAACGTCGAGCTAATGACGTTAAACAAGCGCTTCATGGGAGGCAACTCATGCTCAGGCTCTTCTATCTCTACTTTTTCATTTTAGTCATTTTTGTTTGTTTTTTATTTGTTTAATGTATCTGTGTGCATTTTGCTTAATTGCTATGTTTAGTTTTAACTTTTTGTTAATTTGGGTTTATTGCTTTTGTGAGTCAAGCCAATGTTGAACTGTTTAGAGTTTACTTTTGTGGGTCCCCATGCTTGATAGTATCTGTGTAATGTGAGCCAACCATGCATGCACTGCCTGTTAAGGAAACTTGAAAGCTTTGTGGGCTTATTTCTTAGATTGTGGTACTTGAATGAGGATTATGACTTCCATGCATAAATCTTATAGCTTATTGTTAATGTACTTGGTGATTTTTGTGATTGGATTTCATAATTCATCCTTGGAAGTTGTTTTGAGCCTTCAACATTTTTGCTTTGATGAGAGGTTACTGGTGAGTTTCTATTCTCCTAGCTTTGCTTGAATTTCATTTGTATGCCGTGATTTGCACAATGCATCGACATGATAAAGGCAGTTTTGTTGTTAAGCCAGATAGCCATATAGCTAACCAAATGATGTTTGTTTCCTTTGTGTTGCCCCTTTGAGCCTAATACACTGAATTCTTTGTTTGACCCATACAGCATGTCATAGCCAAAATAATGAATGTCTTATCCACCTGAAAGGAGTAATTGAGCATTGAATTTATTGAAGGTGTGGGTTAGCAATGTACTAAGTTTGGGGTGACCGTTGTTTTGAAAAAAAAAATTGCCAGGAAGAGATAGTTGACTTGTTGAATAGGAACCCCTTTGAGACCGATGGGTTACTGGGAAATACTTGACTCAATGATCAAGTACCCCTTTAAGACCATGTAGGTTACTAGGGAAATATAAAAGAAAAGGAGAATGTGAAAGATATGAGATTTGTGAATTGAAGATTTATTAGAAGCACCAATGTTCACTTGCTCTCTAAGGTAGCAATTTATATGTTCATTTTATCTACCTTGTACCTTGGCACCAAATCGACCTTGAATAAAGTCCTTTTGATTGTTGCATTTGTGAGTGGCGTGCATGCATGTATGAGATGAAAAGCAAATCCAAGGAAGGTGAGCTCAATAAGTGATGACTGAGGGAAACACAAGCCCAAATACAAGAGTTTAAGTGACCCAATTATCAGGTGTATTTTGCTGCCATGTTCATTAACTTTTAAGCTGTGATTGATCAGTGCATGGTTGTGATGACCCTTATTTTTGACCCTCTGAGTCTCAGTTACACAGTTGAGAATTCTACTTTCAGGAGTGCATGTATGAATTGATTCGTTGTAACTATGATACTTTTGAGTTGTGGGACACTCTTGGTTAATTTTATTCAGTTCAGCGTTGGTGGTTGAGTTGTGGAGTTGTTTTTTTTATTTGGCTCATTTGTTATTCTGTTTTTGCTTGAGGACAAGCAAAGTTTTAGTTTGGGGTGGTGATAATCTGCTAGATTATCTATTTTTCCAAAGCCTTTTGAGTGGATTTCACCGCTTAAGCCCAACTTTTGACGTTGTTTTGACCTTAAAATAGTTTTATTTTGTCTTTTTAGTTGATCCATTTTACTTTGTTAGATTGAGTTCATTTTGATTAGAATTATTGGTGCTTTAGCTCATTTGCCATTGTTTTGATTGTAGGCACCAAGGGAAACAATATGAAGTTCAATGTGACAAAGAAAATCACTCAAGAAAAGATGACTTAAAGCTTTGAAGGAAGATCAAAAGCAATTTTGTTGGACAATCAGCGTCTAGGCACTACAGAAGCAGCGCCCAGGCGCCTAAGAGTGCATTAGAAGTTTTCTCTGGATGTTGAGCGCCTAGGCTCTCAAAACTAAGCGCCTAGGCGCTCAGGCTCATGACAGCAAAATGCGTTCTGGACATTTAGCGCCCAGGCGCTCCAGATGCAGCGCCTAGGCGCCCATACCAGAGTATAAATTCATCTTTTCTAACCTAAAAGACGAAAGTTGCGTGGAGAGAAGAGTGTGGAGCTGTTTTGGAGCAGAGAAGAGCCCTATTTTGGGACATCTACGGTGGATTTGAAGAGAAAAAGAGTGGGAGCTCAGATTTTCTTCGATCTTCCATGGAGTTTTGCATCTTCTTCCTTATTGTTTTAGTTTCTACATATATTTCTATGTCTAGCTAAACTCTCCCTTGTTGGGATTAAGTGGATTTTGATGGATCTTGATTGTTATTGACATTGGATTCAATTAATATAAGTTGCTATCTCTATTTTGAGTTTATGATCTCTTCTCTTAATGCTTTCTAAAGATAAGTCCTCTTTAGAATGATTTTAGGGTTGTATGTTGAATGGAAATTTGATATATGCTTTGTGATATAAGATTATGAACTTTGCTTATCTCTAGGCTAGGAATAGTCATTATTTGCTTGTTACCTCTTTGAATTCTAAACCGTACTGCTTGTTATCTCTTAGATTCACCTAAGGAATTAGGGTTTTTAATTAGGAACAAAGGGTCAATCGCATAAGGAATTAGGGTTTGATTAAATTAGAGAATTCGGTAACAAAATAAGAATAGTAGCTTGTATTAATTCCAATTGATATGCAACAAGTGAAATCAAATGAAGCTTGATCCCAACTCTTTCATTAATTGATTGTTTTTCATCTCGCATACCAAGTGTTTGATAATTTGCCAACTAGAAAAACCAAAAAATATTGTCATTGCTTTTGTTTCTTTTGATTTTGTTATTGTTATTGAAACCCACTTTGATCCAAATCTTGCTTTAAATAGTAGCTAACTTCGTGAATTGGTACTTGGCCATCGATCCCTGATAATGATATTCGGTTTCTCACCGTTTTTATTACTTGACGATCTGGTACACTTGTCGTGGTCCCATCATTGCTTTGATGAAAAAACGAGTGGTGGACATGGTTGGGTGCCTTGGAAAGATAGTGAAGGTTGAACTCAATGGTTGCTTAATTCATATTAAATCCTTTCGTGATTATGCTGATCTCCACGTGAAATGAAGACATTTTCCCTTCCAAGGTTGTCTAAAGTTTAGTTTTTGGGGAACTACTATGATTTTTTTTTTCTTCCATTCCTTGCTATGCTAACTTGATTTGGTTGTTGTAATTAGGATTCATGCAAAAGTAGGTGATAGGTGGGAGATTTGTATGAGCCTAAGTGATGGCCAGTTTCAACAGGTAACTAGTGAGCTTATGAAGCAAAGTAACTAGGAAGTTCATTGTTGTTGTTATTCTTTGTCTTACACACCCTGAATTTATTTTTACCAGGTCAGCTTTGTTAATTCCATTGCTACAATCAAGGGTAGGACTCATGTTGATTACATCACCAATCAGATTACAAACTTTGTGATGAATAAAGTAAACAAGAAGAAAAAGGATGCAAATGTCAAAGCAAAGCAAAGATTTGAAGAAATCTAATGGAACAAAGACTCAGAGAATTCGTGGGATCGTAAAGCTAGAGGATGCCAATGATGTTGGAGGAAGGAACTCTGAAAAGTGTACCTTGATATTGATAGAGGGAGATTCTACTAAGGCCCTTGCTGTAAGTTTCAATGTCATCTATACTAATATAGAAGTCGATTTAAAATTTTTGGTGTCCATTTTTAAAATTTCTACAAACCCACATGATCTGATTAACTACAATTGAAAAGTTAGAAGCATATCGTCATTTGAAGTCAATCACAAATATTCACCATTTATGAAGAATTTCTACTTTGAAGGATATTTCTTTTTCAAATTTTCTTTTAAAGTAGTATAATTTTAAAGTCAGTTTAAAACTTAAAAACATAAAGATTGTCATGTCAACATATAATTAAATGCAACTAATTGTCTCAAAACAAAGTTATGTCTTAGATTTGTTACATAATTTATTCTATGTGAAGATGGCTAGGCTCTCTGTTGTGGGTCGAGATCATTATGGTGTATTTCCTTTGAGAGGCAAATTGCTCAATGTGTGGGAAGCCAGCAGTAAACAGATAATGAATAATGAAGAAATTCAAAATATAAAGAAGATTCTTGGACTGCAGCAAAACAAAGAGTACACCAACATAAAGTCTTTGAGATATGGTTATTTGATGATTATGGCTGATTAGGTAAGCTACTTAAAGATCATAGTTTTGGCTTGTTTTATGGCTGATCTGGTTACCTTTTTATTTCATGCCTTATGGCTATTTTCATAGGTTACCAAGGTTATATCCAAGCTGCATTAGTGCTTGGTGGAGTTGATTTCACAGGACCACATTTGCACACAGTGAGTTCATTACTTGAAGTTTTAATCTTTTATACTCAACTCGAAGTTTTAATGATACACAGATTTATCCACATGGATCAACTGACTCACTCCCCTTTGCAACAATGGGATCTGGTTTACTTGTTACAATGTCTATATTTGAGTCCAAATTCAAGGAAGGCTTGACTATATTATTGAAGCAAAGGTTAGTCTAAGTTCTAATATTATTTAGAATTTTAGATACATTATGTGTACTTTTCTGTATTGCATGTATAATTGTTTAACTAATTTTTGTGTTAAAAAAATAATAGTTAACCTAATCACCCGAATCAAACCAATCCGTAGATGTTTGATTCGGTTTGGTTCGGATTTAGCTATCAAAAAATAAGAAAATCAAATCAAACCAAACCAATTGATTTTGATTAGTTCGGATTTATTTTTCCCCAAAAATCGAACCAAACCACCCACTTACACTCCTACTTCGTTGCTGTTTTCGCAACTTGGTGAGTAGCTTCATTTCCCTCTCTTTTTGTCCAAACAAAGCCACCCCTTTGAAAAAAAAATTTGCTATCTTAATATCTTCTACCATTGTAGCAATTTCCCATTTGATACTACCTCTTCTGCAGGCTTCAATTACCACCAGATCGTCGGAACAGTAGGGCATTATGAGATATTTTCCATGTAAACAATTTGACCTTTTGAGGGACCTGGAGCTTCTAAATACTATTCCACAGCTCTTTAGGAATGGATACTGATGAGGACTGTTGTGGTGTTGGTGGGATAGAGTCTTTTTTGGCCACATGGTATGCTGTTTTAACCAAATACACCCCTGGCATAAAAATTATTTTACATCATCACTGCCATTTTATTAAACTCATTTTAATGACACAATTTGAAAACTGGTATAAATTAAGTAGTTAGATCTAATTTTGATTTATAGGTATTTTTTTTTTATATTGTCATCTAATTATATATGTTCATTTTAGATGACAATTTGGAAGCTCGAATATTGTAGTTTGATTGAACTTTTGTATTTTTTTCTAAGATAAATTTTTATCTTATAATGTGGTATGGGTCAAGCGCCTTTATATTATTTAATTAATTATATACTATATATAATTTATCAAATTAAAATATTTTCATTAGAAGGTAAGGTTGGTATCGTATTTTCTTAATTAAATACCATCACTAGCAAGCCATAGGAATGATAGGATTTAAGTCTCCAAAGTGATAAAAGCATCTTTTATTCAATACCAAAGGCAGGAAAAAATTGCATTAATTTGTATAAAGTGCCCTGTCTCCTCAATCTGAAGACAGGGAAAAAAATATGGTTAAAAAAGAAAGACAGGAAAAAAATTCAGTAAAAAAAAAGGCAGGAAAAAATTGCATTAATTAAAAACAGACCAATTTTATTACACATTACGTATTAATGTAATTTAACATTGTCATTAATGGATACAATTTGTATAATGCGCATTAATACGCATTAATACACAATGCAACATCAATCATTGTCATTGTTATTTTTGGCCCTATAATAGGTGTATCACGTTGTCTCTATCACACGAAAAATTACTATGTATTAAAGTTAATGTCGTCTTAACTATTGTGATGAGGCTTAAAGAAGTTAAACATGAAGAACATTTACACTTCATTCAACTTTAAAGAAGATAGACTTCAATTTTGGGAAGATTCAAGCTAATTGCTTTATAAGTGATTGATCTCTCGTAGTGTAAATTAGAATGTGACTCTAAAATTGAGATAAAACTTTTTTGGATTCATCAATTTTAGAATTTATAAAAAAAGAAAAGATCATGAAGCCAACTGCAATACATGATATACTTTCATTTTTAAATTAAACGAGAGATATATTATTAAGATAAATCCCACCAATTTTAAATTTTTTATGAAAGATAATAATCACAATTATTATGTGATAGATACATAATGGAAAAACTCCTGTCTAGCTTGATAAATATTTGAAGTTCATGAAGAGACAATTACTCCTCTTCTTTCATCATATAAAATTAGCATTGTTTCTCCTCTACACAAAATTAGCATCATTATCATAATTCTTTCTATAGTTATCTAGATATGATAAATTTAAAATTTTTACCTCTATTTCTAATTGAAACACTATCCTCCTATACTTTGTGTCTCCATCGCTTTTCTTTTACTTTGCTTATTTTTTACGATAAAAGCCCATTAATATATAATCCATACACCAATATTCTTGAACTTGTCTCCTTTTTTCTTATGTGCCTACCTCCTCTTGCTCTTCATCAATGCATAGCAACATGTATACTCTTCATTCCATTGTTGGTGCTACAGATAGGGAGACCAAAATGCTAGATGAAGTGTTGAATTTGTTACCACATGGTTATAAATTCTATTTGTTACCACATGGTTATATATTCTATCCTGATTACGTTGAATTGATCAAGTATTCTTTGCAAGTCAAGATTGCCGGTGATTTTATAATTCCTGGTCGAATTCACGATGTTGATGTTTACAAGCATTCTCCTTAACAACTCAATGGTAATATATTTATCATGTTTTTCTTATTTCTTTTTCTTTCTTTTGTTTGAGAAATATTCATTAAATATTCAGTTGATGTTACGAATTGATATTGGACTATAACATCTATCAAATTCTTAACTCGGAACCTCTTAGCAAACTCAGCACAACCAGAATGGGAGATTCATGATTTTGATATAGATAAGTCCCAGTTTCTTTAAGATGTCTGAGTACCGGGTAGCCACCTTAGCATCCATTATACAGATGTCATCTCCTAAGATGGCATACTACTAATTAAGGTTGTATATAGTAGTTCAAAAGAATGTTTTATAAATAAACGTATTGAATTATTACAATTGATTTTGTTTTGTTTCATTGATTTAATTTACACAGATAAATATAAACGAGAATGAGAGCAACACACATATTTTTTTACTTCAAGAAGTCGAAAATACCCAAATGGAAATCGTCCTGATCGTGCTGTTAGAGACTTTGGTTTTTGAAAGGCTACTGGAAGAGATAATCCAATAACACTTTGTATTTAAGAAGACTTTAGTCTTTTATGAAGGAAAACCTAGAAATGCTAACAACCAAGAGTTCACACTTAATAAAGATAAGAATCTTGCAAGTTCAAGTGCGATTCTTCCATGCAAGGTAAAATATTCATGACACTTCAATTTGAAAATAATAATGCATGAGTTTTTGCTTTTCTTATGAGTGATTTTAAGTTAATTATTCTATATATAAAACATATATTTTAATAAAGAGATGATAGTGAGATGCATACTTAATGAAGGAAGATAATTTGCTTTTTCTATTTTAAATTAATAAAGTTAACAAGTTAAAAAACAAATAACATTTTTTTTGTATATAATAACTTATTTTTAATGAAACAAATCACGTATTTTCAATAAAAAATATAAAATAATTTCATTGTAAAGGTATACATTTTTATATAATAACATATTTGTCTACACTTTAATGTTTGAATTCGTCAATACTCTATTATTTTATAATAAAAAAAATCATTTTTTAAATTGTGATATTATTTTATATTTTATGAACATCTGTTATATTATATATATATATATTTTTTAAGTTCGATTTCTAGACGTATAACTTTTTCTATGAAAATATTTTATTTTTTATTAAAAATACGAATTTTTCATATTTTGAAAAAATAGTAAGTTATTTGTTTTTATTTTTATTTTTAAAATTTTGTTAATTTAAAAGAGATTCAATTTCTCTTTTTCATTAAATACACATTTACTATTTTTTTTAATTAAAAATAAGTTTTACTATTCTCTCGTCATTAACTTGTGTGAGTTTTTTTTTTATTTTAACATTGTGATTTTAAACCATCAAACCATAATGAAATTAGTAATGAGAAATTTGTGTAATAGTTTATCTATCTATAAAACTAACTGTAGCAAGTGAGCCTTTGTTGTTTATCATTATATAGTACTCTTAAATTACATTATATATCAACAAATTATCATAATCTCTTACATATGTTTAAGTTTGTATTCAGGTGCAGTTGGATGATTGGGTTCTTTGTAAAATTTATAAGAACAAGCGTGAAAGAGAAAGTCAGGACATTAAAAAAATAATGCTATCAACAAAAGTGGTTATCATTGTACAGAATCAACCAAATCAACTTTTTCCAGTTCAACATGTGCAAACTCCCTCTCCTCTTCCTTCTTCTTCTTCTTCTATCTCGAAGAGACACACGTACTCAAACTCATTTTTTCCTCCTTCTTCACTTCCAGTGCCATCGATGAGTATGATCGATTATATAATAATGATAATTGATAAGAGGCCAAACTATATAATAATGATTTAATTTATTTGTTACTTATTACACGTCCTTTTGTTTAGAATTTTTTGTTACTTACTACTACATTGTGAGTGTTGGTAGATAAAAAAATATATAATAATAATCACAACCAAATTTAATTTAAAAAATTTCACTTTTTTCATCCAATACCCCAAAAAAAATCACTTCTCATCAGAGAGTTCAGGTTTACTTTCTTTAGCATTAACAACTACTGGCTTTGTCTGAGCGAAATGGCGAATCACTTTTGCCACTTGTCCCGAGTCTTGTTGAACCTTCTGCTTCTGTGGAAGCCGAATGAAATGGTATTAGTATGAACTATGATTCCTCAATATGCATAATAATATGCATTGAAAACCACAGATCAGAAGAAGTAGCCGAATGTTTCATTAAATTAACTTTCTGATTACCATATTTGAGAAGCAAGTTATATAAAATTGTATGAAAAAAACGTATCCAAAAGAACACCACATAACCATCAACAAGTGCATGATAATTCACGAATTCTTTGTGGCTTGAAGGAAAAAAATAGCTACATTAATAATCCAAAACAAGCCCTTCCATTACAGAAGACAATCATAGCTACATAGCTTGCCAGACTATCCTGGTTTTAAGGAGTTAAAATAGTTCAAGTAAGGTTAAGTTATACAAGTCAAAATGATTAAGCACATGCAACGGACACAAAATAAAAGTGGATCAGAAAACACAAATTTTCTGTGGATTATGAACAAATGACAGATCTATCAAGTATCAACAACTGTAGTTCATGTTCTTTTCTACGAGTGTCAAAAAAACAGGACAATTATCTACGAGTTGTTAGAAACAGTAAAACAGTTCACGAATGCAAGAGCTTTGGTTTTATACAGCACTGATGTGACCATAATTTTTCTTCTGTGCTCTACTCCGCCTTATCACTCTCTGCTTGGATTCTAGAATCAGAATTGAAGTTTAGAATTGTAATCCAAATTAAAATCCATCAGAATTTGAATTAATTGAGAATCATAATTAATGTTTGGCTGGACAAGTAATCGTGCCTTTGTATTGTGATTCCAAACGCAGTCAATCCAATCATCTGGATGTACATCAGATAATTCAAGAGCATGTTTTTTTTTTTCTAAGTTGTTTGAAATTTGTACAAAGGCTCTTTGATCATACTAGCATGAAACATCATCAAGGAATAAGAATATAAGTTTTAGTCTGCAAAATAAGGAGTGAAACTCCAATTATGAAAAACCAATACCAGTTCTGAGCTCATCAAAACCCAGAACTGTTCTATTTGTCTTGCAAGTTGCAAACCAACATCTAAAATTTGCAGCAGATTCCAAAGCCAATATCATTGATTCAATTCAATTCATCCATAGAAATCACCATTCCGAATTAACCCCTTGGACATATGAGATAGAATATCAGCTGCAATAATGAACAAATAGGGCGATAAAGGGTCCCTCTGTCTAAGCCTTCTTCTTGATTTCAACTTTCTTGACAGAGCTCCATTCAGTTTGAATCTATAACTCACACCTATTACACATTTCATCGCCAATCTGATCCAATCTGCATCAAAGCCATATGACAACAAGCATTTCTACAAAAACACTCACTCCAGTCTATCATAGGCCTTGCTCATGTCCATCTTGATAGCCATTTGTTCCGATTTGCCTCCTAATTTTTTCTTTAACTAGTGAAACACTTATGCACCACACCAATATTATCTTGAATCATTCTGTTCCCCAGGAATGCACTTTGGTTTTCTGAGATGGTCTTATCCATAGAAACCTTTAATCTGCTAACCATAATTTTTTAGATTACCTTATACACAAAATTACAACAACTTATTGGACGAAAATGGTTAATGCTTTCAGGAAGAGGAATTTTTGGGACCAGATCCACTTATGTTTCATTAATCTCCTCTAGTAGATCCCTTACTTGGAAGAAGGAAAAAACAGCCCTGCACACGTTGTTGGGAAATTACGCAAAATTTCCTTATCATCAGATTTGTAGAAAGCGAAATAAATGCGGAATAATAGCACACACAAAAATTGATAACGGAGTTCGGCTAATTCTGCCTACGTCTCCGGGCTGCTGCAGACCTTTTATAGAAAAAGAATATACACAGTGTTTACAAAACACTCACAACCGCTCACAACCCACAACCCAATTACACCCAGAAAAACTAGAATTTCTCTCTAGTATTTTTCTCTCACTCTCTCTTGATTTTTCTCTCTGTGTTGGTGTGTATTGAATGAGATGAATGAGTGGCTATTTATAAGAAACTGAATGCATACAGACGAAGGGGAAAAACGCGTGCAAGCTGTCTCCTGCCTCTTTTTTCTTGCCTCTTTCTTTGATTTTGGTGGCTCCCCTCATTTTTCTTCATTCGGTGGCCATCATTGTTGACTAACAATCTCCCACTTGAAGACTGATTTCAATCTGTCTTCACACCTCTATCAATGCAGCAGCCTTCTCTGGTCTGTTACTCTAGCAGGTCAACTGAAGTTGAACACAACTTCAGTTTGTCGATAGTCACCGTCTTTGTCAACATATCTGCTGGATTCTTGCTTCCTTGGATTTTCTTCAATGTTAGCACCTCATCCTCAAGCAGAGTCCTGATGAAGTGATAACGAAGATCAATGTGCTTTGTTCTGGAATGGAATGCTGAATTCTTTGCCAAATGTATTGCACTTTGACTATCACTATACAAAACACTCTTTTCCTGGATGAATCCCAACTCTGTCAACAAGCCTTGAAGCCATATCAATTCTTTACTGGCTTCTGTTACTGCCACATACTCAGCTTCTGTAGTGGATAAAGCAACAATCTTTTGTATCTGCGACATCCAACTAACAGCTGTAGTTCCAACGGTGAATATGTAACCGGTGGTACTTCTTCGGTGATCGACTTCACCTCCGAAGTCTGCATCTACATAGCCTTGCACTTTTAATTCTCCTTTACCAAAGTACAAACACTTCTTTGTAGTGCCTCGTAGATACCTCAAAATCCACTTTACTGCTTCCCAATGAGCTTTACCTGGATTTGACATAAACCTGCTTACAACTCCCACTGCATGGCCAATGTCTGGCCTTGTACAGACCATTGCGTACATCAAACTTCCAATGGCTGAAGCATATGGAACTTTAGCCATGAATTCTACTTCTTCCTCCGTCTGAGGGGACTGATCCTTGGATAAGCGAAAATGACTAGCCAAAGGTGTGCTAACCAGGTTTGGCATTGCCCATGTTGAATCTTTTCAAAACACGGTTGATGTACTCGCCCGAGATAACCGCAAAATTCCTCTTTGCTTATCTCTCGTGATTTGCATTCCAAGGATCTTCCTTTGGACCTAAATCTTTCATGTCAAATTCATTTGACAACCGCATCTTCAATTTTTCGATCTCGTCCATATCCGAACCCGCTACTAACATATCATCGACATAAAGTAGCAAAATGATATAACGGACTTATATCTTTGAAGAAAACAATGGATGATCGCATTGCACTTCGGAAACCTTCCTTGTGCATGAAGCCATCGAACTTCCTGTACCATCTTGTCTTGGAGCTTGTTTCAAGCCATACAAGCTCTTCTTTAATCTCTGCATACTACCATATTCTCTTTCCCTTTTTCTGAGAAACCTTCTGGTTGGTGCATGTATATCTCCTCATCTAGGTCTCCGTGAAGAAATGCGGTCTTCACGTCCAACTGCTCAAGGTAGAGATCTTCACTGGCAACAATACTTAACACAGATCTGATAGTATTGAGCTTCACAACCCGGAGCAAAGATCCTGTAGTCGACTCCTTCCTTTTTGCCGGAATCCTTTGACAACTAGTCAAGCTTTGTATCTCTTGAAGCCATCATGCTCCTCCTTCACCCGATACACCCATTTGTTGTGAAGTGCTTTCTTCCCCACGGTAACTCACTAGTTCCCATGTCTGGTTTGAGATCGAGACTTCATCTCTTCTTTCATGGCAAGCTCCCACTTGCTAGCATCTCCCCCCGACAAGCTTCATCATAGCATTCAGGCTCCCCTCCATCGATCGAAAGACAAATAGTTCATGTATCTCCGTTAGGCACATGAGGCCGAGAAGACCTTCTCAATACGGGAGCCGGAGTAGGAGGCTCTAGTGTGTCGATCGTTGTTCGCTACTTTCTTCGTTGATTCCTCTAACCGAGGACTCTCGCCTATAGGACTTTTCGGGACATCGTCCACCTCTCGCATATACCGGCCCATTTCGTTTCGAGTTCTTCTGTTCTGTCATGCCATGTCTCCGTCCTTGTACATCACTCTTTCGTTGAAGATCACATCTCTACTGCGGATCATCTTTTTGTTTTCATCATCCCAAAGGCGGTAGCCAAACTCATCTTCACTATAACCGATGAACGTGCACTTCTTCGATTTGGGATCAAGTTTATTCCTACCTTGATCACCGATGTGCACATATGCTACACAAATTCTGCCCGATGAAAACTCTAAGATGTGAGAGTTTTGTCTCTTTTCCGCTCCATACCTCTTTCGGTATTCTCGTGCTCCAATGGTACCGATGGACCTCGGTTGATCAAATAAGCAGGCTTTGTGTGATGACCGCTTCGCCCGAACCCTTCGCAGAGGCTCGACCGCACACGCAAGCTTCTCGGCTCTTTCATCAACGTTCGATTCATACGCCGCCTACACCATTGTGTTGAGGCGTACTTAAGACACGGTCCTCTCCATTTTGATCCCGTGCTCATAGCAAAACTTCTTAAATCTGGTGTCTTCATATTCACCACCATTGTCGGTTCTGAGCTTTTTGATCTTCAACCCTGTCTCATTTTCAACCATGGCTTTCCATATCTTGAAAGCCTCAAATACTTTAGACTTATGTTTCAGAAAGTATACCCATACCTTCCTAGAGTGATCATCGATAAAAGTCACGAAGTAGTGTTTCCCACCAATGGATGAGACAGTCGTTGGACCCCAAACATCAGAGTGAACAAGCTCGAGTCTTTCCTTCTTTGGGGTTTTTCCACTTGTCTGAAAGCTTACTCTTTTCTGCTTTCCAAGTATGCAGCCTTCACACATGTCAATCTCAACTGACTGTAGACCTGGAAGTTTGCCCTTTGAGTGCATGATCTTCATCCCTTTCACACTCATATGGCCAAGTCTCTGGTGCCATAGATTAGGATTTTCTTTTATTCTTTGCAATCGCATTGAACAACATCCTCATTTGTTATGTAAAGAGTACCACTCTTTTTGCCCCGAGCAATCGTCATTGCACCCTTGGAAATCTTCCAATCATCACCATAGAAGGTCGTTGTGTAGCCTTCACTGGCCAACTGGCCTACTGAGATTAAGTTCTTCGTCAGGTCGGGAATATGTCTGACATTTTTCAATTCCCATACAGACCCATTCAGCTTAATCTTCACTACACCTTTACCAACAATCTCACAGGATTGTTCATTACCAAGGTAAACTTTACCAAGGTTTCCGGGAATGTAATTCTTGAAGAATTCCTTCTGCGAAGTAGCATGAAAGGATGCTCCAGAGTCTAATACCCAAGACTCCTCCTTGCTCTCCAAAGAGTATATTAACGCATCATCTCTTCCTGAGGTGGAGGCAACATTTGCCTCTGCTTTCGCCTCCTGATTCTTCGATGCACTCTTGCACTGATTTTTGAAATGCCCGGTCTCCCCACAATTCCAACACTTGATAGTCTTCGAGCTATGGGAGCTATGATGATTTCTGGATTTGGACCTCCTATCTTTTGATCTACCACGTCCATTTCCTCTGGTTGAATTTCTTCCTCTTGACTCTGTATGCAATACTGAAGAGGTTGATGATTCACCCGACTCTCTCCGTCGGATCTCTTCACTGAGAACCAGATCACGAACATCATTAAATTTCAACTTATTGCTTCCCGACGAGCTACTCACACCGTGACAAGAAGATTCCAACTTTCTCGGCAGAAAAAAAGTATCAATCGCCGTACTTCATCATCAAATTCAATCCCAACTGAACTCAACTGGGTTGTGACTATATTGAGTTCATTTAGGTGTTGAGCTACCGATCCGCCTTCCGTCATCCGCAAATTAAACAACCGCCTCATCAAATGAACTTTGTTTGAGGCTGACGGCTTTTCATACATGCTGGAAAGGGCCGCCATAAGACCTGCTGTGGTCTTTTCTTTTGCAATATTGAAAGCAACATTGCGGGATAGCGTCAATCGAATAACTCCAGGGCATTTTTCTGTCTGAAGAGCTGGGCCTTTCATCCTTCATACCCTCTGGCTTCCTTTCTGAGAGAGGTTGATAGAGCTTTTTCTGGTACAGATAATCTTCGATCTGCATCTTCCAAAAGCCAAAGTCCGCACCATCGAACTTTTCAATTTTTATCTTTCCTTCGTCTGCAGCCATCGCTCCCACTCGAATCTGACTTCCTCAGGATCGTTTCCGACAATTTCTGCAAACCACCGCGCTTTAACACCTGCTCTGTGGATAAATTGGTAATGACCAATTTTACTGTTCACAAAATTACTATTCACGAAATTTACTATTCACGAATTTTACTATTCATGAATTACTATTCACGAATTTACTATTCATGAAATTCACTATTCACGAATTTTACTATTCATAAATTACTATTCACGAATTTACTATTCACATGAACAGTACCCCACTTCAAAATTAGCAGAAATAACTAACTACCGATCTGGAGTTGTTTGGAAATTACGCAAAATTTCCTTATCATCGATTTGTAGAAAGCGAAATAAATGCGGAATAATAAAGACACACAAAAATTGATAACGGAGTTAATTAACACTCGCTACGTCTCTCCTGCTGCAGACCTTTTATAGAAAAAGAATATACACAGTGTTTACAAAACACTCACAACCGCTCACAACCCACAACCCAATTACACCCAGAAAAACTAGAATTTCTCTCTAGTATTTTTCTCTCACTCTCTCTTGATTTTTCTCTCTGTGTTGGTGTGTATTGAATGAGATGAATGAGTGGCTATTTATAAGAAACTGAATGCATACAGACGAAGGGGAAAAACGCGTGCAAGCTGTCTCCTGCCTCTTTTTTCTTGCCTCTTTCTTTGATTTTGGTGGCTCCCCTCATTTTTCTTCATTCGGTGGCCATCATTGTTGACTAACACACGTAACCTTTCACCACCTCCCAATTCTTTTGGTAGCATAACCCATTGAAACCATCCGGTCCTGGAATCTTCAAGCTGCCAAGGCTATCAACATCACTTTTGATCTCAACTTCTGTGACTGGCAGTTTTAGGCTAGTATTTGTCTCCTCTGTGACAAGTTTGGGGACCACACTTAAGCATTCTTCTACTTGCTGAATTTCTGAAGAGGAATAAATTTCATCAAAATGTTCAAAGACCATCATAATCTGATCACTTCCCTCCACCCATCTTCCTCTTGCATCCAGAAATCTATCGATTATGTTTCTATCTTTTCTCTAAACAGTAGAAGCATGGAAGAATTTTGTATTCTTGTCACCCCATCGCAGCAACTTTAATCTAGACCTCATGCCCCAAAACTTTTCTTCTTGAGCCCAAAAACTCATCAATCACTTATCATATATCATATACAAACGTGCATTCCCACCAGAAAGTATCCTTCTTTTCCCGAATTAGAGCATGAATAAAATTCTGACTCGCATAACAAATATCAAGTGCTGTATACTACGGGGAGAAAGCAGGGACAAAATTTAGGTCTATTTTTTTTTATGTTTATTATATTTATTTTATTGATTAAGTTATTATATGTCTATATTTTTTTTAAAAAAAATAGAAAAAAAAATATTAATAAACATATATCATAATTTAATTGATAAAATAAATATAATAAATATATAAAAATAAATCTAAGTCTTGTCCTAGCAAACCTACTAAGATAAGTGCTGTAGCCAGGATTCTGAAACATCTTTTGCTTAATTGGGTCTCCAATAATCTCATCCCCTTGCCTGTTAGTTAAAAGCGAAGACTTCTTGCATTTAGCAATGTGTTCTGGGCTCATACACACCCCATAAGAGCTGGATCCAGCCCAGTATGCTGTTCGGCCTAATTTTAAACAACATTGCTACAAAGCCTCAATCCTTGTAGACTAGGGCTTGGTGGGTTAGGCCAACCCACTTTGACATAACCTTACAAATAATAATTTATCAACCAAATTGGGGTGGAATTGACAGCCCTTTTGGAGCACCCATTGGGTCGTTCACCAGCCAGAAAAATCCGTTTATCACTTCGTTGCCCAAGAACGGAAAACACAAAATAAATAAAACATTTTCACTTATTCTAAAATACTCGCTCCAATTAAACAATAATAATTCTAATCTATGGTAAAAGCGAATTGCAGAAAATGCATATAAATATGATTTGAATATTAGTGAAGCAATTGTGTCGGCAGACATAATTGTATGTGCATGATTGTGGGATAAAAATAGCCTAGGGTTGAGCTGATGCGTGTATATTGGACTCATCTCGTTGTCATTGTTATCATTGCATACTTTATACTTGTCTATTTATACCAATATTTGGAATGGTTAAAGTACTGCTTCGTCACCAAAATGTAAAAACAAAACGAAGAAACATGAACAAAGCATGGAGAGAACTTATGATTGTTTTAAGCTTACGGGGAGAGTTCGTGACTTATTACAAGTATGTCGTGCTCTCAGTCCGTTTGAATGCCCTACTTTTATCTAGCATTTGGAATCGAAAATGATTGCTATTTGCTTTGGTTTGGAGAGTACTAAAATTATAGTGTATGTAGGAACCGCAATTGCCTCTTTTTTATTCTCTCAGTTCATGTTATCTTTTTCTATGACAGACTATAATAACATAATTTTGGTCGTCCCTGTTTTCCATTCCTGTCGCGATGCCGCATGAAAAAGGGCAAATAGATATATTTAATTTTGCCTTATTTCTTTTTAGACTAAGAACTTCGGTTACACCACCTACTTTAATTAAGATAAGCTTTATTATTTTTTACATCCAATTTTGAAGGAAAGATGTCTACAATTCTAGGTTTATTACCTTGACTACTTAAAGACTTAAGTTTGAATTTGGTTATTCTTTATTAGAATTAGTTTAATTTTTTTAAAAAAAAAATTGAGGATGAAAGGTTTAAAAATAATTTTATATATAGTTCATTTTAAATCTTTAACTCTATTTTTAAACGAACATCAAATCAACCTTAAGTCAAACTTCGATGATGACTTATAATAATATTTTAAGATCACTTGTTAAATAAAAATTGTTAGTGATAGAAATTAAACTTTAATCTTTCTGCAGAACAATATGCTACCATCTTTGCCAATTATCTTCAGTTAACAAGAAAAAATTGAAATAAAAATGACTAAAAAAATTGTCGGTTATGACGGTATAATGGTCTTATCAACACTAAAAGCATAGCCTAACTCTCATCAAAAGTGTTTATGGGTGGAATCTAATTTGATCCGAACTTATTTTAAAATTTTGACGGAGCTAATTCTTAACATCTGAATTTAATTCAGTCACAGTTCGATAAATGACTAGGCTGATATCAAGTTGACTTGATATTTAACAAAAATATATAAATTTAAAAATTATATATAATTAAGTTATAAAATTTTAAAAATTAAAACTTAAAAGATATTTTATAATATATATATCAAAATAAATTATAATAATATAAAAATATTGTCATGTAATGTAAAATATATTATTTTAAGTAAGACAAACTTATAACTTAACACTAATTTTTAAAAATATTATATTTTAAAATATTATGCATCATCAACCTAGATTGAATTAACAAAAATGTAACTCAAATTTAATCTAAAAAATATATTAAATTTAATATTTAAACTCAAATTCAATTAAATTAACTTAATATCAAATCGAGTCATTAAGCCAAACAAGTTCTTTAGCACCCCTAACTCCCACCAACTCACAAAGTAACAACCACCAATTGGAAACAGCTAAAGCTTTATACCTTGTTTTGTGGCGCCAAGTATAAATTCATCCAACGGCTGAATGAAGGCCACTTCATCATGGTCCCGCCAAAACGAAGAAAGTGACTAAAGATTGAGAAATCCACTCACTTTTAGAAAGTCTAACTATAGAAAGAGAAGCCATATGAATGCGATGGATCAAAAGGCACTAATTAACTTCTCTAATTTCTAGATGAACCAGATTACGCCACAGAAGTATTAGACCAATGAGCATCAAGCAGAGGCTGGTCAACATCTATAGGTCCCAAAGTGAGGCGAGACTTGGCAAAGAGATATAGTGACGAAGTAAAATATAAAGTGCACTGGTAATTTTTTTTATTAGTCTTACAGATGAAGGAATAATGTCCCTAGAAGCATTTAGTAGTTGCTATCATTTCCTTAACGGTCATTCAAGCCATGTGCTAATCAATCATTGTATTAAGAAGTTTTACCTAGCTAAAACTTCTTGGTGCTTTTTTTCTTTTTTTCATTCCACCATGTGGTAAAGCAAATCTAGCTTAAGCTGATTAATATACTATGCCTTTTTTTCTCCTTTTTTTTTTTTCATTCCATGGTAAAGCAGAGTCGGTGCTTAAGCTGAATAATATATTATACGGATTTTTATTTGTTATGCATGCTAAAATTAAATTAATATTGTAATCAATTTTTTCTCTGTGAATGTGTATTATTATTATTATTATTATTATTATTATTATTATTATTATTATTATTATATAAGATTTAGGCGTGGTAATAAACAAATTGATCTATTTAAAAAGATCAAAGTTTAAACATTAAAATAAGCACTTATTAAAAAGACTTTTTAATTAATAATAAGTTATAATCATATCACACGTAAAATTAATTTCACAATAATACATGTAAAAATACAAGGTCGAAGACAAAAAAAAAAACAATAGCATATGTGTTTAGTTAAATATATTGAAATATCTATGATTATACTACAAAACAATCTTAAATATAGAGAGTAATGTGTGTTTGTGTGCGGAGAATACTATTCCCCCCCCCCCCAAACCCCAATATAGGTGCAGAATATATATGGTTTCAATGGAGCAATTATATTATAATTATGTATGACTATAAGTAACTATATGTAAATATATTGTTAATATTGTCACATAAAATCTATCTTTATATATTAAATTAGATTGCAATTAGTTAAGAGTAGTTTAATTTGTTATTGTATTCTCCCTTAAAGAATGACATATATATCTACTAAAAAAGAATAATATGTGTTATTCTTAATTCTTTCTTTTTTAAATTTTAAATTTTAATTATATTTTAATCTAGTTATTTTCCTTTTCAGTTTTAAATCTTTTCCCTCTTTTAATTTATACTTTTTAAAATCTAACTTAATTTATAAAATTGTTCAATGAACGAGACATTCATTACTTTATAAGAGAGAATTTTTTATATGTTCTTATAGTAAGAAAAAATTCTTATCTGATATTATTTTTGTAAATCATCTCAACTATGTAGATCATTATTATATGTCATTTTAATAATATTTTTAATATTATAATTAATGTGTCGCATAATAAATTATACTGAACAAAAGCTTTTTCTTACTCTTAAAGAATTTAAAAATTTCTTTTTTTTTTAATACATGTGAATTTCTCTTTGTAAGAACAATACACACACTTCTACAGAGATCCTACCTTCAACAAAATCTTAGCACACATATATACGAGCTAAATGAACACAATCATGAGCCTCCTCATATTTTCAAGCCATTTGGCTAATTCAGGCATCACATAAATAACCTTTATGTCGTTAATTAGCCATTAAGCCATGTGAGGGTTTCAGCTAATTGAAACACAATTGGCCATCATTGGTCATGCGTAAGGCCATTTACAAGCAAAATTGTACTTGGCCGTTAAACGTTTGCAACTACCCATGAGGCGAGGGTTTAAGTGATAAATAATTTGAACTAAATAATTAAAGAATCTTTTCCATATCAAGGTTTTTAATTTAGTTCATGAGAAAGTACTTGTACAAATGTAATGAAACCTTGTAAAAATTTAAAAAAAAAAATTACAACTAACTTAGAGGTAGAGATGCTTAAGGAGGTATGTTTTGAGTTCAAATTTTGTTCTCTCACTTGAGGGATTAGTCAATTATTTTAATAACTATTACGAATAATCTATTTACAATTTTTTTTATTGTAGTAAGACTAATTTTTTAGAGTATGATAAGATCATTATTAAACTAATGTTTGTGTTAATTGAAATTAAGTTCACCTTCAAATAATTTTAAGGACACATTTCCGGCATAATACATTTGGAGGAATTAACACACATCCTTAACCAATTTAACCTCTTCTATAAATATATTATTTTTAAAAATATTATTTGTACATTATTTTTATCACATCATTCTTATATCACTTTTTTTTAATAATAAAATAAGAAAGACACATCTTTTAACACATTCGAGTGAAATATTGTTTAAAAACTTAAACTTTTTGTGATAAACTAATTAAAGAGCTAAACTTTTATAGTTACCAATTAAAGACATCAACTTAATTTATTAAAATATATTTATATTAATAAAAATTTTGAAATGACAAAAATATTCAACTTAATAAAAAAATTTATAATATTAAAATATATTTATATTAATAAAAATTTTGAAATGACAAAAATATTCAACTTAATAAAAAAATTTATAATATGAACAAAACACATTGCATATGAGTCTTAATTTTTTTCCAATTGATAAATATTATTAAATTACTTTTTTTTGTTAAAGTTGAGGTCCTTAATTAGTAATCAAAACAAAGTTGAGGTACTTAGTTGATAAATTTTAAAGTTAAAAATTCTCAATTTGTTATTAAACTAAAGTTGAGGTTTTTCAAAAATACTTTTCTCTAACATGTTCCCTCTTAACATTTATTTTACCAAACAAGAAAAGTGAAAAAAATGAAAATATTTTATAAAAATTCTTAAGTATTCCTGACTCAATATTTTGATATGTAAATAACATTCCTCTTTTTACATTCCATAAATTAATTTTACTAACGAGTAATCTAAGAAAAGAAATAATTATATATTTATATTGTTGATGGCTAGTGGGTAAATTGTATCAGGAATGCAAGAGCCGGATATTGAGTTGGCAATGGTACGGTTAGACATTGTCCTTGACTTTGTTGATAAATACTTATTTAAACTTAAAATATTATAATTAAGTATATCAAATTAATTAAAATTTAATATTTTCATAAATTTTTATAAAATTATATGATACAAAAATTTATAAAAATATTAAATCATAATTAATCTATTACACCTAATTAAATATTCTAAATTTAAACAAGTATTCCTCGTCATCGTGGGAATATACTAAATGAAATAACCAAAGGCCAAGTCGCAAGATCACGTTCATTTCTTCGCACCCACGCCCAATGCTTAACGGAGTATTTAACCGGCGTTAATGTCCATTGAATCCTTACCGTTAACTAACTACTCACTGTCTCATATAACATATTGTCACTGAGTGATGGGTGTGTGTGTACGTACGTTTCCGTCACAAGGAGCAATCATGCACAGCACGTGCACCGACGCCCTTTGTGGTGGACTGGACTCCACAAGAAACAACCATACCACTCTGTTTCACGTGGACCAGCCAATCAGGCATGCCTTAACGTAACTTTGTGTGCCTTTCATAATCTTCCTGTTGAAATTGAGTATACGACACTCCTCTCCTATTCTTAATTATCCTTTTGATTTCAGTGTTTTATACCTTCATCAATCTTCTTTAACTTGTTTAATGCATATGGAGGCTTACTCAACATATTTGGATCCATAAATAAATTAATTTTTTTAATTTAATAATATTTATATACAGATTTAAATATATAAAAAATTATTATTTAAAATCTATAAATTTTTTATATATATAATTATTCATATGAAAAAAAAGAATGATTTAATTAAATTTTTGTGTGAATTTGAATATTATTAATTAAAATTTGTAAAATTTTAACTTTTAATCTGAATTATTAATTTATTTTAATAATAAATTAATGACGAAAACATCAATGATCTATCTATGGATCCAAACTTGTTAGGTCCATATTAAATTTTTCCTAATGCATATATACTCTTCTAGAGATAGGCCTAGAGTAACAAGTTTTTTATTTTTTTCGCCTCAAATCTATATTGTGCCCAGTTAATAGAAGTATTCAAGATTCAACATGTCATACTGACTCGGTCTAACCCGAAGCTAATTAGAAGGAGTTTGGGTTTTAGAAATTAGATTCAGAGTGTTTTCAGATCGAGTTCAAGTTATACTTCATGTCATCTCAAACTAGTTCAGTGTCTCGAACTATTTTTAAATTTATATTTTTTATAATTAATTATAAATAATAAGATTTTTGATTTAAATTAATAATTTTTGTATAACATGATAATATATTTATATTGATATTATTTCTTTTGAAATATATATTATAAAATATATATTAATTTTAGTTTTTCACTTTTATAATTTTATGACTTAATTATGTATAATATTTAAATTTATATATTATACCTATATATCAATTTAGCCTAATTTAAATTCAATCATTATCTAATTATGATTAAATCGAATTTAAATTTAAAAAATTGACCTGATCAACATATTAGATTAGATAAAGGTCAATTTAAATTAGTTTTATATACTCTCGTAATAACTATCACAGATCTTGAAAACTTGTGTACCACAAATCTATAGGTCGTACTTCTTTAGAATCATGACCCATACTTCTTTGGATATTGTTGTATATATCCTGTAATTATTTAATCATTTTTTTAACAAACTTTCACTCTAAATATAATGTTTTTTATTTGGAAAAATTTAAGGTCTAATATGGTTATTCATCTCAAGGTTAGGACAAGTCTCAAGGCTTAATGAGTACTTACATATAATCTACCAACAACAAATCTTAACAGAAATCTAATTAACTCTGATTAACTTAGTTGATGCAGTCCGCTTTTATCAATTATGTCAACTGTTGTTAGTCATTCTAAATATAATCTTGAAATATAATATATATGCCTACATTTGATAAAAGGGATGTGAGTTTTAATGTTAAACCATATATGTAGATTCAAGAGTTTTTTATTGATGTCATATTCATCGTTGTTAATAGCTTTTTTGAATGAAAAATCTATAGTACATTAATGTAGAATTAGAAATATGTTTTAACTATAAATATTATCATAAGTTTTAGTTAAGATTTGTGCTTGTTCTGTCTCGAACTCTGAGATGAACTTAGACTCTTTGGAATGAGACTCTCCTTTCAACAGTTTCCTTGAGTGTAGAAATGAGGCGTTAAGTACATGTAAAGATACTCTAATACTCAAGTTAGTTAATACTATAGTAGGAGATTCAAATCAAAAAAGATTCTTATCATGAAACTATAATTTCCTATTTATCTGAGAATGAGGTATGGAAGTACTATCAAGTTGTAAAGGCACGAAGGTCATTTCCTCTCTAGGGGAGGAAGTTTTTCAACACTTTCCACCTTAAGAGTTGACTCTCCTAAAACTTATTTTAAGGCTCCTCTAAATGGGACATCCTATTTGTCCTTTATGAGAGGTCACTATCAACACTGTCAGTGAACTTGACCCAACAAGGTCTAAATCCCATTATCAAACAGTGATATATCTTGACTTTGAAATAAAATGACCTCTCCTCCTTAAACCTTTCATGCACAAAAAAATAAAGTAGTATCTTTTAGCCAAACGTATGTGTCATTATTTCGATAATGACACTAACTAAATTACTATCAAGTGATAGTACCTTTCAAACTTTGCTATGTTGGAAGGGATTTGAAGAGAATAAAATAGGAGAGTGGTGGCTTGTTAGAATTGCATACGGCGAAGAGTGTCAATAACAAAAGAGAATGAATGTGTCCCATCACCCATGCGCAGATATGTAAACGCATACAATTGAGAAATGAAGCATGTATATATAATATTATACAATAGGAATTGGATGAGGGAATCTTATAAAATTATAAAATGAGGAACTTTTTTGGCTTACATATCTTAGTACATTAGTGCCTGTGGTAGACCAATTTTTTAGCTTGTGAAAAGAAGTTTTTTAATTCATATTCCACAAAAGAACAGAAGAAATAAGATCGGCAATAAGGTGGTTGTCTGTAGTTGATGGTGAAGTGGGTACCCAAATTTGCGATCTGACTGATTTAGTTAGTGGTCACTCCCACATCTATCTTGTAGCGACAAAATGTCTGGTACATTTGCTTGTACGTTGGACCTTTCCTTACTCTTAAAATATGAAAATATATATACACTTTAAAGTATACTCAGTTAATTGAATAAGTTAAAAATGCAAAATTTGTTTCTTACTAATTCTAATATCTACTTTTTTATTTAGAAAAATTTAGGTTTTAAGATTCAAGGTTTCAACCTAAGTAGTTAAACAAATATACTTATTTAATTCATCATTTGAACAATTCTTTAGGTTAATTCTAATATTTATTTGAGAGAATTTCTTAGTTAACAATATTTAAAAGATTAGTCTCATAATAATATTATAAAAATACCTTATTTAAAAATTAGAAAAAATTTAATTTTTATTTAAAATATGTTAACAAATGTAGTATTCAAATATCGACATGAAGTCATGAAAAGAAGTTAAAAGAACATTCAATATATGTAATTTTATTCTCATAAAAAAAAATTTACCCATTGATTTAAAGGCTATGATCTATGAGAAAGTTTTTTGTGCAACTAACACTTATCAAATTGACATAATCAATCTCGTCAAAAAAAAATAAAATAGACATAATCAACAAGACAACAACTACATGGAAATGAGACATTGATAGACAAGAAGTGGGTGACCAACGATCAGATGAAGTGGAGTGTATGTGAGACTAACGTTCCACTGCTTTTTGGTTCCAAGTTCTAATCCCCTTCCGTTGTTCCCGCCGTTGAATACTGGAGAAATTAGCTGAAATTGCGAGCAAAAGAGAAAGAAAATTATATAATAATATACTAATTAAAACATCAATTAGATTTAGAATTTAGAACTGCATTAATGAAACGGAACTACTGGGTGGCTTCCTTGAGACAACCAAACATGGTCCATGTGGGGGCTTCTCGACAGATATTATGACCAACCAGGCAACCAGATTATGCTAAATTGGTTGAAGTCCTACTGACCACAACTTGGAAGCACATGAAAAGTACATTCAAGCCATAATGGATTTTTATAACGTAAAACATGATATGCTTTTGATAAGTAAACTAAATAAATTACAGGATCATCTGCAATCACATGTACAAGTGCACGATACTTTAGCTTTTCTAATTTTTGGCTTTTTACTGTTTTTTGAAAAAGTGGAGATTCGGTTACCTATCTTTACCTCTAACCAACATATTCAGTATTCACCAAAGCCTACCTGGAAGAATAAAATGACAATGACAAAAGAAATAAAGATTCGCATACTTAAGTGACGTAGTTGTATTCTGTCATTGAGTGTGTGCTTGTGAAGCACGGACATTCAATTTTAATTTCTTCAACGACGAAAGTAAGCAATTAATTACAGTAACATCGTGCTATAGTGAATTTTACATCGATTTTAAATATTCTTGTCATAAATTATTAATTAATGTTTTTTAATAATTAATTAATGGTTTTTTGTGTTACATAAAATTTTAGGATGAAAAAATGATTGCCACAATCTAGAGTCAAGTCAAGCTTAGTCAGTACTTATATGGGGTTTATTGATAACCCACCAACATATAAAATATATGAAATCGAGTCCAAGCAATGCATTTGTCATTAGCGGAGAGAGAGAGAGAGAGAGATGTAATTTGTGAAAAGCATTTCTGAATTTCATAACTAAAATTTACACGGATACAATTTGTATTTATAGTATGCTCTAATGTAATCTAAATTCTTCTCTAAGATCCAGCTATTCTAACTATCACTAACTGTAATAACAAACTGCTAACTGGTAATCCGACATGGCAGTGAGTTCTACACTCTAACATTTACCCTCAAACTTAGGGTCATGAGACTTTAGTTGTGTTAAGTCTTTGACTCTGAGTTTGTCTCAAAGAAACTGAAACCTAGTGCAGAATAGAGCTTTAGTAAGTGTATTTGATGTTGATCCACTAAAGATAAATGCACAATTGTTAACTCATGCCTTTGAACTCTCTCCCTACCAAAGATGTAGAACTCCATATGCTTGGTACGCGAATGTAGGATTGGTCGATTGGGTTATGGAATAACAACATTGTACTAAAATTATCACAGTAAACAATGTTAGCTCCAATGACTAGCAATGAGTTATAACAATAAAACACTGAAGTCTGAGGTGTGCAAAGCACTGTCTTTAAAGATTATTTCGGTATATTAAAAAATTTTTCAAGATACAATAGACTCTTCTTGACAATGTCAATGTTTCAAAAACTGGAAGAGAATTATTACTATGTAACCCAGCAGAGAGAAGAGAGAAGAACAATGAGAAGATGAAGGAGAAGGACATTATATAAAAACTGAAATAATAGACAATTTTATATAAAACAGAAGAATATGTATGTTAGAAGACCAAAATAGTTTTTCTGCACGTTGGAAGATCAGACCGAGTCAAATACAAGGATAAGACCAAGTCATTTTAAACCACTTCAAAATATTCATTTTCAGGTAAACTAAAAAATAATAATTAAATTTTTGACAAAAAGATTCGGACCTCATGTTATCACGTGCAAGGGACAAATCGAGGATTTGCACTAGCCACAAGCCTTCGGTCCATTTTTGTGCGCGCGAGCCCACCCCCTAATTTGCTTCTTACCAAGCTCAAGTCACAAGTTGATATATAAACTTTTCTAAAGTCTTACTTCTAATTAATGTGAGACTTTTATTCTTTTGAAATATAACTCTTTTCACAACAATCCCCCACATATTTCAAAAGAATATGAAATAAAAAAAATAAAATAAAATCAATAATTAAAATACATATTATGGGTTACATCATGAGTGCAAATGTTTCGAATTTGATGTCTTCTGGACTATGAACCAAACCTAGATAAATAGGACTTTAACTTACAATGTAATTAGTGAAATTTAAACTTCTATGAACCAAAATATTTTTCATGTAAATTAGAATCTCACTTGATCACATTTATACTCTCACTTATCTCTTGCTGTTAACGTTGTTTTGTGCTTTTCGGTTATGTGCGTGCATAATTGTTCATGAGTGCTCCAGATACTATGTCATCATCTTATAGGAGCGGCCCCATTCCACACTCAAATATGTGATTTCATTAAGTGTATACTGCACTTTATACACCACTCATAAGAAATATGAAATTCATTAAAAGCATTTAGCTTATCCTCACATTAAATGTAGTCTAACTGTTGATACCCAATTTTGTCCATAAAATTTTTATCGCTTAATCAAGGATTAACGCTTATTTGCAATGTTATGAGCGCTTTATTTTCTTGATTACCTGCTTTAGTTAATTTTTTTTCTTTTTTTTTTCTTTTCTTCTCTTTCTTGTTTGTGCAAATAGAAATAAGCAAAAAATAAAAATAATAAATAATAAAAAATAAAAAAGGATGCAACTTTCTTCTATTGTTATAGTAAAGAACCGAAAAAAGGAAGAGAAAGGTTGATTACAAATAATTAGCAGAAAAGGAAAATGCAATTGCAATTTCTAACCATTTAGTTGAAATGCAATGATCTGCCAAAGTATTTGCAACCAAGAGCCAATGAAGAAGCAAAGCACAAAAATGGTAAGAGTGTAAAATTGGAGAAGGTAGCAATCACAGAAAATACATGAGAATGGAAAGGGCTACACCTGCAAGGAGCCACCCTATCTGCCACACTGATCTAATTGGGTTTGCAGATTTGATTTTCTGCTTACAAGAGAGGAAAACGTGAAGCATTAGGGGGTTCTTTGGCATTTTTGGAGAGGAGGGAATTACAGAGGAGAGTAAGAGTTTTCGGAGGATTTTGAGAGAGCATTTTGCAGAGCATACCCTCTTCAGCTCTTCCCATTGTCCACTATTCATCATCTTTTCCAACTTCCCATTCTTACTATTCATCATCTTCCTCCCCTTTCCATCTTCCACCACCACAAACCAACCCACCATCAGCACTCCACACTCCACATCACCTTTCACCTTCAAACACCAAGCTCCACCACCTTATCTCCCCTAACAGAACAACACCGTACCCCCCACGTAAAACGCCCGGATCGCCCGACTTTCCATCCAACCTCAAACACCCATCATCCTCTAAAACCGTCACCACCATGAAGCCACCATATCCACGAACCTCCATAACCTCCGCGTCAACCTCGACCCAACACTACCGTGCCACCATCACCAAGAGCCTAACTCAGCTCCATCGTCCCCCACAACACCGTGAACCAACCTTTCCTTCACGTGCACCGTAGAGCCACCCAAACAAACCCACCACGTGTAGCCTCCATCAACTTCTGCTTTCCTCGGTATCATCCAACACTGCCGCGACACCCCTCATCGTCTTCGTCCCCAAGCTCTGCCACCGTGCACGACCCGGAACCCGCAATCCACCTGCTCGGACCAGATCCTTCCTTCCACAGACGAAGCTTCGCCCTCCATCCTTACCCAATCATTACCAACCGCCAGATCTGTGCAACCACCAGCCCCCACCGTCCTCCACGCGTCGCGTCGAATCCCCGTCGAACCAGAACCCAACTCCCCCTGACCGTGACGCCGCCACCAACCAACAGCTCCCCCTTCTTTGTGAGCATTGTTCCTGTAAAACCAGGAGGCTTTACCTTTTTGTTCTGGTGTTATTGTTTTTTTGGTTTATTAGTTGATTGTCATTTTTGTTGATTGTTGATAATGAAGTGCAAACGAAAAGAAATGGGAAAGGGGGTTGAGTAATATTCATTTTGGGCTTAATAGGTTTCACTTGGGTCATTCAGCAATATACGAAAACCATAAAAAAAGCAAGCAAGAAAAATTAAAGACAAAAAAAGGGGTTGGTTTTGGAAGAGAGTTAGTGGGCTGAGTTTATTTATTTAGTTATTTATTTATTTATACTTATTTGATCTGAATTTAATTGTTAAATTTCTTTTTTCTAAAATAAAATTGATGCCTCCATGGGTCAATATTTGGAATTTGGGCTCATTTTGCAAAGTATGAGTTGTTTGGGCCTGATAATGGCTAAATAGTTTAAGACTTGATAAAAAAATAAGTTTTGTCTTGGTTTTACTTGTAATTGCTTGAGTATTTATATTTATGTTTGAATTAAGAAAAAATGAATAATAAAAAGCTCGAACTTTACTAAGAAGAATAAAATGAGATTAGCTGAGCCGTGATAGCTTGTTAATCTTGTATTTTTCTATAATCATTTGAGTTGTGACAACATGATTTTATTTTTTAACATAAAAAAAAGGAAAAATCAATAAAATAGGATTAACTAAGTTGCGACAGCTTGTTAATTCCGTAACTTTTGTAATCATCTGAGTTGTGACAGCTTGATGATTCAAATATTTTCAAAGTTAAAAACAATTAACCAATAAAAATAATAATAATAATAAAAATAATTAAATATTTTTAACGAAAAAAAAACAATGGGATTAATTGAGTTCATGACAGGTTGTTAATTAGTAACTTTTAGAATCATCCGAGTTGTAGATGAAATTATGATTCGTCTTTATAAAATAAAATAAAACAAAATAGTCTTCTTTATAAAAATTAAAAATTAAAAATAATAACCAACCCACAATGATTTTCTAAAGAACTACGTGACTTTGAGTTCCTCATTGCACCTGAGGATACGTAGGAGCAGAATCTCTATTCTGTCAAGCCAAATTTAATTTTCATAATGTTTGTTTGTTGGTCTTTTTTTAAAAAAATAAATAAAAAAATTGTCACAAAGTCTTTTCAAAAAAGGGTAAAATAAATAAATTTAAGATTATTAAAATTTGCACAACTAACTTAAGCATCGTTCTTGGAGCGAGCAACAGTAAGTGCTAACACCTTCCCTACTTGTAATCGACTCCCGAATCCGAACTTATTTTCTGAAAGACCAGTCTTCCTATTAAAAGGATTTTTCTAATGTTTTTCCAAATTAAATAAACATTGGTGGCGACTCCATTGATTTTCAAACTCTAATCTTTTTCGGTCGCTCCATCGCGATTTCGCTTGCGACACTAACATTTCTCATGCTTCTCACACCATAGAAAGGGGTAAACAAAGTGCTAGCATAACTATTAAGTGATTTGTTATTACCTATATGAACTTTTTTCATAGGATCTCCACTCATAAAAGTTAAGTTACCATCATTGTTAATTTCAAATTGGCTTAAGTGTCATTCCCTTCGATGTGGTATTTATTAAGTTCCTTCCCAAAGGCTTAGTTAGAGGATCTGCCAAGTTCACTTCTGACTTCACATAATCAATGGATATAACTCCATGTTTCAACAACTGCTTTATCATCACATGTCTTAACTTAATGTGTCTGTTCTTACCATTAAAAGTTTTATTATTTGCAATAGATATTGTCCCCTTGTTGTTACAATGCACAGATACAAAATGGGTTAGTTTTATTCCCAGTGAAATATTTTCTAAGAAATTTCTTAACCACTTGGCCTCATTATCAGCCTTCTCCAGAGCAATAAAATTTGACTCTATGGTGGATTTTGCAATTATTGTATGTTTGGCTGATCTCCAAGTCACCGCACCACCACCGAAGGTGAACACAAAACCACTAGTAGATTTAATCTCATATGAATCTGAAATCCAGTTAGCATCACTATATCCTTCTAATACAACATAAAATCCACTATAAGCAATATCATAGTTCATGGTACCTCTCAAATATTTCATTAGTTTAGCCAAAGCGGCTCAGTGATCACTATTGGGATTATATGTATATCTACTCAATCTACATATAACATATGTTATGTCAGGTCGAGTGAAATTCATCAAATGCAACAGACTCCCAATGATCTGTGCATATTGAGACTGGTCAACAGGATCACTTTTGTTTTTCTTTAACTGAATGTTAGCATCAAAAGGGGTACTTACGGGTTTGACATCAAAATGTCCAAACTTATTTAGAAGTTTCTCAACATAATGTTCTTGTGACAGTATTATACTATCACACTTCCTTAGGACTTTAACATCCATAATTATACTAGCTTCACCTATGTCTTTCATGTCAAATTTAGATGCAAGAAAACATTTTGTTTGATGCATTATGTCATGGCTAGTACCAAAAATGAGTATGTCATCCACATATAGACAAATAATCACACATTCATCATTTACTAATTTTATATACACACATTTATCAACTTCAACAGAAGAAAAACTATCACTAATTAAAGTTTGATCAAATTTTTCATGTCATTGTTTAGGTACTTATTTTAGACCATATAAAGATTTGAGAAGTTTACATACTTTATTTTCTTGTTCAAGAACTATGCACCCCTTAGGTTGTACCATATAAATTTCTTCTTCTAAATCATCGTTTAAAAAAGTTGTTTTAACATCTATTTGGTGAATAACCAATTTATATGCAGAGGCTAAAACAATCAAAACTCGAATAGAAGAAATTCTAGTTACATGAGCAAATGTATCAAAAAAGTCGACATTTTGTTTTTGAGTAAAACCTTTTGCTACTAATCTAGCCTTACATTTTTCAATTGATCCATCAGGGTTATATTTCCTTTTAAAAATCCAATTGCAACCAAATGGTTTTGCTCCAAGAGGTAAATATACTAAAACCCAAGTATTGCATTTTGTAATTGAATCAATTTCAGATTTAATGGCTTCTTTCCAAAAAGGTGCATCAGGTGAGGAAAATGCTTCAGAAACAGTTAAAGGGTCATCATCAATAAGATATATATAAAAATCATTTCCAAAAGAAGTTTTCTTTTTTGTCTTTTACTTTTTCTCAAATCCTCATGTAAATTATCAAATAAATTTTGTGTTGGAGCTTCAGAAATATTTTCTAATTTTAAGGGAAAAACATGTTTACAAAATTTAGCATTTTTTTTGTCTCAATATAGACTTGCAATCATGCACATCATTTTTAAAATTAAAAATCTATATGCAGCATTATGATCACCATATCCAATAAACATACAATCTGAAATCTTAGAGCATAATTTCCTCTTTTTAGGTTCAAGTAGCATTACTTTAGCTAAATACTCCCACACTTTTAAATATTTTAAGTTAGACTTATAACCCTTTCATAACTCATATGGTGTTTTACATATTTTCTTGTAGGGAATCATATTTTGTAAATGACAAGCAGTTAATAAGGCTTCACCCAAAAGTTATCAGGTGCATTAGAACTAATTAATAGGACATTCATCATTTCTTTCAAAGTCCTATTTTTCCTTTCAACCACTTCATTGGATTGAGATGATAAGATTGTGTAATTTTATGAATTATTTCTTTTTTTTCACAAAAGTCATTAGATAAAGTGTATTCACCACCTCTATTTGATCTAACTCTTTTAAATTAATTTTTTACTTTTGCTTTATATAAAAGAAACATGTCAAATGCTTCATCTTTATTTCTAAGTAAATATACCTTGGTGTACCTAGAAAAATCATCAACAAAAGTCACATAATATTTTTTACCACTTCTAGTCATAGTTTGTTTTAAGTCTCCTAAATCAGAATGAATTAATTCAAGTGATTTAGTATTTCTTTCTACGGATAAACAATATTTTTTAGTTATTTTTGATTTCGCACATATTTCACATTTATTTAAACACGTATCACTAAAACCAGAAATTAATTCAAGATATTACATTTTCTTAATATAAGAAGCACTAACATGTCCTAATATAGCATGCCACATATCCATAGAGTCAATCAAATACGAAGAAGAAGATGCATTTTTATTAATTATTTGAGTCACATTGAGTACAAACAGTCCCTGATTACAACAATTTTTGGTCATCATAATTTTCTCAGACTCAAAAAACACCTTAACCTCAACCTTTCTTAGCAAAACCACATAAATTAAATTTGCCCTTATGCTAGGTACATGAAGCACTTCGTTGAAAGCTAAGGTCTTGTCAGATGTGAGCTTGAGAAGAACATTTCTTTTTCTAAGAATTTCAGTAATTTGAGAATCATTAAGATACACATGATCTTTTCCATTCTCCACAGAATTGTAGGAGGTAAACATATTTTTATTTGCACAAATATGTCTAGTAGCCACAGAGTCTACCACCCAATTATTCACCTTGACCATCAACAAGGCTTGAGAAATGACTGCATCAATTATATCATCTCCTTCGACCAAGTTTGCCTTTGGCTTAGGAGGATTGTCATTTCTCTTATTATGTCTGCATTGAGCCGCTCGATGACCTGATTTACAACAAACATAACAATTTCTTCCACTATTTTTTAAAGTGAGATTATTGAATTTTGGCACATAGTGAGGTTTATTGTAATCATACTTTTTGTTTGGTTTATTATTGTACCTTTTCTTATTGGCTTGTACCATGTTTGCCCTTGAAGCCAATGCTTTTGCTCTTACAGCTTTGATTTTCTGCCTGTTCATGTCCTTAATGATGATGTGAGTGATCAGATTGGCAAGAGACAATTGCTTGTGTTTGAGTTGCTGCTTGTAGTCCTTCCAAGATTCTAGTAATTTCTCAATGAGTAATCTTGCAACAAACTTATCCGGTAGTGTGATCTTCTCAGCTTTCAAATTTTCCAAGAGCTTGTGGTATTAGTTAATCTGAGTCTTGATCTCATTTTCATTATTTATTTCCCACCTGTAGTAGTTTCCAATGATGAACTTCTGCCTCTTAGCATCCTCAGTAGTGTATTTGAGAAGCATAAACTCCCATATTTTATTAGTTTTCTTGTATGAACAATAGACATCAAACAATTCGTTAGATGATCTGCTAAGAATTGTATGTCTACAAACCTTGTTGGCATAAGTCCAGTCATCCAATTTTTTCGGGCTAGAAGATGAGTTTGGTTTTGGATCTGTGAGAGCATCAACGACGCCGTGCATATCAAGAACAGAGTAGACACGCTTCTACCACCTTTTGAAGTTTTGGCCTCCGAACATCTCGATTTTGGAGACATCAGGGAAGGTCTTGGTATAGGTGACTGTGGCAACAACTGGAGGAGGGGGTTGCGTGTTAGGGCTATCGGATTTGTTGTTGACTGAGGGGCTTGCACGGGTAGCGTTGGTGTGTTCTGGTTCGACCATAATCCTTGAGATTGTTAGCTCCCGTGACTAGCAATGAATTAAAATAGTAAAACACTGAAGCCTGAGGTATGCAAAGCACTGCCCTCAAAGATTATTTTGGTATATTCAAAAATCCTCCAGGATACAACATGTTTTTCCTGACAATGTCAAGGTTTCAAGAACTTCAAGAGAACTATTACTATGTAACCCAGTAGAGAGAAGAGAGAAGAGCGAGGAGAAGATGAAGAAGAAGGACGTTATATAAAAAATGAAATAGTAGACAATTTTATAAAAAAAAAAACAGAAGAATCTACACGTTAAAGACTGTTATCAGAATTTACACGTTAGAAGACCAAAACAGTTTTTTATGCACATTGGAAAATTAGACCGAGTCAAATACGAGGATAAGACCAAGTCATTTTAAACCACTTCAAAATACTCATTTTCAGGTAAGCTCAAAAATAATAATTAAATTTTTGACAAAAAGATTCGGGTCTTATGTTATCATGAGCAAGATGGACAAATCAAGGATTTGCACTAACCACGAGCCTTCGACCCATTTTTGTGTGCATGACCCCACCTCCTAATTTGCTTCTTACCAAGCCCAAGTTACAAGTTGATATATAAACTCTTGCAAAGTCTTAATTCCAATCGATGTGGGATTTTATTCTTTTGAAATATAACTCTTTTCACAACAGACAATTGGTTTAGGAATCGAAATATGCATTTCTTTAAGAAGAGACTATAACCAAATTATTTCAGCTACTGTATTAGCAATCCCTATGTATTCGGCCTCTTTTCTAGACTTGCCTACAACTGCTTGTTTCTTAGAGAGCCATGATATCATATTTAGGCCAAGAAAAACACAAGAACCTATTATGGATCTTCAATCATTAGGATTAGTGCCCTAATCTACATCACTAAATCCACATAGTTTGAAGTGAGTTGTTGGAACCATATGTAAGCTAAAGGATAATGTTCCATTCAAATATCTCATAATCATTTTTATTGCACGCTAATGGTCCTCTAATGGTTGCTGCATAAATTAACAAACTTTGCTAACACAGAAAGTGATTATGGTCTAGTGATTGTCACATACTGCAAAGCTCATACAATTGTTCGATATAAATGAGGGTCAAGCATTAGATTGTTTTCTGCCTTAGACAATTTAAGTCCAGACACCATAGGAGTACTGATTCCTTTAGACTGTGCCATGTGAGCCTTAGTAAGCAAGTCAACTTATGAACCTCTATACCAATGAAGTAATGGACATCACCCAGGTCCTTGAGAGCAAATTGAAAATTAAGTTTAGAGATCAAATCAGTGATAAAGAAAGATTAAGTGCTTGTGACAATAATGTCATTCACATAAACCAACACATAAGTGGTATTTTGTGAAGAGTTATGAAAGAAAAAGGAAGGATCACATCTGCTAGACTGAAATCCAAAGATGTGTAGTGTTTATGATAGTTTATCAAACCAGGCCCTTGGTGCCTATTTTAGACCATAAAGTGCCTTCTCTAGTTTGCAGACCAGTGACTGATCATCTGATTCAAACTCATGTTGCTATGACATGTAGACTTCTTCAGTGAGATTGCCATTTAGAAAGGCATTATTTATATCAAGTTGTCTTATGCTCCATTGTCTAGACAAAGCAAGAGTCAAAATCACCCTGATAGTTGAGTTTGACAACTGGAGAAAAGGTCTTATTGAAATCAAACCCTGCCTCTTGATGAAAGCCTTTAGCCACTAGTCTAGTTTTATATTTCTAGATAGAGCCATCTGGATTTTCTTTATCTGATACACCCACTTGCAACCAATGACTTGCCTATGCGGTGGTAGTAGTACTAAAGACTGAGTCTTGTTCCTTATGAGAGCATCAAATTCCAACTGCATGGCCTTTTTCCAAGGAGGATTGGACAAGGCATAAAGGTAGGTGGAGAATGTACATGTGTAGTATTAGGACTCAAATTGTTTAGCTCATTTATGACTTGATTATTTTCTTTCCTTTTATCTAATCTATTCTTAAAGTATTTTTTATTTTTTAAAATTTATTGAGCTAATAATTAATAAACATTTTTTTATAGTAGAAGATGAATTAAAAATAGAAATAAAGACCCTTTTTTTTATAATTCATTACATAAAATGATAAAAAAAAATTCATAACCTTTTACCGTTACAAAAAGAAATTTCAAAATAAGCTTCAATGCTTAAAAATGTTCACTATATTCCCATAATGAAATAGTCTTCTTCCTTTGTGCACAGAGATAAAAATGTTGACAATTGTATATATTTATTGTTAGCCTTTTAAAAATACTTATTAAGATAAAAATCTTTAGCAATCCCACATTTTTTTATTTTTTTATTAACTTTGATAATTTATGTCTACATGATATATATATATATATATATATATATATATATATATATATATATATATATATATATATATATATATATAAAATCGAGTTATTCATGAGTTTTAAATATCGAACCCATAAAACTTAGGCTTCACTCATTTACATAATCGAGCCTAAATCAAAGCTTGAGCTTATTTGTTTAGTTAAACAAACGAGCTTGATCAAGTATTTAACAAGTTGAACTTAAATAGTTTATAAATAGTTTAACTCATTTATATCTATAATTAAAATCATAATTAATTAAATGATAACTTGTATGCATGCGTGCACGTTCTAAATATGGGTGTTCACGGGTCTAGGTCGACCCGATGACCCGGCCAACCCAACCCAACCAAATGTAAAATATTTGGGTTGGTTCGGGTCATCGGGAACAACCCGTCCATTAATTGGTTCAGGTGATAGGTTTAATAAACTAACCCGATGACCTGATCCGATGACCTGATTCGATGACCCGAAAAACAAGGAAAAAAAATCTCAGATCCACTTTTACTTATTCAATCTTCATCAAACTTATCCTCAAACTTCAACGGCTTAACCCCATCTAGATGGAGACACCATTGAGTGGCTCCTACAACAGGCGAAGCCTGCTATCATCGCTCCACCGGCACTGGCACGATCTCGGCCAACTTCTCCACCCTTAACGTGTCCCTTCCGAGCTCTGCCTCCACACTTTTGGCTCTGCCATCAAAGTCTGCACCTCACACATTTGCAGCTTTAGCACTCCCTCACCACCACTAACAAACCCAGAAACAAACCCTATCCAATTATCACTGAACCACCTTGTCGCGCCTCTGCCCAGATGGCCAGATCAGCGTTATGCCTCCACCCAGATCTGCGTCATGCCTCCGCCAAGTTTGCGTGTTTGTCTTGGATGAGGTGGTTGCTGATGGTGTGGCCCAAAATGGGGTCGCCGAGGAACTCTAAGCATTCGTAGGAGACATCGCCATCACTAGTGAAGGAAGAGTGTGTTAGGACTTCTTCTAGAAGCTTCTTGTTCCTAAATTTGTAGCCGATTATGTTCTCCACTACAAACACGGATCCTTCCTTCTTCAGAGATGAACAAGAGCATGTCGTTGTCGTTGTCGTTGCCGTTGTGGTGTAGAAATGTAAGCTAGAAAACTCGCATTGAATGGGGTTCATGGATGGATGGGTTTGGCTGGGGATTTCACATTCTTGTATTTGTTTGGATTTTGAATGGATTTTTTTTTTCAAAAAGGAAGGAAAGGGAAAGTAAGAGGAAAAAGTAAAGGATAAAAGAATAACTCAATGACCCAATTCAATCTAACCCAATTATAATTGGGTTAGTTCGATTCGAGTTATCTAAATTTTTTTTTTCAAAATCGACCCAACTCAACCCGACCTTATCTAATTGATTTGAATTTTTTTCTCCTAAACTCGAACCAACCCAATCCGTGAACACCTCTAGTTCTAAATGTTGACAACTACGGTTTTTTATGGAAGAATTAAGTTTCATTCAATTCCTATATACCCAACTGAAAATAGTATGCTGCAAATTGTCACATCAAAACATTTTTTTTAACAAATGACTTTTAAGAATTTAAATAAAAAATTTTATATGAAAAGTAAAGAATTATTAATTCTTAATACATTAAATATTTTATAATTTATAAGAATTTCTTATTTTAAATTTTTAGCACGATTTAGTAAAACTAGAAAAAAGAAATTAATCAAGTTCATAACACTATATAGATATTTATGTTTATTGTATCGCTTATTATACTATTGTTAAAATGTGACTAGAGTACGGTGAGTGTTACTTAAAAATTAATTAGATTACAATAAAAGTAATTAATTAATAACTAATTTACTGAGTCAGTAAACTAACACTAAGCACAATTAACTAAGGTAACATTGCTACTCAGTCATTTGATAGCTTATTGCTATCCTTCTAAAAGGAAAAAGATATTTGTACATTTTTTTATAAATGTAGATATTATATATATATTTTTAAAAATATATAAATAAATAAAAATAAAAATAATAAAAATATAATAAATATTATTAAATAAAATATAAAAAAATATATATATATATACTATTAACTATCAGTTTCTTCTAAAAAGCTTTGTTAAAGTTGAAAATACCAAAAACCTAATTTTTGAGTTATGAACGTGGAAAAAAGGACACCTCGTATTCACACTTCATTTGACTAGATTCTGTTAAACGAATTCTAGAACTAGTTTGCAAATCAGCTGCCGACTAATTTTTCACTGTTATAAATTTTCTTTTTCTTTTTCTTTTTTTTTTTTCTTCTCTTGAAAAACCTTGGTATTATATTCAGACAACACCGTAAAAAAAGTTCAACATCAATTTTCTTATCACATTTTTTTTATATTACTTTTTCGTAATACTCTTCTTACTGTTCAAATCAATATTTATATATTAATATATTTTTTACTTAATTATAATTATTAAAAAATAATGTAAAAAATAATATAAAAAATATATATGAAATTATTATTTTTTAGTAAAATTTTTATAAATAACTTTGATATTTTTATTATAAATAATAAATATATTTTTTTATATTTTTTTATATTTTATTTAATATTATTTATTATATTTATTTTTTTTAATTTTTTTAATCATACATTAAAAAAAAATGTACAAAATATAATACCATCATTTTCCTTTCACAAATTCACCGCCACTCTCTCTTACTGTTTGGCAGATAACAGTGTACATCTACCATGTTTGTGCTTTGTAGTTTGTAATAACTCGCAGACACGCAGTCCCTCGACACCTGTGGCTGGGAGTGTGTAAGGCTTTATGCATAAACAGTATCACTGTACTTATAAATTGGTTTGCTCTCAGAGCCTCAGAACTAGAACAAAACAAGTGTGGTAATGGACCCTGTTGCTGTCACCATTCCACCATTCATAAATTCTTAGAAGACCACAATCACAAAGACTTAAGACCACCCCACTTTTTTTCTTTTCTTCTTGCATTCTTGATTTGACCTCCATCTCCATCTAGAGTACAATATGAAAACTAGCTCGTTTTCCAAATTGGTGTTTGCATTTTGCTTGGCTTTGTGCCTTGGTTCTCAGCTGATTCACTCTAGTGTCACCTATGATAGAAAGGCCATTGTCATCAATGGCCAAAGGAGAATCCTCTTCTCTGGCTCCATACATTATCCCAGAAGTACCCCAGATGTAAGCTTCTTCTTCTTCTTCTTCTTCTTCTTCTTCTTCCTATTTCCCATAAAAATAGAACTTTACATACTTTCCCAGTTTAATTTTTGTGCTGTTTCTGATTTTGTTCATAAATAACCTCTGTGCAGATGTGGGGAGATCTGATTCAGAAGGCAAAAGAAGGAGGTTTAGATGTGATTGAAACCTATGTCTTTTGGAATGTTCACGAGCCTTCTCCTGGCAATGTACTTCAATGGCTGTTCTCTGAATTCCTTCTTCTGTTTTGCTCTATTTTCAACCTGAGTCTCTCTCTAATTTGATTATTCACTGTGTTCTTCATGCATGCAATTCAATTCAGTACAATTTTGAAGGAAGATATGATCTGGTGAGATTCATAAAAACAATACAGAAAGCAGGACTCTATGCTCATCTTCGCATTGGACCTTATGTCTGTGCAGAATGGAATTTCGGGTACCTTCCATCTCTCACTATCTTCCTTCTCATTTTCTGACTGAGAATTCTCTGTCATTTTGATTTTTTTTTTCTTTTACATATCCTCTTCTCATTGCTTAAGTTAACTGTTTACTTAATCTAGAGGTTTTGATCTTATAAGATCTTTTTCGATTGTCTAATGATTAATTATTCTTGTTACGTGCAGAGGATTTCCTGTTTGGCTGAAGTATGTTCCAGGCATAAGCTTTAGAACAGACAATGAACCTTTCAAGGTCCCTTTTTTTTCTTTTTCTTTTTTCAAAAATATTTTTCATTAGATTAGTGGCTCCTTTCAATTTGAATAATTTTATTGATGACCGAATGAACTGTGTTGCAGAGGGCGATGCAAGGGTTCACTGAGAAGATAGTGGGAATGATGAAGAGTGAGCATCTCTTTGAATCCCAGGGTGGCCCCATCATACTATCTCAGGTGAAAATCTGGGGTCTTTCTTCAGCATTTAATCTTCATTACTTACTCTCTTTTTTCTGTATTTTAAAGCTATTAATTTTCATTCAATTCTTGAGGACTTATTCAACAGCTATTATAAGAGAAATTGTCTTGACCCTAGTGGCTATAAACTTTTTCACTCTAGATCTAGCTAAAATAATGATACATGCACTATATGTTGTTTCAGATTGAGAATGAGTATGGGGCACAAAGTAAGTTACTTGGAGCTGCTGGCCAAAATTATGTGAATTGGGCAGCAAAAATGGCTGTAGAGATGGGAACTGGAGTCCCTTGGGTGATGTGCAAGGAAGATGATGCACCAGATCCAGTGGTGAGCATTCTCGCTCTTCATCTTGAAAGTTGTGTAACATGAAATGCAATCCTCTGGTACACCATTAACATGTCTTGGATTTTCTTTTGGTTGTTCTATTATTATTTAAGTATAACATTAAAGTTATAGAAAAAACAATACAGCACCCAACCAGTTGTAGTTCATTTCTTTCAAGAACCTTATACATTTAGAACCTAGAAGTCCGGTAGCTAAACTAATCTGTTTCCTCTGTGGGGTAGATAAACACGTGCAATGGCTTCTACTGTGATAAGTTTACACCTAATAGACCCTATAAGCCTACAATTTGGACAGAGGCTTGGAGTGGATGGTAAGCTTTTTTATTATCACTCTAAAATTTGGAATGAAGAAATGTATAGCCTGCATAATTTTTCTGTTAAATATGAAGGTTTACAGAATTTGGAGGTCCAATTCACCAAAGACCTGTCCAGGATTTGGCATTTGCAGTTGCTCGATTTGTAACAAGAGGAGGGTCCTTCGTAAACTACTACATGGTTAGTTTACTTAAACTGATTTAAAAATTGAAAAAAATGATGAAGCTGGCACCTACTCTTGTAACTTGCCTAAGTTGCCTTGCATTTACCTGTAGTATCATGGAGGAACCAATTTTGGACGAACAGCTGGAGGCCCTTTCATCACTACCAGCTATGACTATGATGCTCCACTAGATGAATATGGTGAGAACTGAAAATTCTGTACCTTTTATGTCATTTATAGTACTTATTGACCTGGTAACAACCAAAATCATTCAAGAATCGTGGCAGATAATGGTATGCAAATTAAGTAAACACCCGTCATTACAGTTCTTTTTCTTAGTAACTTCATATGCATCAATTTTAACAATTTTAAGTCCAAACTCCAAACAGCTATCACTCTTCAGTACATTGAAAGTTACAGATTATATCTCAAATGCTTACACTTCTGGGTATTTGGTTGTCAGAACAGTACCCCAGACTATTACTGATGACTTAACTGACTACTCCTGCAATAAAACATTGCAGGTTTGATTAGGCAACCGAAATATGGTCATCTAAAGGAGCTTCATAGGGCTATCAAGATGTGTGAGCGAGCTTTGGTTTCAAGTGATCCAATTGTTACTTCATTAGGGGCCTCCCAACAGGTTTTAACTTAGTTCAAAGTATTTTTTTTTTGCTTTCCACGTGTGTTTAGCTTCTTTACTGACCTAGTGGATATGTAACTTTTCCAGGCTCATGTATACTCTACGGAATCTGGAGATTGTGCTGCTTTTCTCTCAAACTTTGACTCAAAATCCTTTGTTAGAGTGATGTTCAATAATATGCACTATAATCTGCCTCCTTGGTCTGTCAGCATCCTCCCTGATTGTAGAAATGTTGTCTTCAATACAGCAAAAGTATGTAACAAAAGTCTGACAGATTTTGATTCAATGAGATTCAATAAATTTAGTCAAACCATTGAATCCTGTTCTCCCTCTTTTAGGTTGGAGTGCAAACATCTCAGATGCAAATGTTGCCAACAAATACTCAGATGTTCTCATGGGAGAGTTTTGATGAAGATATTTCTTCTCTGGATGACAGCTCTACAGTCACTGCTCCTGGTCTCTTGGATCAGATAAATGTAACACGGGATACAAGTGATTATCTTTGGTATATAACTAGGTAAGCCTGATTTCCTAAGTACCTCAAATTTGTTCTTTGCGTGATTTGGTAACAATATCTTACTGTTGGAATTCTTTAAGCCTTTAGTTTCCTAATCCTAACTAGCTGAGGAAAGAAAAGAGTCATTCTTTATTTTCATTCCAACATACGCTGACACTTTGACCATTATTTATCGCTCATGCTTAGCAATTCTCATTATACATTTTTCCAACAGACAATAGATTGATTGCATCAATCATTAAAATAAATTATTGAAATTTGTAGATGAGGGATTGATGAGTGTGGAAGTGGTCTAGCTATGATATTCATGTCTTAGATCAGTCTTTCAGGTTTAAAGCTTAAATAACATCACCTTGACATTTTGATGGAATCTCTCACTGGTTCCAGCTGCTAAATGAAAGAGATTTAGAAACCATTTTGCATATACTTATTCTGTAATTCATTTCATGTCTATGTTTCTGCAGTGTTGATATAGGTTCATCCGAATCCTTTCTACGCGGAGGTGAACCACCCACTCTTATTGTTCAGTCTACAGGCCATGCTGTGCATGTTTTCATCAATGGTCAACTTTCTGGTATATAAATTTACTTGCTTCTCTATTAGATCCCCTTTCTAGCTGATTAGTAAAAGCAAACATGATATATATGATTAAAACCAGGTTCTGCCTATGGAACGAGGGAGTATAGGAGATTCACATATACTGGAAAGGTAAACCTTCGTGCCGGAACAAACAGAATAGCTCTGCTCAGTGTTGCCATTGGACTTCCTGTAAGTTTTGTTTCCCTTGCTTACTTTCCAAAATCCTAGTGTCAGTAAATGTTGAGTTTTGGTAAATAAAGGTTGTTGGTTTAGTGCTCAAGTTCATTCAAGACTTAAACCTTTATAACATTATAAAAATATTAATTAATGGCTCAATTCTTTGCCTACTAATAACTAATATCATTGACCAAATGCTTTTTTTTTTTTTTTTGTACTCAAAGAATGTGGGAGGACATTTTGAGACATGGAACACAGGAATCCTTGGTCCAGTTGAACTCCATGGACTTGACCAGGGAAAGTGGGACTTGTCCTTGCAGAAATGGACTTATCAGGTTGCTTAGTCTTACTTTAGATGCTTAAGCTGGCTTACTTTCAAAAAGAGAATCTTACTAAGAGATGCCTCTGAACAGGTTGGGTTGAAAGGAGAGGTTATGAATCTTGCCTCTCCAAATGGTATCTCTTCTGTTGAGTGGATGCAGTCAGCAATAGTTGTTCAAAGAAATCAGCCACTGACTTGGCACAAGGTAAAATTAAAGAGAAATGTGCTCAAGTTTGACTGAAAACAAAATATTAGCTTCAAAACAGATAAAATTGATCTGTAAACTGTGCAGACGTATTTCGATGCTCCTGAAGGAGACGAACCGTTGGCATTGGATATGGAGGGTATGGGTAAAGGTCAAATATGGATTAATGGACAGAGTATTGGAAGATACTGGACTGCATTTGCTACTGGTAATTGCAATGAATGTAATTATGCTGGGTCATTTAGACCTCCAAAGTGCCAGTTTGGTTGTGGACAACCAACCCAGCGATGGTAAGTGTTGTTAACATTGTAGCTTCTGCAACCATTATAATCATATTGGGAAATATAGGATGCAGGGCTCATTCAGACACAAAAGTATCTTATATTTCATTTTGTACAAAATATTTCAGGTACCATGTACCTCGATCTTGGTTGAAGCCAACTCAAAATCTTTTGGTTATTTTTGAGGAACTTGGAGGAGATCCTTCAAGAATTTCTCTTGTAAAGAGATCAGTGAGCAGTGTCTGTGCTGATGTGTCAGAGTACCATCCAAATATTAAGAATTGGCACATTGAGAGCTATGGTAAGTCAGAAGATTTCCATCCACCAAAGGTTCACTTGCATTGTAGCCCTGGACAGACCATCTCTTCCATTAAATTTGCAAGCTTTGGAACTCCTTTGGGGACTTGTGGGAATTATGAGCAAGGAGCTTGCCATTCCCCCGCATCCTATGCCATTTTAGAGAAGGTGCTCTACCATACTCTTGATTTCACAATTCACTCCATTAACTTCAAAAAAGTGTTTCATTGGAATGTAGTTAACTAGTGCTCTTTTTTTGTTTCATTTTTCACAGAAATGTATAGGAAAACCAAGATGCACAGTCACTGTATCAAACAGCAACTTTGGGCAAGATCCATGTCCAAAGGTGTTGAAGCGGTTATCAGTTGAAGCTGTTTGCACTCCAACTGCTACAAATTGGATGGGTTGATTGGGTAACGAAGCACCCTTTTACGTGTAGTGTGTAGTGACTTAAACCACAAGAAAAAGGAATGAATAATAAAATGAGTATAGGTAAAGTTAATGGTAGCTGTTATGAAATGTTGGTGGTGTCAAAGGCACGTAGTTTATAATTTTATTAAGTGAGGTTAACAGGGCTTGTATAAATTATTCATTGTTAGATAGGTGAATCAGAAACCTGGGGTCTGAAATTTGGACCCTTATGTGTGAGTTTAGAGTACCAATCCCCGACCTTTTAACCGGATATGGGCACTGGGAAGAGAGCCAATTACGTTGGAGTGATGTGTGTTTTTGTTTGTATTGATGGGGTGAGTCAAACTGCAAATCAGGTTCAAGTTGGGAGCGGATCCTACTGTAACCATTGTCTGATGAAGTTTATAGAAGTTCATTGTTCTGTCTACTTTTCCTGCTATTGTATTTTTTATTTTGTGATTTAACATTTATTTTAGATGTTTTGTTTTTCAATTTGTTCCTCAGATTAATTTTCTCAATTAAGGACCTTTCAGTTAATTTTTTTTTTCAATGTTATCTTTCTATCCAATAAGTAATAGCACCATTAATAAAAAATGTTGATGTGTATCGTTTTCTGTCAATGAGATGTGGATGTGTTTTATTTTGTTCTAACATGACAATAATGTGTCATTTTATATTTTTAATAATTACAAAAAATTAAGAAAATATAAAATTAAAAATAGTTCAAAATCATTCTGATATATTTATTATCATTTTGTTATAATTATTCTTTAATTTTTAAAACTACTATTATGTTAAAATGATTATTCTTTAATTTCATTGCCATGTTGGCAAAAAATTGAAACACGTCAGTACCATCGTGACAAAAAAACGGTACATGTAAGTAATTTTTATTAACGGTATTAGTTTTAAATTGACTGGTCCTTAACTGAGAAAAAAAATCTAAAAAAGACCAAATTAAAAAAGAAGACATCTATAGAAACTCAAAATAAATGTTTACTCTTTATTTTTTACTGATTTTATTTTGGTTGTAGCATCCTGGTACGGCTAGCCATGATGGTCATGCAAAACGTAACAAGGTTACATTAGAAACAACCAAATCGTCAACGAAAGAAACTTGCATAAACAAATAATACCGAAAGTCAACAACTTTTAAAGCATTTGAAATTGATTTGAATTCAAAATAAATTATTCAATACCCTCATTCATAAACCGTTATAATCAAATGATGTGGCAGACAGCTGCACTTCTCATATGAAGTTGTTCAAGTTCTTAATTCAAGAATAAGTCACCCATACATATAATTATCCATCGAGAAAGACTTTTATCCCGAAGCAAGCTGACTTTCATCATTTTGATAATGCTTACAGCCTACCAGAATGATGAGGAAATAAATTCCAACTTAAACAAGATTGAGAGAAATTCTTCATAAAGGAATAATTGTCTATGAGAATCAACTCCTATCTTATAAATCAAAGTACTCTCTACTGAGATTGGTAAAATTTTAATTGTACTCTCCTTCTACACGTCCTTGCTCTTTCATATTCTCTTTCAGCTTCATATTTTCATTTTCTTTGTTTTCCTTATCTTCTCTTTAATTATTCCTTAATTATCCACTCAATAATGATTAAGATTCTTTTTTTCTTTAATTATCTTCAATCAAATTTAAAATTCTTTTGGCCAATGGATTTTTCAGCAATCAACAATTACTCAATTTTTTTGAAATTTTCCAAATTTACAAATGTAAGTTAGTTTGCAACAATTTTCCAAATTTACAAATTTACTCCATTTTCAGTTAGAAACATTTCCTAAAATTCATTGTAGGAAGAATTTTAGTGTGCAGTGAATGATATTAAGAGTAATTACCAAATATCTTGTAGTTTACAATGTTTCTAACTCATGAAATTGGTTTGTTGAGAAAACATGATGAATTACCTAATTCAGTTTGGTCCAATTTGTAGCTTATATTTTATTTTCGATGATAAGTAATAGGATTAAAACATGAAGATGAACTTCAAATGGTTATATATTGATTTCTATTCTATGATTATTATCTAGACATTAAGATTAAAGTCATGGTAAATTCCTGTTACTGACTAGTTTCCATTAAATTTGGTGTATACCTGTTGATACGCTATGTAAAGAGAACCAAAGATAACACTTAAGATAATAATTAGTCCTACCCATGGATATGTTTGGAAATTGAAGAAGAAAAGATTTCGGTGTAACCTTTTTATTTTGGAGATTTTCTTAAGCGATGTATTTTAATTATTTCTCCAAAATCCTTCAACAGTTACTATATTAAGTTGCTCAAATTTGAAATTTGTAAAAATTTTAGAGGAAAAACTAATCAAATCACTATTATATAACACTCCCTTTCTTTTCTTGTATTCATTTCAAATATTGAAACAATAGAGAAAATTCATCATTTAAACCCCTTATCCCAATATTCCCTCCCTTCTATTCCCTTGTTTACTTTTCTTCCTTTCCCTTTCCTTTTTCCCATCAAATCCCAAACATATTAAGGCAGAGACAAAATTCTATCTTGTGGGTGCCAAGAAGCTAATAAATCATGGCACCCCAGTCACCCCTTGGCTCCACCCCAATGTTTCAATACTTAGTAGAAATTGAAATCAGGAATGTTCATAATATGTCAGATGGAGAAGCACCAATTGTTCTTAAAGATTATAAAACTGTATGGTATGTAGTAATAGAAACACCTAAAAAGTATACGGTACTAGATTATAAAATAGAGATATCAGTACATCTATGGCACTCTGATGGCTAAAGTCAAGATTAACACTAGCAAGATTAAGCACTAGCTGTAGCCAAATGTTTTGCTATGGTCTGCTGTAGCTCATCCTTCTTTGCTCCCATTACTTTGTCAACAATCGTTCCCTCTTTCACAAACACAAAAGTGGCATAGCCTCCACAGCCCAATCTTGAGCAACAGACTGCAAATGACAAATTATTTACTATTAGTCCCTAAACGAATTCTTTCTTAAACTTTTCTAATGGATTTTTTTTTATCTCTGGGAAGAGAGGAGGGGAGATTATTACAAATTCAGATTTTCTTTTACCTTTAATTCATTCACATCCACTGTGAGAAATATGACATTTGGCAACTTCTTAGCCAGCTCAGCCAGGAATGGTGCAATAAAACGGCAGGGTCCACACCAAGAAGCAGTAAAATCCACAACAACCTGGCACAAGTATATAGGGATATTGGTCCTATGGTATCTCAGTATCCTTATTTTTTGGGGATGAGAGTTGGGAATGTGATAAAGCCTCTGATTGATTACTTGGTCACTCTGGGGCTTCCAAAAAAGATTTTAGCTAGGATGTTGGAGAAGAGAGCCTATGTACTTGGGTATGATCTTGAAGAGACTGTGAAACCAAATGTGGATTGTTTGATTAGTTTTGGAATAAGGAGGGAGTGTCTTCCTTCAGTTATTGCTCAGTATCCTCAGATTTTTGGGTTGCCCCTTGAGGCTAAGTTGTCTTCACAGCAGTACTTTTTTAGTTTGAAACTAAAGGTTGATGCTGAAGGGTTTGCAAGAATGGTACAGAAAATGCCACAGGTGGTTAGCCTTCACCAACATGTGATTATGAAGCCAGTTGAATTGGATGCTAAATTGTAGTGACCAGAGATTTGAAGAGAGATTGCAGGGTAATTACATTGAAACTGAAAGTGTAGGTCTGTCATTCTGTATGGGTGGGAAGTTAGAGCTACCAGGGAATGCCATAGAGTCAGATGAGGAAGAGGAGAGTGATGATGAAGTATTATACTGACGAACTGTTTCTCTTTAGCACAACAATTTTTTTTGCTACAGTTGATGAAGCAACTACAAAATGTAACTGTCATCACATGGAGCGCAAATTTTTAATCTATTTTTTCGTTTTATATTCTTGTTGTATTTGTTTACTACCAGTAGTTGACATTTCAAGTTTTCTGTCCATTCATTATGTACAATTATTCTTGGAGGTGGAGCAAAGTCTGAAACCATGATAATATGCAATACATGTTAGTTATCTTGCCCTGAACTTTTATGCAAATTATGTCTTTTTTGAATTCAGATTTTAGTAACTTTCCTTCAATATTTAGTAATAGTGCCATAAAGACGGAATTTTGAAGTCGCCTTTCGTGCTTGTTAGGTCAGAGTTGAAAAAAGTTGATTATGAACACATGCAACAAGCAAATCAATCCAATTAAGGATCAGGCTTAACAGGAATAATGATATTTCAATCAACCCGTCTCACACTTCTGTGCGAATGTAAGACTCCCCCATCGATCATCCTAGTTATTACGGGGACAGCAGAAAAGTGAAAAAGAGGTGAGACAAAAGAAAGCAAAAGTAATATACTTGAAAATTCTAGTCTTTATTTAGCAAAAAAATCTAATAACAAATATTTCACCATCCTCAATCCTTTATTCTCTTGTTTCATAAATCTGAACTGGGTTATAATACAACTAGCCAAGAAAACATAACATAACTAATCAACGGCAACAACAAAACTTAAATGCAAATACTAGATTCAACTATGATTCTTGATAACTCAACTAAAGATAACACAACAATATAAAATACAGAAATATCAATAATCAGGTTTATGTAGATTGTCCAACAAATAATGAAAGACAATGTCATAAATCCATTCATTCTGGACAACTTATAATCTTACAGTACCATCAGAAGGCATATAAATGAAAACAAAACAACGTAAGAACCTAAGAGGGGTAGTGGTTATGTGCATAAGAACATCAAAACAAAATTTTGAAGGCCTATACGATAATAAATGTCAGAATTATTAAAAACCCCATAGCTAATAACAGTTAGAAAGAAACAATTATAGACTTTCCATAAATGAATTCTGCTAGTGCTATCTTAGTACTCCTGAAAAACAGTGAAATCAAAGTGATTCTTGTATGGATCCCAGTGAAGGCCAATCTCATCCCCTATCTTCAAGTCTCTTCTTTTCACAAAATCTTGGACCCATTTGCCAATGAAAACATAGCTTCTTGAAGAACCCCATCTCTTGAAAACCAAAGAGTG